>JAUMJL010000286.1:1065000-1665000 GCA_033558185.1 Dromococcyx pavoninus | reverse complement strand
GCTTGTACAAATAACAGACGATGTCATGTCTGTTCCTATTCGTGCCTCCTTTGCTAATGTTTAGCTGCCAAAAAGTGTCAGCTGCTTTGAGATGTTTCTGCACAGGAATGACCTTTTGGGACTTGGAACTTTCCCCATCCTGCCCTGCTGTTTGATGTCTCTCCTTGGGGCTTTTGCATGTTCAAGCATTGATAGTAGGAAGGATGCTTAAAAGTAAATAGATGGTAGTCTGGGTATTTTTAAAGGGTTGGAAGAACTTAATTTGAGTGCAGTCTTGGTGACTGCAATGAAAGCATCTTTGAAAGCATCTTTGACTTCCTTTTGTTCCCTCTCATACCTGCCATCCAGCCTGCTGTTTGCTTTAATCCATATGAGTGTTCTATTGTTCTCTTCCTGTATTAGGTTTTTAATTGTGCTGTTGTGTTTTGAAAGCAGTGTGTCTACATGCCGAGAACTGCTTTTCAGAGTCGTGTGGCATGTGGGTGTATAAAAGATCATCTGGGGAGGAGAGGTGTTGCAAAAAGGGGCTATTGTCTTTCAGCTTGAAATGCCCTTGGAGTTGAAACATCCTGCACATGTGTGTGCATGAACACTGCTAATCCTCCCCACCCGGGGAGGGTGTCATAACTGTCATAATTTATATGAACTCTTATGGTAACCTCATTTTGTGGTTGTAATGCACCTCCTCTTGTCATGTATTCCCATTTCCAGCAAATAAAGGGAATTTCTTCTCTGTGTTGCATGGCTAATAACAGGTGAAATGTTTGAGCTGTTGTGCAGGTGAAGTCTTAGCCACCTTCTGTTTCCAGTTCTGCTGCAAGATTCCAGGTTGTGTTAGCTAAGTCTTCTCACGAGGAGACTTTCAAAGCCCAACAAGATTAAAAAATCATGAGTTTTTTTCTGCCTTTAGGACCTGATTTTAGCAGGAAATCGATGATGAGCTTTGGCTTTTCTGTGCAATCTTGTCTGGTAGGTAGGAGGATGATGAATGGATATCAGTTTGGTTCCTACTAGGCAATAACTGCAGCTGGAAATCCTTTCAGCTAATAAACTGCACAGCGAAAATTCAGAACTGTCATAATAAAAGGATGGAGATGATCTTGAATACAACTTACAGCAGCTAAACTAAAAAGAAAGAACTCATTAGTGAAAAACTATTCTGAAGATTATTAGCTTCATAAAGGAGGAGAAAAGCTACTTGACAGCTCCTGTCTCTGGAAGTTTAGTGCTTCAGCCTCCATAGCAGAGGATGCTTGTTACAAAGCATGAATGTGCAGTTCAAAAAAAGTATGCAGATCTCAAACTTCTTGCCAAGAATATTGACTGTATTCTTACAAGCTCTCGCTTTCTTGTGCTCCTGGTGAGCTTTGCAGTGGAGATGTTGCGGGAGAGTTACTTGTCACAGTGAAGACAAAGGTTATTGCAGTAGAGCTGGTAGGGGAAAGAGATGACACTTTTTTCTCTTGAAATTAAATGCAAACGTGTTTGTTTAAATGACATTGTTGAGGCTGAGATTTTCTGGTGGGTGTTGGTACTAGATCTGCTGGAGCTAATCCTGTACCTGCTGCTTTCCTCTTTGGTGAAGTGGTCAGTTCTAGTGAATTGTTTAGGTTTTATAGTGGGGCAAATCACATGATCCAGTAGACTCTGCAGCCTATGTGAGAGGCTTGAAATTTGTGTGTGTCACTTGCTAAACTCTCCTGAAAAAACTCCAGGCTTATTCTGATGTCTAAAATGTTCATCTTGTCATGTTTAGTTGTTTTCTAGAGTGTGTAGGGAGAGGTTGGGGTTACCAAGCAATGCAAATGTGTTTCATCTGAAACCTACCACAGAATGTGGCAGACCACAATGTCAATGGTTGGAGGAAAGAATTGACTTGTAAGTAGAACAGTAGTAATATCCTTTTTGGGTAGGTTGTAGAAGTTGGCAAGCCTCCTTGTGTGCTCTGCTACGTTTTAGGTGCTCATGAGCACGTCAGACCCTCTTCCTTCTGCGGCTTTGTTTCAGTCACTTCCGCTTGATAGCTTGAGTGGGAGAAAGTCCTATATACTGCTAAGTTCAAGCTGTTTCTGTAAAAGCAAAGAGGGTGGCAAGTATGATATTGCTTTGAAAATACATTCTGGCTGTAATGAAAGACTCGGTGATCGTTTGTCTTGTTTGTTATCTGATCTGCTCCTTCCTCCAGTGATAGGCATGGATTCTGGTAGGGGGTTGAGCTGGTGCTCTGAGGATGCCACTGTTTGTGTCTTGCTCATCCTAAAGCAATGTTGATAACGGAAGGAAGCTCTGAAGATTAGGGATATTTGCCCTTGCAAGATGAATAAGTTCGTAGCCACTTAACTCCAGTCTTCTCTTCTTATCTTGACAGCAAAGAATAACATGCCACATAAGCCCCTCAACATTTTCTTTGAGAGCCTCGCAGTTCTGTTATGGGATGATGTATCTTAATGTCATTTGCTCTGTAGAAGTAGTCTCCTGGAATAGACAAAACGTGATAACGTTAAGTATGAAGCCTTTGCCTCTATTTTAAGTGAGCTTGGAAGACCTCATTACTTTGCATCTTGCCTAGTTCCTGAAGTCTCTGAACAAGGGACCAGGAACTGGAGAAGCTGATGTGAGAGCTGGTGGTGTAGGGTTGGGGTGTGCCAGCTGAGGGTCATCTCAACTGTTTTTATTTTGTTACAGAAGAAAGCAAAACTGTTGCTCCTTATACAGGGGTATCTGAAATACGATATGTGCCCCTCTGTGCCAGGTAGTGTAACCTTAGTGGCTCAGCCACTGAGTCTGTTCCTGTCTGAAAGCCAAGCAGCCTTGTAGTTTGGAAACTTTTCCATCGATAAACGTGGAGGCAGTGGTTGCTGGAGGGGAGAGATTAAACCAGTGGTGTGAGCTTAAACGTGTCCTATAGTACCCAGCTGTGTTTTGACCTCTGCTGCAATAGTGGGATAGTTGGACTGGTTGGCCTTCCTCCAGCACCTGACCAGTCTCTGTACAGGAACTTTATAATTGGGCCTCAAGCCCAATTTTGTTTTGGCTAGACCCTTGGTGTGCTCTGCACACAGCACTGTAGTGTTGAGTTGAACTCATTATCTTGAAGTTGGGTGCAATCTAGCTATGTGCTGGCTGTGGATGACGTGCAGATCTTTGCAGCCATGACCAAACTGCCAGCGGGATTATCTCCTGCCATGTGGTTGAAGGGTTTTGAGCAAGACCGTTAACGACTTTCTATGAAGCTTAAAAATTTGAGAAGAAACTTCCCTTGAACCCTATTGGGAAGAATCCCATGCTAGGGAAGGGTGCCACTTACAGAGCACTTCATTACCAAAGAATGCCTGGCTTTACCCCTCTCTACTATTTCTAAAACACGTCTATATCTGTGATTATTTTTTCCTGCCTGGTGGCCAGCTACCAAAGTTGGGCTTGTCAAATCTGCAGATCTGTTGTAGTAAATAGCCTTGGTTTTCATGTGTAGTTTTGGAAAACAACAGCTTTGACATGTCAGTTTAATTAAGAAGAAAAGCCAAAGGCTTTCAGGAGCCTATGTTTAAAATGTCTACTTTGGGCTTAAGGAGATATTTAAGAGAAATCACACATATTCTCATAAAAACTGTGTCACCTGTTGCAGAGAGCACTCTTGAGCTTGGGTGTGCTGAGCAAGATGCATATGCTGGGTTGAAACCTGTGGGCTGTAGAAGTGCTAGGTGTCAAAGATGCTTCTCCAGTTTGGGGAACAAAACCTTATTAAGCTGTGAAAAGAACCACGAACAGCCTATTGAAAGATAGAGCTAGACGAGCTGCGGAGCTGCATTTGTGTTTTCACTCTAGAGAGATGCTGTGAAGCCAAACAGATTGAGGACTGAAGCGTAGGTGGTGTGTGAAGAAGGCGCTCGTGTAGTGTCACTGGAATAGAAATGGGTGTGTGACGCTCTTGCTCTCATCTCTGTTGCTGGAAACAGGTGGTATCAGCTGTTTGCCAAAAAAAAAAGTCTTAACAGTCAGTCAATACTAAATGGAACAAAAAAGGAGAAAACATGAAGTTCTTGAGGGCTTGGCAGACGACTGAAGGGCAGACAACTGAAGAGCAAACAACTCCACTTGAAAATGCCTAGAATCCAAGTTGATTTTGCGAGGTATTAGTAATATTGGGTCTGTATGTTTTCTAGCTCAGTTATGGCCCTTTTTTAAATACCACTGAGGAAGATCCAAGCTAAGGGATGAGGATTTTCTTAACTAAAGTCTTGCCATAGTTTACAATTGCTGTGCTGCTAAGGAGAGAAATGGGCATTCTTGGAAAACAGCATGATCCAAACCCCCAGTTTGCTGGAATATGTAAAATTGCTTAGAAAGGTCAAACTTAATAGCCAGCATTGAAGAGAGAGAAGATGGTGACTTACAGCAGTTTGGGTAATATTGCTAGCTTGAGGGGTTTATGCTGGGAAAGATATTTCCATCCTGACCAGCCACACTCTCTTGGAGTTCATGTGTTGGCTGTAAACCTTGGTAAAAACTTGGTAAAGCACTTAGTTTCTCTAATGGAAACATCAATTTTAAAGGGGAGAAAAAAGGGAAAACGCTAAATTCTCTGAACTCCTCTTTCCAAGTTTCTTCTGAAGAGTGTGTGAGTGGTGGTAATTTTTTCCAACGTTACTGTGTTGTGCTCTCTGTGGCCAGGAGACAAAGGTGCCTCTCTAACTTCCTTCCCATATGGAAGCTGCCTCAGCACTGCCTTCCTTGCTTCTCCAGGGTGTCTTGACACATGGGAGAAGAATTGACTTGGGTCTGTGATGGAAATACAACACCCCTTTTTTCAAATTCCTAAAAAGCTGCTGTTTTTGTTTTTCCCCATGTTTGTTAGCAAACAATAATTTTTCTATTTGCTTGCTGTGTTTTCTTATCTTGGAGATGACATCACTCGGTGTGTGGACATGCCTTTCTCATTAATGTTCTTGCACAATGTGGTTGATACAAGTGTGTGAGTGGCAGCTCTGGGCAGGAGGCAGCCTAGGACCGGTCTTACTGGTGCAATGAACAACAGAGTCTGGCTGTGTTTTCTGCAGACCATGTTTTGCCTTCACAGATGAGATGAAGAAGGCTCAGAAGCATGTATCCAGAGCTATCCAGGGCACCAGAGTTCCCTATTCATCCTCTGAAGCAGTGAAATGCTTTTGGCTCAGCTGCCTCACTTTTAGGAAGAGCATTCATTCACACAGAAGAGAACTCAGTTTTGAAAACATGGATTCTGACTACCTTGCAAGGACAGATTTTGGGTGCTGAGAGCTTAGATGCTCCTCTGAGCTCAAGTGGGGTTGTAAGTTTGGCTCTGACCAAGCAGCCTGTAGAAGAGAAAATGTTCCTCTGTAATTTGCTGTCAAACAATTTCTGAACTTATTGGGATGCTTAGCCTGGGTTTGAGGGCAGGGTTTTATATTCCTTGAAGAAAGTAATTTCTGTACATAAATACAAAATCATAAAATATGTTGAGTTGGAAGGGGTCTGTAAGTGTTGTAGAGTTCAACTCCCAAATAATAACAGATAGTTCAGTTTGGGAGGGAGCTCAGGAGGCCATCTGGTCCAGCTACCTGCTCAGGTCAGCTATGCAGTTATCTGAAGAGCGAGTTGATCAAATAACCCTGATGTCTGAACCCTGTGGGTTGCCAGAGCCTGATATCATGTTGCAGGTTCCATGGGCTGACTCCAAAAGCACTGCTAGAGGAGCAGGAACCACCACAATCCCACCGTGTATCATACAGAACAATGAGCAAAGGAGTCTTACGTCTGCTGTTTTGGGTTTTTTTTTGAGTGATATAGAATTTACAACAGAATTAACAAACAAACAAAAAAACCCAAACCAACAAACCCTAGAGGTTCCCCCTTTGGATTGGCTAGAAAAGGAGGTGTCTTCTAGCAGTTGCTTAGAAGTGTGGGTATTTTGGTCCTCTTTGGGATACAATAATGAAATCGTTGGCTCAACTGGAGAGGGCAGAAAGAATGTGCAATTTGACTTGTGTCTCTCACTTGAGACCGACAGGCTTAGAGCCAAGGAAGGTAACCAGATTAACTCAGTTGGCTTTAGTGGGTGCAGAGATTAGAATGACTTTTTCATGAATGACGCATCATTTGCCTCATCCACCCTTGGGATTTCTTGATCAGCTTTGTGTTGATTTGAAGATACATGTATTTGTTTCTCCCCAGCTTTGTTGGCTTAGGAGCTTATGAAATTGGATTTACATGATAGCTGAGGTGTGGTTTGACTATTGGAAAAGGGAAGACAGTGGTTTGGGTGTTGTTTCTCAGTCGTTCCATTCAGTACCTTTTCAGGAGAGACAATCACTGTTTGGTTAGGAGAGTGCTCTGTTATCTAATGACCCAAATACTGTAATTTGAGGGAGCTAAGCAGTTTATTTTACATCTCTGAAATGAGTAGTTTCAGGAAGGCTGATGTTGATAGACATCTGGAAGATCTGCTAATACTGCTAGAATTCAGGTCAGAGAAGAAAGTGCTTCCTTCCCATTGTAACCCAGAAAGGGCTCTTACATAACTGTTCTTTAACCCAGCTTAAGAGATAGCAAAGATGGAAAAATAGTCAAACATCTTGCTGATAAGACCACAGAATCACCAAATAGGATGACTATACTGGGAGTGAAGAAGAACCCGTTGGAGGTAATGGTGTGCTTGTGATTGACAGAGAAATTCAAGTGACTGTCAGCTCAACTATAAGCCAGATAGACTGATTGCCATGTGTTAGCTGGACTGCAATCTTGATGTGAAGATACCAAAGTTAGATTAAATTTTGTCCTGTAGCTGGGAAAGTAAAGTCTTCTAGTTCTGGCAAGTGGTGTGGCAGCTCTTGTATCTCCCATACCTTACCTAGATCATGATGCTCACATCTCTCAGACATGGGGGAAATTGGAGACATGAAACTCCTGCAGTGGTGAAGTAGACTGAACATTCATGTCATATTTCCTGGCTTCAGCAGAAAATAGTTTTTAGGACATGCAGAAACAGCTAGATTACCTAATTTGGGGGAAAAAAAGGACATGAAGCACACTTCTGCATCTATCTGACTTACATTTCCTAATTCCATCTTCCTCTCCTTCCCCAGTCTGACCAGTTACTCGGTTGAGAAATGCTCTGTGCAGCCTTCTGCTACAGTCTTCCATAATGGCAGAGAGATAAATATCCCCTTCTCTTTTCTACTCCTGTATGTACTTTCCAAATATCTTCTAGTCTGGAGCTTAACTTTTCTGTTACCATTTTCCTTTTTTAGGAGAAAATGCCTTCCAGTTCTGTGTGGCTTTCACTGTCTGTCTTTCTTGGCCAGCTCTCTTCCTTAGGAATTAAGGGTCTTCTGGTTTGTCCTGTCTGGGTACTGGTGGCTTTGAACTCAGATGTGCTTAGCCAAGGAACAGTAATTTTTGTGTTGATTTGCCCTTGATTTTCAGCACTACGCAAGAACCATTCCAGCATAAAGAAGGGTATTGCTAATGGTCTTTTTTCTGTTTTGTTTGGATTTTTTTTTTTTTGCTTATAGTGCTTAATCCTGATACTTTTTACTGAATTCACATTTGCAGGAATGCTGTTTTGGGTACTCTGTGCTCTCTCTTTAAGTTGAGGACTTTTTCAGAATGTTTGAGAGGGTGGCAGAAACTGACTTGACCATCCATCCAGTTATTTAATGTGAAGTGCACTCAGTGTTTTACTACTTAACAAAAAAATATTTACTGAAGAGCAAACTAAGTCTAGTTTCTTTGGGACTTATTTAAAATCTTTAGTCTTCCCACTCCATCATTTCATGTCTCCAGCTGTATGTGCTGAGGAGTCTTTGACAGCAGGCTGGACTAGAACTGCTTTTGATCCTTTCCCACCCAGCAGCAACTCCTCTTGCTGAGCTTGCCAGTGTGTAGCTGCTTCGTAAGTTGGAGGAGGATGATGCTCCAGGGCATTGTTGCTTGGGGAGTGCAGGAAGGGTAGGCAAGAGCAGCAGAGAACAGGAACAGACACTTATGCAATCACACTGTTTTTCTTAAGAATATTAACTGAAAATAAAGGTATTTTTAGCTCTTGGCTAGTGTAAGGAAATCTGCCTGTTTTCTGCAGACAGTAGCTTCCCTCAACATTCCTATTGAGCCAGACTCTTAATCTGAATTGACCAAAGAAGAAAACTCAAATTGGTTTACTGGAAGTGAAGTAGCCTAAGTTGAAAGCCATTTAATCCTGGAAATGCTGTGTTTGTGTACAGCTGGCTTGCTCTTTCAAGTTGTGCAGGCTAATTTGCTTGGGAACCTCTTAATAAACAAACCTTTGGGTATGTTTGTGAGAGAGGGAATAAAAAAATGCTTTTCAGTGGGACTTAGCTGCTCCAGAAGCCCTTTTCTCTTACCTGGGATGTTTTTTTGGTCTGTATTCCAGATATGTGAGGTGCCTCACCTATCTGAGTAGGTGCTTCTGTCTTCAGAGCAAGTGTAGCCTTGAAGACTAGCAAGTGTTTCTCTTGTTTCCTTGATGCTTGTGAAAGAATGGCTCATCAAAAGATGTGCAGGAACCCTATTTTAAAACTTTTCCTGCCCTTGCTGTTGCAGTGACCTCTATGCCTTTCTGGGTAGGAAAGGAAAGTCATCATGTTGAATGAACATGATGTTCCTCCTGGTCAGTCTTATTAGCACTGACTGAACATTTGTATAACTGATCTTTGGTCTGTAATGCTGAACCCTCTGCCCTGATAAAAATCTGTTGTGTATTTTAATTTTTATTTTTCACTGCTGCAGTGTCACAGAGCTACTTAAGGACAATGAACTTTCAGCCTCTCCTTTTTCCTAAGGTCTTTTCCTAGAAAGCTTAGTGTTTTGCAGGGAAGAGAAGAGAAATACTGGTCATCTTGCATCCTGGTCTCTGGCTTCCTGTAGGACTTGCTTCTTAGCTGCTCCAGGTGTTTGGATAAGTTGCTCTGGGCTGGAAGTAATTCCCAGCAAATGACATAGATACGTAGTAGTGGAACCCTTGGGGTTTTGCTGCAAGACCTTATTCTCTGTGGCATAAGGCTGAGGATCATAAACAATGCCCTAAATGGGCAGTAGTGCTTTAAGACATGCCAAGTGGAGAGCTTTGTGCCAAGCTTTGTGCCAGACTCATCGTAACTGGCCACAGTTTGTTCTGGATATCTTTTCTTGACTGGCATCAGTCACTTGATGGTTGTGATTGAAGAAGGGGAAAGATGTAGAGATTGTAAGAATGGGCAACAATGCTCAGCATTTCACAAATTGCAGGATACCCCTATTTTTTACAATTTACTGACTACCCAAATAACTCATGTTTAGCTTTGCAGAGTTTCACTGGGGTGGGATGGAGGGAGGATGGCTGCCTTGCTGTGAAGGCCGTTTGCTGCGGATGTCACTGTTTCGTACTCATGATGATTAACTTGGATCTGCCAGTTTGTTCATCACCATAGATAATGTGCTGAGTGGTGGTGCCATTGGTAACTGTCTGGAAGAGTGTCAATACTGCTGGGAAGGGTGCTGGAATAGTGTGGGTTAATGCTTGTTGCATTAAAAGTCCTCAAAAATGATTGAAAGCACTTTGACTAATAGATTTTGGATTTGCATCAGTAAATGAGTCTGTGAATCCCTCATGACTGGTCCTTTCCATAAGGCAAACAAGATAGTAGCTGATGTAACTGGCAGATGGAATTTTGTTTTTATTAGAACAGGACTCTCCAGGCCTGGTTTGGTAATGACTGTGAATATCCTCTGTTAACACTGGGAGTCACCCTGTGGATGGAGGGGCGGTTTCCTTCCTGACTTCACTCTCTCTCCCCTTCTCTTGATGTATCATTTCTAGTGTTAGAGTCAAAATGACCTTAACTAGCATTTTGAGATGCTCTTTGGAAGATGAGGGATGTTTGAGAATGTTGCAACCACTTGCCAAGTCAATTGAGAAAATTCACTTCTCCTGAAAAATTTGTGCTGCTGCAAACAGAGTAAAATCACTTTGTCATTATTCATGTCTTCCTAAAGATAAACTCCCAGATTATGAAAGAGTACATGCATCAGCAATACATACTTGGCATTGAGTGACTGTGTGACAGGGTGGTTGTAACCTGTGTCTCGCTACCTACCGGTTTCCTTAGGTGCTATTTTCACTGTGCAGTGTCTAGGCTGAGCTTCTAAACACTCTGGGAGGGAAATTGTCATGTCTGTCAAGGAGAACATGAGAGCATTGAACAGGCTGATTTATACAGAACTAGAAAAGAAAATAATAACTGGAAAGAGCTTTTAGGACTGTGAGTAAATCCATGCTTTATTGAGCATCTTTGAAACAGAAGAGGGGTATGGGTGTTAGCCCTTGCTCTGTCAGAAACTGAAGTATATTCTGTGCCATAGAGATAGAAGTTGTGTGAATATCTCATTTTTTATCTTGCTTTTGTTTCCATTCTTTCAAGTGAGCAGAAAACTGTAGTGGAGATGATGAAATGGAAACAGTTAATTGTGTGAGTCTGCCCTGGCAACTTATGAGACAGGGATTATCTCATCACGGACTAGAATAGCAGTGGGGGGCAACATGTTAAATTTGGAGTAGTTTTATGAGAAAGGCTTCCAGGATGTGCTGTAGCTCCTTGCTTAAAAAATCTGCATGTGTGTGTCACTCTGGAAATCGAGGCTCCTGTGGGGTCTGACACTTGATGTTTTATTTAATCTTCAACCTGTTGTCCCTCTTGGGTGAGAAGGGGACTTCAGGAAGGCTCTAGTCCATCTCACCTTTCTCAAAGCAGGGTCAACACCTGAGCTCAGATCAGGCTGCTCAGAGCTTTGTCCAGTTAGGTCTTGAAAACCTCTAAGGATGGACTTTGTGCAACCTTTCAGAGATAATTCCAGAATTGAAAGCCTTCCTGAGTCAGAAGTGGTCAGTTTTAGAGATATGATGCATGTGTCTTCCATGAACCTTTCAAAATGCTGTTACATCTGGCATTTCTAGGCATGAGGCAGCAGCTCCCATTGTTTCCTCGTATTGCATGCATTTATGCTCTTGTTTTTACTTAGATAATTTGATACTTCCTGCCCCACACTTATTATAAAGGTCAGTCAAAAATCCTTCTGTATTCATCTCTTAATGCAGGGTGACCTTTCTTGATGAACTCTTCTGAGTTTCATCAATTAGACTGTGGGTCTTTAGAATGCTCTATCCAAAAGCGAATCCTTATAAGGCCTTTCCAGTGTCAGATGGTCTTGGTTGCTCAGAATCAGTCCAGTCACAATGCAAAAGAAATAAAAAAATGCTAGAGTCAGAAGCTCTCCAAAATCAGGAAGGAGTTGACTTCTTTCAGTCTTTCACATCACCAGATCCTGCGTTGACTATCCTGTTTGATTACTTTGGCCACAGCACATCCAGTATGTTTGTAGTGGGAAGGAGTTTGCTGTGTGATTAGAGTCTTATCAAATTAATTTATGCACTCTTGGTGTAGCAATCCACAACAGCATCCGGCTTGTGGAACAAGGGGGCTACAGAGGGGCAGCTGACCACTGTAGAGCAGTGAATGTTTGCTTTGGAAATGGAAATAGAAATGGCATTTTGAACAGATCTTATGTGTGGGTCTTGTTGCCTGTGTGATTGGTGAGGGTATTTTGGTGTTGTGCTGCACGTGTTGGCTGAGTGCAGAATGAGAGGAAAGGAGAAGCAAGTATATGAGAGCAAGTTTGCTACTTCACTAATTTAGCTGTTTCTCTGCTGCCTAAGAACACTTTTTGAAGAATGTTTCTTGCAGCCACATGGAAGGAATCAATCATAGGAAATAAAGAGCTTGTAATCCATTTAACTAGGACTTTCCACCTCTCATTAAGCCAGAGACATTCATGCTTAATTCTCTGGATAGCAGTTGCACAGCAGACGTGCAGAGTATTGATTGTAAAATGAATCTTGCTCTCTTATTTTTTTCCCCTTACTGTTTCAATTAAAGTGTGTGCAGTGGGTGTGGAGGCATTTTACTCATTCTCAAATGAGTGCTGTTGGCATGGTTCATGCAGTTCTCTTCCTGTTGGCATGAACCAAATTTTCAGCAGTGCAGCAGGGCACGTGTCTTAAGGAAAGCAGACAACAAGCCCTTTACAGCAACGTGTTGGACAGGCTTCTGCTTTAGCTGCTAACACCTTCCAGAGAAGATTAAAACTGCCCCGTGGAGGTTCAGCTAATGAAATTCACATGTGATTATGGCAAACTCTTCAGGGGTGTGTGTAGGAAAGGGTAATCAGGGAGGGGCGAAGAGAAACTTGTCTGTGAAGGAAACTGCTTGTCAGGGTGTGCATATTCAAACCCAGTTCTGTTTCCTCTTAATTCCTCTGTAAAATTGAGCTGAAAATGGATAAGGCTTGATGCAAACTTTTGTTTTGCAGCTTGGTGAAGGCGGCAAAACCCTTGGAGTTTGTGGAGAAGAATATTACAGAGTCTTTTTAATTTCTTAAATATCTTTTAATTCCTTGTCTGTGTTTGAGCCTCTTCAGAGTTCTCTTTGATATCTAGCAGTGCCTTCCTAGTTTTTTTCCTCTCTTCTCTCAACTTTATTGTCTCTGTGCTCAGGTTGAACATAGGGTGTCCTACTGAAGGCACAGCTTTCTTCCCATTCCAACTTCTCCCAGACCTGTTTGGTGCTTTCCTGCGTGTCTCTTTGGTTTTCTGGCTCACATACCTCCTCTTCTACATCTTCTGCCAAGATCAACAGCCGCTCTTGGTGCTGTCTGGGTCCTTGTGTTGTCTCATCCCAGCTTAACTGTTGAGCTGTTATGCTTTTAGTTTAACTGTTGAACTGCTGTGATCTTGTGCTGGTCTGAGTGTTTCTGGCATGCTGTCCCAAGGTAACTCATCTAGTCATGATGCTAAGGCATTGCTCACCGCTGCTCCAAAGTGATGTGCTGCAATGATTTTGTGTGATCTGCATGCCTTCCTCCCTGGTAGAGCTGGTGGTCTGAGACCACACATATACTGGAGCTGCTCTGCCTGTTTGTATCTAGGGAAACCAGAGGCATCTACATACATTTAGGATTGTGCCTAGTAAAAGCTCTCTGCACTCAGCATGCTTCTGTGGTTGGTGGTGGCTTTAACCCAAAGGTTTCCTGCCTGTGGTCTCTCCACCATTTATTGGCAGTGGTATAAATGGTTGGCTGTTGTAACATGGAAACTCCCAACTGCCTCCTGGATGCTGTTCTCTTCCCAAACACCACCAGCCCTGCTACCTGGAATACTACTTAAATGTAGGAAAACTTCAACAGAGCAATGGGCATCTCTTCTAGTTGATCTAGCTGGGGGTTTCAGAGCCCTCATTTCAAGCAGTGCTAGGCTGTCCTCAACCCTCTCAAGATTTAACTCATCAGTACCTCTGGGTGCCTGAATGAACTTTTCAGTGTGTCAAGCCCATCTTTCTACAAGACAAAAGAATATGCTGGGACCTCATTTTATTTGGTGGTCCTGGATACACTGAAAAGCTGCTTCAGGGCAATCCTGGCAAGGCCCTCTTGGAAAGTCTAGTTGGCTTGTTTTTGGACAGTAGAACTAAAACTTGATGTCTGCTAAAGTCCATTGGTTTTCTGGCAGTTTCCAGCTTAGAAGTTAGCATGTGCTTGCTGAATGCTGGCCTCAGTAGGGTTGGAATATTCTCTCTCACACTGCAAAGATCATGCAGCAGTTGGGTTGCTGTAGCTCTTGACATAAAAATGTTGGCATTTGTGGATGTGTTCAGTGACCTGCTGTAACACTGAGACTCTTAGCTTTTCTCAGCTAGAAAGCACTATATGAAGGAAATGTGCTTATAGGGCTAATTAACTCATTGAAATGGGAATTCAGGATGTTGCTGTTTCTGCCTTTATCACTTTTTCTTCTACTCTTTAGTTATATGGGTTGGTTTGGGTTTTTTTGGGGGGTGGGGGAAGGAGGGGGAAACTCTTTCAGCTTTGCCTATAATTGCATTCATCATTATTCCATTGCTGTAACATAAATCTTTCTGTGCCTGCTGAGTGCTAGCCTGTCTTGCCTGACATTTGCTGGCCTTTCTTGCCAGGCACAGGGCACCCCAACTTGGACCTCCCCTATGATGTAGACTCAGAGAGATGGAAGAAGACACATCTACCAGCTGCCCTAAGGGGTGGGATCAGCTCTATCCATGTCACTTGATACATTTTTATAGCTTGTTTGGGTACTTTCAACTCCCTCCAAAAATGTGTCTCTTCAGTGGCTAATGGTTGACTTACTCTGCTGGGAAGGCAGGGTTTTACACCTCTTAGGCTGCTTAAAACTTGTCTTTGCTACTTCTACAAGTCAAGAACCTCATTAGACTTGCAGATGTGAGCCATTAATGAGTTGTTGGCCATCTCTTCTCCAGCCCTCAGAAGAACAAACTCCCTGCATACTTGGGTTGCCAGGAAGTCTGTGGCAGAGGAAACCAAAAATATCCAATGTTTCTTCTCAATGAAACATCCTTATGTCCAATCTATGTCTCGCTGCTGCTTCTAGTAACTTTAGAACCTATTTGTGGTTTTACCTGACTTCTTTTTATTTTATTTATTTTTAATAACAGTGGAGGGGTGGAAGATAAGGCTCACAGGCCTTGTTAAGAATGAGTAGCATAGAAAAGATGAGCCAAACAAGGCAAAAGGGAAGCTGTGTGTTTTGAGGTCTCTTGGTGAGCCACAGAGGTTTATTGCACAAGAACTAGC
Source organism: Dromococcyx pavoninus (assembly GCA_033558185.1). NCBI lineage: Eukaryota > Metazoa > Chordata > Aves > Cuculiformes > Neomorphidae > Dromococcyx > Dromococcyx pavoninus. The sequence goes on along the minus strand of JAUMJL010000286.1, from coordinate 1,650,306 downwards.
CTCATGGAAGGAAAAGCTTTGCGCAGAGTTTGGGTTTTCATCACTCGGATCTAAGCATGAAGCATAGACTTGTGAAGATAGAGCAGACTAATGCAGCAGAGACTAAGAGCTGCTGTGCTTTAGAAAATCAACCCTTCAGCTCCAAAGCAGACTACATGTTCTCTCTTGGAGATTTCCACCTAGGGAAGGCTGGGAGATGTTGGACATATCTTATTTATCATCTGTTATCTCATAGTCTGAAGTGGCTTTGGTCTCCTTTGTGTAGAAATCTTTGGTCTACATTACTTATTTAATAAGTCCAAATGTTGGGTACTTCATTTTGGACACAACAATCCCATGCAGAGCTACAGACTGGGGACAGAGTGGCTGGAGAGTAGTGAGGCAGAAAGGGACCTGGGAGTGCTGGTTGACAGGAAGCTCAACATGAGCCACCAGTGTGCCCAGGTGGCCAAGAAGGCCAGTGGCATTCTGGCCTGCATCAGGAATAGTGTAGTCAGCAGGACCAGAGAAGTTATTGTCCCCCTGTACTCGGCACTGGTCAGGCCTCATCTGGAATATTGTGTACAGTTCTGGGCCCCCCAGTTTGGGAAAGATGTCAGGATACTGGAATGTGTTCAGAGGAGGGCAACGAAGATGGTGAAGGGGCTGGAGCACAAGCCCTATGAGGAGCAACTGAGGGAGTTGGGGCTGTTTAGTCTAAAGAAGAGGAGGCTCAGGGGAGACCTCATTGCTCTCTACAACTACCTAAAAGGAGGTTGTAGTCAGGCAGGGGTCGTTCTCTTCTCTCAGGTGACCAGTGACAGAACTAGAGGGCATGGACTCAAGCTTCGTCAGGGAAAGTTTAGGCTTGATGTGAGGAAGAAGTTCTTCACTGAAAGGGTGATCGGCCATTGGAATGCGCTGCCCAGGGAGGGGGTGGAGTCGCCGACCCTGGAGGTGTTTAAGGGAAGGCTGGATGAGGCACTGAGTGCCATGGTTTAGATGATGGGTTGGTGTTAGTGTTGGGATATAGGTTGGACTTGATCTCAAAGGTCTTTTCCAACCTTGTTGGATACTGTGAAACTGTGAAACTGTTACTTGTTTCTCTGATTCTGGAGCTTTGTCGTGGCAAGGTGACGTCCTAGGTGAGTGTATGGAGTATCCTCACTGCTTTTCTATCTACATTCAATTTCCTGTTGGCTTTCTAGTTTCTGAGCATGAAGCAGAACTCATTTGAACTATTTGCACTGGTTTCCAGTGAACAGTCACTTAGAAAACAAGAGGACACAGCTCATGGGGTTTCTCGCATGTATTTGTTAACTCTTATCTGCTTCCAGCTAGCTTTCCATTTCTGAATATCTCTCTAAGAAGAATTTGAACTGACTACAAACTGGATTATTTGTGCCTTGTCCAACCCTAGTGGGCTTTACCAAGAGAAAGAAAATAGCTTAATCTTTGTCTTGGATGTCATAGCTGGCATCTGGGGTTGGTGCAGAGCCTTATTCCTGCTGTCTTTTGAGGATGTACAGGTGCAAACTGTTGTTTAGAGATTGAACTAAATGGGCAATTCTCTTACTGACAGTGTTTGCCATGTGCTGTGATCCCATCTCCTTTAGGGCATGCCTGTAGGGCAAGATTCTGCTATGATGTGCCAGCACAGGTACAACCACCACTGCCACCACAGACAAAAATGCAGCCCAGCTCTACTAATATTAGAAAGATCTGCGTAGCTGATGTTGGTTGCTTCCCAGTAAGGAGAGAACCTGGCTCTTCTCAACAGCTTTGACTGTAGCAGATGTTGGGTGTTTAGAGCTGTGCCGAGGCTTTGACTTGCAAGATTTTGTTGCAAAGTCTTGTGCAGAAAGCAGAAATTGCTCTGCAAGAAGCTTTGTACAGGTTTTTCCGGTGTTCTGTTCCGCTTCTTCAACCCTTTTAAAATGTTAGGCACCCAATATGCCCTTAGTTTGTGGAAAATGTTAAGCAGCTAGATTGCAGAGGGCGTTAGCATGTACTATGCTTATTTATTTAGTGAGATTAAAGTCTAAGTTTCTTTTGTAATCCCTTTGAAGTGTTTATCTTTTGAAGTCTGAATTCTCATTAACTGGAAGTGTACAATCCCCAAACTACACGCTGCCCTAGTTTAAAAAAAATAAAGAATAATAAACAACAGGTCAAGCCATGGGGGTTACACGTCAGCCAGATCCTGACTATTTGGGTCATCACTTGCTACTTGGAATCAAAGTGGCTCTGCAGGCCGTTGCCCTGGTTTAGGATGTAGTTATAGGGCTTTGGCATCACCAGGCATCAGGGAGACAGTAATGTTCTCCTTCAGAGGAGACTTCTCTGATAGATCAAGACAAGGCCTGTAGACCTCTCCATTTCCTTTAATTCCCCCCCTTATTTTCTGTCACTGGGGCAGCAGCCTTTTGCTTTTAGGGCGAGTATGTTTTTCCATTGTGTTTTCCTGCCTCAATTCTCATCCAAAAGATTCCACTTGCATGTGCAAACACACATGGCAAGGAACACTTTGCTTCAGATTATCTTTTTCTGTTGTTGTTTGCCAGAGAAAAATTTTACATGATAACTGGCATTTTAATACACACCTGCTGCTTTTATTTGTGCAGGGACTCTTCAGGGTTATCTACATAAAACTGAATGTTTGTAGCCTGGGAAAAGCGGGTGGGAGACCTCTAAGTCAACTCAATTTCCAGATCAGGGCACAAACAATACGTTGGGAAGAATAACACTTCTAGGTCATCAAGAGGTCTTCAGTAATCCAAGGGGTCATCACAGCCGTTACTTGGGCACCTTCCACCACTGAAATGCATCATCTCAGCAGCTGAGGCTGTTTGTGGCTTTGGGTGTTCTCTTACTCTTCATGCCTTGAAATTGAATCCTGATCTTGCAAGTTAAGATGTTCTGGGTCTGGGCCAACAGAGTGTGGAAAGTGCTGTGCAGTGCGTGTGTTCATATAGATTTCCTCCTGTGGGAATGGCTGTAGTAAACATCCCTTTGTAAGAGCTGCTCTGTTATTAAACAGAGGGGGATATTGTCCCTCTTCCACTTATATCTTCTGAGTCGGCAGAAGTGTAATTGCATTACTTTGTTCAGTGTATTAAGGAAAAGATTGCTATGAAAACCATGAAGAGTCTGAAAGTCACCAGAATTTGTATCAGTTCTTTCTAATATGTTAAATCATTTCAGTCCTACCTGGCCAATAGAAGGGATTTATATTTTTGCGCATAGAACTGAAGGGTTTGCTCTGCAAGAGCTAAACTCCTGTTGTTTAGAAAATATTTAAGGAAATCAGGATTTTCCAGTATAATTAGGGAAAACAATTGACAAGAAGGCTTACAAGAATATCAATAGAGATAATTGGTTATTTGTGATGTTCCCACGTAATTGGTATAGGTAATTATTTGCTTAATGAGGTTTTGAGTGTAACTAGCTTTATAGCAGTTCTAGTAAGAGATGGAGATGCTGAAATTATACAGATAGTTTTGATAAACAGTGATCCCATGAGTGAACAGTGAAAGGAAAACCACTTTTTTTTTTAGCATGGCAATCAGAAGAATCTGTCAAAGCTCTTTTAAAATGGGTTAGCTAAAAAAAAATAATAAATCTTGAGCAGCCCTGGAGTGTCTCTTTTCTGCATTTATTTGCGTTGTAAGTAGGACAAATTTCCTTGGGCCTCATTTTTGGGAGATTGCACCTTGTGTGCTTGTGGCCTGCTTGGCTTTTGAGTATCCTACTGCTAAGATAGTCTTCTGGGCTCTCCAGATATGGGTGGAGTACATGGAGGTATGGCTGTGAGAGCATTTCTCTGCTGTCTCACTCGCGCTCCGAGTAAACCTGCCTCTCTGAAATCATTGGAGCCTCCTCCTGGAAAGTCTGTGCTTTCCGTTTGCTGGGTCTTTCCAGCCACATCTTGATGGATGGAGATTTTTGTAGAAGACCATGGGTTTCCTCCTCTCCCCAAGTGCTTGGGTTTGCATACTCCAGCATCTCCTTAGACTTCAGGATTCGTAAGTGTGCACTGAAACATATGTGTCAGTTCTTTCTTGGATATGCTGATCCATTTTAGGAGCCCTTGGCAGGCTCAAGCAAGAAGTCATGTGATTATTGTTCTGAACCAAACCAGGGTATTTGGAAGAAGGCTGGAGGTAGCAGGTCAGGGTAAGGCAGGCAGGAACCTATAGCTTTCATCTCTCCCCTCAGCACCCCTCAAACCACCCTGACGAAACCACGTGGATATTCTGAGTAGTGCTGTCAGAGTCGCTGCATGTGAGGTAAGCTCCTTGTCTCTGGGCTATTAAAAGCTTTGTCTCAAGATGCTGAATGACATCGGTGTGACCTGTGTGAAACTGGGTTGATAAGAAAAACACTTGAGGGGGAATTAGAAGGGAAGGCTTGGACTGTACCAAGTGTTGTGAAAGGGTTAGATGCTATTAAACCTGCTATTCCACGGCTTCGTTCTCATTACTCACTCATTGCACTTCAGGACGTGTGCTGTTGCTCTTCCCTTTGCTAAAATGATAGCATTGAGATGGTTTAACAATTGGTCCTGATTGCTCTGTTCCCTCACTACTTCTGGTTTCTGAGTATTGTTCTAAGGCTCTAGGGATGGAGGAGTTAACTTGTTCAGACAAAAATCCAAATTTTTAGGCCAGATCTCCCCAGAGAGCTTCCCTTTTAAATCTGCAGCTTGAATTCTCTTTTTTTTTTTTCCCCCTCCAAAGCTGTTTGGAAAAGAATGATGTGTCATAGGCTATAGCAGATACCTACTGTCCAGTATCTCAGCAATGCAATGTGTGCTAATTAGGCATCCTGGAGCCTTCAGAAAATGCCCCTGCTGTATTGGCAGATGGACTCTGCCCTACTCCCCCGTTTTGGGTTGGCAAACTCATTTATTCTGCTCTAAGAAGTTTGTAGCCATTGGCAGATGATGCATCTTTAAAGTCAAGGTTGATAGCTTGTGTAGGTTTGTATTTCCTATTTTATCCTTTCCCCCCTCCCCCTTCTGGTACGTGTTGCTGAATTTGAATAATTAATGTGTGTCGTCTTGCTTCCTGTTTTCATTTCTGTATGTAATGCTAACCAGCAGAGGTTTGAATCATTCATAGCCTCCTTTTTCCACCTCAAAGCTGTAGATGTCATGGGAACAGTGATTGTGAGGTATGGACTTTCTTCTTCTCTCCATTAAATCGTTTTCTGGAAGCAGAAGTAAGTATTCAGTCCATGATCTCAGCCAAGCAAAGATCTCCGGACAGCTGGTATCAGTGTGGTTTCTCTCGAGCAGCATCTTGCTTGCTATGCTTCAGTGTCTTCCTGCATCTCTTGTTACTGCTTTGGTGTCTGTGGGGAGGATGGGTGTTGTGTTTTGTTTTCCTTTCTGTTGTGAGGCTTCTGTTGCATTTCTTCATGGCATTGGTGGAGAAAGAGGCAATGATTTTAGGCCTGTAGTTTGAACTTTGTGCAATTCAACTGCATTTAGGAATGGCTTCTTTAAACTCATGTTGGATTTCTTTTTTGTGCTTCTCCTGACTACATTTATCGAGAGCAACCTGAGTCCATAGGCTTCTATAGCATCTGCCCATGCCAGGATTCAGTCAGAGGACCCGTGTGGGAGCCTCTCTTAGTGGATTACAGAGCCTTCCCAAGCTGTATCTTCCCTCATTTATCTCTTCCAAGAAAAGTCTGGTTTTATCCTCTTTGTTGTTTGTAGTGGGTTCTGCTGCTCTCCTCCAGCAGTGCCTTCTGGTGATGATTTTGGTGAACAGGTGGTTTTTTGGGCTGCCCTTTTGCACTGAAAACACTTGTGTAACTCTGTCAGGTTGAGAAATGCTGGGATAGATGCTGCTATGGGAGACTGGTGAATACTCTTTGGAGCTGGACAATGAAGTCAGAGCTTTTGCATCTGCCCTGACTTGGGGTTCCTGGTAGGATTTTTCTTCAGGGAGAAGGGCTGATTGCTGGTCCCTCTCCATCTCTGAAGTGCACATGTACCTTACAAAAGCAATGCTGTTTGAAAAGGTTTTGGTGCCTCCACTATCTGTGGTTGTGCAGCAAAATTCATACCTTTAGTTGGTAGCTTTGGATATGCAGTTGAGAGTGATGTTTGTGCCTTGAGCAGGTTGAATTGGGGATCCAGGTGGCAGCCCTGAGAGGAGAGCTCTTCCTCTACCTGCTAGGTTGTGGTGCTTGTCCAGCTCACCTTATTCCTTTCCCAGCCTTATCAGTTGCCTCCTGTGAGTTGCTTTTTGAAGTTCCAGCTAGGCACTTAACAAAGTTGAAGCTCAAGCACTTTTCATGAACAGAATGGTGTATCTCTAACACAATGAATGTTATTTCCGAAGGGCAGCTTCTGCTCCCAGTCTCCTTCCCCTTCAGATGAATTGGATTTCTATTTGAAAAGTCAGGTTTTGCCAGCTTTGACACTCTATGCCTGTGACTGGTGTACAGCACCACTTCTCCAGGTGTCTGGTCTGGAGAACAGCTAGGGGCTTCCCAGAAGAGTGGAGTGATGAAATGCTCAAGTGTACCACTTGTGTTTGAATTCACAATGCAATTCTTGTAAGATAGCAGATAAAATAAGCGGTCAAAGCTTTAAAATATAGGCATGGTCTGTCTACCCTCTTGCCTTGCATGACTAAAGCAGGAAGAGGTGGAAATCGAGAGAGATGCAGTCCCTTGGAGTTTAATTAATGAAGGATTTATTGTAACGAAATCAGCCTGCTAGGTTTTCAGGGTGATGTGGGGCTTAGCAGTGGAGTTGTTAATAGGCTGTGCATAATTTTTGTCCTGCAACATCTCGTACGTCACTTGCTGCTTAGGATCTTCAGGGCAGAGATTATGGCTTTTTCCAAGACCCTTAAATAGAATCTAACTTCACATGTCCTCAACGTTTCTGTCCTATTCTAACTGACAGTTGTTTCTGCCTGCAGTGTGCTGCTGGCACATGGGGGAGGCAGACTGGGAAACTCATTTTGTAGGGATAGTCTTGAAGCAAACAAAAGCTGAAGATAGGAGGCAACTTGTGCAGTGGGTAACACTGAGCTTTATAAATAGCATGAGAAAGGATGAAATGCAGACAGGGAGGTGACCTCAAACACGAGGCCATGGAGGTGGTACAGCAGTGCTTAGGGGCAGATGAGCTGGGAGAGCAGGGGGCAACATGATCAGCAAATAGCTCTCATTCAGGCTGGATGTGTTTGTGCCTCTGTCCTACATGTTCCCCCTGAGTGGATGGACAAAATCATGTGGGGTTCCGTGCCAGTTATGAACTGATGTGCAAGGCTTGCACATCTCGTGTCCTCTGCTGGGGTCAATGCTTCAAGAAGTGCCCAGAGCATCACCGGGAGGTTTGCTGAAAGGACAAAGCTACGTTTTGTTTGTCTGTATAAGAGGAAGGCAAAGGACCTATGGGCAGGGGGCTCTGGAGACAGCATGGTAACTATCTAGTGGGTTTTAAAACTACAGCAACCAGCTTAGCAAGATCTATCTGCCTCCAAGGTGATGAGTTCTGACTAGGGAAGGGCAGGACAGGGCTGTCCTAGGCTGTCAGCATGAGGCACAGAGTAAATGGACAGAAAGAAAGGCAGAATCCAGAAAGGCTGAGCTGTCGGTGTCCTTGACCTTTCTAGACTCTGCCACAGTGTTTGCAATGCTTGCAGAATCCTCTTACACGTTGGCTATAATCAAAAGTACAGTAAAACCAATTCTTGGAGGTTTCCTTTCCTGGGATGTGGCAACTAAAGGCTCTTAGGTGGCTAGGTTACCTCCTTAAGCCCTGTTATGCTTTGCTGATGCCAGTGAGTATGTTGCTACTCACAGCTATGGTAGCTTTTTGCAAGACCTGAGCACTGGGGATGCTGTGTATAAGGAAATGAAGTGTTTCCTCTAGAAAAGGTGAGATTTCCTTACTGCCCATGTACTGTGCATGCCCTGGAAAGGTGGTCAAACACTTTGCACGCTCAACTGCTCCTAAGTATCACTCGTAGTTCACTGACTATCCATGCAGCAGCAGTGTGTGGGGCTGTGGGTGTATGCTTGTGCACCAGCAACCTGTGGTAAACCCCTGGCAGGGGTTCAGTACAGCTGAGAGCAGCATGACGCCACCAGACTGGCAAATATTTGCTTTGAGGTTCCCATCCCTGAACACTGACTCTATGAATTAGTAGGAGCATACAATTACTCAGTCTGTTCTTGATATGAATCTCACCAGAGACAAAAGTGAGCATCTAAATATACGTATGTAAAAAAAGCCCTGTGACGCACAAACCATGCAATCGATGGAGTGGAGTACTTTCCCTTGAGACAGTGATGTTCCCACGCATGGCAAGTACAGCAACTGCATCATGGTCAGTCTGATCCTTGGGAGTGAATGCAGTTTTGTGGAGAGGGGCTTTTTCACCTGGATGAGGGCTGTAACCAGCTCTGCCTTCCTGTGAGTGCTCGTTAGAGGTGCATGTGAAGTGAGAGTGTAATATCTGCCTCTTCCAATGTGCACACAAGTGTTAGCTTCTCATCTGGGACTGTTTTGCAGGCTCCATAGGATGTTCAAGATACACTGATTTAGCTTGGCTGTGTTTCAGCTTTGCAGAGGTCTCTGAATCAATTTTAAGGTTGTGCTTGCAGAGGGTATGGTTCTTTACATTTCAATCATTCATAAAAATCTAATCACCTGGGCTTCAAATAATGTCTGCTGCTCTTATCCTTGTGTGGCTTTTCTTACTGTAACTCTTATGAATAAATTTGGTTTTAGTAATGTGGGAGAAACTGTACAAGGAAATAAAACTTGCAAACTAACTAAGCTTCTCAGTCTTGTTGAGTAACAAGCAGGAGATGTTGGCAGGGCTGGGAATAGATCTGATAATCATTCCTGCTTTCTTAATAGCCAGAGGACATGGTTAATTATTAAATTGTTCGTGTATTGAAATATTGCTTGGCTTTTTAAATTTCCTTCCCCCCCCTTCTTTTCTCCTCTTGCTGAAGGGTGCTTCCAGGACCTGATGGATTTCTGATACCTCGCTCCTGAGGGGCTGGAAGGAGCATGGTTAAACACCAACCGCTGCAGTATTACGAGCCACAGCTATGTTTGTCCTGTCTGACTGGGATCTACGGCTGCCGCTGGAAACGGTACCAGCGGTCACATGATGACACCACCAAGGTGGGTAGTTGACCATGTTGCCTCTTCACAGTGACTTTGGATTACAGATGCATGTGGGTCTTGGTTGAAAGTGCTGAATACTTGAATTTTATTTCTTTTTGTTGGCTTGGATAGACAGTGGAAATCACTGGCCCTATGGCTTGGAGGTCTGCCATGGGGTTGACGTAGCAGGTGGGTGTGGTTAGCTGGTTACAGTGCTCAAAGGGATTGAGTGATATGGATTTGGCCAACTCTGTCCATATTTTGCTTCTGGTACTGGAGGAAGTTTCTGTTTTGCTCCTTGCTCTGTCTTGATGGAGTGCTTGTATTTCTTTGGCTGAATATGTAGGAACTGTGTTTCTGTGTAGTCTCTAGCTTCTGTGATGTAAAAATAAGTTCATAGGTAGGGAAAGGCAGCAGGAGGTGAGAACTAGCTGAGAATAAACAGGGGAGCTCTTAGATGTGACTTCTTTTTCCTCCCCTAGATAATGCAGTTTAAGAGCTCTGGCAGAGGGAAGCCAGGCAGTGGGGCTGGACTTGCATCTTACCTGAGGTTGTGAATATGGGGTCTCGTGGGAGCTAATGTGTTTTTAGGAAGAAATAAGCTGTCAGAGTTGCCCCATTGTGTCTTCTGGGTAACAGTTGTTGTGTTTTACTGTTCTTCCAAGTTCTCATGTTGTCTGGGTTTTGGTGGTTTTTTTTTTTAGTGTGCTTACTACCTGAAAGAAAACCCACAAAATGGAAATCTCCTTTCTCCTGGCAATGATCCCAGGAGATTCTTTTGCTGCTTTTGGAGGGCTTAGTTTTGCTCTGGTGCCAGTTAGCTGCTCTTCTGTTTTAAGTCTATAAGCAGGGATCTTTCTGGCTGTGGAGTACTCTTCCTCTGGAAAAGACTGTTAAGGAGAAAACACTTCTAGGCAGCAGATCCTATGCCAAAAGTGCTCCTGATTCTGAATTGCATTGATTGTTAGTGGTGCAGCTTGGCCAGAGCTCCCATGTGAATTGAAAAGTCATAGCTTGTGTTTCTTCAGCGTAAACCAAATTTCCTTTTGCAAAGTAGAAATGTTTGTGCTGTTTTTCCTCTTCTTTCAGTCTGGCCAGCTTAGTCTGAGTGACCACTTTTCAGCCAGCAGAAGTTTCCTTTGAGCAAATACCCGGACATATCCATAGCAGAGGGTGTAGCTGGGCTTTTAAGTCTTTGTCAGGAAAATAGTGGGATGTAATATCTTCTCATATATGCATGTACTAACTCAAATACTCAAAATGCCTTATTCCATATGCTTATGAACCAGAACATTGTGTTGTAGCTAAAAATCTATAGAAAAGTTGCTACTGACTTATTTTTTTAGTGAAATCTGGCTCTGCTCACACTGATGTACTTTACCAAAAAATATCAGCAGCAGCCTTCCAATTCTGATTGCAATTTCAGTTGTTTTTCTAGTGCTGGAAAGGAATTTAGTGTGCTTAAAGTACCTGTGCAGGGCTTAAACATGTCCAGTTTCTGCATTGATCTTAAGATCTACATGAGGCCTCAACTTCCACTTTGTTGAATAGAGAAACGGAGATAAGTACTCTTGTAGAGCCAAAGGAAGAAGGTTCTAAAATTAACTACAGGCTATGCAAAATGATGATGGCATGAAGAATCTGTTCCCATCTTGCTGTCAATAAAGTGCTTTGCCAGGTGTTAGTGCCAGAATGAGAGATTGTGATACTGTATTTGGAAGAAGTGGTGTAAATGACAGCTAATTGTTCTCTGGATTAGTCTATTTGCATGTGCTTGAATACTGCAGAGAATGGGTGGGAACTCTAGGTGTAAGGCAAGAGTGATAAACCTCTTTTTCTTTTTTTTAATTTGCAGAATAGTCCTTGACCATTTGAGCAAGCAGGTAACTTCTCTCCTGCATTGTGTGGGAGAGTGTTTCATGGTGTCACTCAAATTCAGAATCACTTATACTGCAAGCTCCAATCTCTACGGTTGAGTGACGTTCTGAAGCATGGATAGACTTACGCAAAATGAAGAGGAGGCTCAGGGGAGACCTCATTGCTCTCTACAACCACCTAAAAGGAGGTTGTAGTCGGGCAGGGGTTGGTCTCTTCTCTCAGGTGACCAGTGACAGAACTAGAGGGCATGGACTCAAGCTTCGTCAGGGAAAGTTTAGGCTTGATATGAGGAAGAAGTTCTTCACTGAAAGGGTGATTGGCCATTGGAATGCGCTGCCCAGGGAGGGGGTGGAGTCACCGACCCTGGAGGTGTTTAAGGGGAGACTGGATGAGGCACTGAGTGCCATGGTTTAGATGATGGTTGGTGTTAGTGTTGGTGTTGGTGTTAGTGTTGGGTTATAGGTTGGACTTGATGATCTCAGAGGTCCTTTCCAACCTTGTGATAATGTGAAAATACGGGGTGCTCCCAGAACTGGGGGTTGTGTGATCTCTGATCTGTATGAGTGGACTTTTAGGATGGGTGGAAAAAATTTGCCAAGATCCCAAGCTATTAAATAGGAATAGGAAGTTTTACACGTGCTAATTGTCTCCAGTTGATGTATATCCAGCCATAATATTTAGATGTATCTGTGAGGGGTTAGCCAGGAAAATACTGTACCATAACTTAGACACCTGTTTGCTTTACACAAAAGCAGTGGCACATAGGCACAATAGGTGATACCTATTGCATCTGACCTTGTAGTAACTTGGCCACTGCAAGCCCAGAGTAGAAGCAATTGGAGTGTGATACATGTTTTCATGAGCATAATTTCTATAAAAAGAGGTATGATATACTTGAAAGGTCTAAAGTCTTGCAAAAATCTAGAGCTACATGGGAGGGAAGGATTAGGGTATACATGTGTTATCAGACAGCAAGGCATGTATTCAAAGAGCAACTTTTCTTAGGCAGATAGCCTATATTACCTGCTTTCTTTTAAAAAGATCAAACTTTCTAGATTAAAAAGCCTTCACCTAAATCTGGGTTACAATGCAGCCTGGTGAAGAGCATCCTTAGAATCTTCTGCCAATAACTGGGGATATTTGTTTTCTGAATTGTGATTCCTCTCCTTCTCCCTCAAATGCATGCAGATAGGCTTTATACTCCATATTAAAAATTTGCATGAAAATGAGAATTTTAGTTGTAAGCTTGAGTTCTAAGGTTTTTTTTGGGGGGGGAGACTTGCTAGAATTGTAATTAGCTCTTGGTTTCCTCTGACCTTTTGAGAGCGAACAGGGGCTGAAGGCACCATAGCTGCACACTTGGTCTCCTTTTAAAAATTCCTTTTTTTTATTGTGTGTCTTTAGCTTTAATGGCAAGACCCCCTTTTACATTTTTTTTAAATTTTTGGTGTTTTTTTAATGAAAGGCATATAAAAGAAAAGAAGTGATCTTGTTGAGATTCAGACCATTATAATCTCTAGCTGGTGTGAGGAAGCAATTTCTGATCTAACACCAGCTTGTTCATCAGGTGTTCAACCAAGGATGTTCTTATGAAGTGAGTGCATTATCTTGACAGGACTCTGTCTCCCTGAACATAGAAACTATGGGTAAATAAGCTTTGGCTTGCAGTTGCCATATGTGCTTTTTAAGGTCTGAAGTTCAGATGGAAGCTTCCAAGGGGTAGCTCCCAGATACCATGAATCCTGTTGATGAATTGCCAGCAATTAAACACAGAGTGCAGGGTATAAACACAATGCTCTGCGCAGAGCTCGTGTGCTTCACCTGAAATGAACTGCTGCTGGCTGTTACAACACTGGAATAGCTCTTGCGCCTGGGGTAAAGTCTAGTGCTGGTTGCAGCATCTTTTAAAATCCATCCAAAGTGGTTGCAGGATCAGTATCCACATGGGAGATGTTGATGGGTTGCACTGTATAAACATGAAGTTAAATCTATCAGCTAGTTTTGTTCAGGTTTCTTTATTACTTCCAAACCCGTGTTGTCTGTACGCAGCAAATATCACACCTGGGAAATCATGCTAGATGGGAGTGGGGAAAGAGAGATATTCTGCAGAAGAAAGCTGCAATGAGTTTTTTTGATCTAACAGACAAAAAAGTCACTTTTATTGGGATCTTTCTGTCCTTTAGTTTTCTGTCAAATAGGATAAAATACTATAACCATTTGCAAAGGGCTTTGGCTTCTCTATTTAGTGGCAGCCATAGCTGATACTGTACTTCCCACCTGTAAACCCTTCTGAGATACATTTTGTCTGTCACAAAATGTAACTGAGAAATCTTCTTGTCTCCTTCATTTCCCCTGGAAGATTCCCATGTTTACAAGACTATCTTTTTCTCCAGAGAAATTGCTAAGAATAGGCAAGGAAAAGTGCCTGGTTTGGTTACATACAGTGGAAAGGGAACACCCTCACGTGGGAAAGAACCTAAAATTGGCAGCTTTAGATCCCAGATGACTGAAGTTGCAAGATCCCTGTGATTTCTGCTCTTCAATGTCATCTATAGCATTTAAATGCAGGTCTGTTCACAAGCTTTCTGTCAATTATCTGCTTCGTGGTGTCTGTACGATCACTTTTCTTCCTCCCATTTCTCCTGTAAACACTGTTGAGAAGTTGAGCTAAAGGAGCAGTGTTAGTGATGATATCCCGTACACACAGGAATCCCTCTGCTTTCTGAGTGCTCTAATCCCACAGGTGTTAACCTGAGCATCTAATAGACCACATCCTTGTTAAGAACTTGGAAAGATGGTGAAACCGGAGCTAACGAGATGCACATTAAAGCTCAGGAGTGGATATTTTGAACGCTTTGGGGGTGGTCGATACTGATGGTCAATGAAACATGAGTTTGCAGGGTTAGATTTTGAGTATAAAAATGATGTTGTTTTGTCCTTAAAAGCTGGAAATACTGATTCATTGTACCTAGCAGGTGATGGGAGAGCTGCTCTTGCAGCCCTTGCTTCTGGCACTGCTGTTTGGTGGCTTTTTCCCCCTGCTGTATTCAGGCTCCATTTATATGTGCCAGCAAGTGCCCTTGCTTTTTTTGTTGTCCCTTCCCTGAATGTGTGTCCTTGCAGGTCATCTTTTGCCCACGTGGTACCTGGCTACTCTGGTCCCATCAGTATCTGCTGCAACCTTTCCCCTTCTGCCTTCATCCTCTTCTGACATTAATATTCAGTAACCGTAGCAGAGATGTTTCCTCGTTGCTGTTGGCTTGTAGGCTTGCCGGGAGCAATGCCTTGTGGTGTGTCAGCTCTTCTGACCCCACCAGCAGATGCTCCATGGTTTGTGCAGTTCAGGAGCTGTTGTGTTATGCTCTGATGGATCACAGTTTGAAGGTGATCAGTGCCTGATCAGTATAAGGGCAACACTAGCTAGATATTACAGGCTGCTTGGAAGTGTCTTGGGCCAGGAATGTTGCTTCATTGCTCTTGACAAACAGGCTTTTATACCTTTGGAGAAAATACTGAAAAATGTTAGGAACTCCTACCCAGGGTTGCTCTGATTTAGTGTAATCAAAACTTAATAAGCCTTGGCAGAGTGCCCCAACCTCCCTGACCCGAGGCCTCTGCAGCAGATGGGCACGTTGAAGTGGGAGGGAATTGTGAATTTCCCAAGCCAACCAGTTCTTGCTCAGCATCCTCCTTTCCCTCCCCAGTATAATGTTCCACTGTTAATAAGTGGAATTGCTAATATTCAGGCAAAATACCAAAGCATGTAATCAACACAATCTTCCATACTTAGAGTGTGCAGTGACATAAATCTGTCTGCCAGCTTGTTTTTTGTTTTTTTTTTTTGGGGGAGGTTTTGGGTTTTTTTTTTTTGTTACTGGGTAATCTGTTGCATGGAAGTCAAGCTGTTGTGAGATGACTAACGGGGGGGCTACCACTGATGCATCTTGAATCCCAGGAATCCTGATATGGACACTTCTGCCCAGTGCTTGTTAATTCACTTAAGACCTTCCTGATGGCCCTGGCTGTTGCCTTTTGATTTGGAGGTGAGGAGCTAGGGACGGTATCTCCTGTGACACTGGCCAATGCTGCCAGGAATTACAGCTAACTTGGTGGGTCTCAGTTGTGTTCTCTGCAGCTTTAAATTATCTGCCTGCAAATTCAGGCTCTGAGTAATATTATAGGTGGCCCCTGAGCAGTGCAGGTCTTTTTATAGGTGAGTGATTAGCTCATATAGCAATGGCTTACAGAAGTTCTAATACTTTGTCATTACTACTTTATTCAGAAACTATGAAGTGATCCACACGCAGGCTCCTTGTGATAAGTGGCCAGGCCAGGCCCGGCCCCCTCAGATACACAAAGGTGCCTTGTGACTTTTCCAACATTATGGGCCTCTGGGGTTTTATTCAGTTTGTGGCATTTCCTTGCTATAGTTGCCAGATGTGCTCCCTCCAACTGTTTGTGCTTTATGTATTGTGCTAATTATCTGGGTGAAAAATTACACTGCTGGAGCCCATCATCACTCCTTCCTCCTGTTTGCTCTTGTACCTTTTCAGGAGGATGTAGCAGATGCTGATTCTCCTGTCCTTCTTGAAGTCACTGTGTATCTTCCCTTAAAGTGTAACTGAGGAAGGTGAGCTCAGTGTCACTGAACGTCAGTAGGTTGTTTGCCTGAAGAAACCCACTTCACATGAGCCAGAAAATCCTGAAGTTACCAGTGAAGTTCCAAAACTACAGAATAGCAAACCAAAAGGTCATTATAGGGATGGATCTTTACCACCTCCAGTTTTCATCCTGGGTTGCAGCGAGAACCAACCTTGAATTAACAGCTTAAAACAGGGTTGAATAATTGGTGTGTCTGTAGTCTGTGTTGACAAGTAGATCTGAGGACTGATGGCCGAGGGCTGTCTGTGCAAGAAAAGGAGGCTTAGGACTGTTTAGGAGGGGGTGGAGGAAGAAAGGTGGGAACAACACCTTAAAGTTAGGGAAGTATATAGTGATAAAAGAGATTTTCAAACCCTTTAAAGATCCTCAGACAAGCCAGGACAAAGCTGGACTTGTCCTTTTTCTTAAATTCAAAAAGTCTTTGTTTCTCTTGTCCTTACTTCAGCAGCAACCAGAGGAGATGGCTCTTGTGGTTTGGTTTCTTTTTTTTTTCCTTTATCTTTGGTTTCCAGACAGAAGTCTAGGCTGCTTCTGCTCCCCAGGAAGTCCATTTACAAGTTATCAGGGAGTTTAGCCAAACCTTTCCTAGAAAGTATTTGGAAAGCGATGACTTCAAACTTGCCATACTCAGCCCGGGGAAGAAAAGTTGAGAGCAGATATGATTAATAACCTTGAAACTCTTGAAGATAAGCACTGCTAAGGGAGGAAACTTTAAAGGCTCAGATAGCTGGCTGTGAGGGCGCTGATTTCTGACCTGTTACTGGAGTGAGCTTCTTCAGAGAGAGATGATGCCAGAGCTTTGAGGGTTTCTAGGGATGGACAATGGAAGAGATGGGAGAAAGCTGCATCCCATTGTCTTGTGCCCTGTGCTGGGAAAGCTGGTCTGAGTCTTGGAAGTTGTGGCTGTTGCCAAAAGAGCAACCAAAAAAATTACCTCAGGTACTCTGCTTTAGGTTGAGATGATCACCTGGATCTCATCATTTTCCTTGTGGTTTCTCTCTCTGAATTCCTCCTGGGATGTTTATGACTGTGCCAGTGTTTTGATGACAGTCATCCAGGTCCTGGTACTTAGAGAAGAAAAAGCTTAATGGATCTGTTGCTTTGTGATGCGGTGTGTTCCATCTGGGATACTGCAGTGCAAGATCTACTGGATATATGTGTTAGCTTTGGAGCTTTTTTAAAATCTGGATAATACGAAGGTACTCTCTTAGTCCATTGACCAGTTACAGACATGCTTAAGGCAAAAGATTCTTCAGCTGATGCATCCTTCCTGGCAAGTGGTTGCACAGATCAGTTAAAGCACCCTAGCAAGGAGAACAGCTGCCCCCAATTTCTGCTCATGTACTGCTGCTGTGTTACAGAGGGTGACACCACCAGTGTAACTGGTACATTTGAAAAGCTGTGCGTTATGGCATGCGCTGGCTGCTGCTGTTTAGCAAAACACGCTCTTGTACGGGAATGGTGGGGTCACAGCAAAGAGGTGGGGACTGCTGGAGCATGTGTTAGAGCAGTGGAGAGATACAGAAATGCTCAGAGCCAGATACTTCTCCCTGTCTTTTCTGCAATCAGCATCATTTAAACATCAGCGGTGCTCACTTAACAGGAAAAAATGGAGAGATGCTGTAATGGACATTAGAAACCAAATTGCCCCCTGTGATTTGAACAAATGCTTCTTTCCAATGCACTGGTTGGCATGTGGTAGGAGAGGTGAAGGCAGTGGGTTTGTTGTGGCCTGTGAGACAGCTGAACACCCTTGCTAGAAAGCAGCAGCAGCACTGGAGGAGCTACGCAGCCATTTTTCTTTTGGAGATGATGTTTTTATAACGCACATCTTCTAATCCTCTGTTTAAATAAATGCAAGGTGTCAGAACTGTGTAGATATGAGAGGAGAGTTGGGTGGCAAATATCTAATGCTTATAGTGCCTTGCCTTGCCTTTAAAGTTATCTATTGCTGCTCATGTAGCTGCAAGCCAGTATAAATAAGGTATCAAACTCTTGCTAATGAATTGGGTGTTCACTTTAAAAATGTATTCACTTAAAGTGAAATGTGAATGATTCAAGATTGTCCAACTGGTTAAATAAAAAATCACGTGGTCTTGAACTGAGGCTTCTGATGGCTTTTTTGTGACAAGACAATGAGGAGCTGTGATCAATCGACATAATGGATTGCTGTGCTGTCTGTGATACGTGTTTTAATTCACTTTATAGTGAAATACTCTTCTAATTCCCGCTTGCAAGAGCGGTTTAAATGACCTGAGCAGAGGACCTCAGCCGCGTTGGCGCGATATATCTCTGTGAATATAGACTTTGGAGCTGGGATTTTGCTGGCTCTTCAGTGCTAATCCCCAGATGGCCAAAGGTCACTGGTCACAGAAATTGCTTGCTTTGTTGAAAACCACTATTAAAGGATGAGTTTATCCTTTTTGTGCAGTTTCAATTTGTTAATGTTCATGAGTGTAGGCTCGAGGATGTGGGAGTTTTTGATAAAGAAGCTCTTTCAAGCCTATCTGATTTGAAGTTGGGCATTAAGGCACTGGGTGGTGCATGTTGGACACAACCAGTGATTCAGAGCTGAATTGCTGTGAATGGATACCTTCAATTATGTTGAAGTGAGGGGCTAAATGCAAGAAAATCTAATAGTTGGATTAAATATTGATTTTTTCCTTTTTTTTTAATTTTCCCCAATGCTTGGAATTGAAAGCAAAACTACATGTTTTCAGAGCTTTACACATCACTTAAACATACTATAATTTCATCTTTGAGCCCTTCGTTTTACAGGGAGGTTGTAAGATGACACAGAATGGATGATTGCATAGTGAAGGGGTTTGAGAAGCTCTTAACTGCATGTGGACATCTCCCCCTGCCCAGCCTTCCACTCCTGCAGGTTTTGCTGAACTTCCTCAGGTTTGTCATCATTGTGGTTGTGCTGCCTTGCAGGAATTGTCTGCATTCGCAGTCTTGCTCCCTCATGAAATCTGTTTCTCTTGGCTCTAGGAGGTGCTTGGGAGTCAGGGAAAAGTGCAGATCTCTCCTTGTGTCTGAAGTTGCAGTTGGTTCTCTTGGGAACACAGATCCCATTCAAGTGTTGTCTTGCTCAGTGATGGTTCAATGCTGAAAAGCAGTGATGGAAGTTTCCTTCCACAGCAGAGAAGATGAAAAGGCAAGATTTATCCCAATTTTTCCCGGGGCCGTCTTCCAAAGAGGATCTCTGGAATGTGACTGCAGCCAGCCCTCGAGGCTGAGCTGAATTTACACAGAGCATCATCCTGTCGTATTATAATGTGGCTTTTCTCTCCTCTATCTCTTTGTCTCTTCATTGCATATTCCCTGAGCCAGGCAAGAATTACGTTTGCTGTGCGTGGTGCCATTGGAGCAGACTTTGCAAGGAGTGAGTCTCCCTGGGCATGGCATGTTTTGGTCATCATGAAGGTGCAAGATCTCTCTTAGGCTAGGCAGGATTTCCATGGTTGAGTGGAAGAGAGCAGAGTGGTGGGCTAGCTGGGAGCTTGCTTGTCATTGAGAACTGCATCCTGAGGGAGATCCTAGGGGGGCTGGAATGAACCTGCCAGACGGCAAGGCTGTTGGCTGCTTAGACAGGGGAGCTTGCAGCAGACCATTGCTAATTACCTCTTGATCTTAACGAGGCGGTGTAAGTCCAGAAAGCTGGTGTATTCATGACTGCTTGACCAAAAGACCAGTCTGCTGTAGGGACAGCGTTGTAAATTAGTCTATTCAATAAATACAGTTTCCCCCTTAATGGGTTTGGGTTGTATTTTTCCTTCAGAGCATTTCCTCAGTATAAATAGTCAGCCATTGACTGCAGATACTGTGGCCTCCCTAAACTCCTGCTTGTTCCATGTGAAAGATATTTGCTGCTTCAGTAATACTTGTTCGAAAGATGGGAAATCCCAAATCCTTGAAATCCCAGGAAAGCTGCAATGTTTGATAACTTGTTAGCTGTTGGAGCCTAACACAGTCAGGGCGAGGGTGTTTGATGAATGCTAAATCTCTGGCTTATTCCTGATATAGGCAAAATGCCTGTGGGAGGGAGTCTGCAAAACCAATTGACTGTTGTGCCTGGGTTAGGATTATAGGCTCAGACTGGGTGATTAACATGCCCTATGATTTATAAAGCTTTATAGGTGTCAAAGGTTTTTACTGCAGAGCATCTGCAAAATGTGTTTCAGGCTATAAACAGCTCCGAAATAGAGCTGCACCTGGATAAAGGGGGAAGGGAGGCAAGTGGGAGACATGACAAAGAAGAGGAAAAGGGGGATTTTTGGGGCCATGGTCCCTTGGTGCTAACTCTGTGCTTTGCTAACAAGAACTGGAAGCTCCGTCGCTCCGTCAGTTGGGTCTTTCCCGATGTCTTTCCAGCTTAAAGACAGTGGTGTGCAACCTCTCTTGCAAAATCTTTACCAGTTTGAAAGGTGCTGGGTGAGAGATGAGACTTGGAAGCTCGATGAACTCGTGTTTTAACATGTCACTGCATAGGGGAGGAGAGTCTTTCCAGGCTGTCACTGTGAGTCCCTTATACTGGCTTTACCTGGAATAGAGGTAATTTTCTGCATAGTACCTGATTTGTGGTCAGGGTTGATAACATAGGGATGTTTTAGCTCTTGCTGACGAGTGCTTACGCAGTATCTCGGTATAACATTTACTGAATTCCTTCTAAAAGATGGAGAAAATGAGCCTGTTTTCCTGCTTGCTTTCCAAAACAAATATGTTTACTCTCTTGGCTGTGTAGTTGCTGTTAGTGCTAGAGTTAGACTTTTTTAATTGACATTGGTAACTCATTTTTCAAAAGAGACAATAGGATTGTCTGCCACTGCAGACTTCATTGTTGGTAGCTGCACTAACACGGGTTAATTAGACATTTAGTCCTATGCCATGTCCCGTGTCTAAAGCCATAAGTGTGTGAAGTTTTGAAGAGAAATAGTGATAGAAATGAAATTATATTTAAATCACGGAAGCTTGATCTCTTTTGGTGTCCGATGGTGGAGAAAATTAGGGTCTCTTTTCAGAGGAGACTTTATTTTTCTTACCCAGAGAGAAATGAGTGTGGCCTTGCTGCCCATCAGTTGGGCTCAAGTGATTTACTTACGAGACAGTTGTACTGTGACAGAGCATAAAACGTTGAGAACACCTTCACAGTGTGTCCTTGCTGGGTGGCTGGATGCTTGGGAGGGTGTGTTGGCCAAGAGAAGGCTTTCTTTCTCCCGAAGAGGAGTTTTTTTCCTGCCTCTCATAAAAGTAAACTTTTTGGAAGTTGATCAAGAGTGGTTTTGGGTCCAAAATGACCATAAAATTTAGCTAGATGATTAGGAAACGTGGCAGCAGTGTAACTAAATGAATGAAATGGTGGAAATAAAAAGGAGCAAGGTTAGTTTTGTGATAATGTTTCCTTGCCAAGCTTGTGCAGACGGACAGAGGTGATGGTACAGAGGTGGAAGTCATTTAAGCAACAGTCTAAGAGTAGCTGAGTTCTGCTGTCGTCCCCAGCACGTGTCCTGTCACCTGGTACACAGCTTCTTTCTCCTCATCACTACTGCTTGGCTCCATCCCAGCTCACAGCCAGATGTTCCCACCAAAAGTGTGAATGGCCAAAAGTAATTGTGCAAGATGTTAATGGAAACTAAGAGGCTGCATTCCCACAGGGCCCTGCTTGGGGACTGCTGATGAGCTGCGTTTTGCAAACAGCCTCCTGTTGGTGTCCTCACTTTATTTTCAGCAGTGGATTAGATATTTATAAGAACAATTTAAAATTTGGCACCACGTCAGCATTAATTTTATATGGCTGTGAATAGCAGCCTTCAGGGAAGAGATAAAAAACCAGAGATCTCTCTGTGCTGAAGAGGTTGAAGTTCCTGCAAAGCCATGGGTGGAGCATAGATGGTCCAAGATATTGGCATTCTGCAGCTTCAGCCCTTCTCTAAGATGTACATTTGTTTTCAGGGGAGATATGTGATTGTGTTTGAGTGCTCCACGAGGGGGGTGGTACTTTGCCAGCAGGAGAAAAGATGTGGTGATGTTGAGTCCATGCAGATGGTGGGCAAAAACTGATACGTAGGTTGTTGCTGTGGGGAGAAAGAGCAGCTTAGGAAGGGAAGGCTTCAAAATGGTGGACTACCAAATGTTGGGGAGGAGATCTTGTTTTGGTGGGGTGAAGAGCAAGAACTGGAGGGAGAAGACTTGGGAGACTTGGGCTTGGAGAGATGCTCCTAAGTCCTGCATCATTTGGCAAAAAGCTGTCTGGATGTCTGCTGTGCTAAAGAACTGTTTGGAAGTTCTGTGCCACTCAGGGGGCCCTTGAGTGAGGCACTGGAATACTTGCTTTAGGCCTCAGTTGGGCACAGAGCTGAGTCTGCTCAGTGTTTCTTTATTTCTACTAATTCCACTGCCTAAAGACGCACGTTATCCTTCAACCTCATCCCTTTTGTTATTGCATTTATGCAGAGTTGAGAATAAAAGACCTGAGTAAATTTTCAGTGAAATACAGCTAAATAGGCAGTTGCTTTTAACAGCTGCTGCCATTCTATGTGTTTATGAAAGGGGAGAAATGTCAAAGTAATGGGTAAAAGAAGGCCTACACCAATACCCTCTTTTCTCCCGTCCCCTTCATAAGTCTTGCCTCTGTTGGTGGTAACTGATTTTGAGTTCATAAGGAGGGCAAGGTGGGCTGGGGAATGGGATGCTCTTGTGCAGGTTTTTCCACTATTGATGTAATTTTCAGTGCATGTGTATCATCTGCTTTTATTTTCATTGAGTGACCCATCCTGCTGCTTTGGTGAAAGCCACAGAGGCGCAGTGCTGTGTGAAAGAGCAAGTGTTTGTGTCATGCTTTGGTTCATCCTGCCCCACTGCGCACCACTCTACTGCGATAGCTTCGTGCTCCTTTGCAGAATACTTTGTGAGAAGGTCCTCTGGCTAAAAACAGTTGGGGAAAAAAATAAGTTGTTCTGCAAGACTGTAAAGTTGGGAATAATGGAGCCATGTGATAAGCCTTGCTCAGAAATCTTAGCAGAGGCAGCAAGTTTTGGAGTTCCTCAGTTCCTACAGGTACTGAAAATGGGAAGAGGGTAATGTATTTTACCCACATGGGAAAGTCTGTAGCTGAGAATTCTCTTCTTTCTGGCTTGCCACTTGGCAGATGAGCATAAACAAGCTGTCCAGTGGGCATAAATGCAGCTAGCATAGGATAAATGCACACTCCTCAAACTCAAATGCTGCACCCAGGTACTCATAGGCTTTTCCTCCTCTTGTCCGCGTCTTGGTTCAGGTGCCGTCAGGCTTATTCATTTCACAGAAGTTGGAGGGAGCTGGAGCTGAAGCTGTTTGCTGGATTGATGCAGGATCTCTCTGGGGCTAACTCCCAGCTGTAGCTAGCAGTAGGTGATGATGTGCTTGGTATTTGATTCACAGGGTTAGAACAAACAAGCAGCCTGGCTGGTGGGAAGTTGCAGTGTGCTTTCAGATGCGCTAGTCTTGGTTATTTTTGAAGAGTACAGGCAACATCAAATAGTTTAGTAGGCAAGGTGGTGTTGTGCTGATGGTTGGACTTGGTGATCTTAAAGGTCTCTTTCCACATTAATGAAATGATTCTAAGTACTGGTCTATCTCAGTGGTCCCTAGCAGAGACCAGAAGTTGCATCCTGGATTTAAGAAATGTGATGAAAAATCTTGTGGTTTCCTGAAGAACTTCCATAACTCTCATTTTTTGGAAGGTTACACTGAAAAATCTTGATGTGCTGCTTGCTTTTAAGCTGATTTTTATTTTTTGTTAAGCTGAATTTCTTGGCAGTTCAGTGTGCACGTTCTCCGCCAAAGGTATTTGTGGGATGTACTCTGCACGAGGCATATCTCGCCATGCCTAAAGATGAGTGATAACTGCATCATACTTATAGACATGTAAACCTATTAAGGATTTAACTTATAGGTTCTGGTGCTGTGTTCTGAGTGCTCTTCAATGGTTTGGATGCTATTTTGCAAAACAGCATTGTCTTACATTGTGTTTGGCCTCATGTTTTGGAGAGTGGGTTGCACTACTTCAAATTGTCATGTTCTCTGTGGCCTTAGGAGATGCTGGAGGAATGGTTCAAAGTCTTCATTTACATTGATGGACATAATTTTGTTTGAACAGGGTCTAACAATTTTTTCAAAAGTGGATTACTCAGATCTATTTCTCCCTGTTTTACTGCTGGCAATATTTAGTGTTTCCAGTCTCAGAAGACCATCAGATGGCTCTTGGAAAGTGTGCCCAGAAACCATGCTTAGCTGTAGCACAATATTCAAGTAAGTGGGTGACATTCAGTGGCCTTTCTTGTACAGAAGCCAAGCTAGATGATTTAACGGTCCCTTTGGTTTTTAAAATATATGTGTTTTATTTCATGATGTAAAAAACTTCTAAATTGAGGGCAGAGGTTAGCTTGCCAAATGCATTGCAGCTGTTCATTCTAATTTGGAAGGAGAGGCTGCTAGAAGTCGTGGAACAGAAGGGTTTGGAAGCTGTGAAATGCTTTTGCATAATAATATCTTTCTGCCTTTTTATACAGATGTTAACGTTCATGCCCCCTTTTCTGGGAGCCTGGCCAAGTTTCTGAATAGAGGAACTGCACACAGTTCCTGGTCCTGTCCTTCACCCCAGCGTGATCCCAGAACAGGTATAGCCTGAGACTAATTTCCTTGCTGGAGTTTCCAATCCATTTATTAATAAATCAGACAATGTGCTGTTTCAGACACATGGTTGGTTTTTTGCAGTAAAAGGGGTAGGTAAAGCATATTTCCCTACTGGGCAATTGCTCTTCATAGTTTGCAAGATAGTCTCATTAAGTTAAAAAAGCCACCACAAACTGAAACTCTGCAGCTTTCTTGCAGTGTGTGGGTTTCTTCAGCAATGCTCATTCAGGGGATTAAATCTGATAGCTGTGACTGTGTCTTCCTCCCCCCTTACCAGGGAAAAGGTGTAACACTTCAGGTTTGTTTGTATGTGTGCTTATTGCAAGCATTTCTGGGAAGTAAATCTCTGCATCAGAAGTCTCTATTCCGTGTGTAACTTGCTGTTCAAACAAAGAGTTTTGGCATCTAGAAAGGTGTTGTGGTTGATGCACTTTTTTTATCATGGCTCTATTCTTTAGGCCTTCTCTTCTTGCCAGGCTGTGTGTTCTTGCTCAGGCTTTCAGGAAGCAGCAGTTCAGATCCAGTGAAACACGGAGATGACCGCAAATTTTCCTTGCTCTGAGTTCAGTGATGCTTGCTGTGGGATTTTTCTAGACCTCCAGGATTCATCATCTGAATTGCATTTCTGGCCTCTCTCCCACCCTGCTGTGCACACGAGTGCAGAGAAGCCACATCTGAGATGAGCACTGCTGCAGTGGAAGCTGGGTGTCTCTTGTGAAGTCTAACCCTTCAGCAGCTAAAGCTCAAAAGAATCTCCAAAGATTGTGAGACCTAATAAATAGGAGGAGTTGGCAGCAAAATCTCTCCTATGCTCTTAGCATATGCCAACAAGCAGCTGGGCCAAACAGTGCATGTGTAATTCTCTGAACTTTTCCTTGTAATGCCTGCTCTGCTCTCAGCAGTGATGTGGTCATAACCAGCCCCACCAGATTTCTTCCAGTGCTTTCCCTTGTGCTGGTTGAGTGCTGGAGCCAAGTAAAAGCCCTCCAAAATGTGCATAGAGGTGGCCAGATCCTGACCTGCAGTGTGGGCCAGAATCCTCATCTTTGAGCAAGGAGTAGAGGGTATAGATGGGTTACGATGACAATTTGGGAGTTGTTCTTTCAAGCTGTTCTTGATGTACGTTGATCAAATACCCGGAGTGACTGCCAGACCAGCACTGCCTCCTGACCCAAAACTGTGCCCTTGGAGTGGGGTGTGTGTGCATGTGTGAAATCTTGCCACTAGATGTTACTAATGACAGAGCTTGGCTGTGCTTGCTGCAGCCTCTTTTCTACTGGCCTCTGCTAGCAAACTGTGTGATGCTGTTGGCTCCCTCTTCCCTGAGGTGTTCTCTGTAGATCAATTCTCAGCCCATTAGTGAGGGGATGAGGGGGGGAAATGTTGTGCAAATGGGACTGAACTGACTAATGAAGTTAAATCCCTGGCCTTATGCATAATCCTGCAAACAAGATTTGAGCTGGCTACCCCAGTAGTAGCCACAGCTTGCCAACTTGATAGAAAAGCCTGAGAGCCCACAGGTGCCTGAGTTACACCTTGTTTGGGTGCTTGGGCACCCTGTGGTGCATTCGGATTCCCGACACTTTCAAAAGTGTTGTTGGGATGTGGGTGAAATGAGGCTGTGCACCATGACCACGTGCATATTCAGTTTCTGGTAGGTAGTTCCACAGCGTTGTGTGGTTAGTGGAGAAGAACTTGTAGGTACGTGGAGGTGTGGCTTTCCTGGCATTGGTCACAAAGACATTTCAGTAATCTACTTTGTTGTTCTAGAGATGACTTGGCTGCCTGTGGGATCTGGGTGGGAATCCAGACTCCCTCAACACTGAGGTGCTCAACTTGGATGCCAGAAATACTTGTGGTTTTTTATTAATTGGGAATTTCTGTGCTAATCCATCGACTTATTAACAACATTGATTAGCAAAGCTTAAAAATATAGTGATCATTCTTCAGTGTTGACTGTGAAGTTCATCTGTGATTTTTTGACTGTCTTTACTGTCCTCTGAGTCCTCTTGAAAAGGAATATTGCATTTAGGAATGTTTGATTACAGATTGAACATTCTTCTCCAGGTTTTCAGGAGAACTACTGTTGAGCTTTGAAGTGTGATTTCAAGGGTATAAGTGGGAGCCAGAGATGTGCAGAGAAGCTGTGCTTGTCTGTGGCTGGGGTTTTTAATGTTTTGGGTTTTTTTGGTGGCTAGTATTTGTAGCTCATCTCAACCTTGAGAATTATCCTTTCCCTTGGGCTATCCTTACAATAAACTGTTAAAGGAGAACAACTGATGAACTGGCCTGGACCCATCATCATTTGTCATGTTCTCCTTGATGTGTGGTTTTGAGCCTTTATTTGGCAGCATGCTTATTTGCAGATGATGTCAGTCAGCACATGGGAATCAATTGATTTCAGAGCAGTCAGAAGAGGCCCTTTTTCAGGGACAGTTACGGGGATAAAATGAAACAACTAAGGCTTTGTTTGAAGTCTCCTAACCTTGGAGCATTCTGACTCTTAAAAATTGAGTTAACTTCTTTGTGCTTTCCTGAAGCCTCATTGGCCAGTTACAAAGTTTGGTCCTGCTTTTTGTCACTTAGATGTAGTTGCTGCCAAATAAAGAGCAACTCTTACCTCTCCATCTGAGGCTGCTGAGCAGGGAATGTGCTGTGATAGACAGCTCTTGACTCCAGGGTAACTTGCCCACCACTGGTGCTTTTAACATCACTTTGTGCAGAAGTCTCCCTTCTGGGCTGAAATTACCAAAGTGATTAAAACTCAATGGGATCGAATCAGTTGGGTACTTAGTAAAGGGAGAGGAGAGAGACCCAATTTCTTATCCCTTCCAGGAGAAACCAACCCTTCTCCTGATCGTGACGCTTGAGGTGATGCTTACTTTGGTTATCAGTGTGATATCAGCCCTTCTGCCAGGCTGAGAACTGTGGGTTAACAGTGGAGGAAGTGCTTGTGTTGGCTTTTCTGTTCTCCCAGACTGCTGGTTTCACCACAAGACTGCTCTTTCATTCTTGCTAGCTGCTGTCTCTTTGTTTTACATTTTTTTTTTTTGATGCAGCTATGCTGGCCTTTCTGGAAAAACAAACCACCTCCTGGTTTCTCTAATGCAGAACACACTGTTATGCCTTACTTTAGGGTTTGCTTAACAAGCCTAGCTTGTAATCACCCAAACCACTACAGATCTTGAGCAAACCACACTGCTGTGAGCTGCACTGTATTGTCTTGGTGTTTTCCTTCCCCAGTAAGGTTAGTCTGACCAAGCTATTTTATTGCATTTTTCTGCAGCCATCAGGGGTTCCTGCATTTTCAGCAAGAAATGAGTGATAAACAGCACAACATAAAGTGAAATATGCCTTGATGCTGCTGTATTATGCTCTAGTGCATTTTATCTGTGCCGTGTAAGTGGCACTGCTGTGTGTATAAGGCCTTGTATAAGCTGCTGGATGAGCAAACTCCAGCACTTCAATTATTCCCATGATGACTGATTTCTTTGTGGTGGGGTTTTTTTTTGCCCCCCCCAGCATTTAGCCCTTGAGAGGTAAAAACCAATAAAATAAATCTGGCAAGCAAAGCTTCTTCCTTCTCTCCAGATGGATGCTGGCTTTGGATACTCAGCTGCCGCTGCAACTTGTGACTTCATTTGGTTTCCCTCTGGCAGTGCACTGAACCCATTTAAATCTCCTACAGGGAAAATAAGTAAATCCCTTCCATATGTCAAGTATTAGAAAAATACATGATTTCTTTGAGTTGCACAAAGCGTCCCGTTGTTTGGCAGACAGAAACAAGTGCACCCTTGTTTCTGGGAAGCCGAGCTCTAACCTTATGCTGGTAAATCTGACTTATCACTGTCCACTATTTCAGATAGTCTCTGTTCATGTTAGCTGGGCATGTGGAAGCTGGAGAGGACCACGATCTTATTGATTTTTTTTTCTGTTAAAAGAGAGAGACTTCAGTTTTCTCTGCTCTAAATCTATCTTATTATAGTCATTCAGGTCACTGGGTTGCCCCAAAGATAGGGAAGAAAGCATTTTGCATATTAGCCCGTTCAATGGCTTTTATTTAACAGATATGTCTTTTTTCTCTGGATCTCATCACATGGGATAAGTGAGTCTGTGTATTGATGAAGCAATGTCTTGTGGAGCAAAGTGCAAGCACATAGGACTTGCCAACTGGGTCAGACAAAAGGTTGTCTTGCCTGGCATCCTGTCTCTGCAGGAGTCCTGCAACGGGTGTTCGAGAGGAGCTTGTTTGTGCTCTGCATTCCCTTCTCTCTGCTGGCTTCTGAGAAGAAATGGTTGATAAACATAGCATTGCTCTGTGAAGCTGCCCATGCTCATCCAGAGTGACCTTGTCCCAACAGCTTGCTCCAGAAATGCTGTAAAATAGAAAATCCCTCATGGTTCAAAATGTGATCCTTGAATTGCTTTGAGAAATTCCTGGGAAACTGGGAACTGGCTTGTATCTGAATTGCAATCTTTGTTGGAGGATGTGTTTCTGCTCACAGGGCTTCTAGTTGAGTGGGATGATGTTTTTCAATCTGGTACCTCTGACCAGAGAAATGCTTCCTTAACGGCAAGCAGTAGAAGCAGAGGTCAGGCAGGCAAGGGAGAGCCTAATCCTCCTAGAATATGGACAACAAGCACTCACTGCCTGTTCTGTCGGTGAACAGGCTGTACCTGCTTTGAGGGTAACTGGAAGGGGATGCAGGTGAAGCATCTGTCATTACCCACTGCTCTCTGTAGGTATGCAAAGACCTAGGGATGCTGGCCAGTGATGAATACATGGGATGAGACATGAACATTGGGCATCTTCCTCTTCTTGGTGCAGCGGATGGTCAGTTTGGCCAAGATGACAGTGAGACAGGCAGGGCTTTGGGTGGGAAGGAGAGGGATAAATGGGGCTGGGAAATTGCATACAGTCTCAGCAAGAGCTGTTGGAGGTGCTAGAAGAGGTGATGCTGACTGTGCACCTGTGTGCTGGGTTCTTTGTTCTGGCAGAGGAAGTTCACGTGCTTGGAGACTCCTTGATCTTCCCTATGGATGGTTGTATAGCATTAAATCCTTGGAAACAACTAAAATGGGTATCTGTTGGTAGGAGCCCCCTACCTTAGGGGGATGTGATAGTGAAAAAGAAAGGTGGTGTGAAAGAAGGTGGTGGATGAAGCTTTTGGTCTGTCGCAGAACAGACTGGGGAGAACTGTTCTTCTGCCATAAAAATTATCATTGCTCTTCTCCCTGCCAGCTCAATTTCAAAGAGAAGGGTTATAAAGGGACTGCAGCTTGCCTGGCACCCTTGCTTTCTTGGGATTATGAGCAGCCCAAGGTACAACCTTCAGCGTAAATTCTGATTAAAGTACAGACCCATTGACCTAAAAAACCCAAACCAACCAAAAAAGACACGCCAAACCTCTCTCAAACAAACCCCCCAAAATACAGCAACAGAGGGACTGAAATTTGGGTGCCGGGTGATGAGAAATTTACTTGCCTAATATGTGTCCTTAGCAAGAAAGTCTTCATTTGACAGCTACTTGAACTAATAAATTGCAAAAGGAGCTGCAGGCTGTTCCGGTACAGCTGACAATCATCCTTGCACCATCCTTGCACCTTTAATGTGACTTCTGCCACTGATGCGTGGGCAGTTGGCCAAGGGAATAGGAATTGTGTGCTGTTAGGTGTGATAAGAGGATGAGTATTGGTGTGAAGCTTCACTCCTTCCTTTCCTCGGTGGCTCTTGCCCCAGCTTGCCCTTTTTGCTCCTTTATAGCAGTTTTAGCTATATGGAAAGGATGGAATTTCCAATCTCTTTTCTTATGCTGATTTTCTTTTAGTACGTGCTTGCTGTGCGCCAAGACTTGTAAAATCTCAGGACAGCCTGTGGAAGAGGAAGGGAGGAACAGGGGCAAGGAAGTAATTACAGTGGTGAGGAGGGATGTGACTGATCCGATAGCTGGCTGCACTTTTTGGTTTTAATTATTTGGTGCCCACCAACTTGCCTGGAAAGTGAGCAGAAAAACCTTCCCAATTTAATAGATATTACTTGACAGTATCTTGCAACTGGAAAAAAAAATCATCTTCTAGTGAAATTGCTTTGGGTGGTCACACAGACTTAGAGTAATAAAAAAGAAATTAGGATAGTTTTTGAGTACGCTCCCTCTGAAGACTAGAGAATTGGACAAGTGGCTGGAGATGGTCCCAGGGATGTCCTTCTGTATATTGTTTTTTCACATACTTCTTGATTTAGAATATTGTTCTGTGGCTCTGAGCCTTTCCCTGTACTGTGCTGCTCAGGCAGATCTTACCTACATAGGAGCAGAAACAAATTCAGGATCATCACTTCTTGACTGTATTTTTGCTGCATATCTACTGTTGTGTTTAAAGACTTTTGGTTTTCTTTTTTTTCTTCACCAAGGTAGTTTTTAGCTCTGCTCCAGGGTGCCATGTTAAAATATCAATTTCATAATGCTTCTAGAGAGCTCATGTCTTATTAGATCTGAACTCATGAATTAGTACTGCTGCTTCCCGCTTCTTGTTCATGTATGACTTGGTCTGATCTTTGTTGCTCAGAAGCACAAACCAGGCACTTGAAATACAGGTGACCTTATCCAAATCAGTTGTTCAAATCTAGCCTAGACCCAAGTTGTGAGCTGTTTGTGAATGATTTGGCTTAAATGATTCTGTTCATGTTCACGAATGATTCTTATGAATGTTCTGAGAGAGATGGTGTAGCTAAAGAGGATAAGGTTGTGGCTTCAGTAATGTGCAAATTTACTTGAAATAAAACCAAAATATTTTATTTTGTGATGAAGCTGCCCAGTTGGTTGAGATTTTGAGTCTGGACTAGTTCTTTTGCTCTGTGCTTTTCATTAGTAAACTCATGGCTGTCTGTACTGAAAGGACTTAATGCTCAGACATCCTGGGACTCTGTAGAGCTTTTTGCCAGGTTGTACCAAGTGTATGGGAAAGCTGCGGTTGCCTTCATCCTGATTTCTTAGGGATGCCATGGCAGGTCTGATGTGAAGCAATGGCCTTGAGGGAAAGTGTCCTGACATTTTTGCTACAGTGCAGAGGCACCAAGAGGTTCTGAGTATTTATAGATCTGTTTTTGATGGGAATGCTGGTTAATAACAATCACAGCTTGAATCTGGTAGCTGAATAGTTCTCAAGAGGGTGATAGCATCAACAGATTTAGAAGGAGAGAGATGAGCAGTGTCTGCCAGCCTGGGTTGTCTTTGTAATGCTTGGCATGAAAAACACCACAGGGCACCATTTATTCACTATCAAAAGTGTGATGTGGGGAGTTTGGCTTCTCAGAGAGTGACTAGCCCTTTTCTCTATTGCAGTAAAAATTCCAAAAGAAGTAGTTATTCCTCTTTTTTACTGTTGCTGGTTCTGGAATAAAACTCAAAGTCTTAGCAATATCCTTTTAAAATTTCCAGCCAACCTGCGAAAGACTAATTTATTTTCTTTTCCTTCCCCATCTTGGCTATCCAGAACAGGGTTTTGAGCAACTCCCTGCTCTGTAATTCAGTGGATGTTGTTGCTGGGTTTAATTTCATCAACTCTAGCGTCAGTTCCTCACTGAGAGCCTGGCACTATTTCCATAATAAACCGCAATATTTACAGGCAACAGATAAACCTGTGAAAGATTTTCTTTGCAAATGTACGAGCTTTCAAGCAGAGATCTGGTAGGAATTCTATATATACAGTTGTTTAAGTCAGAGCCAGAGGAAAAAGTTATCCATTTCATATATGGTTGTTTATTATTTCAATAGAAGTAAAAGATTGGGTTCTCTGCTCTCTTTGAGTTGGACTGGTTATCACAGTATCACAGTATCACAAGGTTGGAAAGGACCTCTGAGATCATCAAGTCCAACCTATAACCCAACACTAACACCAACACTAACACCAACCATCATCTAAACCATGGCACTCAGTGCCTCATCCAGTCTCCCCTTAAACACCTCCAGGGTCGGCGACTCCACCACCTCCCATGGCCGATCACCCTTTCAGTGAAGAACTTCTTCCTCACATCAAGCCTAAACTTTCCCTGTCGAAGCTTGAGTCCATGCCCTCTAGTTCTGTATGGAAATGAATTTGAAAGAAAGTTTTTCTGAAGTTACAGTTAGTTTTCACCAGATTTTACCCGATTTTAACAGACATGGTTCATTTGGGGTCAGAGAAACTAGTGAGAGGCGGGTATCTAGGACTCTGTACGAGCAATCTATCCTTGGTGATAAATGCATGCTGAGATAAAGGATTTGTAATTCAGCACTGTGTGACATCAGTCTGGAAGCCCGTTGATAGCATTATAATTCAGACATTCCTACTGTTTTACTGCCTGAGTTTCCAGCCTAAAGCATGTCTGTATGGGCTGTGGCGCCCGTACAGGGGCACATGCCAGGCTGATGCACCTTTTCTCACGGAAGGTAGATTGTGGCCATGCAGCAGATCGTGCAGAGACTATTGGAGGAGTTACAACCTGGACCATACTCTAGGTTATGCAGTTCAGCCCATCATCTCTGAAGCTGTCCAAGGCTCTCTTGCAAGTAGGATCGTGGATATAAAAGTGATGCCAACCACTGCGAATGCATGCATGAGTGCTTTTCTTTAACTGCCCCTGCTTCTAGGCTGTGGGTGGAGGTGACACAGTGGATTTATTTTAGTTTCAACCCACCAAGGTCTGATTTCAGTGTAGGATAATACTCTTAAAATCAACACCCCCCGTGCTGGACTGACAATACTTGTTGGATGATGTTAAAGCCAAGCATTTGCATTTGGTGGTTCCTTTCAACCCAAGTTCCTTATTTGACTTTCTGGTTTGGTTTGGGATCTATCTTTGTGCTCTTTTTTTTGTAGTACTTCTTATCCAGGTCGTTGCAGGCCATGATCATGAGCTTGTTTCTGCTGAGGAGTTTGGTGATATCTCAGTACCACTTGAATAACAACTCCATTACTGCTTCCTTCCTCCTCTCGTGCATTACAGATGGGCAGAAGAATAATTGTCACTGAAGTAATTTGCCCTACATAGCTTTGTCTAATGGAACTTGAGGTGAGGAATTAGTTGACTTTACAGTGCATTTGATAATGTGAAATACAAATACACCTGGCTCACCAGCTTTCCAAAATCAATGTGTCCTTCAAGGTTTGATCAGATTCCTTACAATGGCAGAGCAGTGGTGATACTGAGCTGATTATTGGGTTAGAGAGGTGCCTTTTTTCTCAAACATCTCTCCTCTGCCTGATTGTGTCTAACTGAAAGTAAATGGATTGATATGATATGGAACTGCCCAGGAGTTTTAGCTAACAAACATTCCTGCTTGGGGAAGCCAGAGCACTATCAGGAGCTGCTACTTTTTATTGCTGCTTCTGATCTGACATTTTGAATAAATTAAAATAAATAATAGTGTGCTTGCTTTGATATTTACTGAAAACATTACCAGCTTTTCCCCTGGTTTGCCAAGAATGGTCCTATCCCATCCCATACTGCAAGGTATTTATTTAGATGCTATTGCTAAATCTTCAGCCTCCTCCACAAACTGCTGATTCTTCAGGGCACAGGGAGCTGCTTGTTTTATGCAGGAGTTTTCCTAGCCGAGATGTGGATATTGACAGTGGAGCTATGTGTTATGCTAATAAACTGTGATTCAGGGCATTTCATTGTGTTTCATCTGTGAGATGACTGAAATTCATTAAACAATAAAATTCTGCTTGGCCCTAAGTTTTTTTTTTTCTTTTTGTAATCTTATCTGAGCAGCTTGGACCATGTTTGTGCTTTTTGCCTTAATATTCTGTGTTTCCTCTTTTTTTTTTAACTGTAATAAAAGCCCTGAATGATGGATATGATGGGTGCTGGTGAATTAAACATAGACCTGTGGGATATGGCCCTTGTCTTCCTAGTCTTTGGTTTTTAAGGTGTCAGTTTAAACTTTCGGCTTCATTTATTGATGGGGAGCGCTGGCCTGATTATCAATGAAGTGATGTTTAACACTTTCAGTGCTCTGAAAATACACAAGTGAAAGTGATGAAGTGTTGCTGAACTGGTTAATGTGTGCATGTACCATTCCTTGGGAATCAAATGTTGCAGTGGCCAAGATGTGCTTTTGCCCCCATTGAGGTGATGTGAATTGAAGTTGTAACTGCTTGTAGGCTATGCCATCCATGCTGAGGGTAGAAAATAAGTTAGGAATGCATGTAACACATCTAACCTTTGATAGGCAATATGTATTTATTTCTCTGTTTTTCTAGCATTTTAGGTAGATCTGTCTCACTGGATATTTGCATATATATGAGTTTATTAGGATTCTTTGTCTCCTTCTATAGTGCGTGGCCAAATAACTGCTATAAACATTTTACTTCTGAGGTCCTGTAATGGAAGTATTTAAAACCTTCCTGGTGTATATAGAGTGAGTAGAAGGTATGGAGTGGCAGGAAGAGGTAATTTCTTTTTTTGTTTTTGATCTCTCAACATGACAGCAATGCAGTGGTGCTGCAAAGGCTCCTCAAAGGCTGTTGGGGAGTTGAGTGGCTACAGGAGGATGCTGATGTATATAGTCACTTCCATGACATATGAAATACATTATCCTAAAGGGCTGTGATGTGTCCTGGAGCAGTCCTCCAGGCTTGATGCCTTTGCACTGTGACCAAATGCCCCTGGGGGAGATGCTGGGGTGGAACCTCTGTTTCTGTGCTCAGATATAGGGTTCTGTGGATGATTTCTTTATTGAGCAGCCAAGCTAAATTATTGATTAATTTCTCCTTTTCCTAGAAACTTTTGCAAAATTCAAGAAAGCACTTTCTTCTGCTCTAGGAAACATAACTTTCCCCATGCTGACCTTGTTACTTAAAAGCAGACCTATGTGAAAGCATCTCAGCAGTTGCAGCTGGGGAGGAGTGAAGAAGTGACCATCTCTCTCCCTTTTCTCTCACTCTTTCACGTTGGCATAGTTTTTTCTTTCTAGTCTGGCTTTGCCAGGTAAGGAGTTGGATTGGAAACGCTGGTTGGGAGGGAGGTGTCTGATGCATGGGCTGCACCGGCCTCATGGCTTGGTTTGAGGCTCTGGAAGGCAGATGCTCCCTGGAAGAGAAGACATCTCATGACTCCCTTGCAAATCTGCACCAGCCTTGGAGAACGGGATGCTCTGATTACATTTCTTGTCTCTTTGGCAAAAAGCAAGCACTCCGGTCTAAATTAGAGTCCCTGATTGTAACATCGTGTCCTCATTAACATTTCAATTGCAAATCCGTGGCAGTTGTCTGCCTGCAAGAGCAGCGTCTGGGAAGGAAATTCTGGCTGAGGCTCCCTGCCTTGGTTCAGATCATCCTTTTTCCAGGGGGTTTTAACTAGTTCTACATCGAGTTGGTATGTTTCTTTTCCAGTTGTACTCCGAGTATTGCATCCCCAGTGTGTTTCAGCAATTTCAGTGTGAAACAAGTTGGGAGGATTTTTTTTTAATCTTGAACCATTGCTAAAAGGATCTGTGTGTTGGATCACAGCAAGAGGGAACACTTGTCTATGCTGATGCTGGACATGTTTTCAGTCCCTGGCTGCATTGACATGTCAGGATGTTCTAAGTTAAGCCAGCTGACAACTGGAGCTAAACAACTATATTTTGCAACAGGGTTAAGCTTTAGCAGAGTTCTCCGCCCCCCCATCTAGTTGTGATTCATGAGACAATTCACTCCCTGTGCTCCTGAATTGTTTTCCTTATCAATTATCTCTTGTTCTCCAGCCTGTCATTATATGTGGTTGGAAGTGCTGCTATCAGCATGGATGATGTTAGCTGGGCACACCAGCTTCCCGGGGGAATATGCATTTGCCTCTGAGGCTGTCAGCAGTGATGGATGGGTTCACCTCTAGGAAGGTGTGGCCTCCTGCCACTTCCTTCAAAATGATGCTGGACAAGCATATAAAGCCTGATGGATGGTGGCAATCTGTCACTGCAGGTGTTGGGGTGATGTGGTTTGCAGCAACCCACAACGGCTGCTGGATCAAATTGCTTGTTGCTTTTCTGTGACCTTTTAGGGATTGCTTCTCTGCTGTGCACAAGGTGCTCTTGGACCCATTTGTTTTCTCCAGGGTACCTGACTTACACCCCTTCTGCTTGTCGAGGGCTATGTTGGAAAGCACTACAGGACGTCTTTGGAGATGAAGACCTGTTTTCGTCTCCTTCCTTCACTCCCTCTGACTTGTCTGCAAATGAGAATAGTCATCTTAGCCTTTAAGATGATGCTCTCAAGGGTGTTGTTCTGTCTTTGCTTTGTAAATGATTCTCATCAACAGCCTTGGATATTGTGCTGGAGGGGGAATTTTGTAAACATCTGCTGGTGTTTTCACATTAACTGGTTTATGAGTGGTTAGAGCTAAAACTGCTGTGAGAGGGCAGTGCTCAACTTGTTATTAGTCCAGTGCCTCTGTGGCTTGAAAACAAATTAAATTTGAGACTTTCAACACTTGCAACAAATGTTTAAGGCTATTACACTGTTAGAAGAGGCTGGAATGACTGCTTAAGCCCCCATGATAATCGTTACTGCTGATTAAAGTGTTTTTTCAGAGGTACCTTGTAATGCTGAATTAAGGTGCTTAATAAAACAAACAAAAAAGCAATGATATGCTGTAATGATTTTTGAAGCAACTTCTGGACTTCCCTTCTTCAGAAGTCTGCAGCAAAATTCAGGGCTGCAGTGGAACTAGGAGGGTCAAAGTGGTCCAGTGTACTGATGCTCTGACCACCATGAATGAGGGGACAATCCCTTTGAAAACTCCAGAAGATCTGAGGTCAGAAAAAAAGCAACAGGGGGAAAAGAAAGGCTACTGCTTCTCAATTTCTGCAGTGCTTCCAGAAACACAGGATTTTTCAACATCTAATGTTTCCCTGAATGAACGCTTCAACCCGCTTTTCTTGACAGTAAAATTACATGTTGTTTTGTGGGGTTTTTTTAGTGCACATTTCTTCCCCTCCCTCTTCCCTGTTCTGTTTTCTTGCTTTTTCTGTGATATCTTTTTATGAGAGCTGCAATGTGTGTAACATCAGACTGTTCAAATGCAAACTCCTTTTAACTCGGATATGTCATTTGTGCAAGAGCTTGCTGAGGACAATAAGTTCTTGTACTCTTGTTCCTGATGATGCTGATTTTCAGACAACATCAGACTGAGAAAGAGATTGGTTTTCCCCTGCTTTCAGATCTATAAAGAAAAGAGCTAGGTGACATTCATGGCACTTCTCAGAAACAGGCAGAGTGTGTTCCCTCTGATAGTCAGTGCTTTTCATATTTTTCTGCTTTTTTTTAAAGTGCGTGAACAACTTTTTCAGGACCAACTTGCTGAGATGCTGCTGGGCAGTAGATGTTAAAATTGGGTGGAAACTACTGGAGTGGAAAGAAAAAAGCATTGCAGGCTGTCATTGTTTTTCTGTGTGTTTGTGTCTTCCTTAGAGCAAGTTAAAACCTGACTGAGCTCTGCAACTTTAGTTTGTCCTATCTACTGATCTTCATTGGCCCACGTATCTCTTCTCCACAATG
The DNA here is from genome assembly GCA_033558185.1 of Dromococcyx pavoninus. Taxonomy (NCBI): domain Eukaryota; kingdom Metazoa; phylum Chordata; class Aves; order Cuculiformes; family Neomorphidae; genus Dromococcyx; species Dromococcyx pavoninus. Next base: position 1,612,442 of record JAUMJL010000286.1, on the reverse strand, counting down.
AAGGGATATGCTCATAATGACATAAAAACCTGTGTTAGAGACCAGAGGAAAGACGAGTTCTAGCAGATATAGCTCGAGTGGTACAAGCAGATAGAAGTTATTAATATGGTGTTAGACTTCTGTAGATATTAGACATCTGTAGTTCTTGCACAAATGAAACTACAGGGCACAGAGGTTGGAGTTTTCCTGGTGAGGGCTGCTCTCTTCCACAAAACAGGGGGCTGGCTTTGGTCAGCTGCACATTTGGCAAGGAGCTGAGGTCAAAGGTAGAGGTGCCAAACTGGGGCTGTTCTGTGACCCCCGGGTAGTGACGAGTCCAGCTGTTGTTTTATAAGAGTGAATATTGCCACCCACATCACTTTCAGGCTTGTCTATGCAGCTGCTGTTTGTGCCCATATTTAATTATAGCAATGATACCTAAAGATGCCCACGTCCCTCCTGCTGCCTGTAGAGGAAAATCCCCTTTTTCCTCCTGTGAAATATGTGACTGCCATTTGAAATGCTCTTGCTTCCCACACAGGCGACCCACGAGAGTGAAATGATCCATTGCTGTGTGCTGAGGGGTCAAGGGCAAGCAGTATCCCGTGTCACAGGTGATCTGATCTGGCACGTGTGGATGGCTCCGCTTGCCAAAAGAGGCCTTAGAGATTTCAAAGAGGATGAAGGAGTGAGGTCTGTGTTCTGAAACACTTGTAAGGGGAATAAAAAGCTTGTAAAAGCGAGGCTGACCACCAGCTGGTACAGCGAAGTATTGAGTTAATATTACAAATGTCATTTGAACCTTTTAAAATCGCCTCTTCCCCTTGCTGGAAGGGATGAGACTATAGAGAGTGGTGACAAAACAATACACTTAAAGAGAGTATTGTAAAGGAGAGAGATTTGGCATCAGGAGAAGGCTCTAGGGCAGAAAGGAAAAATTTGCCATATGGCTGGATGGAGAACCTGGGGTCTGGCTCAGTATGAGAAAATGGGGGTGTTTCTCCCTGCCCCCCACTTCCCTGGCAATCTTCCATTCTCATTTATAAAGGAAGAAGACTGGTTTTTTTGGAGAGCTTTGTAGCCCCAGGGAGTGTAATCCTCAGGAACGGAGGGTGTTGCAAAACCAGCTCTGAAAATGTACTGGTTTGTTTATTTAACCTAAAGTTGCTGCTTTTTGCTGTGGTGATAACTATGCAACCATATGTGCAAGAGAAAAACTGATTTGCCCATTAAATACAGGATTTTCCATTCAGACATCAGACATTAGGCTGGATGTGCAATACCAGAGTTTTTATCCCGTTCTGCCCTAGGATAACATGGTCTTGGCATGCAGGTGTGCAAAATGCATCTCCTGGGCTGCTAAATAGTCACATCTGGCTAAAAGCCGTGCCCTTTTCCATCCTTTATGTGAACAGGGATTGAGTGTTCTCCCGGCCCATGACGTCTGGATTCAAAACTTGAGGCTTAAATAAGCTGTATTCTGTGCTGTTCTCTGCAACCTGGCCCAGCCTATCCTATGTCTTCTGCCAAATAGGCTTATGCTTAGTAATGGGTTGTCTGACATATGTTTTGGTATATAAAAGCTTTGGCTTTTCTGGAAACAGGCCAACAAGCATCATGAAAAACACTGCTGTTAGCTGCCCTGCACTGGTGGGTGGGGTCTGGTCCTTTGCTCCTGATTTGCCACTACTCTTGGCTTCAGCCTGCTGGGTTTTTGTACCATCTTGGTGATGTGCCTCAATTAATGCTTCATGTGTATACATTCAGCTTGCTTCTATTTTGGTTCTAAGGAAATGGCTCTAGAGTCTGCTTTTTCTTCCTCCCTCCTTCCTTCCCCTTTCTTTACCAAACTTCTTTTCTGTAGTCTCTGTGCTCTGTCTGGAAGCATGGATGAGATTTCGTTCTGCAAGTGCTCTGGCACCTCTCTTCTACAGTATTTCTAATCTGATGGGCAGCCAAGGCTTTTGGAAGTGCAGCTTTCACACACTTCGGTGTTAGTTCTGAGGATTCCTGCTTCTCCCATGGCTCCAAGGTTGTTATGTGTCACCCTTTGCACAGGAGCTGATCTGCCAGGCCTGTGAGAAACCCTTGAAGTAAAAATATTCAAGATAAAAGGCTCCCAATTGACAATTTTTACTGTTATGGATTTATGAAGGCAAACATCTAGAAGTATATATTGAATTTGCTTTTTCCTGTGTACAGTCTCATTCTGCAAAAGCAGTTCTTTGTTCTGCCTAGTTCATAGTGTTTTAACATGATAGGATGGTTTGGGGTTAGCAGAGAGCAGTCTCTAGCAATGTGAGTGATGACCTGTCTATTGTATGTGAAGAAAGGCAGGAGCAGAGTCCTGGTGCTTTTTTGAACTATTTTGACTTTTCACTATATAGGCACTTCTCCCTCTCCTGATGCTGTAAAACTGCTAGGTTATCTCAGCTAAGCAGCAATATTAAGTACAAACCTTGCCTTATTGCCTTTCATTGGGTATTGCTGATGCATGCTTGAAAAGGTTACAGGGGCAAGTTTTTGGTCGCGCGTGGGCTGTCTTCTCTATTAACCTCTGAAAAGCGAAGACAGGAATAAGTTACTTTTTTGGGTGAATTGAGCAGTGATGAGTGACACAACCTTTCAAAGTCTAACTCTTAAGATCATTTGGCTGAAGAGAAGTAGCATGTATAGGAGGAGCCATGGTTATGCTTCTGGGTTGTCTGGATGTAGGCTTGGTTGACCATGCCAATATCCTCTGCTGTAAGACCTGAGATTTACTCTGGATACGGGATTGGAGACTGGGTAATGTTTCACCCTAGCACGGCACAAGTTTACACTATTTTCAAGGATTGGTGCTAATATGAGATCCTCAGACTACAAGGACACTGGGATATTCCCAGCAGTATCAAATTACATCCTAATTAAGGAAACTCAGAGCTCCTATTGGTTTCAGGAGGATCTGAAGAGGATTTTAAGACACCTGCTTGCTACTGAAAAGTAGGTTGCTGCTTATATGGATTTGGATGATTCTTTCACGTCCATATGTGAAACCAGCTCCTACTGTTCCCACTTCTGAGCTATGGGGGAAAACATCCCTTGGAAGAGGTGCTGAGTGAAAGTTACATTAAAGGGCAGCTTTAAGGGCTGGGATGTTTTCTTTATTTAGTTGTCTAGGGAGAAAGATGTGGCCTTTGAGCTTACCATATTAAAAATGGCATCTTGCAATTTCTTGACTAAATCTAAGTAAATGGGTTCCCAGTTTCGGGGGAAAAAGTCAAAAGTCTAAAGTCCTAGTCTCAGAATCAGAGACAAATGTAAGAGGCAACAGACTAAACTTCCTGAGGTTTTTATTCTGCATTGGGTAGATCATGGTTGCAGAACTGCTGCTTTTTCTAGATGACTTATCTTCAATGGGATGCCAGTCATAGACATCAGCTGGAGAGTCGTGTGTCAGATTGGGCTGGGCAAATGGCATGTTGCAGACTAGGGCTAGGTGTCTGAAAGACAAGACAATAAGCAGAGGTGTGCCAGCTTTTTTGTTTAAAACCACAAGTGCAAATACACCTGCCTCCAGTTGGTGCCGTGTATTCAATGGAAACAATCGCGCACAGCCCGCCTTGATGCCAGAGCAAATTGGGGAGGGCTAAATACACAGAGAGGTGCAAAACCAGAGGTGACCCCGAGTAAAAGGAGTCCTCTTGACTTGTCATCATGCACCCAGTGCTGCAGCTGCTGGGTGGGTTGGCATGAGAGCAGCCTGCTGGTGCACCTGGATTAAGGTGCACTTAAAATAATCAGACAACCTTCTGAGTCAGGGCTGTAAATAGTTGCAAAGAATAATTTAATAATTTCACATCCGATGAAGATGAAAATTCCTTCTATTTTGAAACAGGGATCTTGATAGTTTAACAAATGCATGAAGGCAGGTGTGGTAAATGTAACTGCAAGTCACTGTGGTGCATTTTAGTCTCAAATAGTGCTACTTAATTTTTACCCATCATAATGTAGAGTATATTTGATGAAGTCCAGAAATGACTTGCAAGCCTCTTAAATTCAGATGTAGATATTCAAAAAGCGGTGTGCTGGTGTCTTCTAATTGGAAATGAATTCTTGAGTAGCATTCTACAGTAGGTCCACCTTCCTACCAGGTCTTTGTTAGGAAAAGGCAGCTAAATATAAAATAAATTTTGATTTTAAGAGTTGACGGAGGAAACAGTGGATGTCTAGATAAGAATTCATCACGACAAAGTAGCTGTCTGTTCTTCTTGCCTCTTGACTATACTGTGTAGAAGGGATTGTTTTGGCAACTCTGGAAAAGTAAGTGCATCTCAAGTTCATAGAAAAGTAGACAAAGTGCTAAAGATGCTTTACTGTGGAGCTCTATGAAGTATCTGCTTTGAGAAGGGGCTTCAGAATTAGGAAATTAGGAGCTTTGTTTTCTGACCCTACATCAGTTGCCTTTTTTTTTTTTTTTTAGAATTACTATTCCTAGAAACAGAAATTGTCTTTTTGGATGGCTTTTGCGTAGTGTTTGAGAGGATGAGCTGGTGCCCATCCTCCTGGAGAGCACTGTACATAGAGAAGAGGCCAACCTATCCCAAAATTGGCAGCTTACAGTCCCTTGCCTGGATGGTGAGAGACAAAAGATGAACAGGAAGGAATTGGTAAGTGGATAAAAAAAAAAAGTGGGCCTGCTTCAGGGGAAAGATCACTGAACAAATGTACTGGCAAATTTTTGGACTGTTAGCTTACATATGGGGTTATGATAAAATGCTTTTTGCGTGTCTTCTGAATTTGTAAGAAAGAGGATTTGAGCTTAGTAATTCACGTATCAACATCTTGAGCTTTGTTTAAACACTTTTGTCTATGATCATAGCTCTGGCTTGAAATAGGATTATGGTTTGTTTTTCTTGGCTTCCTGAAATTTCGCTTAAGGAGGACTTTAGCTCTATTATTAAGCCATATTTACTATGTAAGGGCACTAGCAGTGATGAGGAAATCTTGTGAAATAATTCATGTGCTTCTTGTGTGTTTGACTACTGCTTTATATTTGTTATAGCTTTCTACAGTAGATTTGCTTTCATATAATTTGGTGGGAGTAGGGTGATATACATATGAATCTAATTCTTTTAAATGGTAAGGAAGGAGTCCTTCATAGCTGCCTGCTCTGTCATTCCTGTCTGCAAAATTGCAGCTATTTATCCTCCTTGGGGTCTTGTTGCAGTCAAATTCCAGATGTCAGAGTTTGCTGGGTTTTACAAATGATTTTCATTTTCTCAGAGGTCTAGAGAGGGTGTCAGGATTGATTTGCTGTCTGTGAATAGAGACTTTACTTTTGTGGGCTCTGAGCTTGAAAGACAACTTCAGGGCTACTGTGTATCTTTTTGTAGGCTTTGCAAATATCGAAAACCAAATTATCCAGATCAGTCCTTTCCTAAAAATGTTACTTTTTTTTGTGGGGAACATGCAATAGGTGATGATCTTGATACAACTGCTTGTGCCTACAAAATATACCTACTGCTCTCATCTTGGAGCCAAACAAGTGCAGGCGTCCTATGGTGGGCTTAATACGAGAAGCAAATATTTTTGATTATTTCCGGGTCTCACGAACAACTGTTTTGCCTTTTACAAGCAAAGAGATGTTGGAGTTGTGGATTCCTGAAAAATTCAAGATCTAGCCTTTTTTACCTCCCTTCTTTCTGTACAACAGGTAGGGCCAAAAATAAAATACAGATGCAATAAAGTTCTGCTTGGCTGTTGCATCTTGTTGTTTATTGTTATGAATGCTCTGGAAGAGCTTTCCTGGCACACGTTTCTATGAATCAGTTGTACTATTTTATCCCTTCTCCCTTCATCTCGAAGTAGTTCTTTCTTTATTTGGTCCTAAAGCTAGTCTTGCTCTGCTAACTACGCTCTATAAAGAAAAAGCAGTTTTTCTGGCCAGGAATGAATCCTTGTAACATGTGATCCTTCCCATTGGTGGATGAGGAGGAGAAACCAAGTGCAAAGGGGTCAAGTTGCATTTTTGGGGGTTTGCTGGGCATTCTTGCATTGGGGCACCACATTTTTTGGTTTTTGAGCAGTGTTTTACTCTTTGTGGCTAAAGGCAGGAGCGATCTCTTTTCACACACCCATGAAACGGGGAAAGAAAGGATAAGATCTTCTGGAGAAGGTGAGGAGAGCTCATATATCACAGTATCACAGTATCACAAGGATGGAAAGGACCTCTGAGATCATCAAGTCCAACCTATAACCCAACACTAACACCAACACCAACACCAACCATCATCTAAACCATGGCACTCAGTGCCTCATCCAGTCTCCCCTTAAACACCTGCAGGGTCAACGACTCCACTTGCATGTTGTCCAAGCAAAACATTATCAAGGTATTACTCCAGGCCAGGCTGCCCTGCTGGAGGAGATCTCAGTTCAGCATTTCACTATCATGCTGGCTTTCTCTTACCTTACCTGGTGTACAGGGATGTTTAGAACTGTTGTTCTCAAGGTGCTTTTATTACTATGGGCTGCTATTTGAACAATGATACAGATCTATTGATTCCTTTGGCCTTTCTGTGACTTTTCCTCTGGAACACCTGATGATGGTTCGTCCTTTGAAAAGGCTGAATTATTTTCTTTGACTGTGTTACACTAAAAAAACCCTACGATTGAAGAGGACCAAGGTGGGCTAGAGCAGGTATCCAGGGGGTGGGAAATTAAGTAAACTGAGTTCTTGGAGGGGCTTGTAAAACTCCTGGGCTGATGGAAGGTGAAGAGCAGGCTGTTATGTGCTAGGCAAGCAGTACATCTTCCAGTGGCTGCTGTGTGTTCAAATGCTGCTGTGTGTTCTCAAAAGTCAAATGAAGCTGTGTCTCTGCCCTAGAGGACAACTTTTAGGGGGAAGTTCCAAATTCAAGGGAGTCCCTGTTGCAGTTTTGTTGCATTTTTATTAATAAATAATATTTATTTTTTGTTTTCTGCCGTGGATGCTTTCAAGGCTTCTAAGCAGATTTATTTGTGCGTTGGCTGAGTTCTGGTCAGCAGACTAGGATCATAATGAAAAGCTTCCAAACACATTTCTTCAGGCCTGTGGCTTTCACGTCTGTCTGCCCCAGCAGCTGTGGCTGGACAGACCTCAGCTGAGGAACAATGCTGGTGCAACTTTTCCCAAGTCTGGAAGTGGCAAAGGCTTGCAGTATGCTCTGGTTGGTCAAATAGTCACGATATGTGGGTGACAGAAACCACAATCAGGATTGTGGGAAGCTGTAGACACCACATTGGGTTCACAAGGGATGTGGAAGAAGGAATGGAAAATCTACATCCTGCATGAATGCCTGAGTTTTGGCAGATGCTGATCCAGCCCTGGAGAAGAAAAGGATGAAAACTGCAGTAGGTTTGCGCCTCGTTGCTTGCCTTTCCCTTCCATATAACTTTTTGGACTCATTAGACATCTTTGACGTGCTCACTTTAATCAAACAAAATGTCTGTGCAACTTCCAGTATCTATTTGTGCTGGTCCAGTCCATTGAGACAGGTTTTCTCCTTCAAAGAGCCTCATAAAAGCAGGATTTGCTAAGGTAAAATCTTTTTTTTTATCTGATTCAACCTAGATCACCTCGGGCTGTGTCGTAGCAAGGGAAGTTGTGCTTCAGTGGAATTTGGCTGCTGTCCTGAATGACTGTTTGGAGGAGTTTCTCCCCTTTCTCTCCTATGTTCTCCATCAACTAGCCAAATAGTTTGTGGAAGTATATCCCTTGTATCTCAATCTCAGCAGTAATTGCTTCCTTATTTATTGTTATTCAGAGTGGGTGTGTTGCCACCTGCTTCTGTATATCCCTCTGCATAGATGAGTAAATGTTCTCGTTTGGGGGTATTTTCTTAGGCAGTAAAGAAAGATTATTTGGTTAAAAAGATGCTGTTAGATGCTCACACTACAGAATTTTTATTGGAAGTTTAAAGCAAATCTTAAATGTAATAAAGAATAAAAGAGGCGAGATGTCATGTATCACTACTCATAGCATTATGATAATTATTCTCTCAAAGCAGATTTTTAATTTGTACCCTGGCAGAGTTGTTGACTTTAATTTATATTCCAATAAACCTATAGATTGTTGCTCAAGGCAGGCAGGCATGTTATAGCAGGCCAAACCTAATAATTTAGAAGCAGTTTAGCTCAATAGCATCTACAATGCCATTGCTTTTATGGGCTAGTTTATCCCATTTGGCACTAGTTCTGTTTCTAGTGTGCTGCTGTGTTCTGAATTTATTGCTGCAACCCAAGAATAGCTTATCTAATTTCTCTTGATGAGGGGAAATGAGCCTGTCCACGTGGTGATATGACTTGCTTTTCAACACCTTTGCTAGAGAGGTGGATCTCTGAGAGGAGACTCTTAGGAATAGATCTGAGAAGACAGTGATGAAACAGACGATTGTGTGCTTTTCAGAGTGGGCTTATTTCTGCTCTGATTTATTGGTTTTGTAGATTCTTTTGCTCTGTAACTTTGTTGGCTGACAGAGCAGAACTCCCTTCATTACTCTTGAATGCTTTCTTGGAAGCAGCTTGGTAAAAGAAATTTTGGTAATTTTTAAAGTGAGGGAAAAGTAAAACAGCAGTCTTTATGCTCCATAGGGAGCACGACCAAAGCTTTGTCACCCAGACCATATAGCTACAATATGAGTTGGCAGTCTGGATGTTGTCAAGATGCTTGTGTTATTTGCAATCCAGTGCAGCAAAGATGTCTGTGTTATGTTTGAGGAATAAAGCCCTTGAATGATTTGAAACCCAGAGAAGGATGGTACTAATTTGGCTGAGCTTTGATGAATGAAGGCATAAACTCTGCTCTAAAGTCATGTCCTGTGATTTTCAAAGCTGTTTGGGGATATTTAGCCCTTGCAAACGAGCTTTCTGTAGCGTATCTAAGTGAGTTCTGCTGATTAGAAGTCTATAGCTGATGCAGGGATGGTGGGGGTATTTTAGAGGCTGTTTTGCCCCAAATCAAAGATCTGACTCTCCTTTTTTTAGCAAGTATTTTGTGACTCTAACCTAGGAAACCTCCCCAGTGGTGGTGGTTTGAGATTTATTCGTAGTGTCTGTTGAAAGGGTGAAGCTGAAATACTTGGAAGAAAGGAGGGGCTGTCATACTGAGCCCTTCCTAATCTATGTAAGGGATGCTCCATCTCAGTTGGAAGATTTCACATTTAACTGTGTGTGCCTTGACCTCCCTGCATACAAAGGTGGAGTAATGGGATGCTCAGCTCCTTACTCCACTAGTGCAAACAATGGGTTAAAGAAGAAATCTCCTTAGTTTTTGCTATATCAAGCCCTGTGACAAAGCAGAGGAGATATTTCATTGTATACTTCATTTATTACCTGAGCTTATGCATATAGAAGCACTTTTTGTGTACTGCAGAACTTAGGTGGAATGGGTTTTGGTTTTTTTAAATATCAACAGAAAACTCAGAGTTTAACCTTCTTCTCCAAGCTATCATGTCATTCTGACACACTTATTTTTACTTTCTTGCATGACCCCAGGCAGCTACTGCATCTGTCTTGTGGTTTTCTACATACACATCTGCTCTGTGAAACAGCAGTCACTGGAGAGTGCTGCATGCTAATAACTCAGTTTTGCAGACAGCATTAGGCATATCAAGAAAAGATTTGGCCCCAAGGATAAATCTACAGGTTCTTCTGAAGTCCAAATTGTTCACTGGAGACCTTCTAATGCGGGAGAGACCTTCAGTTTGTCTAATGAGCACAACACAAACTTCTGGAGTACAAGATCTCGGGCATCACCACCAGTGAGAGGAAAGCACTGGGATACTGTCTTCCCAATTGTGCAAATGACTGCTGAATTAAATATTTACAATGAATAGTCAATTGGCACTGAGGGAAACCAAATGCAAAATCAGTCTGGGCTGCTTCTGTTCTTAAAAGTGAATTAAACCCTGGGCTTTGACTGAGAGGTGAGTGAATTTGGCTCATGCAACCTATGCCTTTGGATATTTCCAAGTGGAGAAAGACCTTTCTGCTTCTCTGTTGCGTTTTTGGGGCATAGATGTGTTAAACCAGAGGAAGATGTTGCACTTTGAGATGTACTCAAGAATGTGATGGGAATAAGCATAAGGAACCAGCAAGCTTGATCTGCTCTTGTTTGGTCCAGCATCTGTTATATTGGAGACCTGGCTAAACTGGATATTTTAGCATCTGTCTCTGGCAACAGTTCTGTTGCTGGAAATACCCACATCTGTATGCAGTTCTCCCTGTGGCTTCCTAATTTGAGGTTGGGGGGCAAGGGGTCGCATTCCACCTTTTTCCTGTCTCTCACCTCCTGCAAGCTCGATGGTAAATTAGGTTGGGCTGTGGTCACAGCCTGCTTCTAGGCTGCCTCCCTGTGATTTATTAACACTATTTTTTTTTTTGGTCTGGCAAAGCAAAATTGTTACGTTAGGCCTTTTGTCTAGGGGGTCCTGGGCTGGAGAAACCAGTTCTGATGCTGTTTCCTTAATGGATTAACAACCAGCAGAAAAGCTTTGCTCATCAAACATTCATGCCCTTTTACTGGTGGAAAAAATGTTTCTATTGCCAGGCAGGAATTGGCTCCATCTTCTTATCTCACTCCTTTGTGTTGCTCCCCAGGCTACTGGCCACAGCCAGCAAACACTGTGGGAAATGCCCCCTGTCATATGAGACAGGTAATGGAAAATTCAGCTGTCTTTCAGGCATGGTAGCAATCATTGAACTTTTGGCATCTAATGGAGATCATTTGGAACTAGAATGTTGAGGGAGCTGATGGAAGAGCCTTTCCTTGAATAATTCGGGCAGAGCCTGAATGAAAACTGGTGGGGAAAAATCCTGTGTTCCCGGAAAACACAGTCCAAGTGCATGTGACAGCCGTGCCCGCCTCGCCACACAGATGGGACTTAGGGCTGCCTTGCTTCAGTGACCACACAGTTCAATCTGTCTTTGTCTTCTCTTTGTCAGGAGTTTCCTAATAAAATGTAACCAGATTAGTAACAAGTGTGACAAGAAACCTCAAAAAGGTTGCATCCCTTAAGGAGTCTGTAGCTACTCCTTGTACTTGGCTTTAGAGCTATTGCTTTTCCTTTTATTTGCCTCTAATACCTGCAGCATGCTTGGTGCTGGAGTGAGTCCCAGGCGAGTCTCCTCTTGAGCTTGTAGACTTAAACAGCAGATGCACCTCCTAGCTCTGAGCTTCCTTGCCTGTTTTTTGGACAGGAAGGAACAAAGAGAGTCCTTTATGCATGTCTGCAAAATAAATGTGATATTCTCTTAGCAGATCTGCAACATTAATAATGTGACTGCTGAGGAGTGATTTTTATCCCATCTAAAAAAAAAGTCGGAAATATGACTTTGCACGTGCTATATTTAGAAGTTTCATCAGCCCCACTGAAAGGGGAGCCAAGGTGCCATAGATAATTCAGATATTTGCTGTGACAAAGAAACCTGGATGGTTTGGAGAGACGTCCTGCTGGCAGACAGTTGACAGCTTTGTGTTTGGCTGTGGATTTGTAAATCAGAATTTACTTTTCCATTGCTTTTTGCTTTCTGTAAGCAACGTTGGCTGTATTGTCAGTGTGAACAATAAGCAGGCCATAAGCAGGTCTCTTGTACCCGACATGCCTTGATATAATTAGCTGTAATTATGAACCAGGACTGCTGTGGCTATTCCTTGAAATATTAGACATCCTTTCCTCACTAGCTGTTTCTCTCTGGAAAAGCTTAGGTGCTCTGAGATGCCCTAAGGAGCCCAGCCAACAAGTGAACCAGAACTATGGCCCATTGTAGACCATTCATCCCCCAAAGCATCTACCTCAACAATGCAATCTTCTGCTTAAGGATTTTGACATCAAAACCCACAGAGATGACAGATGTCTTTTCAGTGACTGTGTGGATAACTTTCCTGCTGTTGGTTTTGTTGTACCTACAAATATCTTCTTGCAGGAAGAGGGGAGAAATGGTTTGGAAAGCCTTTTCTGGGAGGAGGTAAAAATTAAAGTAATGTAAAATCCAGCTTTTCTTTCTTTACAATGCATTTATCTCTCCTTGTTATTCCTTCAAGTCCAAGGTATTTATCATGATCTGAACAGAGTAGGAAGAGAAAAAATTGCTTCTTATAAGTGTGGTCAGCAGCCCTTGGAGCATCTTGACTGTCTGCCAAGGTTCCCTTCTATCATGTACCAACAAATAGATTGAAGAGCTGCTTTTAAACTTCTGAAGTGAAAAACATGCCTGTGGCAGGATGGCTGCTGGGCCTGTCTACAAGGATCTTTCACTTGAGGAAAGTACCTTGAAGGGTGTGGACGTATTGAGCTGTTAATGCCTTGATGGGTTTCACCTCCCTGCTTCTCTCTTGCTGCTTCCACTCAGGTCTTTATTGAGGACAAGATGCCAAATGAGAGCTTCTTTTGACTGTTTTAATGCCTACTTGAGAAGGTGTGCTTGTTGCAAAGGCTTGAAGTCATTTCTGGAAACTCTGGATGTTGAGTTCTACTATCCCTTCTCCTGGTACTCCAGCTTCTGTGCTTGTATGTCAAGGGTGTTATTGGCCTGTATGCCAGGATACCTTGTGCCTGAAGGAGCTCCATACAGACCATAACTTAGTGCAGATTAATTGGGGTGGAAAGGGAGCAGAGCCCTCCCCCCAGTGGATGTGTCAGCCTGTGACCATTACACGAGGCTGTGATGGAACAGCTGGCCAGATCCCTGCACTGTTCGGATCATGACCCTGTCAATGTCCAGTAAGATATGAGAATAAATCAATTCCACATGAGAAAATTGTATACCAGGATCTGAATTGAGGGACTGGGATGTTGCTGTAATCTCCTCCTCTGTTTCCCCCCTCTATTGTTTGCATAGCTTCAAGGGTTGCGTGGTTCTTGCATCTCTAATACACAGCAAAGGGCTAAATGGTTGGGAAGGTGCCTGCCTGCCTGGACCATCTGTGAATTGCAAGGGGGTTTTATGGGTTGCAAAACAGTTCCCAGTTGATCAAAAGCAGCTTAAAGTGGAAATAGTTGATCTCCTTTCCCATCCTGCTCCACACAGGGAGGAGGCAGCAGCATATCCACAAAAGGCTGGTACACACAGAGGCTTGCAGCTGTCTGCCTTTGCAATTGCACCCTTTCTGCCTTAGCTGTGAAAACCAACATTTACAGCCAAGGAGGCCAGTTCTGCTCTTACTGAGCCATTTGTCACACTCTGGTGTTCACGATGTTTTTTGGCGACTCCTTGAAGGAGCTTGTTTTTAATGCCAATAAAAGCAACTTCGTGAGCAGTTAATTTTTTGGCAGTTGAGGAAGTGAGTAACATATATATATATATGTATTTTAGTCCTCTGGACATGTTAAATCTGTGGTAGTGTGTGGAAGAGCTCAAACTCCGCTGTTACTTATCACAGAGGGTGGATTGGGACTTGACCCATGTCAGGGAAAGACATTCCTTTGCTCCCTGAGAAAACTGGTGAAGAATGATTGAATGCAAGCTTTATACCTTGCTTTGATGCAGGTTGTGCCTAATTTTGGGCTAAAGCAAATGACTGCCTTAATCTCTTCCACAGCAGGAGAGATGTTGTGTGTGATTTTGATAAGGGTGTCTTTTTGGGATGCTATTGTTGACACTGTGGGCAGTGCCTGTGTCATGATCTATTCCTGTGCTTGGAAATGTTTTTTATTAGTATGTGTCCTAGCTGTGAAGCCAAAAGCCATGTTGTTTGTTGTCTATAAAATCCCAAGCTGAACAACAGTGATACTTTGGGAATTTTTTCCGTGCATGCTTCCCCTATCTGTTTTCCCATTCACAATATCTGTCTGGTCCATCCATCTCTTGGCCGGAACAGTGGCTTTATCTCCCAACTCATGAAATACCTGTGCTGGGTTGGGCAAGGAGATTGTGTGAGAGCAGGTTGCTATTGCAGGATGTCCAGTGTCATTGTGGTGGGTTGACCCTAGCTGGATGTCAGGTGCCCACCAAAGTTTCTCTATCACTCTCTATTCTCAACTGGAAAGGGGAGGGACTGTATAATGAAAGGCTTGTGGATCAAGAAAAGGACAGGGAGAGATCATTCTCTAATCATCATCATGGGGAAAACAGGCTTGACTGGGGGAAATAAATTAGTTTATTATAAATAATGAGAAATAAAACCTAAATCTTTCAACACCTTTCCACCACCCCTCCCTTATTCCCGGGCTTAACTTGACTCCTGAATTCTCTGCTTCCTCCCACAAGTGGCATAGGGGGACAGGGAATGGGGGTTGCGGTCCGTTCATCATGTGTTGTTTCTGCTCTTCCTTCCTACTCATAGGGAGGACTCCTCACACTCTTGCCCTGCCCTGCAAGGGGTCCCTCTATCAGAGACAGTTCTCCGTGAGCATCTCCAACACGAGTCCTTCCCATGGGCTTCATGAAAGTTCATGAACTTTTCCAGCGTGGATCCCTTCCATGAGGTGCAGGAACAGACTGGTTCAGCATGGGTCTCCCATGAAGTCACAAGTCCTGCCAGTGAACCTTCTCCAGCGTGAGCTCCTCTCTTCACAGGTCCTGTTAGGAGCCTGCTCCAGTATGGGCTTCCCACAGGGTCACAGCCTCCTCTGGGCATCCGCCTGTTCTGGTGTGGAGTCTTCAATGGGCTGCAGGTGGATATCTGCTCCAGTGTTAACCTCTATGGCCTGCAGAGGGACAACCTGACTCAACCACGGGCTGCACCATGGGCTGCAGGGGAGTCTGCTCTGGTGCCTGAAGTACTTCCTCCCCTCTTCTTCACTCACCTTGGTGTCTGCAGTTGTTCCTCTGTCATATTCTCACTCCTCTCTTCTGACTGCAGTTGCCCAGTTTCGCGCTGTTGTTGATGGGCTCTGTCTTCCCAGTGACAGGTCCATCTTGGAGCTGGTTGATGTTGGCCCTATCAGACGCAGGGAAAGCTTCTAGCAGCTTCTCACAGAAGCCACTCTTGTAGTCACCCAGCTACTAAAACCTTGGCATGCAAACGTGGTGCAGTCACGTAGGAGAGCTGCAAGGATATCGTTTTTGCCTGGCATGTTTTTCAACCAGCGAGCAGTGAACCAGGGCAAGTCTTGAGCTGTGACCATCTGGATTATTTTCAGTGTGTGCTCTTCTGAACTTTCAGGAAGTGTCCTCTTCAGGTTAGCTTCTTAAAGGAGAATGGAAAGTCAGGCTGGCTGTGGTGCTGCTTTGAAAAAAACCCCTCAAATATGGCAAGATAGAGAAACAGCAATATGGCAGAGTTGCTTTTTCTGGAACACCTTCCATTGGAGGAACTGAAGTGCTATAATCAAAGTGCAGCTCTTGATGAGAGAGATAATTATTCCAATTTTTACAGAGTAAGAATACAAGACATTAAAATATCTTTTTTTGAAATTGCAAACAATTTTATGGCAAGGAATTGAACTGAGCTTTCCCTCTAAAAGGCATCCTCCCAGTGTGCTTTGGGTAGTCTCCCAGGGTACCCACTGGGCATTCCAGCAGAAACGTTGTTTGCTCTGATTCTGGAAAGGTGAATCAGAAATGTGCCTCCCTTGGTGGCCCAGGACTCGTCTCACTTTGCAATGCCCCGTGCTCATTGTCTTTATGCCTTTGTGGCAGATGGTCATACAGTAGTAAATGAAGAGAGGAAAAATAGGCTTATTTGGAGAGTGCCATTATTTTGGGACTTGAACTGTTCCTGTGCTGGCTTGCTGTTGAAAAGCATCAGGAGGTACAGCAATTGCAAGGCCTTTTCCAACACATACACAGAGTTGGGCTCTGGCTCCTGCTTAAAACAGGATGGAAATGACTTCTCTTACTTCTCTTGTCTGTAAATTGGCTGCTTGTGTTTTAGTCATGGTAATGGATACTGAAAGGAAATAGCTGCAGGGGAATCTCATGGCTTTCCTCTAGACAGGCGTGGCAGAGTTGTTACACAACTCGACTTTACTATGCCAGAATTATAAACATCACAGAAAATGTCCAGTTGCAACAACAGTGATGTGTGATTTGTCAGAGCTGCTGGAAGGTGGAAGGGGGACCATGTGTAAGTCAGCTCTTCAGCTTCTTTCTTGCAACTTTTATTAGTCAACATTTTTTGATAATTATCATCGTCATTTTTGTATCGTCTGACAGTGATTTCTGAATAACACAAGGATTTAGATGTCTACTGTTTTATAGCTTTCCTTGCTGCTGTCCTCAGCTGGAGTCCAGCTAACCCATCAGGCAGGATAGCTGAACAGTCTGCCTTTGCAAATGCCTTTTTCAGCTGTTATTGCCTGTCACTTTTGACACTGATGGAGAGGGAAGAACAAGCCTATGTGAATTTCCATGTAGAGGAAAGTTCTATTTTGCCTTTTGGCACAACTTTTGTTGATGCTGCTGGTTTAGCTTTATCCTTTTACATCTGCTGGGATATGGTCCTCTCTGCAGGTGGACCAAAATGATAACTGCAAGACAAATTTGGCTTCAGGGATGGCAGATTGCACATTGCATAGGCTGACACTTTGTTTGAAGATACAACACGTTGGTATCTGCTGTTCATATAAAGCAGGGAGCCATGCAAGATTTTCCCAGGCCCAAATTGAGTCTAATCTGGAGTGTAATACGAGAATGCTTTCAGATTTTCCCTGTCAGGGTGAGCTTCCTGGTCATTTTGTGCACATCTGCTCCTGCTTTCTCTGCGTCTCTCCTTTGACTTCTCCTTTCAGGTTGAAGACTGTTCGCTTTTCCTTTTAAGGGAAGGTGGAAGACCTCATATTGATATAAAAAAATAGTACCCCTTGCCTCTTTTACTGTCAGGTTTTTGTCTTCCAGCACTGGCTAGTGATGCTATCACCTTTCAACCATCAAAGAAATCCTTGGGGTTTTTTTTTCGTGCCAAGCATCATAGTGACAAAGCAGCATGTTCAGCATTAGGTTTGCAGACTTTTACTGCTAAGAGTAAGATGCAGCAAGGGAAAAAAAATGTCTAAGTAGTCGTCTTACTGGCTGTTTCTTCTCCTTGTCCAGTCCTTTGCCCTTGAATCCATTTGACATCTATATCAGACTATTTGGAGTAGGGCTGTTTGCTCTGAGTCAGAGAATTTTACAACAGAATACCTGTAAACTCTCCTGCAAAATAGTAATCCTCTCTGAATAGTGATAAATATTCAGTATTTATCATATCTGCCATTCTTTCTAAAGAAAGCCACGCTTATTAAACTTGTAAACACCAAAGAGGAAAGAGCTGGAGGCACGTCAGAACCTGGGATTAGACTGAGCTGGACAAACTGCAAAAGCAGTCTGGGGCCAGGACAGAAATAGGATTAGCAATGGCTGATGCAGAGCTTTTTTCTCTGGCATGCACGATCTGTTGAGATGCAGGGTGGCTGGGCCACAGCTTTGCTGAAAGTGTTTGTGATTTTTAATGACTACAACCTTTTCTGGGCCTGGTGTAGGACCTGTCTAGCCAAATGACCGATTCCCAACTGGGACCAGAAGCAGACAGCCAGGGAAAGACCTTCCAAAAGCCCCAGGGTGTGCACAAAATGATCCTATTTTTGGTAATCAGTTTTTCTGATATTTCTTAAGAAAGAGGTGTGGTACAAGGCCATTTAATAGCCTTCATTGGCTCTCTTAGTTAACTTACGTCATCCGTTTTTTATTAATCCTTCTTTTGTTAAATCAATTTTTAATCTTAAACCCCATTGTCCCAGGGTGTTGGTGCTTTAATTAAAGAGAACCATAAGCTGAGTGAAAGTCATCATGTGCCTCTGAAAAGGACTGTCATGAGACTAGGATGTTGTCAGCAGAATAACATCCTCAGAAGGCATCAAGGATACAGTCGTCCTGCTGCTTGATGCTGATGAGAGCTCAGCAGGAATGCTGTGCCCAGCAAGGTGCTCCACTTCAGGCGAGGCTTGGGCTTCATCCAGTTGGTTTGTGCAAGAGTGATGGGACATTTGTCAGTGGTTATTTTCGGGTTTTTTTTGAAAGAGGGAGGTGTTGTGAGTTTTGTTTTGGTTCAGAGAAAGGGAATAGTGCATCATTAGCATCAGTAATAGGCTTGTTAATCCTTACATCCTTGCATTAGTATGGCCAGAAGCACTGGGTATGGCTGGTTATGTTGTTTGGGAAATATCCAGGAGATTAAAAACACATTGTCAGGAGCTGTGAGAGTAGAGTAGATCATACTGTAGGGGGTAGATTGGGGAACCCCTATCACTCTGTTCTGTTTTCTCATGAATTCCCTAAGGAATTTTTGTTTACCTCTGCACTAAATTAAAAAGGGAGGATGTAATTGCAAGAGGCAAAGCTGGTCCAGGACATTATTGTTGCTGTAGAAAGTCCCCTGGGACCACTAATAGCCAGAAGCAGGCCTGCCTCCAGCTGTGCGCTGTCTCGGGAACGGCACAGGAATTCCCGTCACAGTGCCAATGGGAGTTGCCAGCGTTTTTTTGTGATGAATACAGCTTCTGGGATACAGTTAAATGTTGTTCACCTCTGTTCAATGAAGCTCACACAGAGAAACTGGTCCTCTGTAATGGCAGAGTGTGGGGGGGAAGGAGGAGCAGGCAAGTATTGGTTATCCCTTGGTTCGGATGCTTTTATCCCTTTACTTGCTACCCGGGCAAGCAGAATTGACTGGTTGTTCATCAGCTTTGCAAGGCTGGAGGGAATTAGCAGTCCTGCCTAACTACCCCTTCTGGTTGTGTTTTTGGAGGCTGGGAGCCGAGGTGTTTTACAATGTGTAATAATGTTATTTTTAGAGATTTGGCTCTCTTTTTTTGTTGCATCTGTTGATCTACAGTTCAATTACGGCAGCCCCAGCAGGAACACATATTTCAATAGTATGTTCTCTGTCACTTTCTTTGACCTGCTAAATTGAATTGTAAATGGAGCATGTCACAGCTCAGAAATGGCCTTCCCTAACAAGGTGTGCAGAAAGCTATTAGCCTAGTCTTGGCAATAATCAAATAAGATATGATCGAGATGTGCAATGACTTACTTTAGGAAGCATCTGGTTAGCTATCAAAGCTTCAGCAACCAGAATGGTAGGAAGGGGTTTTTTTTCCTACTTACTTCACACCTATTGTCTCTTAGACCTAATTTCTTTCTTTTTCTTCCCATTTAGTTGTTGGCAGATGTCTCTTATGCAGCATATTACCTAGGAGCAGTGAATCAACCCAACCCATTTCAGTGTTTATGAAGTGGCCACACTGCCTCAAATTGGTTGTGTTAACAAATGTCTTTCCAATCAGTTCATCTCCTACCTGGAGAGGGCTGTAGCAAACAGAAGTAGTTCCATACCTTATGGGAGGTATTTTCAGTTGTTAGCTGGAAAGATAATGAAGTGTCTGGGCAGGTTACAAAGTACTGTGATAGCTGACTGATGCATTGTGGAGTCCTGCAGACTGCTGCCTGCTCTCTTGTGGATTCAGGAGTCTTAAATTCAACAGAGGTATGAAAGCCTAATCCCTTTGCAGCCTCCTTAAAGTGAGGCAATTGAAGCCTAGGCGCCTAGATTCTGTTCCTGATGTATGTAAGGTCTGGTAGGTCAACATCTGCTAGTCAAGTATATTGATTTGCTGATTTTAATGCTTCAAATCCTTGGAGTGCAAGGCACTTTCCCTTTGCTATATCCCTCTGCAATATGAGATTCAAATATTGGATGTACTTGCTGCTCTCTGCAGCTATCTAAGGTTGTAGAGAAGATGGCTCTTGGCAAGAGACATTGGACACAAGCTGCATCAAGGGAAATTCCAATTAGACAGTAAGAAAGTTTCTCCCCTTGAGCGTGGTCAAACCCTGGAGCAGAACTTGGAGGAGGGTGGGAATTTCCGTGCTTGTAGACATTCAGACTTTACTGGGACGTCATCCCGAGGAATCTGACCTCAGCTGGCCTTGCTTTGAGCGGGAGTGTAGAGCAGAGCCTGCCAGAGGCTCCTTGCTGCATCAGTTGTTTCATCTTTAAATGTTTATTGGGGTCTGCATTTGATCTTTGATACTGTGATCAAAGCTAATGAGCTCAAAATTGACTGGGATGGAAAACTGTTCACATTTAGAATATGCAAATCACTGTTTTAAGGACTACGTGTTCAAGTACTATGAGTTATTAATGAAATTTTGCAACTCATTGTAGGAACCAAAGTATTGTGCATATTGACAAAATGCTCCAGCTGATATTTGTTCTTGTTTATCCTTAATTCCTGGTTCTAATGGGCACAGCTGGGAGATGTAGTCATCTTTCATCTTCAGAGATGATTTAATAACTTGAAGAAGATTTTCTCTTGTTTGTTCGAATTAGATCCAATTGGGTAATCGGGAAATGAGGAATCACGCTGTCAATTTTTCTTTTGTGTTCACTGGATAAATGTTAGCTTGCATCCTTCCCACAAAAAGCTGATACTGATAAATGCCTACAGGAAATTGATTCTTGAAAAAGTCAGAAAATAGTATAGTGAAGACTCATTACTAAATTGCTCATTGTATCTGGGAGTGAATTTAAGTGACCTGAAAACACACTTGAGTAATGGTGGTGCTCCAGCTTAAGTCCAGCTCTAGTATTTGCTCTTGAGGTAGAGAGCAGTTGTTTAGGACTGTATGGCCTTGATCCTTCAGAAAAGTCCTTTCTTTTGCTAAAGGCAGGTGTCTGGGCTGGTGGATATTTGGGAACACAAGGGTGTTGTGCACTGCAGGAAGATAAAATAGCTTTTCTGTCTTACTGCATTTGCAGGTTTGGGGGTCTTGTTATATTGAATGTCTCTGAATGCTGGCTGAATGTAAAGCCCTCAGCATGGAGATTTACAGTGGCTTGTGGGAAAATTATAAATATCTTGTGGCAGGGAGATGGAGATGAAATTCATCTACAGGTTGCTTAGCTGCTCTGGTTAACACAGCTCTTCAGAAAGCTCTGCATTTGACCTGGTAGGTGCCTTCTTTTGAATTCAAATCTTCACTCCAAAAGGAGTCGTGGGTGGAGGAGTGTTTAGATGTAGAATGATGGGGCCCAAGAACAGAGGATAAGTTCAGGACAGCTGACCGTAACCCAAGGGATGGTAGCGGGCATCTGGACATCTGATCTTTGTGGAGCTGTGGAGGTTCTAGTGTAACTTGTTTGAAGTTACTGCTTGCTCTAGTGGTTTTGATGGACTTCTAACAAAATTAAGTAACCCTGGATGACATGCTTAGAATGTAAGCAGTCTGACCAAGGTGTGTTAAATGAACCAAGCAGTCTAAACCAGCTGTTAGCTAGGCATTCTAGTGCTGGCAGGGCAGAACTGATGTAAGACATTTTTCTCCGACTGTGGATGTGACCTATGATGGGGAGACAACTGAAGCCAACAGGGCATGGACCCAAGGTTGAGTTGGGTGCAAATAAAAAAGCTGATGAGATTTGTGGCTAGGGTTATAACAGCAGGCTGGCTTCTATAGGCTGAGATCTGTCTCTGTCACTTGCCCCTATCCTCAACACGTCATCACCTCTCTGGGCTTCTGGGTTTTCCCCTTTTAGTTTTCTGTATTACCCAATTTGCAGCTGTAGTTGCTCCAGTAGCATGGTTCCATGAGTGGAACTGGAGAAAGATGCTAATGTTTGCTTTTTTCCCATGTATGCATGGTCAGAGCCACATGCTATTGTTCTCCATCTGCGTGTGCACGTTCTGATTGATGTGCTGCCAGGTTTTGGGAGAGCTTAATGTCTCTCCCGTTTCCTCTGACCAGAAATTCCAGCCTCAAGCTGAGATGACCTTCAGCAAGACATTGCTTTCAAACATTGTATTTCCTTATAAAAGGCCTCCATTTTTCTCAACTTGAATTTTTCTGACAAAAAAAAAGGTCTAGGGAAGGCACTGTCAAAAAGGTTCTTCCTGTTCTAGTTTGATTTTTTATTATTTAATTATTTTTAATGAATGAACAGGAGACTTACTGTGTTCAGGAGACAGAGAATGGGTAGGGTCTGCCACAAAGACTGAAAGCCATGAATTCCCAGAGGCACTTTGACTTGAACAAGAGCCCTCTTCATGTTGGATGACTGGTAGTTCCAGAAATCAATCTGTCCCTCTGGTTGTTTCTTCATTTCTAGCTGAGGAGTGCAGGCTATGCTGAGAGAAGCTCTCTAGCAGGCGCATCTGCCACCTCGCATGGCACGCCGTGGTTCTGGCTTGAATGGTGGTATTTGCAGAGATGCTGGAGGGAGCAAACTGAAAATTGAGACTGTTTATCACCCTTTGAACAAAGTTATTGTGAAAATCCTGTCCTGTCATGCAGACTGGAGGTGGAACATGTTTCTATTAACATGTTTCTATTTTATTAACTTCAACTCTCTCAGCCTTTCTCCTTAGGAGATGTGCTCCAGCCCTCTGATCGGCTTTGGGGAATTCTTCTAGAACTGCTCCAGCAGGTCCATGTCTTTCCTTTGGTGAGAGTTCCAGAGCTGGATGCAGTACCTCAGGTGGTGTCTCACCAGAGCGGAGTAGAGGGGTACAATCACCTCCATCAACCTGCTGATGATGCTGCTTTGGTTGCAGCCCGGGATACGGCTGACCTTCTGGGCTGTGAGCACACGTTGCCCGCTTGTGTCAGTTTTTCATTCACCAGTAACCCCAAGTTCTTCGTCAGGTTTGCTCTCAATCCTTTCATTCCCCAGTCTATTTTGATATTGGGAGTTGCCCTGACCCAGGTCCTGGACCTTGCACTTAGCCAACTTCTAAAGCTTGTCCAGGTCCTTCTAGACGGCATCCCTTTCCCTAAGCGTGGCAATCAATAACACCTGAGGGATAGGATGCCATCCTGATGGACTTGGACAAGCTTGAGAAGGGGGTGCTTCTTTGTTTGTTTGTTTTCCCTCAGTGTAGAGTGACTTCCTGTCACATTTTTCTGTTACCTGATTGTATTTATTAAAAAATAGGCTTAACATCTCTGATCACAGGAAGCCTTGACCAGAACACAGAACCTGTCAGCAGGTGAAATGGAAAAATAGTTTTAACTAACTTGTTCACTACATTACTCTGCACTACATTTATTATAATTCAATTTTAATGTGGAGAAGTGAGTCGGATGTTTTTATAATTCTGGTTTGCACTGATGTTTTGCAAACATGGGACCACAGAGCACTTAGTTTTTTTGATTTAGAAAGCAAGCTATTTTAAGAGTTGAAAAAAGAAGTGTATTTAAATGGAGGAAAGAGATCTCTGAACAGTTTTGGCAGCATAATGCTCAGTTCTGTTTGAAGTAGCAATGAGACAAGGAGGGAGTCTGCTCTGCCAATAACATTTAATGACGAGTGATTTCCTGGTGCAGCGTGAAATATAAATTAAGAGTCAAGAGGAATGCAGAATTGAAAGGAAACTCAGTTTATCCACTCTCCTGAAATAAGGAATCTTGCAATAAAAGATTTTTGGTTCAAAGTCAGAGTGCAGGGAAGTGAGTTGAATTCTTTTCTCTTGATTTCAGTGGTGTTGTCTGATCCTTTTTACTGCTGTTCAGTCTTCCCACCATCATGCTGTCTTCTGGTCAGTAGGAGATGCTACCTGTCTTTTCTGTCCTTGTCCCTCAAATGAAGGCTACATCTTTACTTAGCAGTCTGCGGTGAAGGTTTTTTGTTTTGTGGAGTAGGTTGTTTGTTTGTTTTTTTCCTTGCCCTATGGTTTAGTGTTTTTTGGCTTCTCTTTGTAAATGTTAGTGGTCTTTCTTGATTTGAGGCTCTCCAGGCTAAGGGAGCTTTAAGTCTGAAAGGGAGTCAATAGTTGTTTGGGTTTTAATCTCCTTTTTTTTTAAATTTTGATGTTTGAGCCCCTCTTTCAAGAACTGTCTCCTGTTCTGCTGACTGTTGTTACAATACTAAGGTACTTATGCAGCAGACTTGAATTGTGAATGCGTGTGTCTTCTTGCTTTCCCTTAAGCCTCCCCGTGATCCATTTTCATGAAATCACTGTGAAAAAGAAAATTACGGTACCCTACTTGCTGCACTTGTCTGATTTAAACTTGTTCCACAAAACAGTATGGTTTTTTCCTCTGACTGGTCTCAGTGGTGGCTTAATGCAAAGTTGTTAATGTTTTCTGGCTTTTAGTCTTTCAAGGAAAATATCTTTTAATCAGGAAAAGAAATCTGCTTTGTGCAACTCCTCACTTCCAAGCAACCCTCACCCTATATTTAAGACCCTTCAGGTGAAACCTTGCTTTCTGTGGTTTCAGCTGCTGTGGAAGAACTTTGGGGACCTACTGCCACAGAAGGTTTGATGTGAGCATTGGTGCAATTCTCTCAGATGGATGTGAATCAAAAGGAAGACTAAAAAAAGTCTGTTTCCATCTGTGAGCTGCCATGATTAGCTATACTGTTATAAATCAGAGCACGCTCGCAGCAGCATTACAGCAGTAGCAGTTGACTTCCTTCACCAGGAAGCATCTAGGGATGCATAAGTTGGAAGGCATCCAACTTCACCCACGTTGATTGATTGCTGGACCGTTGTTTGCTGTGAGCTAACCTATGTAGGAATGGAGCCCTTAATCCGTCCCGCGCTGGCATTTCCTCTTACCCATTCACAGTTCAAAGCAGGCTTCTCTTTTTCCAGTTCGTTTTGAAACTCTATATTCCTTCTGGATGCCAGAGAGGATGCTGGAAGTGGTGGGTTTGCTTTGAGGGGCTCCTGCAGTTTTATCCCAAGGGCAGGAGTTGTAGGCACATATCAAGGATGTCCCTGCTGCTCACCTGGGCTGAGCTGAGCTGACGGAGGTCTCCAGCAAGCAACCCCATTTCAGACCTACTGTTAACTGAGGTGACTCTAGAAACTTCAGTGAAGAAAATGTTTATGCTCTGCTTCATCCTCAGGCTGTCAGGAAATCAGCTGGCTCTGCCCTTGGCTTTAGTGGAGCAGACTTTGAGCCAACACCATAATGCCCCTTCTGAAAATGCAGCTGCCTCCTCCAGCAGCGTTCAAATAAAGAGTGAGGAGAGGCAGCTTAGTTCATTGCACAGCATTTCAGCGACCTTTGGGAATATACTTGGTGGTAATTAAGCAATTTAATTTGGTCTCACATGTTGTACTTCTCTGTTTTGCCAGGCAGGGGCATATTTTCTGATAGATCCAGCCTAATCATAAAAATGTTTAAACTTCAGGAAGAGGGGCACATGGAAATGCAGTGACAGCCACTCCGATCAGTGGAGTCACACCCTGGCCGATCTTGCTTTTAAGGTCTTAAATGTTCCTTTGGAGTCCAAATTATACTCTGTTTAGATCCTGATGCTGTGCTCATCTGCTTTTTGGGAGGGTAACAGGCAATTTGGTGCTCTAAAGGCTTGATGAAGGTTCATCAAGTAGATTGTCAAGTGGGCATGGTTCTGGCTTCTCTAGAATGGCACAGCTGTTGAGTTGTGTTTGCCTCATAATTCAGCAGGGAATAGCTGTGGCAGACAAATGTGCACTAGCTCTGTGCGTGGCTAGTTTTGACAGAGGATCACTTTCTACTGACAGCTAGGATACCTTCTCTAAGGAACCTTTTTAAAAAGCATGGATTTGTGGGTTGAAGAATTCCTTTGGTTTACAAATGGTATCACACTAAGATGTCTTCCAGCATATGTGCGATCAGCTAGAATCTCATTGCTATTAATATAGAAAGTTTGACTAAATTGCAATAGTCCTTGTAGGAGGGGTAGGTGGGAGTGTGTATGTAGATGAACTTCATAATATCTCCTACAGATCTTACAGGAAATAAAACAATCTTCCTGAGCCTCTCCGCTTTCCTGTGCCACCAGTGCCAGGTGAGAAATAAAGTTGCGACTCTTATCTGTCTTAGGGAATTGCAGCAAAAGAGGCTGGAGAAGACTTCAGTTAACCAAAACTAACCCTCAAATTGGAACATCATCTTCTCTGCTCTGTGATGTTAATTCAGGGCTATTTCTAACAAGTAAGATTAAAACTTGCAACACAAGAGCAGGTAAAATGTGGGAGCCAACTTCACAGTTGAATCACAAACTGACTCTTTCTATAGCAATTTCATTTAGTTTGGGTTGGGTCTTTTTTGCAGTCATCCCCTTCTTTGGAGTTGATTTTGCTCCTACCTGATGTAGTGTGGGGTTTGGGGATGCATAAAAGCGATGAAGAATATAGATGAAATGCTGATTTTTTTTATCTTATTTTTTTAGGATTCTGTGATTTTAAAATATTAAAAAATCACTATCTGCAACTTGACAACATGTGTCAGTCTTCATTTATTTTGTTTTGGGGTTCTTTTGATTGTGACTGAGATCACAAGCACAATGGCACCTGTAAGATACCCATTTTTGAAAGTGCATCTGCAGTGCCAAATCTTCAGCCTGTGTGTAACCTTTTTAAATATTCTCACTTCAAAGTCTCTTCTCTTATTTTAGTTGATCCTCTCTCCATCCTTCTGTGGGCTGTGGTCATCTCAGTGGGTGTGTGGTCATCTCAGTGAAGACTTCATCCATGTACCAGTAGGCTTTTTTGAGACTGAGCACATGATACATGTCCTTTCAGTCCATTTAGCTGGAGGAAAAAGGTGACCATTTATTGCATTTCTTTGAAATGAGATGTTGGTAGAATGAAGTTAATACTGTTTTGTGCTATGAAAGACATCAATGGTTACATCTGCATTAGTGAGTAGTGTGGCCCAAGAGAAGAGGTTTTTGAAAGGAGGTAGTTGGTGCTGAGATACTGATATCCATGGTCCTGGCATTTTGGAGGAGGCAGTGTGCTTGCTTAGGACTGGCTCTGATCAGGTCCTGTGGACTGAATGGCTATTGGACAGTTGAGGTGTGTTAGATTCGCTCCTGAAGCACATCTTCTGGTTTAGCTTAACCCAAAGCCCTTTACTGATGTCAACCAGAGCATATAAAACAAGACAAAATGGTGAGATACTTTCAAAATGCATCCTGATAGGAATGAAGGTGGTGATGTGGATGTGCTTGGTTGGCTTCATTTGCAGGACAATTCTGTGCTATGTGTGCTGAGCATGCTTAAGCTATGTAGTTGGTAACTAGTGAGTATGGCCATCTCACCCCTGTGGGAAGAGGGAGAAGGGAAGGGAAGGTTTGTCTAGAACTGCCAAAAATGTGATTGTTGACATTCGTACAAAATCTCATGGGGCAGAAAACGTGAATGTTTTTCCAAGCACGGTCAAACTTTCTCGTGGTTCTGCCTGAGCTGCTGTAGGTGAAATGGCACCGTTTCCTCCACCTACTTGTGGCTGTGACTGAGCTGGATGATATGATTTCAAGTCTTTATTTTTGGCAGTGAAAACTTGGAGCTGTTGCACGTTGCAGATTTCACCCTGCTTTAAAGCATGTGGGAGCTTGCAAAGTAGAGGCCTGTAAAGCTTTTCTGATGAGGGGCTGTTGGAAGGAGGCTGTACAGGCTAAAAATGCTGTGCATGTAGGTCAGATTCACATGGGTTCAGATTTGTGCTGAGTAGTATCAGTTGTGCTGGGAAGATGTTCCTTATTCTTCTGAAAGCCCACCCAGAACTGTGCTTGAACTCACTGAAGTATGTCAACCCTTGAAGAATTTGAGTGGTTTTTCACAAAATCAGCCAGGCAAGTATGTCTGGGAAGTGCACCATCAAGGACAGACCAAAAATAGCTTTTGAAGAGCTTGACACAGCTATGCTACTTGCATGTAAATGAGGGGGGAGGGGGAAATAGAAGTTAAAAAGAAAAAAGCCTAAACATGTTCTGAAATGTTCTCCTTGGCTTGTTTATCAAATCAGTGTAATTTGGTACATGAACACTGGCCAAGCTTATTCCTTAATGATCATTAAAGATTCTCAGTGCTTTTGGGATGCTTTAAACCTGACTTGCCTTGGGAAAACCCATCCAGTTAACTGTTTCAGCAGTGTTGCTGATAGGTACAAGGAGGTGTTAGACCCAAATGTAGGGAATATCACTGCAACCAATAGGGAAAGTGAGGATTGAAAGCTTGGAGATCTGCAGACTGGAAAACATCCAGGAGAAAGTAGTCACAGTCTGCCAAAAGGGTTAGCACTTGGTGCGATGGAGTTGAAGGTGTGAGTGGGTTTTGGATTGGGTGTTTATGTAATTCAGATGTTCTATGGGTGGATTTTAATCTGAAACTTCTTGGTTGGAAAGGGTTGGCTCGACTCTGTGGTGGTGGTGAGGTGGTTTGTCACGGAGCGATATGGGAGCCTTGCTCTTGCTGTTGAGACTGGGCAAAGATGGTGTGGGCTATGGAGTTGATGTGGATGCTAAAGATGGCATTCTGCTACCAAAGATGAGGTGTGTCCTGTTCCAGCCTCAGTGCTTTCTCTTCAGGAGCTCACCTGTGCATGTAGGTGCAGATCTGTGCATGAGATGGGGAGATGATAGTCCCTAAGCTTGTGGCTCTGTAGGTGCGCTGTAGAGATCCCTTGTACCACCATTTATCTGGAACACAAAGCCTTGTATGGGAATTAGGCACGTGGTGCTACTGAGGTTTGGTCAACTTTGGTTAATAAACTTGAGCTGGATTGAAGAAAAGTTTTAACAACAACCCCTGGCCAAGAATTGGGAATTTCTAACAGAAAACATCATTTTTGGCACAGCAAAAACTAAATAAACTCTGACCCTTTTTATTGCTTTCTTTTTATTTTGGCATTTTTATGAGATGGAGCATACAAGGAGAGCTGTATCACCAGATCGGTATCCAGGGTGATGCATGATGAAACATAGCCAATACACAGCTAAGCAAGTAGCTTCAGCCCTTAAGATGGAAAGAGAAGGCATTGGATAGTGATGTTTCTTGTATTGCCAAAACTGTGTTCTTATTGGTTATGTTGTTTTGCATAATTGAAAAACCATGAGACAGCTCACTAGAGAAAAGGGCACTTTCGAAAGAGATTAATGGTGTGCTCAGGGAAATTATAGTAGTAGAGTTGCTTATACACTTTTTTTCAGTTGTCATCACTTGTTGCTTGTTCTGGGAAGAGAGGATTCATTTGAATGTTTTCCATCACAAATTTATTTCAGTGTTTTGTTCCAAACAGACTAGATGTGAGTTCAAATGGAAACATGTGGATTATTTAATGCCTGCAGAGTAAAACCAACAGGGAGTACATGGAAATGATGCTGGTTAGAGACAGTTTTCTTGCACCACTCTTCTCTTCACGGATGTCCTTGTGGTTTAAGATTTTACCCTTGCAATTGGAGTGGGACACTGAACAGATATTTTAGGGATAATTTTTTTTTAGGGGGAAACTTAATTAAAATTGAATGTTGGTTCAAATCTCTCTCATCTGATGCTGGTGTGGTCTCTTCTCCTGATATATTATCTGCAAAACACTTAACATATGTGGTTGTGGTGGGAGTAAATGTTGTGGATGGGTGGTTTGGCTCTGCTGGATCCAAGTGCCCTGGAGGAAGGAGTGGAAAGGTTCATGTGTCTGTGTAATAGTAGCATTCCTAACCTACTATGTAGTGTTTGTCATGTGATAACTACTTGGTTATTTAGGCTGTACCTGTGGGAGAGTAAGGTGCCAGGTTGTATCTTTCATGTGTGAATGAAAAAGTGAATTAAACAATTTCCTTAAAAAAAAACCCCAAACCAAAACAAGAAACTTCTAACCAAACAAAAAATCCCCGTCTCTGTGCCTAAAAATGCTCCCTTGTTCCATGTACCCTGAGAGCTGAAGAAATGCTGTCCTAGCCCTACATAAAATATATCTATGCAAGTGACTCCTCTGCCCAAAGCTGGGGATGGATCTGCCACCTACCCCAGGGGAGAAAGGTCTGAAATCTGCCCTTGGAAATGTCTGGTTACTCCATCCAACCTCAACAGCCTCTAAAAGACACGTGACACTGCATGGAGGATTGGCCTTGAAACAGGATAGTGTTAATGCTGGTTTCTCTTTCCATCCACAGTGGGAGCGCCTATGGTTCCTTATCCTCACCTCATCCTTCTTCCTGACCCTGGTCTGGTTTTACTTCTGGTGGGAAGTTCATAATGACTACAATGAAATCAACTGGTGAGTAAGAGTTTCCCCATTGCAGTCCTTAAATTTGGCTGCCATCATACCCCTCTAAGAGCTGTTTGACACTGGGTTGGATGCATTTTGGTCCTTTAGATGGACTTGCTTTCCCTTTAGTGCCATTAAAGAGATGGGAAGAGAGACTGAGGGGGAGCTGCTTCTTCCTGTCTCCACTGATAGATGTAATGTGTCCTCATGTCTCCATTGTGTGGCTGTAATGGTGCTTGAGGTAGATGTGCTCCCTGTTGAACAGCACGCAAAAACAAAGCTGGAGCTGAAATAACATAGAAACTTTTTGATTATTTTGTTGTTGTTGCTGCTGTTTGTTTGTTTCTATGGTTGGCTGTTTCTGGAAATAGCTGAGCAATCTGGCTGAAACTTTCCACAAAATGTAAATGACAAAAATTCAGCCTGAAGCAGATGCTGCTGCGGAAAATTTTGCAAAATTGGAAGGAGCTGAAAACAGGCTTTCCACTGGGATGTGCTGGGGAGTTTGGGGTGTTGCCAGCTCCCCCCAGTGCTGGAAATTATTCTCTCTTT
This sequence comes from Dromococcyx pavoninus, assembly GCA_033558185.1. Taxonomy (NCBI): domain Eukaryota; kingdom Metazoa; phylum Chordata; class Aves; order Cuculiformes; family Neomorphidae; genus Dromococcyx; species Dromococcyx pavoninus. The sequence goes on along the minus strand of JAUMJL010000286.1, from coordinate 1,581,986 downwards.
TACTATCTCAGCAGCATCTTAAAACATTTTGACAATACCTTGGATTCTTTTCTAACCAAACCACTTTGACATCATCTTCTTGTCAAATGTAAACTGTATTTTAGAACACAGTGGGTAGTTGATCTCTTAAATAAGTGGCCTGCTTTAAGTACTGAAATTGCATGGGGGAGAGTGTTTACTAACTTCATGACATGAGCTGTCTCCTCCCAGGAGTGTGGTTTTTCTCTTTTAGAGCCACACTCTGAGAATCAAAACCATCACCATCGGTTTTAATCATTTATAATACTACCATGAAGAAAATGCCCTTTTTAAAAGAAAATAAAAACGTTACTTTGGAACTCCTCTTATTTTTCAGTTTGTTTATACCTTCGGGTCCGGATGTGAACGCTCCTCATCCACTTCAGTGCAAAACCAAATCTGTTTTAGCTCAAAGTTGAGAAAGGGCTACAAAATCATGCAGAGACAAAGTAATGCCCTGGGAACGCTGTGAATAGGCATTGCAGATGTAGTGCTGCGAGGTTTTGGGTTCCTAAACATTCATGCAGGAATGGGAGGAGATGTGCAGATCTACTCTGCATACAAGAGATATTTGGACTTTAAAATGCCTGCATTTGTAGCTCGCAGACCAAACCCCCTCCTCTGTCATGCAGCCCAGTGTGTGCAGGGTGCTAGAAACACTTCTGGATTGGCAGCACTGGGAAAGCGAGCCCTCGTGCACAACTGTCATGGAAGAGGCTCTCTGGATGCAAAATAACAGGTCTACATCTGTTCAAGCATTGCCATTCAGTGCTGGTAGTGGGTCAGTGCTTTGTAAGTGCTGTAATCACAGATCCCCACTCCATGCACTGGACCAGAAGTTGAGGGGAACAGCAGGGTTTCTGAAAAACAGCCTGAAATAGCGTGGAAAGGCTGGGAGGGAGGATGATAACATGGGGCGAGGTTTTAATTATGGCCACGTCTGTTCCAGGCAGAGAGGAAACAATTTCCACTGGGTCTGTCCAGGCTGAGCCTGGCCCTCTTCCCTCCCAGTGCAGATGCTTGGGCTCCATTAAAACAGAACAATTTCCAGCAAGACGATGTGTAAAGGAGATGAAAGCATCATTTTGGACCCGACAGAACTGTGCCCCTGTTGCTGAAAAGACACACTGGTGTCCTGGTTCTTAGAAACCCCATCTTTACTGTTCCTCAGTGGTAGTGACTTCTGGGCTATACCTGTAGACAAGGCTTCTTTGATACTTGTTTCTTTTGCCTTCCTCTATGCTCCACTGAATTATTTGCAAGCTATGATCTCTCTCGGACAAGAGGAAGGGCTCTTTGAGGCAAAGACCATCTCTGTACAGCACCTGGCACTCTGACCCACTGGTAGGAGTACCCTGAAGACACTGAGACAAAGAATTGCTGTTGCATTGGTGTGCTGAGCTGCTGAGCATGTTCCTGTCCTCCAAAGCTCATCCTTGTGAGCTCTCCTTCCTCATGTCATGTGCAGGTGACTACTCCTGTCCCACCACATTAGGTGAAGAAGGACCAAAGGTATCTGTCTAACCAGCCCCTCAGAGGAGGGCTAATGCCAGAAGCAGACCGGGTTGAATGAAGTCTTGAAGCCTCAAGGATAAAGACTTACCCCATCTCTGGGACTTATTCCAGCACTGCACCATCTCCTGTGAGAAGGTTTTTCCAACCCAAATCTCTTAAGGGCCGTTTCCCGTTGTGACAGTGTCTGTCACTTTTGAAGGGTATGATTTCATCATCTTCATAACTGTCAGACAGTGTAGGCAGCAATTAATCACCTCATAGCCTTTTCTCTGTGAGACTAAACAAGCACAGCTTCCTCAGGCTTCCCTAGTAAACTGTGTTCCCCTGGTACCTCACTGTCTTGGTTTGGTAGCTCTACATTTGATCCCTTACACACCCTCCTTGAACTGGGAGGCCCAAACTGGAGCACTGTGGTGCCAGTGCCACCTCTCCAATGCTGGGCAGAAAGGAGAGCAACTTCCCTTCTCTTAATTCTACCCAGGATGTGGTTTGACTTATTCACAGTAGAGATACCCTGTTGGCTCATTGAACTTCATGTCCTCCGTAACCCCAGGCTCTTCTCAGCAGGGTTGTTCGCATTCTAATGTAAAGACTCATTATTCTAGTTAAAACTACAATGCACTGCAATCCCTCACTTCTCTGTCTTTAGCTTAATGGTACTTGGAACCTGAATTCATTGGCATGTTCTTCTTAATCATACGTGCGTGCGGAGCATTGCTAAATGCTGCTGAGCAACTGCCTGAAGTGACTTAAGAGGTAGTAGAACCCTAGATATGACCATAGCAAACCCTGTGGTTCAGGAGCACATTTAGGGTTCAGCAGTGGATGCATCTGTCTATGAATAACCAAACTGACTTAATTAAATTGTGGCAGTGATAGGGTTTGCCTACATAAATATGAGTATTTGGCCTTTAAACTTGTAAAGACTTCAGGGACTACTCTGGGATTTAAATGGGCTTTAGAAAGATAAGGCAAAATTATAGCCCAGCATGTATTGCTGCAGGCCTTTAGCTTTCCTCTGCAAGGCTGAATATGCAATGAGGTCCTTGTTAATGAAAGGACTTTGTGCTTTTTAAATTTAAGTAAATATTTTTTTGTGATTTATTGCTTTAGGCATTTCCCTTTTTGGTGTGTCTGCTTTTAATTGCATTATACTTCGGATCTCCAGTGTGTAAGCTGTGTACTGCAGCAGAGAGCTCAACGTTGGTTAATGAAGGATGTGGGAGGTGCTGTAATTTGGGAACCTGGCTGTGCTCCCTCTGGAGCAGGACTATAAATGCAAGTCTGTGTAGCAATTTTCTTTTTACTTCCTTCATTCTGGAGAAGACTCATCTAGTTAATAACTACCATGAAAGCAGCATTTTAAAACAGTCATTTACACATCAAGTGAAGACCTGACTCTATCTGAGGGCCACTTCAAGGGACATCAGAGCAAAAAACTTAAATGTTTTGAAGCTGAGCTAGGGAAGCTCTTGGTGGTGGCATAAGCAAAGACTTCAGAGGAGTTCTCACTCCTTTATTCCCTCTTTTTTTTTTACTAACAGTATGCCTGAATTCCTCCAGTTCCTTTTTGTTGTGGCTCTTTGAATCCCTAAGCAGAACCTGGACGTGGCCCGTGTTTGCTGGCCTCTCTAGATCTGGCATGGAAGATTTACACCTGGACACTGGGGGTGGAGCAGTTGCCAGACAAGAGGTTGTGACTCAGGAATGATGCTGGATTGGAATGGTGGTGAGGAGGTTGAATCTTTGACCTGCTTGTATGCAGCATTTGTGTGTTGTAACTAAAAAAGGCAACAAAAAAATAGATCCTAACCTTGGCCAGCTTGATTGAACTGATGAGTAGAGCTGAGGAAGGCCAGTAGGGCAGTTTGACCTGAGCCCCTCGTTGGAGAATGCTTACTGTGTTGTGGTATCCTTTACTACTCAGTCTTCTGGGGTCTCTGCTCAAGTGTGTCCTGAACCTGTCTGCCCCTCTTCATCAGGACTCAGTCCTGAGACAGGTAAGTCAGAGTTGGGCTTGATGTAGTCCTCGTGTTCAGAGGTTCACAGGAGATCCCAGCAGCCAGATGCTGCTCCAGTGCTTATGTTTCTGCTAGGTGTGTATGAGTACTGCTGCATCATCCACCCTGTAACTGTTTTGTCTTTGCTGCACCAGAGGATTTGCATGAAGATAAAGTTAACTCTAATCCAAGTCAACCTAGTGATGCTTTTCTCTAAAAATCCACTGGAAAAAAAAGTTTTAATCTAGGTTAGGTTTGAAGAACCTTGCAGAACTTGCAAGAAGGGTTCTGGGATTTGTCTGCCACCCTCCTGGTGTGGTGGGGCCTGGGTGCCTTTCTGCATTTCTGGCCAGAGAAGGTAGATGACTGAGTCTATCTTGTGTCTTGCTGTGGCTTTGCTGTAATGTACTTTAATGACGCTCTAATCCAACTCCAAGGACAGTTTTACTGGGAAGTGTGTTGTTATTTAAATGTAAATTTGACATTTGAGACCCACTGCTAGGCACAAGGGACACTGTCTCTTACTGCACTGCTGCTGTGAATAATGGTTTGCTTTGCCTGGTGCCACTGTTCATAAAGCTTTCATGGTGCACTGGCTTTATGAAAGTGATGCAGAGAGACAGGAGGCCGAGCTAAATCTGCCCTCTGAAATATAGGATTGGTAAACCTGGTAAGTGAGAGCGGGAAGGATACCTGGTTGAATGGAGGAGAGGGAAGAAAAATCAACTTCAGTAAGAGGATGGAGTCTTCCTCTTTGCCCCTTGGTTGGAGAGTTAGTGGGGCAGGAGCACTGCAATCCCAACAGCTAAACCAGGGAGTTAACATGGGTTTCTCTGTTTTCAGAGCAGTGCTGTGACTGCTAGGTGGTAGGAAAAACACATGGCTTTTATGCTTCCATGCTACAGTCTTGACAAGATGGCAGCTGTTCTCCATGAGTGCATGGAAACTGTGGGAAATTCACTGTTGTGTGATGGCCTAGAGCAGCCAAAGAAGCTCGGTTGGAGGTGCATGCTTTGGACATATACCTACAGGATGTCACCTGTATCTCAGGACTGCTCTAACCTTGCTTCAGTCACTGCTCCGATCCTTCAGTGCACCAGGACATTGCTGCTGCCTCTTGCCAAGGTTGGATCATGGAGCCGTTGCGTGGTCCATCTCTTACTTAGAGCTTTGAAGTAAATGGAAGGACCAGAAGGGAACCCACTGAACCAAAAAATCCCACAGGCATCCTTTAGGCTGGGCAGACCAGCCCTTTAGTCGGATGAAGATGAGAAGGTTTTGGGAAGTCGTGAGCCCAATTCCCGACAGTCTCCATTCTTGCAGCGTTCGACCTTCTCTACAGCTCGTTGAGAGGAAGAGGCATTGTCTCCAATACAAAGAACTTATGCCTAGAGTATGTAGCACAGCTATGCACAACAACATTAATTTTCCTCCTCTATCCTTGATACTGTCTCTGTATTGTATTAATTAGTCCATGAGCACATGGGACTGCTTTGGATCTATTGTTTAGCGAAACAACACCATCCGTCGGGATACTTTCCTCTTGTTTATATGGAATATTTTCGAGAAAACCCAAGCCCTGGTCCTGTAGGATTTTTTTTTCAAAGTAGTATTGTTGCTGTGTTTGACATAATTGTCTGATTCCTCTTTGCAGAATTAATTTCCCATGTGGGATCAAAGCACCAGCGCTGGGTTTTGTGTGGCTTGTGCTTTTTGCTGCCTCTCTCTCATCAGTACAGTGGAAACGGAAAGAACCATTTTCTAAAGTTTTGTCTAATCCTGGTGAAGTTTCTGAGCTATTGAATCTCAGTCTCTCCTTCACGCTTATCTTTCAGGTTTTTATATAACCGGATGGGATATTGGAGTGACTGGTCCATCCCAATACTTGTAACAACTGCTGCTGGCTTTACATATATTACAGTGTTATTGGTGAGTAGAGTCAAATGCCATTTCCTAGAGGTTTGTGGGTTTGTTTTAAAAAGGGCATGAACTTCTCAGTTCTCAGTCTGTTATGCCCTGACCAATTTTCCTTTCAGAGGTGATTTCTCTCTCCCTCTCTCTTAGCCTGAAGTTGCCTAAAATAAATGGAAAGTGTAAAGTTCATGGTCTTTGATCTCAGGTGATCAAGAGGAAAGACAGCCCCTGATACTGGTGGTGCAGCTGGCCTGAGGAGAAATACAGCACTTCTTTTTTTCCTGCCCCCTTTAGTATGGGCCCAAGTCCACTTTGGTGTATCTGCCCATCACAAGTACAACTTGGTTCCCTTCACCCCTGGGTGCTGGGACCTTTGTGGTGGTGTCCATTGAGGTGGCACGCCGATTCCTGGCCCCATGTAGTCAGTGCTTCCTGAGATCCTGGGAGCTGTGGACCAGACTCTCCACTTCCCTGCCTCTGGAACATCAAAGTCTTTCACTCCATGTCCTTGGCTTTGGAGAGGATCTGTCTGTACAGATTAGCCAGGTCTTGTCTACTGGACCCAGCCCTTTCTGCCCTGGCCCGTTACATTATCTTTTGGGGTAGTTCCTGCACGTGCAAACACTTGATGGTTGTGATGTGCCGTTGTCTGACTCTCGATTTCTTCCTCCCAGATACTAGCACTATGTCACATAGCTGTAGGACAGCAAATGAACCTGCACTGGCTTCACAAGGTAAATGACTCTTCTCAGCTTGGAAAGGAGCAGGATCTCAATGAAACAGGAGTGGTTTTGGGAAGAGCATAAACTTTAGATGTGTATGGTGCATGTGTCCTCATCTCAGAGTTCTGGGCAAATTGCACAGTAGGGGCAGTCAAAGCCTGGGCACAATAACTTTGCTCCGTGGCTGGTGAAATGCTCTGGGGTATCTGCTGACAGAGGGCCCACTTTTGAAGACTGAGAAACACTGTGTCATTAGAGCAGTTTGACTTTGGTCTTGTCTCAGTAATGTTACTTCATTATGAACCTCTCTGGTTCTCCTTTCTATGCTGAACCTAGCCCTGGAGGAGGGGCTGAGCAGATGCAAAGCTTTTTAGGATGCATTTGGAGGACCTGACTGTAGAAAAACCTTGGGTGAAGATGTAAGTGTTAAACTAGAGGTGTGCAATGTGCAGGCTGTGGTTTGCTGGAACCCATGGAGGTCCTGGTTTGTATGTAAAGCACTTTGAAAAAAATTTGCAGTGAAATGTAAGTGAAGATGCAGATCTGGTGTTTGGAGCACAGAAGGGAAGAGGAAGGGTACGTAGCAAGCTGTGGGGAGAGACAACGCCAAAGAAACTAACTTGGCAGAATTCAATTGTATCAGGCAATCTGCTAATGGGTAATTAAGGGACAAGTCCTGAATCTGCCAATACACTGCTCCTCCTGAAACTGGTGATTCTGTGTGTGACAAGGTCTTGCAGGATCAGAAACTGAATAGATGTACACACAGCCCCCACCCCCAAGAAAAGGGAGGGCAAAACCTCTCTGCACCACCCCCTCCTCCCCCCCCCCTTTTTTTTTTTTCCCCTAGAAACTATAGAAATTGTGCTTCCTTGGGAAGATGGGATGCAGTGCAAAGTAGGGATGGGGGCTGTCAGACTGCTGCTGGAAAATAAACTGTTGATTCTTCAGTCTAACATATGTTTCTTCATTGGGGGAAATGGTATTTTTCAGACACACTCCAGGTGGCTGGTGGGTTTGGATGAGTAAGTCCAGAAGAGGAATGTGTTGGTGGAGATCAGTTAGTTCTTGCCTACAGAAACTCACCCTTCCTCCCTTTCTTCCAAGAAAATCCACTTTTCATCACAACTCAGATGTGTTCTCTGTCTCTCTCTTCCCTTCCCCACACCTCCCTCAGCTTTTTAAGGAGGTTTAGATAAGAGACTGGATTAAATTAATCTTCTTCTCTGCAACTGTGTTGAATTACCTTCAAATATAGATTAAAGCACATGGGAAAGGCTGGCATGTGCAAATAACATGATACCTTCCAATTTTATCCTGTAAAAAGAACTGAGAATTCTAAACCACGTTGGAGATGCAGGAGGTTGGGGGAGTGGTAAGAAACAATAAAGCAGAGACGATAGGAGGAGGAAATGATGGAACACTTGTATCTTGATGCCTCTGTGCTGCACAGAGTGGTGACATCAAGGGGAATTAGGGCTGTACTGAAGAAACCTAGTTGACAGTCTTCTGTTGATGGTGAATTTGGAGTTCAGCTTTGGAGAGTATGAAATGGATGAAAAGTAGATTCAATTCAGGTGGTGGTACGCTCTGGCAGGCGGCCCAGAGGTTTGACCACAGAATGGGGGAAGAGAATGACTACTGTATGCAAGGCCCCAGGCCAAAGTGCAATTGTCCACATGTATTGCTTTCTGCTTTATTAATTCAGAGTCCTTAATGAGGAAATGTCTTGAAATAGTGTGGCTTGTCATTATGGGTAGCTGGGAGGTATCTTTTAAATAGGGAGGTAAATTGCATCTTTCCTTGGATGTACAGAAATGGGTTTGTTAGCATTAACAGGTGATTTGAAATGCTGCCTCTTGGCTCGGGGAACGTTTTCAACCTGGGGCAGCTGAATCTCTTGACCTCTTCAGCCTGCCTCATGTTCTTTGTTCATGTTCCCTAAAAGCTGGAGGCTCAGAGAAAGCCACTACTGTGAATACCTGTAGTACTGCTGGCAGGTCTGTCTGTGAGCATCTGGGAGAGGAACAGCAGGTGGGAACTGAGGTCTAAACTAGAATCAGAAATCATGTCTTCATATACAAAAGTGATTTCTGTACATGCTGGGAGTGAGTGGTTTTTATTTGCTTGTCTAATATACTGAATAAGTCTGAGATTGATCTAAAGATGAATCCTAGATGATTAGTTCACTGTTAGGCATCAGTTGGCATTTTCTGCCGGAGTCTTCCACATAGATTTCAGATCTGTAAAGGCTGAGGTGCCTGACAGAGGAGTGGAGGAGGATGAACTATTTTACTTTTTTTTTTGTCAGACAGCCTAGATTTTAGGTCATTAGGTCTTTACAGCTGGAGTTATTTCTATGGCAGTTTTTGATGGTTTGAACTTTTCTTTAACCTTCAAAATGGAGGGGACATTTTCTTTATGACTGCTCTGTTCAGACTTCTGAGTGCTTTCACACGGAGGGAGGGGGAGGCTGATGGAAGTGACTGATGGACTAGATCTTGTTCTGCCATGTCAGTTCAGTCCCTATCATCCAGAGCCTCTTAACAAGCTGCAATATGTGTTATAACTGCTCTGTCAGTGTGGATTGGATGCTGACAACATTGCCATTCCAGACCCAGGTGAAGTTGTGTCCATGCACAAAGTTATGCTGAACTCTCTCAGACATGATTGTGTAGTGATGGGGATGCTCCGCTCTTTAGTGAGAAGTGCAATATTCATTTTCTGTTGGGTGTGTTCAAGTTTTATCCCTGAGCAGAAGTGCTGGAGAGTGTAGCACTGGTGCATCACAGACTGTTGCAGCAGGGAAAGGAGAATCTGGGACCATCTCCTGAAGTTGCCTGGAAGAACACAATCTGTATTTAAACTGGGTTTGATCCAGTTTGTTGGTATGGCAGATCAGCTGAAAAAGTGAGAGATCATCCGTGAGTGACTGTTAGCCCAGTGTTGCTTTTCCAGTAGTGGAAATGGGAAGGTTGTGCTGGGACAGTGCATGAACCCGATCTGTTTCCTAAGGCTAGTTGTTTTAGGCCATTTATTTTATACAAAGGTTTCCCAATTTGTAAAACTGCTGTGATGGACACAATGGCTCCAATATGTAAATACTCTCCTGTTTGCTGTAGATTGGCCTGATGACGACCTTGATCACTACCGTGGTGACCATGTCATCGATAGCACAGCTTTGGGACGATGAATGGGAGATGGTATTTATTTCACTGCAAGTAAGTTGTCTGTAAAGATGCTTCTTTGAGTGGGGAATGGAGTCAGTGCAGCTACTGTATAAAACCCTCTTATGGGAAGAGTATTCTGGGCTTGTTTTCACATTGCCCGTGCATTCTTTTTCACATATATATATATAAATTTAACTTCTGTGCTCTAGTCCTCTTAAGAAAGATGTGGTGTGCTGCAGGACTATGTAAGTGTTAGAGGAAAATAGTTACAAATTGTTAATTTCTTAATAGACTTGTTCTCTATTCCATTTTTTCCCTCTTCCTCAAAAAGGGGTCAAAAACCATGAAAGCTGTGACAGGTTTTACTGGTGATCACTGCTGTATATTTGGGATACGCAAATAAAGAAGGAAAAAATAACATTGACATAAGTGAGTAAGATTTCTCAGAAGAGCTTCCCTTTTCTTGTGTGTGGTTTTAAAAAAAGAAAAAAGATTTAGGGAAGCAACTGGAGAACAAAAACATGAGTCAGAGCATCTATCTCAGACTTTCTCTCTTGGTGATACAACACGGTGACACATAGACCAGTGTGTTCATAGAATGATGGAATAGTTTGGACTGGAAGGGACCTTTTAAAGGTCACCTAGTCCAACCCCCCTGCTATGGGTAGGGACGTCTTCGACTTGATCACATGGCTCAGAGCTCTGTCCAACCTCACCTTGAATGTTTCCAGGGATGCAGCATCTACCAACTTTTTGGGCAACCTGTGCCACTGTCTCACTACCCTCATTGTATATATCTAGTCTGAATCTCCCCTCCTCTAGTTTAAAAGCATTACCCCTTACTTATTACTACAAGGTCTACTGAAAATTATGTCTCAATATTTCTTATAGGTCCCTTTTAGGTACTGAAAGGCCACAATAACATCTCCACAGAGCCTTCTCTTCTCTAGACTGAACAATCTCAACTCTCTCAGCCTTTCACCATAGGAGAGGTGTTCCAGCCTGATTGTTTTTGTGGCTTTCTCTGGACCTGCTCCAACAGGCCCAGAGCTGGATGCAGTACTCCAGGAGGGGTTTCACCAGAGTAGACTAGAGGGGCAGAATCACCTCTCTCAACCTGCTGGCCACGCTGCTTTTGATGCAGCCCAGGACACGTTTGGTTTTCTGAACTGCATGTGCACATTGCTCACCAATGCCCAGCTTTTCACCCACCAGTTTCCCTCGAGTGCTTCTTGGCCAGGGCTGCTCTTGATTCCTTCCTCCCCCAGCCTGTACTGATACTGGGGATTGCTCCGACCTGGGTGAAGGACCTTGCATTTAGCCTTGTTGCATCTCATGAGGTTCACACAGGCTGACTTCTCAAGCTTGTCCAAGTCCCTCTGGATGACATCCTGGCCCTCAGGCATATCACAGTATCACAGTATCACCAGGTTGGAAAGGACCTCTGAGATCATCAAGTCCAACCTATAACCCAACACTAACACCAACACTAACACCAACCATCATCTAAACCATGGCACTCAGTGCCTCATCCAGTCTCCCCTTAAACACCTCCAGGGTCGGTGACTCCACCCCCTCCCTGGGCAGCGCATTCCAATGGCCAATCACCCTTTCAGTGAAGAACTTCTTCCTCACATCAAGCCTAAACTTTCCCTGACGAAGCTTGAGTCCATGCCCTCTAGTTCTGTCACTGATCACCTGAGACTGCACCACCTGACTTTGTGTCATCTGCAAGCTTGCTGAGGGTGTACTTGATCCCACTGTCTTTGTTGATGAAGGTATTAAACAGTAGTGGTCCAATACTGACCCCTGAGGGACAGCACTCATCACTGGTCTCCATCCAGACATTGAGCCGTTGACTGACATCGGGTGTCACTGCACTACAAGAAATTTAAAACTTGGTGACACCAAGAGACTTACTTGAACTTGTGGGGTGTCTGAGGAGACCTTTTCAAATATCTGTGTTACTCGGTGAGCCCTTCCCTAAGAAGGGATTTGGAGCTTTCCAAGTGGCAAAGGCAACAGTAGGGTTTGGAGGAAGAGATGGACAGAACAGATGAAGGAACCTGATGCAGGAGTAGTGTGAAGTACAGTTGGAAATAGAGTAGTCTGATGCGCTGTGGAGCCTGCAAGATCAATGATTTTGCAAGATCTTGGTGTTTGGCATAATTTTTTTCCTCTCTTGTTCTTGTGTCCTGCAGGCTACGGCCCCTTTCTTGCACATAGGAGCACTTGCGGCGGTCACGGCCCTCTCGTGGTTGATAGCAGGGCAATTTGCACGAACGGAGAAAGCCAGTGAGTACCACTTCTGTCCCTCCTTGGTGGTCAGGGCTGGTGGGTGGTTCTTGAGGTGTTGGGTCCTCTCGTTGGGAACCAGCTGACAGTGCCGGCTCCTTCCCAGGGCTCAACAACCTCCAGCTCAGCCATGCTGGGGAGGTGGATGCTCTCCTAGAGAAACCTGGCTGAAACTGGAGTGGGTGAATCTGGTCTGGGGATGCACCCAGATATCCCATGGCTTTTGCTTTGTGGTTGGAGGCACACCAGGATTGGAGATGAGAGGGTTATTTTAAATGATTCAAAGAATAAAAGCATCCAGGTTTCCATTAGTCTGCTTTAGAAAATATAAATGCACCCTCTGCAGCTAACTTGCAATATTCTTCTCTATCTTAAAAGCACCTCTCCCTTCTTCAGTTCCTTGGTGAAACTTCACCTGCGTTTCTAGCTTTTGAAAGCCTTAATGGACTTGTTGCTGTGGTACAGTAACACCCAGAGGGCTCAGTAGACATCTAGTCCCCTGATAGTTAGGAGCTTCCTAAGTGCATTTTGAGACATAATCAAAGGTCTAAGGGAGCAGAATGGTGAAGGACACACTGAAGCTGGCTGCTCTTGTTGATAGTCCTGTCCACTGAAATAAGCTTTTCTGTGCATCTCCCCTGTCCAATGTTGTTGAGAGCTCTCCCAAGCCTGAGCTGTTCTTCCAGATTTTCTTGTGAAATAATTTGATCCTTCTGTGCTCTTAGAAGTGTTTTTCTTCAGGATGCTCGTGGCTGTTCTCAGACGTTTGTGCCAGCTCCAGAAAAATTATTTTAATTGGTATTTAACCTGCAGCAAAATAAAAGCCCTGGAAGGATTTGGCAGCACTTATGAAAGACTTCCAAGAAGTGGGAGTTAAGAATGAAGAAATGATGTCTGAAGATGGAAAGATTTTGATATCCAGAGAGACCTTTCAAAGAAAGACTTGCTCAGCCTTGATTTATAAATATGCCAATAAAGCTGTACCTGGTTCTTCTTAAATATGTCCTAGCATGTAATTAGGCTGCCAGTTGAGGGAGGATTTGTGGTTGTGCTTAGAGCAGAGAATGCATGTACTCCTTCTGAATTCTTATACTTTTTCCCTTGCAGCTGAGTTCCCTGGCTTTTGTTTGTTTGTTTTTAATAAGCGAGAAAACTGTGTTCCTTCCTTTTCTACTCCTGGGTTGGTGTTCTGAGGTTTGGTTGGTTGGTTGGTTGTTTTCTGGTGTTTATTTGTTGTTGGGTTTATTTGATTGTTACAGAAAAATATTCATCTCTTCTGTACTATTGGATCTTAAAGTTATTTTAGGGTCATTTTACTTGTGAAAGGTACATTACCTGGAGGAGTTTACAGACTTATTGGTACAGAAATATCTGACATGGTGGTGCTAAAAATGGAAGAGGAAAACTGAAATCTTTGTGAGAACCTACAGTTGCTTATAATGGGGAAATAAGGTTTCACTCACTAATAATACTCTTGAAAATAACTAGTGCAGCTGCAGTCACTGATGCAACAATCCGTTCTTGCTGCTTTTGAGGCACATCACAATCTTGAACAGTTGACTTTTTTACTGAGCAAATTTACACTTTTGATGTTGTTTCCCCTATGCTACTTTTTCTGAACCTGGGGAACAGAGGTTTCTTAAACAGCTGCAGTGTTTTAAAAGATAGTAGCACGTTTCAAAGTTTGCTTTGGAAATGTTGGATTCAAAGCAGCCCTGGAAGCTTTGAGTAGCAAATGGCAGTGAGAGAGACATGTTCTTGCAGGACCCCACATTTAGGAAGGAGTGGCCACTAAGCAGGAGGAACAGAGAAGAAAGGCTGGGATCTAAGTGGTGGTGTCATGTTGTAGAAAGTGGGAGATTTATCTCTCCTGCTTGCTTGGCTTGGCTTGGGTGTTCACCAGGAGAGCTTCTTCCATACAGACCGTCCAACCTCAAATTGAACAGTATGTGCTTTGCTTGTACTTCATGCATGTATTTCATGTCAGGTTTTTGGACATGGCCTCAGTTCCCATGTATGCATAGCTGGGTGAGGTCTTCAGCTCCATTTTAACATGGTCTGTGACCCATGCAGGGGATACTTTCCTTGTGGGTGCAGTCCAATTATGAAAATATTTGAAAACCCTTGCATTTCACGTGGTGTTTGCCCTGAGTCTGAATCTGAGCTGTTTAATCCCTAAACTGCAGTACCAGGAAGGAAGGGACCAGATTCTTTGCACAGCCCGAGACTTTGATGATAATTAGGCTGATTTTCACAGCTTGGTTGGTGTGTGCTCTTCCTGGAGTGAGCAAGAACTGGGTCAGGAAAACGTCCTGTGTCCATCTGGAGGTTTTAATGCTGGTAATGCACAGCTCTAGGGCACCATACCTGTGTGGTACAGGACACAGCATGAACTCACTTAGCAAGATGCCATTCAGTTCCTTGAGTGCTCTGTGGGTGATTGACATCTCTTCCAGAGAGGAGGAAAAAGTAGCTGGCAAAGTTACTAGTGTTACTTTCTGACTTGTAGGAATGTGTTTGAATGAGGCTATTAGATGCTGGAAGGAAAAGAACAGTATATTTGTGTGTGAAACCAGATCAGCTGTGGTCAGAAGCAGAGCTGGGCTGCTCAGTCCTTCCCCTAAAAAAAAAAAAGCCTTCTCTGTCTTGCATCCATTGCAAGTGTTTGTTTTAAAGGTTTTTTTTTTGAAGGTTATCCCTTGAGATCCAAAGTCTTAATTGTAAAATAAACAATAATTTAAAAAGACAAGGTTTACACTTTAATATCTGTGGTTTCAAGTGACTCCAAATAGCTTAGTTCAAAGGTGCCTGTTGTCCTTTATAAGGATTATATGTCTGTTGGGAACAAGGGGTGTTTCTGTTGCGCTGTCAGCACCTTCAAAAGATTCCCAAATACTTTGGACTTCGTGAGAAGTCATTTGCAGTCGGAAGGGAGTGGCTGAGACGTGGCGTGGGAGGCAGGACTGCTCACCTGGCCCCAAGCACTGCAGCAAGCACCCTCTTTGCTGCATTTACTGGTCCTGTAGTATTGCTGCTTGCAGAGACCCCAGGGAGTGCAGCACCCTCACAACACAAGCATTTATTTAAACATGCCCAACGTAATCAGTAAAACATTATTGCAAATTAACTTGGTTCTGGCTGGCACAAATCCTGATGCAGAAGCAGTTTAAGTGGTGTTACCCTGGCCAAAATGGGTGATGGTGGTGAACCCCCAAAGTAAACACAAGTGATGTAAAAACAAGTGTTATTAAATGCACCAGCATAGTTCTGTGACTTATTTGCAGATATGTTTAACTGTCAATCTATTTCTGCTGTCAGGCAGGGCGAAATTTGGTGCTATCCCACCCAAGGGGTTAGAAATCAGTAGTGTTTTGTGTTACATAGCTGAGACTTTAAGCAATTAGCTCAACTTTTTGTTTCCCAATACAAAATGAAGTGAAAACCTCCCCCAGGACTTGGTTAGCTCAAAGACTTTTTAAATAGAATGTGTTTTTCCCTGCTGTTGTACTATGGGCAATGGCTGTAGAGCAGTCTGTCCTTTGAGGAAGCTGATGGTGTCTTGACTTTGCTCCTGTGGTGAGAGGGAGGTCAGGACCAATGTTTTCACCGGCTCTTTCTCTCTCTTTCCAACTCAGCTTCTCAGATGCTGATGTTCACTGCATACCTTGCAGTTGTAGTTGCACTTTACCTCGTCCCCCTCACCATCTCATCCCCTTGCATAATGGAGAAGAAGGCTCTGGGACCAAAGCCAGCCATTATAGGTCACCGTGGAGCTCCGATGGTGAGTAGTCTCACATTTAGTACTGTGTTGCCTGATTCTCCTGTCTGTGTAAAGGATGGTACAGGACCTGATGGTCTCCAGGTTGCTCTCCAGAGAATATATATGACAAATATAATTTACAGCCACCCTTCCTTGCTAGAATCCCTGTGCTCGTAAATCAGTACACGAACCCAGAGTGGAGTCACACCCTAGATGTTCTAGATGCCTTAGAAACAAAAGGGCAATCCTTGCTTTGCTCTGGGTGGTTTGTGTTGTTGCATTTTTCTGACTGCTAGTTCTGCTGGTTTTTTGCTCTCCAGGCTTGGCAGTGGAAGTTTGTTGTAGGGTTGGGGGTTTTTTATTTGTTTGTTGTTGTTTAGTTTGTTTGGTTTGGATAGTGGGGTTTTTTTCCTTTCTTTAGAGCTTGAGGCTCAGTCTTTGTGCCCTTTGCAGGACCTCACCAGTAGTGGTTAAATTCAGCTGACAGCAAGATGCCTTGAGTATGTGGCAATCTGGAAAAACAAACAAACAAGCTGTGCTGACCCTGCGCAGTGCGCAGTACTCTTGCATTGCAGATCGTCATGAGACTGGGTGAGGTGATGGAACCTCCTTGTCATCTGCCCCTGGGTAGACCTTGAAATCATAATCATATAGTCCTTTGTACTCCAAGGTTTCTGGACATGTGCAGGCTCATGATGGAGCGTGTTGGCTTGGGCACAGCCCTAGGTTTGGATAACACTGTTCTATGGTGTTTGGACATAGTGGTCTGGGTCTCTAGTTTGGGTACTTCTGCACATAGATCTGTTGCATAGTTGTACCTCTGTCTCTCTCTGCATACTGCAGGATAGGCACTGGCCTTGTGAATGTGGGGGTTTTTTTTAAGGCATCCAGCTAACTTTTTTGCTGACGCTCAAAGCAGAATAGAATACTTGGATAGGCTGTCAGAACCTATTTGGCAGGCTGGAGCGTGCTTGAGCTCCTCTCCAAATCCAAGAGTGAGCACTAGGAGTTTGCTGGGTGAGATAAGCACCTGTCATGACACAAGTGTTTTTAGTTCTCTGTTTTTAAGGATTTCTTTCTTAAAGCAATCCCTTGAAATGCCAGCTTTATTTGCGTCACTCTTTTTGCTGTGCTCTCTCTGTGGGTGGTGGAATGAAGTTCTGGCATGATGAATGCTTTTTCCTATCCTACAGAGTTTTTACCAATCATGAAGACCAGAAGAAGCCAAGTGAGAACCTGTGTTCTCCATGCTTTCTGCATGGCAGGAAATAACAAAACCTTCATAAAGTAATTAAACAGTAGACAAAATCCTTCTGTCCTCCAGACTGAACTCGTTTACATAAACCTTACCAGCAGCAAGACTCACAGCAAACTTGGCCCTTTGCTTTGCTTCATGTTCTTCATTGGAGCTAGCAAATGCTCCTTACACTATAAAATAAACCTATCTGAGAAGATGCTGCTTGCATGTTAGGGTGCAGAGGGTTGCAAGGGTTGATCAAGAATGGTGGTGGAGGACACTCAATGGTGCGTACGGAGCTATGGCCTGGGTGTTGTTCAGGAGGGTGCATCCCTCCCCTTCACCATTCCGGGATACACAGAGCTGGTTGTCTGTTAGCACCAGATGGTTTTCTCTGAATCCTGCAAGAAGCAAGATCAGAGACTAGCAAACCTTGTTCCAACCTCTAAGCAACAGTCTGCATATCCTATAATGTGTTGGCAGTAGGCTTATCCAACTGCTTTGCCTTTTCTGTATGCATAGTGTGTCCTCTGACTGTGCCCTTGAACGTCAAAGCTGAGATGGAGTAGGAAAAATGAGGACCAAGAGGGACGTGGTCAGCACCTCATTCTGTACTTCCATCCGTGCTCAGCTTTTCACTATATCAAATGTCACCTTGAGTTTGAGGAGCTCCACGCACAGTGCCAGCCCCCAGGTTGTATTAAGTCATATCTACTTGGAGACTAATGATTTTAAAGCCTTGCCAGAAGGCATTTGTGCTAATAGGGTCTTGTTTCACAGGGCTGCTTGCTGTGCTTTTGTGGTGTTTAACCTAACTGTATGTAAGTTTAGTTTGGAGAAATGATCAAGTGCAGCTGGAGAGGAGGAAATAGCCCAGAGAAGAGTCTGGAGGACACAGACATCCTTCCTTGGGCAATGTTAAGAACAAAAGCCTACAGAGCCTGGGAATTTGGGACCTCAGGTGAAACTAGATCTTATAGGCATGGAGATGATAAAAAGCAATGCAATGTTTGCCTCCGGATATCCCAAAGCGAGACAAATGTGGTTTTGGAGCTATGCAGACAAATATGCTCTGTGGTAGAGTTGGTTGCTCTGCCATTCTGGCAGGACTGGGTCTGTAATATTGTATTTGCATGTCCAGTGCTCTTAAGCTAGAAAGATGGAAATACAACTGAGTGCTCTTCTGACAAAAGCTAGCAAAGGATGGGATGGCTGAAGACACTTGTCCTGTAATGAAAGATTTGTTGGGGACGTGGCGTATGATACATGGGGCGAAAGGTGGTGAAGTGGAGAGTTTCCCAGGGAAGCTGTAGATGTGTGCAGATAAGGTTCTTGGCACACTCATCCTACTCCTCATACAGGGGCGTGCATGCAAACCCCCTCTCTTCTCTTGTGCCTTTAGGAATTTTGAGAGCAGCATTCATAGCATCGGTGTGAACGCAGCTCAACTGCTCTCCTTGTTCTGTGGAGGAAAAAAGTGAGGAACAGAGGCCATATGGCTAATATAATTTCTCTTAAAATTGTCTCTTGAAAATTTCTCCTTGCATTTTCAGTAGCAAGAAAAACAATCAGAAACCATCCTGGCATCTGTGTCTGGATGAAGTGTGGCTTTCTGCAGGAGAGCTACTGGTTCCAAACTGCCTGACCATTTGTATGTAGTGCTTTGTCATCATCCTGTTCCCCTATGAACTTTAATTCACTGTTGGAAAGGCTATTCTGCATGACTCCTACCAGTCATGCCCAGTTTTTGCTATGCTAAATGTCTGTTCCCATCAGGAATGGACAACCCTGGACAATAGGAATGGAAAACCCTTTCTCTTAGTAGGTGGTTTGTCAATCAATCACTTTATTTTCAAATGCTCTTTTCAAATGAATTTTTCAGCCTCCAGATCTGTTTCTGTGCTTCTGGACTTCTATCAGGGGAGCATCAGGATTGTGGCAGCAACATGCTGAGAGTTGAGGGCTCTAGTCTTGTCTTGCTAGGTACAAGGATCATCTGACACCCCAAAACATGAGATGGAGTTCTCTGTAAATTTTGCATGTTAATATATTAAACTTTTCAGATGGCTTTATGAGCAGGTGTCTGTTGTCTTTGGTCTTCCATCATTTTTATTCTTCTTACAGAAATCTAATTGCATTTTGTCTTGACTTGACTGTCTTCTCCCTGGGCTGGTAAATATACCACTTATTCTGAGGATAAGCCAAAACAGAGGTAGAAGGTAAAAGCTGGGACCAAATCTGAGACAGAAATGAGGAACTTCAGCCAGAGGACTCCAACTTCTACTGCCATTTGTACCTTTAAAGTATTCTCCCAATTGTCTTTGCTCACATGATGCTTCAGGTTGAGGCAGGTTGTCTTTGCTTTGGGGATCTGAAGAAGATACTGTCCATAATATTGACTCCTACTTGGTTTTAGGTTATTAGTCTTAAAATATACATTATAAAAATAATTAAACTCATCAGGATGATCTTTGACCTCAAATGGTAGGTAAATCACCCAAAGGATAATAATAGCAAGGAATTATCTGAGCAAAAGCTGTATCTGTCTTCTTGGAAACCTTCACAATGCTTGGAAACTTGTCTCCCATTATTGACACCTAAAAGGTACTGGTTAGTCTAAAAAAAATCAGGCTGAACCCGTGTAAACCATCCAAGCATGTCAGAGGCAACAACAGCTCTTGATTTCAGAGCTGGAGGCTACAAATAGCATTAAAATAAGTGCTTTTGGCAAACCAGCCATACAGCTGTTTTTTGAGATGTCTTAACAGCACTGAGAAAGACCAAAATAGTTTTCCATGTGGCACGTGGCACTCATGCCATTGAGCCCATTCCTGCATGGCAGACAGTATCACAGTATCATAAGGTTGGAAAGGACCTCTGAGATCATCAAGTCCAACCTATAACCCAACACTAACACCAACACCAACACTAACACCAACCATCATCTAAACCATGGCACTCAGTGCCTCATCCAGTCTCCCCTTAAACACCTCCAGGGTCGGCGACTCCACCCCCTCCCTGGGCAGCGCATTCCAATGGCCGATCACCCTTTCAGTGAAGAACTTTTTCCTAACATCAAGCCTAAACTTTCCCCGACGAAGCTTGAGTCCATGCCCTCTAGTTCTGTCGCTGGTCACCTGAGAGAAGAGACCAACCCCTGCCTGACTACAACCTCCTTTTAGGTACTTGTAGAGAGCAATGAGGTCTCCCCTGAGCCTCCTCTTCTTTAGACTAAACAGCCCCAACTCCCTCAGTCGCTCCTCATAGGGCTTGTGCTCCAGCCCCTTCACCATCTTCGTTGCCCTCCTCTGAACACACTCCAGTATCCTGACATCTTTCCCAAACTGGGGGGCCCAGAACCGTACACAATATTCCAGATGAGGCCTGACCAGTGCCGAGTACAGGGGGACGATAACTTCTCTGGTCCTGCTCCTACACTATTCCTGATGCAGGCCAGAATGCCATTGGCCTTCTTGGCCACCTGGGCACACTGCTGGCTCATGTTGATGTCCATCAGACAATGTCCATCTCCTCGCTGAGCACTGGCACCACGCGGGAAGGAGCATTTTTTTGCGGGATTGACTCCTTGGCTTTGCGCAACTCCAGACTGGAAAAGTACCCATTGCTGAGACAAACTACCTTGGTGGGCAGCCAGCATTTAATTGCACTTAGGATTTGCCTGTTGGGCTACTGCAAGGGTATGTTTTGTCTCAGCTCAGGAGCATGTCATGCTGTTCTTGGGAAGCTTCTAGAAAATATGACCTTACACGTGTGGAATTCTTCTTTTTTTTTGAAACCTGAAGGTGAATCCTCCAACATACATAGGTGTTCTTGCAGAGATGCTGTTTTATCATCTTGTGGTACCAAATATAATTGGAAACAGTAATGAAGACTTCTGGTTGGGATCATGGCTTATTGGAGAGCTTTCAGCTAGTGAAGAACTGGTCACTTCTTTATATGGTTTTAGGGGCTTTTCTTTTCTAGGTGGCTTTGAGGGCCTCTATTTCATCTCATTGGCAACCAAAACTTGTCCATCAGCTCTTTGGGATGGCTTTGTTTCTTAAGGGCTCTGAAGTGCTTTGGTTTGTACTGTTTGTGCTGCTGAAATGAAGAAACAGTTTAGTTTCCTGTAGACCTTGCACACACCCACCTGTTAAAAATATGGCCACTTAACCTGTCTGCTGGTCCGATCAATAGTAACAAACAATCAGAACTGGCATCTTCTGTCAGACCTGGAGAAAGGCTTGTGTTCATTGAAATAAATCTGCATGAGGTTAGGTAGTCTTTCATTAAATCGAGCTTCAGCTTCTTTTTGTGTGTGTGTGCAGTACAACAATAATGAGGTCTCCTCTCCTGTATCTAGTTATTAAATTCGTAATGACTTTTTGCTTATGAGTTCATTGTGTTGTCCAAGACAATCCTTTATTTTTCTTATTTTGTTTTGCACTTTTCCCCTTCCTTTCAGTCTTTTTGAGCTGTTTTTAGTCCAGTTATTGGCTCATGAGGAGATTTATAATGGAAAGAGAGAGAAGGAAGGGAAAACTCAAAAAATATAAAATTATCAATTTTAAAATTTCCAAAAGGATGAGAAAATACCTTTAAAGCTTTATTAATGAAGCAAAGATCAAACCCTTTAGTGCAGCTCAGCGTACGATGCCAGAGGTGTGCTGTGCCTGCACTTAGTTTGTAACAAATTTAATTACTCTCTGCAAGCTTCTTCATTAGCCTCCTCAACATGCAAATGATGCAGTGATTTTTTTTTTTGAAGGCCTGGCAAGGTGACTAATTAGGGGAAAAAATGAGTGTAGTGATGTCCAACTGCTGCAAGGCTATGCTGCTCTAATGGGCACGCTTTTGTAATCTCTGTTAAGTAAGGTCCAAGGCTCTTGACTCCCATTGAAAGCATTTGCAATTGACTTTGAGCACAAAATAGTCAAAATCAGTTCATTCAGTGGTAATTTTACTTGCTGTGTCCCTATAGCAGGAACAAATGAATAGTAGCTTGATTTTTTGCAAGGGATGATTCTATCAAACCAACTGTGAAGAGAAGGAGCAGCTTCTAGAAAACCCGCACACGGTCTGTCTGGCTTTGAGTGGATATTGTCCTGGTTTATTTAGGACAGGAGTTTTGGATTGAAATCATTGATTTGTGCCCCAGGGCTTCCTTTGCTTCAGCACTGGTTTCTTAAGAAATTGGCTGTATGTAGTTACACTGGATCACTGCAAAACTGGATTTAGGTTTTTGAAGTAAATTGCCTGAATGTATTGTATCAAAGAGGAAGCCCACAAGATGATGTCTTTTTCTGGAAGGCTTATCTGCTTCTCAAGGCTTCTGACATACAGGCAATCAGGCTGTCAAGTCATAGCATTGTGGTGTTACAGAGACTGCCCAGCCCATGCCATCGTGAGGCACAATGTTATAGGAAGCACTTCTGCTGATGTCCGTGCTGTTTGCTCATTCAGAGCAGCCAGAGGTGTTCTTTCATCTGTGATGCTCTTCAAGAAGATGCTCTTCACTTCTAGAGGTGCTGTGATGAAGATGATATTACAGCTCCTGGATGGTTGGGCCTTAAGTCACAGCCTGTTCCGAAGACAGTTTTAAAATGCTGCTTGTTCTGCACAGCTGCATTTTTCAACACATGTCTGGCCACAGTTTGGTAACTTTATTTAACTTGTGTTTGGGATCAAGTTCCTGGGAAAGGAATGGATGTGCCTCATGTCTGAGCAGCCATATGCAGCCCTTGTAGAGTACAGTTAAGTTTTGTCCTTCCTGAATGTTGAAGCATGGCCTTAGAGGCTCTGTAAGGACTAGAGCTGAAGCAGGAGTGGGATATTGCACTCCTGGGGCTGAGATCATTTCTCCATGGAGTTAAGCTCGGTGGCATCTGTCCGAGTGCTAAAGATGGGACATTCACAGTGTGCTGAGTTTTAAAACTCAAAAGAAAATCTTCAGTTATTGACTCACTACAACCTGTATTTTAGCCCTGCCCCTGAGGTGCATGAACATCACTACTATCTCTACATGGCCAAATTTGTCCAGTCTGGCAAACAGAAATCCCATCCCCAAAAGGTTCCTTTCCTATTTGGCTTTCATCTGTTGCCTCTGTGTGCAGTCTCTGCAATGTCTAAATTCACTTTTCCCCAGTCCAGCTGTTGGGGACTCTTGTGTATTGACTTGCCACCTCAAATCTGTTCAGCTCTCTGTTCCTTCAATCACCTCCTGTTTAACCTAAAGTTAAGTCTCCCTCTGCATCTCAAACCAGCTGCATTGAGGAGGGCTGGTGTCCAAGCAAGACTTGGCCCTTCAGTAGAAACTCAGATGCACTGAAAAGAGGCAAGAAGCATTTCTAATCTTATCAAATTGTGTCTTCTATGGACTAGAATTCTACTGTGCCAGAGTTTGGTGTGCAGGTAAGATCTAAGAAGACCTTAGTCACGCTGGTCCACCTCTGCAAAGGTGGAATACTGTTGTAGCCACACTGGTTTGCCTTCATTAGCCTCGATTCACACAGTAAGAGTTCTTCATTTTGTAGGTGGGTAACAGTAATGTCATCCTGCTCTTGATGAAGGGTTTTCCATTGATTGCTTAGTGGAGGTAGTCAAACCTGCCCTTTTCAGTCTCATCTTCAGCTGGGACTTGCATTGCATCCACTCAGCAACCCCTAATGACTTAGCCTGGTGGTCTTGTATTGCCCTTTGGTTTCTCTAGCTCAGCTGTCCCCAGTTTGATGTCTACACTTTATTTCCTTGTGATTGCTGCAGTCTCTGAAAGAAAATATTGAGTGTTACTCTGTACAGAGAGGATTACCTTGCAGTGTTATCCTGAGGAAACCTGATATACTTGAGGGAGAAACCCAAGATACTGAAAGAAACCCAAGGAGATGGAGCAGATCTGCCTGGATGGGATGCTTATGTGGCTGCTGCTCCCTGCTGACGGCTCCGGGCTTCGTGTATATATTGCAAAGAGCTCTTTCAGCCCGACCTTGCACGACCCAGTGCTGAGCTGCACAAAAGCATTGCCTCTGTCTTCTCCTAGGCAAGTCAGGCTTTGACTGGGAGCTTTTTAAGGAATATAACATGCCTTTGTTGAACAAACAGAAAAATGAGCTAGTATTGATACATGGCTTGAGCCAGAGGAGTTCAGTAGAGAGATACTGGAGCTATGTGAAGGTTGTGTTGCTGACCTGAGCGTGTAAGGTGACCAGCTAATAAGAAAACAAATTATTCTTGGAAACACCATAAACTCTTGAGTACTTTTCTGTATTTACTGGGCATGTTGCATTTAGGCCCTTGTTCTTAATTATTACTCTTTCCAACCCCTTAGTGATTCTTGAAAACCATGGGTTGTGAATGCTTATTGTGCCTTGATGGAAACTTGCTGATCCTGATGATGACAGAGATGAGTGGAAAACCAGGATGTTACAGGTGCTCTAAACCTGAAATTAAAATTGGAAAAAAGGAAATTATTTTTAAAAATAGCTTTATTTTGATGTGCTCATGTTTCAGTGCAGAAAACCTGCCATATTTTTCTCTCCATAGTTAACTGTTTTCCTGGCCTGCCTGTTGTTTATTTATGGATGGTTTGGGGTTGCTCATACTGTACTGGTTTTGTAGAAAAACAAAGTACTTGCCTTCACACTGGATTAATTTTGAGCAAACCTGAAATGTGTCACCATCTGCTCCACTCACCAGGAAGGAATACAAAATAAAATTTGAGTCCTTATCTGTGATAACCATAAGGACAAATTTTCTAGGAACAAGAATTTTTAAAAATAGCCGTGATAAAACTAACTGTAATGTTTGTTATTAGAGAAATCAACTGATTTTTAGATTGAGTGATAGATGACTTTATTGAATGAGTAGATATGGAAATAAATTGTGTTCTACAGAACCTGTGGCCTAGTTGTTCTCTGTGGTATGGATAATACTCTGGTTAATGGAATTTCTTCTTTCTATAATGGCATTGTAATCGCTGTTTGCATGGAAAAATATGAGAATGAAGAGAACTGTCAAGGTTTTAGATAACTCTAGATATAGCCTGTGGATAGAGAATTGGCATCACATTAACAATCACTTTCTGGGGATCCCCAGCAAACCACTGTTTGGGGGACCAAGCTGGTAAGTAAATCTCTCATAGGCTGATCTTGCACTGGACCTCGAGCTAGTCAGGTTTCTGATGCTGCAGGCCATAACTCTGCCTTCAGCTCTCTTCTGTGTGTGAAAGACCATCAGTGGAGTCAAATAAATTGGTCACTTCAGTAAGATGCAGTTCTGCCTGGGGGATGCTGGTACTCCAGTGTAACTGGTCAGTATGTAATCTGCAAAAGAAGATTGTTTTGGATCCTGTTTCTAAGCCTTCCTCCCAGCATCCTCACTGACGCTGCTTTGTAAACATTTTCTCTTGCTACTAATCTCTCATTGCTCTTTTTTTTCCCCACGGTAGTTGGCACCAGAAAACACTCTGATGTCCTTTGAGAAGGCAGTGGAGCAGAAGATATATGGAGTCCAAGCTGACGTTGTACTGAGGTAATCCAGTGTGCTGACTTCCTCTGCAGATGGCCCAGCCGTGCTCGTGGGGTTTTGCTACCTGGAGTGTGTGTGGTTGTTACCACTTTTTCCCATTGAAAAGGGCTCTCATGGTGAACGTATCTGATAACTCCTAGCTGTCTCCATTTGTGATGCACAGATGCTACTAATGGTTTCACTGAGATGGTGATTAAAAGTGAAGCTGTCCAGGTAGGGGAACCTGAATACCTTTGTCTTGAAACTAATCTTCATTTGCAGGAAGACTGTAGTTTGTCGTAGAGCTTGCTTTATTACAGTGAAGCATGGCACCTCGTTCCTAGTCTGGCTTAAAGTCAGCTGGCCTTGGGGAGAGCCATCAGTGCTTCCATATGACTTTTGCTGGGATGCCTCAGATGCAGAGAGCACCAAGATCCCAAACTGACTTAATTGGATTGCAAGTCTTCAGAAGGGTTTCTACCAGCCTTGCAAAACTGTCACAAGAATTTAACAGCCAAGGAGTAATCCCTTTCTCTTCCTCCAGTCCCTCACATGTCACTAGTCCAGGCGAAAGGAGGAACCCAGTGTTACTTTTGACTGTCAAAAAGTCATTCCTGGCAGACAAATGTCGAGCTGAATTGACAACAAAGGGAGAAGATTTAGAGAGGTTTATTTCAAGAACTGTACTTTGTTCTGAGAGTTGAATTCTTTAATATTTTTGTTCCTTTTGTGAACAGTGTTTTTGCATGTGTCATGTAGATGTGCAAGAGGGCAGAAGTGGCATGAAAGGAACAGTAATGCCTTATCTTGGTGATCCCTCAGTTTGTCTCAATTCTGGGTATAAACACAAGAAAGACTCAAGGTTGATATTTTCTTTTTCCCTGACTGCTTTGGAGGTTGGTGTTGCTGGAAGGACATTTTTGTTTGGTGGCAGATGGGCTTCAGAAGTTTAATTGTAAGGGTGCACTTTATTTTGTATAATTGCTTGAGAGCAAACAATATAAAAACTAAAGGAATTTCTTCCTCCCTAGGAGGTGGAAGGATAAAAGATGAATTGGGATGTTTGCAATACAATTCTTTTTTCAAGAATCAGCTCGTTAACTTTTGTGAGGGGACAACAACTTGATTGTCCACGTTCACAAATGAGTGCTTGGCTCATGCAGTGACTGAATTGGTTGCTTCCATTAGCACTGGCCATGGAGGAAGGTGGGCTTTGGGGAGTTTTTCCAGCTCACCTCCTCCAAGAGCTTTCCATGTTGGCATCCGTCTGCTGTCCCAGAGAACTCCAGACATCCCCTAGCTTAAACAATGCCCCCTTGACAGCCCAGTTGTCTGAGGCCCCCTTTAGGAGCCCCAAGCCTCTTCATAGAAAGAGGACTCCAGTGACATTCAGACCAAAAAGTGAGCTATCAATACAGCTGGAAGCAATTTTTAGAGAGCCTTGCAGCACAATGCCCATTGCTGTCCTTATCCCTTTGAAAGATGCTCTTAGTTTGTGGCTTGATGGGCCCTCTCCACCTGGGATGTCCCCAGAAGGTCCCTCCATGTTCCTCTAGGCAGATATCAGCCATGAGGGGGCTGCTTGGATGTCCCCAGGAGGTCCCTCCATGTTCCTCTAGGCAGATATCAGCCATGAGGGGGCTGCTTGGATGTCCCCAGGAGGTCCCTCCATGTTCCTCTAGGCAGATATCAGCCACGAGGGGGCTGCTTGGATGTACACTCAGACCTATCACATCCTGCTTTGACTGGGTGGCCCTGGTTATAGAGCCAGCTTTGCTTCATGTAGCAGGAAAGTAGCATCCCTGTGAGTTCCCCTCTCGTTTTCTACCTCCTCCCACATCTCTTCTTAAGTTCTGCTTACTGTCTCTGAATTATTTTTTCAAAGCTGTGCCTGCTAATACATTGTGGTTAGCCTTGAGTGGCACCGAGTGGCTCTGTAAGGGGAAGGATTAGACAGGAGGAAGCGAATGCTAAGTGCACTGTGCTTAAGGCTTAGCAGTATCTGATGATTCTCCATTATGAGATGTTAAGACTTGAGCTCCTATCTCCTTTAAACACTCCACACTCTTAATTCTGCAGTTGCTTGGTGTCTTTCCTTTTACTTTTTTAAACTGTGTTTATTAAAACCCCTTCTGATTGCAGCAGCATGGTATTGCTGTGTCAGCATGTTGGGATGTGGGGAGAAGTAGGTGACACAATGCACACTAGAAACAACAAATACAGACACCTTTGTGATAAGGGACTTCTCCAGGCAATTGTAAAGCTGAGGTAGCATTTGCTACCT
The DNA here is from genome assembly GCA_033558185.1 of Dromococcyx pavoninus. Classification (NCBI taxonomy): domain Eukaryota; kingdom Metazoa; phylum Chordata; class Aves; order Cuculiformes; family Neomorphidae; genus Dromococcyx; species Dromococcyx pavoninus. Next base: position 1,554,569 of record JAUMJL010000286.1, on the reverse strand, counting down.
GAAATTGTTGGGTTTTTTTTTCCCCTCTCTTGGGTGCTCTGGATTGTCTCCTAATTCAAATGAGGTTTTTATTTTAACCCCATTTCCTTTCCAGACTTTATGTGGGTCTCCTATTATGAAGATGAGCTCCTTAGTTTATAAAATGTCATTGCAATCAGGCTGACTGCTTATCTTGGTTTCTGAGTGTGGACAGCTCTCCACCTGCCCTTAATGGAAGCTGTCACTGCCGTGTGTGGTGTTACCACTGATCCAGTCACAGAAAACTGGGCTGCAAGGAAGTTTAGAGAGTTTTTTAGGTTTCCCAGAACCATTGTTCTGTAATATCTAGGTGGCTTAAAGACCACAGGGCATGCTTTTGTTCAATTTCATCAGAGGTGTTTCTTTAAGATGCATGAACTCAACAGCTCATATGAACATGACTGTTTCCTCAAACCAGTTTTCCATTTGAAAAGGCATTTCAGAGCAATTTTGGTAGCTTGGAGCCTTTGCGTTTTGCTGAAAGCCCATAAATGTTAAGTTCCCATGTAGTCTGAAAGCTTTTGGAAATCTTATTGTCTGCTATCAACCATTTGAGAATAGTTTGAGAAACCTCTGACATTATTGGGAGCTACAAACATTGCAGAAAGCTTTGGTTAGCATGAGCATTCAAGGTGGTTGTTCTTGTCCAAGATACCAGTTTGGCACTCGAGACTTTTTTGAGGCAGTAGTGGAACAGAGGGAGGGGAGGGCAATGGTTATGGTTATGTCAGTATTTGAGTGACTGCAAACATCAAGCAGATATCTAAGAGACTTTTTTTCTCTGAATGCTTCTCATATCAGCTGGTCTTGGGGATGCTAGAGGTGTGTTAAGCTCATCAAAATCTTCTTAATGGTTTTCATATGAAGCCATGAGAGAGGCTGGAGTGGGAACAGGTATCGTGTGCATTGTGGTTGTGCACCTCCACCTGTAATGGGGCCTCTGACTGTCTTTGCAGCTATGATGGAGTGCCATTTCTGATGCATGACAAAACACTCAGGAGAACAACAAACGTGGAGGAATTGTTTCCGGAACGGGCCTACGAACACTCCTCCATGTTCAACTGGACTGACCTGGAAAAGCTGAATGCTGGAGAGTGGTTCCTACAGGTGCGTACAGCCATGGAGAGGATATCCACGAGCCACAGCCGTGGGATGAAAGCTCCTGCCTACACTCTCTTTGAGGTGGAGAGGTGTAGATCCATCTCCTTGGTGGAGTGGTCTAAAGTGCAGCTAGACCAAGAATTCATGAACCACATCTGTCCTCAACTAAACTGAGACTTGCTCTAAAAGACACATTGTCTTTCTGTTCTTCTTTCACCACTTGGAAGAAGGGTTCTTAATGCCTGGTTGACAACACAAAGAACTTCAAGACCCCAAGGAGGGTGAACATGTTTATAAGGAGGAACAGAAAAGACAGCATGTCATATATATATATATATATATATATATATATATATATATATCTCACCTCTGCTGTGAGGGCAGGCTGAGAAAGTTGGGCTTTTTCAGCCTGGAGATGAGAAGACCTTATAGCCATCTCCTAGTACCTGAAGGAGGCTGGGGAGGGACTTTTTACAAGGGCAAGTAGTGATAGGATGAGGGGGAATGGCTTTAAACTGGAAAGAGGAAGATTTAGATTAGACATTAGGAAGAAATTCTTCACAATGAGGGTGGTGAGACACTGGCACAGGTTGCCCAGGGAAGCTGTGGATGCCCCTTCCCTGAAAATGTTCAAAGCCAGGTTGGATGGGGCCTTGAGCTGCCTGGTCTGGTGGGAGGTGTCCCTGCCCATGGCAGGGGGGTTGGAACTGGGTTGTCTTTAAGGTCCCTTCCAACCCAAACCATTCTATGATTCTATGATATACTGTTTCCTTTTTCTTTAATTTTCTTCTGGAGACAATTGTCTTTAGAAAGAAAAAGCAAGAAATTCATCCTCCGAAGTCTGGAGGGGAAGAATTGCTATGGGATGGGCTTGACCCATCCTTCAGCACGCAGGCAGGTTGCAGGTGGGATTTTTTTCTTTCCAAGCTCCTGTTTGGCCAGTGGCCATGACTTCTTGGGGGGTTTTAGCTGTGATCTGGAAGGAGGTCTGCAGCACTCTGGCATGCTCATGCAAGCTTGAATGTGGCTTGCTGAGGCATCACTGCAGTGGTGCAAGCTCAGATACTGCTTTCATAAGCTTGTTTGATTTCCCTGATGCTCACTCACTTGAAGCCTGAAACCAGTGTAGCTTCACTGCCAATCTGATCTGAGCTGGTCTGCAGGTGTGCTGGGAGTGTCTGTGTATTACAGTTACATGTGCTGCAGCATAAACTTGGTTGGCCTTCAGATGTGGTTGTGGGAATGCAGGGCAAACGACTGCTTGCCAGATGAGAAGGACCAAGACAGCATCTGGAAGGCTACTTTTTGGGAGGTATTTTGAAGCAGACTCATTACTGAGTGTCCTTAAGTCAAGAGACTATCTCTTCCAACGGGCCATAGCTTCTGCCTGATCACTTAGTTATATATAATAGCTGGCCCTTTTTGGGTTTTGATTCTGAAGAATCCTTGGTGATCACGTATGTAGAGTGAGAAAGCAAATTTTTAGCTTATTACCTTAGAAAATTACATTATAGACCTATAGCTCTGCTCCTCTCCTGGAAATGAAGTCACCTGCCCAGCACACCTTGCTTTCCGTTAGGATCTGTGACCTCCCACTTGAGTAGGGAAACTGAGGCACAGACAAACACGTCAGCAAGCTGCAAGATGGTCATTGAGCATCTGCATCTGCCACTGTTGCCAAGGCTGGATATAAGAGGATCTTCGTTAGTATTGAAGAAATATGGGCTTTGTGGCACTAATGCTGGGATGTGCTCTTCTTTCAGAACGACCCTTTCTGGACGGCAGGGTCTCTTTCAAGGGCTGACTACTTGGAAGCTGCCAACCAGTCAGTCTGCAAGCTGGCAGATATGCTGGAGGTGATCAAGGACAACACATCGCTCATCCTGAACTTCCAGGACCTGCCACCAGATCATCCCTACTACAGCACTTACATCAACATTACCCTGGAAACCATCCTGGCATCAGGAATTCGTCAACAGGCTGTAAGTTCTGTGGGGGTGGTGATATGTCCAAAATTGCCTTCTTCATGGGTGCCCTGAATCATTGTGTCTTGTTGGAATGTGTGATTTGTAAAGCCATTACGTGCCAAGAAGGACTGTGCCTTCAGGTTGGTGGTCCAAGAAGCTTGATAGCATCTTGGAATTGTACTCACAGTAGTATAATTAGTAGATAAAGTGATTATTTCCCTTAGTCGTGTTCAGCTCAAGACAGATATTAATAAACTCAAGCCCTACAGAGGCCACCAGACATTTCGGGGGCTGAACATATGAAGAGTAGCTGAGTAGACAGAGTCTCTTCATCCTGGAAAAGAAAAGATTTTGGAGAGACCTAATAGCAGCTGACAAGGAGGTTGTTGAGAAGCTGGACCGAAGCTCTGCATTGAGCTGCATGTCAGGAGGATGGGAGGCAGTGGTCAAACTGGAACAGGAGAGGTTCCTGCTGGATAATAGGGAACTAGTTTTCCCTGTGGGGGCAGGCAAATGTTGAGAAGGGGCCAGGAGAGACTGAGGGATCTCTGTCTTTGGAGATTTACAAGACTCAGCTGGACAAAGCCTTGAGCACCTTGTTTGAAATCAGTACTGGCACTTGTTTGTGAGTAGAGAACTCCTGAGATCCCCTCCCACTGAATGATTCGATAAGAGCCTCAGGTATAGGAGAAGAGGCTGAGAGCTGGAAGCTGGTTGTAAGCAACAGAGAGCCCTTCCTTTTGACTCCTTAGTCATAAATAATGCTTCTCCCTGGGCTGAGGAACTGTTTCAACCCTGAGTCAGCCTCTGCTTAGAAGAAAAATTAGTGTCCTGGAGTTAAGGGGCATTCAGCAAAAGGAAGTCTGTATACCTGCAGAGATCTCTTCCAGACTTTCATTTCTGCCCCAGAATTATCCTTGCTGGGTTATGCAAAACATTTTAATTTCCAGCTCTGAGTCCTTGCAGTCAGAGCCCAGCCAGCCTTGTTAGCTGTGTCCTCTCTGACAGCAAGGTACAGATCTTCACCTAAACCATCAGGAGCTGCCTCTGATGCAATTATATCTCTTGGAGGGAGAACACCACTTTCCATGTGTCAGAAGGGCACACAGACCTAGGGACTCCAGTTTTCCCTTGGAAAACTTCTCTTCTTGACCTGTCTTGGGAAGGAAAGCTGGTCGTGTCACTTGTCCTGCGCTCTCCCTTGAATGCAGACTGGTTGAAAATAATGTAGTAAAGCTGGCAAGTGGAATGACTACTTCACTTGCAGCTTAGATGATTAATCTGTATCAATTAGGTGCATCTGCATGCACAGACAAGTTCAGCACTCACTTGTGCAGTGGTAGGTCCAGGAGGGAACGGAGCTATTTTTAACTTCCATCCATCTATCTGAGGACTGGCACTGCCACCCAATTTCCAGTTAACTGTGTGGCTGCAATGACAGTGTTATTCACAAGCCTCCGCCAGCTTTGCTAGATCCAAGGGGGGACCATGCTGTCTTCATCTTGAGTATTGGAATGGAGAGCAAGAGAAAAGTAGTCAAAACATAGATACGGGGTTGTGAAGAAATATTTCTCACCCAGGTTTTATGGTTCCTTGTTGAAAATGCATATGGCTGCATCTGTGCTGCTCTGATGTTTTGGTAGATGAATGCCACTGAGTTATTAAACGTGGACCTTGGTTCTTGCACCCGCTTTGTCTGGCGGCTGAGCATCCTAACAATGATTAATTTGAAATGTTTTCAAAGCGTGAGCTTGGGAAAATCCTTGCCCTGATTTGGAGTAGGTGCAGCCCTGATAAAAGAGGGTGAATAAAACTAATCTTAGCCATGGGATCATGGGAGGCTTCTTCTGTGCATCCTGTCTGCAGTGTTAGTTTTAGTCTCGTATCCTTAGTTATGTTGGTAGCCTGAACAGGGCAGGAAGGAGAGGTTTTCATGTCTCTTCTCCTGAGCCCTTGGCCTGATCCCTTTGTATCTTAACCCTTTTCACTTCTAAGATTTTGTACCTTAGAGCCCTCTGGGCTTGTGGACAATCCTGAAATGCATTTGAATAGAGATATGGGATGTGAGAAGCTCTAAGTACTTCCCCTGGACAATTTGCATGACAAATGAGGGAGTCTCTCATGTGATTTTGCTTCCGACTTGGTGTAAACTCGCCGTCTGCAAAGCTACCTTGTGTTACCAGCTTTGTGAACCATCTTTGTTACAGCCTTCCTCTGTCTTGCTCCCTCCGCAGGTGATGTGGCTGCCAGACACTGAGAGGCAGCTGGTCAGACAGATTGCACCAGGTTTCCAGCAGACTTCTGGCCTCAAGCTGGACGCAGAGCGCATGAGGGAGAAGGGCATCGTGAAGCTCAACCTGCGTTATACCAAGGTCACAAACGAGGATGTCAGGTACAGCCTTCTGTTTGGACACAGTGTGATAGCTCATGTTGCTCCACGGCAGGTGACCACAGCTCTGCCTGTCCTTGCTAACCTCAGACCCTGTGTGCATCCCTGACCCATCAGCATCTTTTCTGATCATCCCTGGCTTTATTACTGCATAGAGCAGGGCTGTCAAACTCACGGCTCCCGCCGTTCTCCTGCTCCAGCAGTGTAACGCGTGTCACACGCTGCACACGTGACCAGCGCTGGCAGGAGCACAGGGACAAGGAGCTTGGTGGTGCCACCAGGTAGAAACAAGGTGCTGGGCTGGATAAAACAAGGTGGAGGGATGGATTCGGCCTGCGGGCAGTGAGTTTGACACCCCTGGCACAGAGTTATCGTTTTGGATGAACTCACTCTTGAAAGCTTTAACTATGCAAGCTTATCCCTACCCATCACCCAGAATCCAGGGTGTTCCCAGGAGCATACAGCTGACTCTAACTCTGTGTGCTAATTCAGTATATGATGATCCCTTTTGATGAATCCTCTGATTCTTATTATACTGTCAGCTCTGGAAAAAGTGAAGGCTTTTCATACCGAGTACCTCTGAGTGCTGTTTCAGCCTCGTTAGCAGCTGCCCATTGCTTCTCTTTGTCTGCTCCAGAGTTTCTACCACAGAATTTTGATTAGTCCAAAGGCTGGATGTGCTTTCAGAAATGTCTTTTTGCAGAGAATTCACACATTTCATTACTGTCTTTGTCAGCTATTTAGACTGGTCAGGTCTCCTCCTTAATGGGATCGGCACAGTGTGGGGTTCCTCTCCTCTTGCTTGAGCCTGTATTTAAACTATGCAGTGTTAGCTTCCAGTTTTGCCCCTTTCTCAGAAAGGGCAGATTGTCTCTGATAGGGCTTATCTGTTTTTTAGAGTTTTCATCTTTTTCCCCTAAAGAAATACCTGAAAACTAAACAGGTTTGCAGAAGAAAAATATCTTCAAAGGATTTGTCCTGCTATATATTTGGGCTGGGAGTAAAGAAGAGCTGATCCCATAGCTCTTTGAGAGTGTGATCCTATTTAGCGTAATCCAGTGATGTCTTTTCATGGCCGCCAAAAATCAGTCTAGTTGTTCACCCTTAAAACCAAGTCTGTGCTTTACCTGCAGGGTAATTTCTGCCTGTTTTTTTTCCACTACCTATTTGCTCTATCTCATGGAGAAGACCATATGCTATCTTTCTCATCCGTCCCAGTTCATCAGCCCCAATCTCTTATCAATCCCACCTCAGTCGTCTCTAAAATCAGACCTTGTGGTGCCCAGTCAAATGTTGCTGCAGTCCTGCAGCACAAGACAGAGCAGACTTAGCAAGCCCTGGTGTAACACCGTTTTGTCAATCCCCCCAAAAATTGACATCTGGATGTAACATTGCTGAGACCACCCCTTGAGAATCCCTTAGCCTTTGGAGCAGCTCGATTAGGCTGTGAGCTTTGAGATGTCTGCATCTTGTACAGTGGCCTTTCATTTCATAGTGCTTTGCTGATATTGAATTGGAAGGATTAATCTCTGCTGCCCATGCATGGGAGATTAGTGATGCTTCTTCTTCGTAGATAAGGAAACAGAGCAATTTATGCAAATCATGTGGGTACAGGGACTCAACTATCAGTGCTTGGCTTGCTGCTGACAGCTTCTGTACCACAGCTTGCAGTTTTAGCTTCTTGAAAAATAACCTCAGGAGACTGGAAGCTGTAACTCTGTTGTTGTCCCCAAAACAAGGGCATGGGAGTTGTAGAAATTGATGTTGGAAATGTAGTCTGTCAGTTTTTAATTAAGTAAATTGCTTAGGAAGTGTTGCAGGCGTCTGAGCCAGATGGTAATTTTACATCAACATTATGAGGTGGTTGTTAGAGAAACACGATGTGCCCATCGTTCGTGAGGAAGTGTCTGAGGTGGGCTGTGGCCTGGGTCAGGTATCATCTGAGAGGTGAAGAGAGCTTTCAAGTTCCAACCATTTGATTGCAATGCCCTTGGGTTTCTTATGAAGTGGCTGTGCCTTCTTAAAAAGCCTGTTTCATGCAATTCAGACAGAATAAATGTAGCCTTAATTACAGTGATGACTGATGGCAAGAGCTCTCCTCTTGAGTGGATGGACTGACGTTTGGTGGGGGACTAACATCTCACCCTGTCTGTCTCCTGGCAGGGACTATGCCATGGCAAACCTGAGCGTGAATCTCTACACTGTGAATGAGCCCTGGCTGTACTCCATCCTGTGGTGCGCCGGTGTCCAGTCGGTCACCTCTGACAGCTCCCACATCCTTCGCAAGGTGCCTTTTCCCACCTGGCTGATGGTAAGTGTGATGCCTGGGAAGGTGCTGTGAGCCTCTGGAAGGAGGAGATGCAGTGGAGGGGCGTAGAGGTGGCCGTTGACCACTGCAGCCATCTGGCTAATGGGTTTCTCCAGGAAGGTTTGGTTGGGTTCAATGTGCTATTAGGCTTGAGGATTTTTCCACTCCGCATGCCTGAACTCAGAGATGGTGATGGATCAGTGCTCCTCTCACACAACCTCTTCGTTCAGATGGCCTTGTCTCTCCCCATACAGGGTTTGGGAGCCTTGGACACTGCTGCATGCCCCATTTAAGCCCTATGATTTTTCCATTTTTCTCCAATGGGAAAACCCAACTTCTTAAGACCTGCTGAGCAGCTGGTTTCTGTGTTCCAGCCAGGCTGCAAAACTAGCTTTTTGCCTGTTTTTAATACCAAAGGAGGGCAATTTTTACCTCTGGCTACCCCATTGTTGGACAAGGAACAACTAGAGACCAAAGGCAGCCTTCTTACCTGTCATGTAGCCAGTAAACTCTCTTAAACAGAGAGTTTGATCTCTGAGCCAAATGGAAATATTCATTTTGGTCTGGAGAGGAAACAATGAAATAGTTGCATCAAAGTATTCCCAAAACAGGGTGTGATGTAAGTGTGTGTGATGGAGGGGCTGTTTTCTGATGACAGATCCTGTTGGGATAGGTCAAAAGGCAGCTGGTTTACATGCTGCTCTGAAAAGTCTGCTGGAGAAAGGGGAGAATAAGATGAGCACAAGAAGAATTTAATATTAATGGGTTATCTGCATCTTTAGCTAGAGGTAGGACATCAAGACTGCTGCCTAGATGGATGAACATCTATGCATTATGTCCTTAGCCTTAGCTTAACCTATTGCTTGAGTAACTACACAAGTTCACACTGGTGTGTGCTGAAGCTGGAGAACTGGAAATGATTTTATAAAGAGTATAAATAAGATATTCTGTCAGCAGAAGAGATGATCATTGTCTGAATGGTGCTGCAGTAAAACTGTCTGTCACTGCAGATGGCAGGAGCTGTGCGCGTGTCACTGGTGGCATTTTACTCCAAAAGACTCTTTGCAGCTACTTGGAGCCCCTGACTTGATGTCCTTAAAGCAGGAGCCTTCTCCATTTCTGGGATTCTCCCTCAGAGCCAGGGTTTGAGTTGCTGTCTGCCCAGTTACACTGAATTGATAAAGGTTTGATGGGCTGCAAATGTGGGGATTTCAGGAGCAGGAATTATTTTGGTTAAAGTTTATAAAAAAACCCCAGAATAATCCCAATAAACATTCCTGGCAAAAAAAAAAAGAGAAACTGCAGGTAAAATATAGCAAGTTTCCTGAGCAGGTCTTGGTGAGTATGGAGCAGTGCAACAGATTGTCTCGGTGCAATAGATGTTTGCTCACCTGTGCTGTCACCTCTGCAGGGCTGAGGAGGCATCTGCTCTCTGGCACTCCTAATAACAACGTGTGTGGGGTGCATGTCTTTGAAAAATTCAAATTTTCCTCATTTGATCACCTTGAAATTCCATTTTTGTCACTTATAAGGCCTGGGTTTCATACCAGAAACTTCTAGTTCTGAGCCTTTTTCAGGACTCTCAGAAATATCTGTAATACCTTTAGTCAGATGCTGGAGTTTGCCCAGAAAGCTGTGTTCATGCCTACCTATTGCTTGGGGTATATCATAGGAAAAACAACTTTTGCCCCACAGGAAAACCTGCTAATTTGAGTCTTCAGTTGTAGAATACCAACACTTGCATAAATGGAAAATCTGTATGTGTAGATTTTTTTCTAAATTAAAAAACTCTTGACTTTTCATTCAGAATATTTAGTTATGATGGCAATTTCTGGCCAAGAAAATGGGAAATATCAATTCTGTGTCTGCTGGTCTTAATACATGCAGCAAACATAACATGAAATGTCACCCTTCTGTAATGAAGCTGGAAAACATAAGGATTTAATCTTCATCAGAAGCACTGGTTAATTAAAGCATTGCCCTGCTAATTCTGTGGTGCACTTTCACAGGATGAACTGAGATGTACAAAAAGTCATTGAAGAGAAAAACAAGTTATTCTCCATCGCACGTCCCATGTGCAATGTGTATATTTCAGTGTTTTCTCACAGACTTGGGTCTCCAAATGGTATCTCACCCTCACCTTGAGGTACAGCTGAAATGGGAAACTTCCAACCCAGAAAGCACTGAGAAAATGCCAGCACGTGAAAGGGGGAGAGTTTAAAATTGGTCCCTGTTTGCAGTTTTTCATGATAACATCATTTTGGGTGACAGGCATAAATGTTGTGATTTATATGTGACCTCTGCAGCTCTGTGCTTTTCTTTCTGCCCTGGTGGTAACCTCAGCAATGTGTGGTCTCTGTGATTGTACAAACCAGAAGGTTTAAGCTCTGTTTCTGGTTTTTGTTTTCCAGCCTCCAGACGAGTACCGCCTAATCTGGATCACGTCTGATCTCATTTCATTTATCATAATTGTAGGAGTTTTTGTATTCCAGAAGTAAGTAGCATTGTTACAGCTTGAGTCTCCTGTGTTTTTTGTTCAGAGTCTGGGGTGGAGGTGGGAGAGAGGAGCACTGTGCTCCTCAGGCACTTGGATTGCAATAGCAGGGAGACTGTTCATTAAAAATCTCTGCAGACTCCAAACAATAATTCCACTCTGAGATATGACATTGAATTGGATGTAGTTGCTGCTTTTTGAGAAGAACAAGAGATCGCAAAATAGCAGCAATAGACAACTTGCTCTGCTCATAAATGTGTGTGGGAGAGAAACTGTAAATGCTTTAGGGAAATGGACCTTGAGAAACAGGTTAAAATGCTTTAAAAGAAGAAGAGGAGATGTTTTGAGATTTCACCACTATAGTCATCAAAAAGAACATGTTATAGTTTTCATGAATCATCTTTTTCCTGTTTGGGTGAAGAAATATTATGATTTAGCAAATCAAATCAGCTGCTTAGTTTGATGCATAGAAAACTCTTTTGGCTTTTCGAAGAAAGGGAGAGCCAGGAATTGATGAGGGCATGTCAGAAGCCCCTCTGTTAGCCAGGGTTCCTGAAAACAAATGTGGAGGGTAAAACCTCTAGGAGCAGCGCAAGTTAAAACACTGATAAATCATGAGAAGTAAATCAGCTTCCTAATAGCAGAACTGGCCAAGCTACCCTCCTCTTGATTATAATGGAGGAAACCATGGTGTCTCTGGGTGATATGCCTTTTCTCCTAGGAAGCATTTTAGCTGTCATGGTGACAGTCTAATAACCCTCTCTGGGAAGAAGCTTGAGTGCAGGGAGATGCGCTCCCTCCAGCGAGAAACAACCGCCTTCTCATGAGGAAATGTGTCACCCTGAAATTGCATCCTCTCTTCCCCAGCTCTGTAATCTCATCTGCTTTGGCATGCACAAAGGACTGTCCTGGACACATCAAGGGACCTACACTTTCCTTCCTTCTTGATACTGAAGTACCTTTGTGTTAGGAGCAGCAGTTTGGTTTGTTTCAGCCTCATGAGGCAGTGATTTTGCTGTCGTTTTGTCCCAGATCATCTCCTTGCAGAAATCTTTGTTTCCCCTGGGTGCATAATTAGCACCTGGGTATTTTTGCCATGTTACAGTAAGCTGTTGTTCCTGCCAGCACCAGCTATGGATTTGACTTCAGGCCACGTGTTGGGTCTGTTTATAGGTGTGTCTAAATTCCTCCCGTGCTTGTAGACCTGCGCCCAATGGGTCTCCAGTTCCAGCGTGGGATAATGGAGTGAGCAGTAGATTCAAAACTCTCCTCTCAGATTGGATTTCCCAACAGTTAATAAAACCACTGACCAAGATGAGATTAATTTTTTTTTCTAAGAAGTCTTGTGATCTGACTTGTGGCTAATTAAACTTTTCCTCTAGAAGGGCATTGTGGCTGTGTTGTCTGGAAGCTTCCTTCACTCCCGCAAATTCATCAGTTGCTTTAATAAGAGATGTCCCTGCTCTCTAGACCCTGTTGGATATAGAAATGCACGGAGGACTCTGGAGACAGAGGTTGATGACTCTGAAGAGCAGCATTTGAAGGCCAAATTGAGATATTTAACGTCTTTTGCATCATCTCCCAAAGTCAGGTTTAGAAGGCTTTCCTGAATCGGACCTCGGAGAACAAGGCTGAATAAATTAAACTGATTCAACCTGCTAAATGGGAATTACATGTCCCAGAGCAGAGTGAAATGATGCACGCTTGCAGAGAGGGAGAAGTCACAGCTATGTGAACTTAGCAATTGCTATACTCTTCCTCTCTGCACAGTTTTCATTTCTTCCAGTTTGGTAGAGCTTTTATGGAGTAGCACAAGAGGAAGCAGGGTAAGAAAGGAAAGCATGATTGCTGGATATCTCTTCCACGCTCAGTGTAAGAGGGATACAGTAGAGAAGAGCTGGAAGCCGCCACCGGCTTTCCCCAGGGTCCATCAGCCTGGATCACTGAACTACCTGCCCAGCCTTTGGACTTGAGGTAGCAAGGCAGTTGCTCGGAGAGGTCTGGCCACGTGGGGTTCATTATAGCAGGGCCAAATGTCTTCTTTTGATTCTCTCCCTTGGGACTGCTCAACCTCAAGTCAGTAGAAGAAGAATCTAGCACCAAAAGTTGGACTTTCTGCAGCAAAGGGCTTACTTTTCCAAGAGACTTGTGCGGGAGAAGACCCATTTCCCTGCCGTTCCAGTTTCTCCACCACATGAAAGAATCGGTAGCAGGATTGAGAATATACCAAAAATGAATTGCAGCAGAATTGCCTGACTACAACCTGCTGTTATGATTCAGCTCCAGGAAATGGGGCTTGGCATTTGGCATTCAGTGTCATGGTTGGTTTGTTTTTTGTTTTTCCAGTCCTTTTTTGGGGCAAACAGAGCTGCTTCCTTCATGCAAGGATGAGGGGGCGGGTGGGAACAGAGCCACTGCTTCGATGCGCTCGTCCTGTCTCCTACGCATGGCTTGTCTCTCCTCTGTAGCCACGGGTAGGGTTTGCTCCTGCTGTTCCGCTTCAGCCCTGGTGACAGGATCATGGCAGCCTCTCCAGAGGGGAAATAACAACTGTGATGACTTCTAACTGATCTTTTTTGCCTTCTTGCCTTGTTTATTTTCTTACTGCTCTGACTGTTGTGCATGTTCCTCCTCTTTCTCTCTCTGCTGCATCTGGCATCTCACAGCTATCACATGATCAGGTAATTCTGGTGCTTTCCTCCTCTTTCTCTTTTTTATTCAACCTTCCTTTCTCTCTTTCTCCCTCTCTGCTATGGCTTAACTGCAAATGGACAGGGTAGGATGCAGCTTTTCACGATGCTTTCAAACATCTGGCTTCACAGGGGGACCGTAAGGGTCTGAACACTGCATAGTCCATATCCATGAGCACCAGAGGAGCTTGATGCTGAAGCTGGTAGATATTTTGAAGGCAATCTGACCTCTCTTTTCAATGGTCTAAGTCACTGCCTTTTAAAACAGCCCCATTCTGAGGTCCTGCTGCATGTTGTAACTGGGAAATTCCAAGTGGATGTAATGCTTTCTCCATGGAAATAAACCCATATGCAATAACCCTTCCCTCCTGCATTTGCCAGAGATCGTCTTTTGAATTGGCCTGTTCTAAAGAAAATAATAGAACATGTACAATTATATAAAGTAAGGCTTCTCTGGTCCTGGAAATGAATTAATAAGGCTAACAGCTTAAAAAATTTGGCTCATCAGTTGCTGCACTTGGAATTTGAGATCTTTCTGGAGACTCTTCCCAGTACACCACTGTGAAACTGGAAATGCAGTGTGACAATAAATAGTGTCACACCCAGGACTGAGCTTGGGATGCTGGATTTGAGGTGCTGTCTATTGGAAACCCAGATTTCTCCTTGTTTGGGCTGGTTTTTTGCCAGTCGCTCTCGTCCCCTTGGAGGGAAGTGCTGTCACATTTCTGCAGTAAAGCCTTCACCGTGCCTAAACTCTTCACGTGTTACCTTCTCCATTCCTTCCACTGTGTGCCATGGGGTAGTATTTTGAGGACTTGGCTATCTGTGCTTATATGCCTCTCTCCCTCTGCCCACCCACTGCCTCGGGGGTCAGGGTTGGCTACCTGCAAGTGTTGCCTGCTCAAAGTACCATGGATTTGCCAGCATTACATCCTCGCGGCATCTCCCTAAATCAGGACCCGGCTATGGGGCCAGGCTGAGCCCTCCTGTGGGTGCAGGGAGGTTGGGTGTTTTCCCCTTGCTCCCTGGCTCATGGATAAGGAGAAGACAGGCATGGAGAAGTTGGACAGGCTTTAAGCAAGAGCAGTCACAGGATGAGGACTTTGTGGTTGCGACTGTCTTGGCTTCTCGCTCGCTCCATCTTATCACCTCGGTAGCAGTCAACCCTTTTTTCTCCCTGACCTGCCCCTCTCCCATCCCCTTTCCCTGCCATTTAGCATCCCCTCTCCAAACCAAGGGGTCTGATCATGGCCCTAACATGGTGTATGCTGTCTCTGTGTTGTTGTCCTAGTATTTTTTAGTCTGTTCCCACCCTGTGTCCGTCTGGTCCGCTTTGATGCCAACCTCCCAGAACAAGACCTACCTGCTGTCTGTCTGGCCCTTTTGCACGCTGCTGTCCAAAACGTGGCCGATCACAACAGAGTCCAAGGGGGTAGGAGAGGTGCTATTTTCTATTAAACAAGCTTTCTGGAGATCTGAATGCTGTTAAGCACAGCAGAGAATATTTGGTATGGTGTTGGAATTGCATTGTGATGAAATGTAGTGGTGGCTCTTCTAAGAGAATATTTCAAAGTACCCTTGAAAGATGGGGTCACCTTCTCCTAGCTTGTTCAATCAGAGCACTGCACCCCTATGAGAGGAGTCATCGGCCCCTTGTGCGTATTTAGTCACCCTGGGTCTGACCACAGCCTCCATGCAACATGGGAAGCAGAGACCAATGGTCATTCCTTTTGGCAGGAGGAGAAAAGCCCTTGGTACCTCTATCGCTTTGAGGCTGGGTTGTCTGTGCCCTCCCTGGGACATCTAAGACCTGTGGGCAAGAGGCCACGGTGCCTTTTAGCCACGCAACCCAGCCCAATGCTGAAAATCCTGATGTTGTGGGCAAAGGAAAGATTTGTTGTTGTAACAATAAGTTTTGGTCCTGGTTATCATTTGAGGGGAGGGGTCTTATCCTGTGAGATCCTATGCACTTGCAACCACATTGACCTTAATTTGGATCTGCCTGCATGGGAGGCTAAGGGAAAAAATGGTCTTCCAAGTCAGAGTGACTCTGCTTAGATGATGATGAGAGAAGAAAAGTGTTCTTCTCATTTATGAGCTTTTTTTATACTTAAATATATTTGCCTCCTTGTGCTTCCTTTGTGTTGCTTCTGTCTGTGAGCTCTGTAGTGTTGTCATCCCACTCCTTGTTTTCTCTGTATTAGAGCATCTGCCTTCATTTATACCGTGGTCAAAGCCTGAGAGTGCAGTGTCCCCGCGCTGGGATTTGGGAAAGGGATGGAAGCCCTATAAAATTGACCAACTAGATTTTTCTGGAAGATTTGCAGACCCTCTATTGCGTATGTTGCTTTGTCAGGCTGATGCTGTGGAGCCAGGCTGGAGATGGGTGGGGCTCCTCAAATCCTCTGCTCCTGGTAGGGCAGGGGGTAGAAATTTAAGAGACGTCTCTTCTGTGGGTGAACCACTAGATGGTGCCAGAAGATCAGAAAAACCCATCCTAACCCACCCTAAATCCCTGCTGGCTCCCACAGGGAGAATGTGATTTAATTGAAAGTGTTCCTCTGTGGTCAGGAAATCAGTGGGATGTGCGCTAGGAAAGCCTGGCCTAAATGGCTTCCTTTTGCAAGGGGATCTTGGGTGCAGCTGCTTTGTCTAGCCCCTCTCGCCTTGTTTTCCCCTCTTGCAGCAGAAGCCCACCTTTCACTCCTAATGCCAGCAGCTCTGTAGCTGAGGGTTTGCTACAGGGTTGCTCTCAGACTTAAAAGCAGCTTTAAAAGCAAAATCCCCCCTGAACTTGATGTCATTGCTTATTACTAACATTGGTAATATTCTTCACATGCATTCAGTAATGAGAATAAAAGTCTGGCTATTTTTAAGTTGAGCCAAGTTCCCATCAGCCTCGTGTTGTTCATGTGGTGGAAACTTTTGGTGAACACCGAGTTTTATCAAGGCTTAAAAAATGGAGGGTTTGTGTAGAAATGTTTCAGTAAAGATTTTGCATTTTGGGAGGGAAGCACGCTGAGAGAAAATACACTGTATGTGACAGCTGCCCTGCAGAGCAGCTCTTGTTGGTGTCCTTGCTGTGTCTCAGGTTTGAGACCTTAAATTGTCTTTGAGTTCTCTTCCCCCACAAGCGTGAGGATGCCACTCTAAGGAAAATGTTATGGTTCCTTTACTTCACCTGGTCTCTTGTTCTGTTTCCTCTTTCCCACCCTAAAGGTCAAAATAACCCTACCTCCTTTGGGCAGCAGGATAGCTGATGTGATAGAGAAGGTTTTGGGGTCTGCAGTCCTTGGTGAAATTAGCAGAATTAAGATGCTCAGGGTGGTTAAAGATGACCTTCTTGTGTGTCTGTACCCCTCTGAGATAACGTGCTCATCTCTGAACATCCTCCTACCGTGCGGGGTTACGTAGGTGCGAGGAAGCAAAGGTGTGAGGGTCTCTGGGACTTCTTGGTCTCTACATTGTTGGTGGCCGCTTGAATTAAGGATGCCCTTGTGGTTGGGGAGACCATCCCCTGATATCCCCCTCTTGTCTTGCAGGTGGCGCTTTGGAAGCATCAGGACCTACAACCCGGAGCAGATCATGCTCAGTGCTGCTGTCCGTCGGTCCAGCCGGGATGTCAAGATCATGAAGGAAAAGCTGATCTTCTCAGGTATGGATGGGGCTGGTCTGGTCCTTTGCTCCGTCCCTCAGCTGTCACCCTGTTCTCTGCTGATGGTGTAGGGGGTCGATATGGGTGTCATCTCCTGCTGGTGGGACAGACTGGCTGGACTGACCCTGCTGCGCTGAACCATATATGGGAGGTGGTCATGGCCCACCCATCCCAAACTGAGCACTGATTTGCTCAGAAATCCTGTGTTTAATTTCCAAAGTTATGCCATGCAGCTGTCTTACGCTGTCCCATGTCTTCTGCCTCTCAGTTGTCATTAGTTTGTCATCACAAATAGTGATGGGAAGTTTGGGGTAGACCTGGAATTCAGTGGAACTAAAAGTCGAGAGATTTCTTCTGTCCTTGTGCTACTCCCAGCATTTATTTGTGCTGGTTGGAACACGCTGTCAATGTGTCCATCTCACCTTGCCTCTAAAAAAGGTCTCAGAAATGCATAAAAGGGGGAAACATTTCGTTTTAAAAGACTAAAGTTGGTGCATGAAGCTGGGAAACTCACATTTGGAGGAATGTGAATATAATCTACCCTTGAGCTTTGTTATGAGGTTCTTTGTATTTAGGGGCTGGAGACCTCCAGCAGGGATTAGAATTTATTGTGCTGGGCACATACATAGCAAAACAACAACTCTTGCTTCAAAGATCTTATTGTGTGAAATGCAGGCCTGATTCTGCCTTCTAGAGATGGTGAAATTTGGATGTAAATCTAAGGAGCCCAGAGAGGGGAAAGCATTTGGTCACAGCAGAATTAAGCCTCCACAACATGTCCTAGATGTAAAATAGCCTTAGAGGTGGGGGATGCATATTGAAGTTTTGTGCCTCTGCAACAAGTGTTCTTGCTTAAAGTGAATGTTTACAATTAAGACATTGGTGGTTACAATTTTTACCCAGTGAAGCCAGTGACTATAGGAGTCAACCCTTTTCCAGTATGGCCATTTGGGTGGAGGTTAAGTTCAGGTATTTTGCACCCTTGTCCCCACAGGGGACAAATTCAGCCTATGGCATCATGTGTATGGGGGGTCTGGCTTTGCCTCTGATGTGGCAGGGTTGTCAAGGCCTGGAATGTAGAGGTGAGCTCCTATTTGGAGGCAGATCCTGTTCAAAACTGTTTTCAAATGCATGCAGTGTTACTAAACTGCGGGTGAAATCTCTGTAGGATCGGGTAGATCTCACGTGGGATGGCTACTTAGTGCCTCACTTTCCTCGTTCATAGGGGTCTCCTGGGATTTGCCCCCCTGTGACAATGTCCCACTTGTTCTCTACCCTCCCCAGAGATCAACAGCGGTGTGGAGGCCACGGACGAGCTGTCTCTTTGCTCCGAGAACGGCTACGCCAACGAGATGGTCACCCCCACGGATCATCGGGACGCCAAGCTGCGCAGGAACTGAGAGGCTCTGGCGCGTGGCCGCCCTTGTGTTCGCTCCAGCAGCGAGAGCCGGGCTCTCCTGCTTGCTGTGGGATGGGAACCTTTGAGGAACTGCTGGTTGGGCAGAGACCCCTTCCCATACCCCATCACTGCCTACTCCTCCTCCCTGGTTGTGAGGTTGAGGGGCTTATTTTTGTAAATATGTAGAATATCTGAAATTTTTTGTCTCTTTTTTTTTTTTTCCTGAGTGTAATTTTTCCAGGGCATGAGTGGAAATACTGTGTTCATTAAATCCTTGTCTGTGTGGCTGAAGTTATTTGAATCTTGATGTGACAGCCTGAGCCCCCTTGTGGAGTTCTGGGAAAACCACATTGGACTTGTCTCCCCTTTTTTCCCCTTGCCCAGCTCCACTCCTTCCCTTGGTGCAACAACTGTGTAGCTGAACTCCATAAGTTGTGATGTTCTTGTGAAGTGTTTTTGTTATGTTTTTTCTTTTTGTTGTTGTTTCCCTTCCCTTTCTCCCTCTTCTGGGCAGTGAAGTTTTAGCTGTAACGCAACAGGAGGCTGTTTGGAGGAGAGAGAGGTAGCGCTGCTATTCCCTGCTTAAGTTCAGAGCCAGGGAAGGGGTTGCACTGGCTCAGTCACTTGGGCACCTTCTGCCTGTCCCATCCTCCTTCCCCAAAGCTTGGATGCTCACAGGGGAGTGGCCTTCTTGAAATGTCTTGCTGCAGTCTTGAGGGCAAATCCTGAGTGTTGGCTGTGGATTGGTCTGTGCTGGCTGCAATGTTCTGATATTTTTTTTCCCTTTTTTCCTTCTTTCTGTTTCTCTGCTGAGTTGGGCTCTGTCAGAAGCCCAGATGGCTTGCAAAAAGCAATGCTGTGGGTACCATCACCGCTCAGATCTGGCTAAAGTGCCTGCCACTCCAAGTGGCATTTGCAGTTGCTCCTTTGCTTCCTTGTCCTTGCACCTGCGTAGGAAGAGGAGGTGGTGGTGCTGTGTGAGCTTCCCCCCTTCTCTGCCCCAAGGAGATGCCCATAGGTCAAGGAGTTGTAAATAGTTTGGAAGGTGAAGCAGCCCCGGAGTGTAATTTATTCCTGCAGGGAGCCCTTTCCTCCTTGCTTTAAAAGCAGGATCTTTAAAGCTGCATGTTCCTGTTCTCCAAAGGAGTGACAGTCTTGCAGCAGATGTTGAAGGCAAGAGCTCTCATCAGCATGTTTCCAATGCAAAAGGCTTTCAACCAAAATTCTAGACCAGAGGTTAAAATAAAAAAAGCAAACTCAGAAACAAAGTTGCATTTTATCCCCTCCTTGAAAGGGCTCACAGTCAGCCCAAGGGTGGTTTCAGCTCTCTGGTCTTGACCTTCAAGGCCTCATGGAGAGGAGCCTGTTTTTGGGTCACTTTGCTGTTCACATGGAGCTGGTTCCCAAGGCAGCTGAAGCCAGCTGGAAGGCTGCTGGAGCTGTGAATGGGTCTTGGCTCAGTCCCTGTGGCCTTCTGGTGTTAGGCTGCTCCCTTCCTTGCCGGAGCTTGGTTGGCACAACGTGAGAAGGTCTATTGAGAGCAAGCTTCCTTTGAAGCTTAGTGTGCACTGCCTTGAAAGCAATGGTGGGACCATCAAAGTTGTTCCCTGGGACGGATGGGAGCTGAGGCTGAGTCTTTGGGTGCTGGCAAGGTTGGGTTGTAGAGCCCGTGAATGTCTGGGGGAAGGCACCTGGCAGAGGAGAGGGTGGTCTGGGGGATGCTGATGTGCATCAGATTTGACACCCAAAGCAGGCTTGAGAAGGCCAGAAATAAGCCATGATAAAACCAGCCTTGAGCAGTTTGTTCTTGTTATGACAGCACTGAACCGCTCTAGCTTTTTTAAGCTGTACTCCAGTGATGCTTTGAAACCCCAGTTCTTGGGCTTAGTGTATAAGAACTGGGGGCAAAAGTGGCCAACTTAGCTATTCAGAAGAAAAATGCCCTTATTGATAATAGAAATATGACTTATGATGCTTTAATACAACCTAAGCAGTGCAAATCAAGACTTCAATTCCATTGCATCCATCCTGAGTTTTTATGAATGTGAGTGGAATAAGACCCTGGTCCATGCTTTCTCTTCCCTTCTTCAAATACTGTCTTTATATATGGTACTCTCTCAAATCTGTGAAATATGGTGTGGGGGCTTTTTCTGCAGAATTGCAAGATTTTGGTGGATTTGAAGGCTTTTGAGAACAAAGTTGCTTCTCCCTTTAATGTGGTGCTGTATTGAAACATTCCCAGTGGATTGTCATCGCCAAGTGAGAGATGTTTAAATCTCAGCATCTGTTGATAATCACCTGCATGATCTGTTTTTATCCTTGCAGGTCAAGTGCTTAAAAACTTGGAAGTGTTGAAAGCAATCCAGCAGAGTTGTTTTCACTATTCACTTTTTTTTTATGATGAGACCCAAACTTCATGCATAATGCACCGATGGTTACCATTATTGTCCTATTTACTACTTTTTTTTCTAAAAAAGGTCAATACTTTTTTGATGAAAATAGACCTAGACCAAAATGAACCCTGCAATGCTCTGTGAAATAAATTGCCAGTATTCCCCTGCCAGTCTGTGACGTCATGTGTTCTGGGATCAGATAAAGATCAGCCTTGATCTTCTCCCTGTGTTTCTGCTTTTTTTTGTGCTTCATGAGGAAGCTAAATATCTGACTGGATGGAGGTTTGGAGATCTGTCGTTCTTGAGGTTGGTGTAGTTGTACTGCATCTCCTCTTGATGACACCAGGCTGAGTGATGTCACATGCCTGAGGGACCTGAACAGGTTTGAGGAGGAGGCCCATGTGAACATCATGAGGTCCAACAAGGCCAAGTGCAAGGTCCTGCACCCATGGTGGGGCAACCTGTATCAGTATGGGCTGGAGGAGGAGGAGGCTGAGAGCAGCCTTGCTGAGAAGAACTTGGGGGTACCGGTGGATGAAAAGCTGGACGTGAGCAAACAATGCGTGCTCCCAGAGCAGAAGGCCAAGCGTATCCTGGGCTCCATCAAAAGCAGCGTGGCCAGCAGGTTGAGAGGTGTTTCTGCACCTCTACTCTGCTCTGGTGAGTACTGGAGTACTGCATCCAGCTCTGGAGCCACCTGGAGTACTGCATCCAGCTCTGGAGCCCTCAGCACGGGAAAGATATGGACCTGCTGGAGCAGGTCCAGAGGAAGCTAAAAATGATCAGAGGGCTGGAACACTTCCCCTATGAAAAAAATCTGAGAGAGTTGGGGTTGTTCAACCTGGAGAAGAAAAGGCTCCAGGGAGACCTTATTGTTGCTTTTCAGTATTTAGAAGGGGTTTATAAGGAAGACGGGGACAGACTTTTCAGTAGACACTGGCACAGGTTGCCCAGATCGGTGGTAGATGCCCTGGAAATATTGAAGGTCAGATTGGACTGGTCTCTAGTGGAAGATGTCCCTGCTCGTGACAGGGGTTGGACTAGATGACCTTTAAAGGTCCCTTCCAATCCAAACTGTTCTACGATCCTATGGTTCTTTCTCATCTAGGTTTTACAAGACAACAGCTGAAAAGCAGTCACCTGGAGAAGAGGCAACTGTGCAGACCTGAGTCTTGAACAGTAACTGTGTAATTATTTTTCAGTGTTTGTGGCCACTTGGGGGCAATAATGCACCCATAGAATTGATCAGGCAACATTTTTAAACCAAACAAATGGGAAGCCATTTATTTTTAACACACATTCTGCAAGTCATTGCCCCAGAGTATTGTGAAGGCCAAAAGCCATAAGCAAGTTCAAAGAGGAATAAGCGGCTCATATGTCCATTAGTGCTCATTAAACACAGGAGTCTGGATGCAAGGTCCAGCTTGGGAAGTCTCTGAGCAGTTCTTTGCTTAATGTGTATGTTAAGGGAAAGGCTTGCGTGGTGCTTCTCTGTTGGTTTATTCTTTACCCTATGATCTGCTTCCAGCTGCAGACAGTGCTTTGGGTGAGAAGGGGATCCCGTCTGGGTCAGCGTGGGATTGTTCTTCCTTAAGCAGCTGTTTTCTCCAGGCCCTGCATGGCTGCATTTAACAGATAGTTTAAAGGGATTAAAGTCAATACAAGGCTTTCTCACTGGTTGGTGATGGGTACTCAGTACTGTGTCATGAATCTGACCGGTTCTGAGAATACCCTTTGAGAGCTAAATGTAAAATTGCTGTAGGAAAAGGGGTAGAGCTCCTGATATCTGTAATATTGAATAATCCCTGTCTGGGGGCTGTTGTTGCTGTACCCTAGGGAAAGATGTTGGAAGCTTGAAAGGAGATAAATGAGAGTCACGTAGGCTGTGTCTGTTATTCAAATAAAAGAGCTGAGGACTGCTTGCTGGCTTCAAGCCTGAATGGCTTAGGATAAGCAACGTTGTGCTGTTTAACTCCTTTTCTTCCTCTCTAAAACTACCCTTATTTATAAGAGCATAGTGGTACAGCTGGGATAGTTCTCATAGTATCTGGGGACCTTTCCAAGCCCTTTCAATTCATCAGTAGATTCATAGTCCTAGAGTCTGAGAGGTGATGCCGATGTGACCATACCCTGGGTCTATGCAGTTATTTGCCGTAAGAACGATCTCATATCTCTGCTGAAGCTTGAGGATGGTGCAATAGCTAGAGGCTTTCAAAGCTCAAACTCAATGTGAAAGATTTAGCCATGATGTGAGCAGCACCAGTGGCACGAAGACTGGTTCCCCTTCTCCTGGACTCTTGGGACAAGCAAACTCTTTTTGGCTGAAGCTCCTGATCGGGTTTCAAGCTCATTGTGAGTATTGACCGTATGTGAAACAGGAAACCAAACAGGTTGGTTTTTTCCCTTTTAAACCTCTTAGTTTTTTCCTTCTCTTTCTTCTGGACCCTATTTCTGTTGTAGTTACTTCTCTGCCCTTACTCATCTACTTGGATCTCCTGCTTTGGTCTCTTCTCCTCGAGGCTGATGACTGCCCTTCACTTCTGCTTGCTGCCTGTGGGTGAAAAGAGGGTTTTCTGACTCTCTCCATGGCAAAGTGGAGCTATGGATGGTGGTGCCAGGAATGCTTAGACAGCTGTCCTGGATAGGATGCATTTCCTTCTCTTAGGTGTGTGGTGAGGAGGTACAAACCATAGCATGATGAAGTCCTAGGGATCTCCTCCCTCAAGATGTGTCATCATGGCCTCCTTTACCTTATTTATCCAAAACACTCTTCTGCCTTTTACTCCTGTGCTTTCCATGTTTTCCCCTTGTTTGCTCTTCAGCCTGGCTGCATCCCTTCTCCTTCCTATTCCTGTCTCATCCTCCATGCATGCTCTGCTGCTCTTTCAGGAAGCTTTGGTCCTACATTCACACAGAGCTTTCCCCAACAGTCGCCTGGTGCTCCTGGCCCTATGTACTTGCATTTCCCTTTGGCACCTTTTTAGTGCTTGTGGCTTTCTGCCTAATGGCTCGTGTGGGCCATGTGCAAGATGCTGTGTATTTTTAATGTGCAGAAGCAATTTTACAGTGGATTGGGACTAAGATCACTGATTTTGATGTCTGTATCTATTCGAGGAGAAGACCCATGACACTGGGAGCAAAATGAGAGGTCGGATTCCTGCCCCTGCATAAGGCATCCTTCCTCCAGTGCTGCCTACCAGACACTCCTTTTGAACGCCTCCACAACCTCTTGCAACTCTACAGGATATTTAATGCCCTCAGTTTCAGGCCAAAAGGCCACAAGCACAGATTGTGGCACGGTCTTTGGCTAATGACAGCTGCTTTGGGGCACAGCATCATCACACAGGGAGATCCAAGGCCAAGTACTGTGCAGTCTGGCTGTAGAAATCCGCTCAGTAGGCAGCTTGGCGTGGGCCTGGGGACAGCTGCACCGCGCAAAGCGTCCTCATTGTCACCACTTTGTGTTTACAACTCAATGTAGGTCCCCTCTCCCCACGCTCTGGGGGCTGCACACACTGCTTGAAGCTGGGGTTTGTTTTTGAAGAGGTTGGTAGCCCTATGCTTTGCGGCTGCAAGGAGATGACAGCTTTGCAACCTTGCTGAAGAGTTTCCAGCGCTCTGAAGACCTTTGTGCCTGCACTGGGCAGGATCACTGCTGTGCTGCCTTTTGTCCTGATAACCCACTCCGGGTCATCTGTAGCACCGTCAGTGCGCAGACATGGTTACACCTCTGGTCAATGCCTACTCTGTCACGGTGTATCAGGGTGGAGGGTGCTAAGAGCAAATCCCCTAACCCTCCCTACCCACTGCACACGCACAGGCTGGGAAACTACAGTCCCTTCCAGGTTGCCGGTGATTCATATGCAAATGCTGGGAGCAAGCAGAATGCCAGCTTGTGCCCTGCCTCCCAGGAATGGGAGAGGAGCAGAGCTGAGCCAGCCAGTAACGCAGCAGTGGTGCCCCACAGAAAAGCGGTTTCACTGGGATGCCAACATGCAGGTGTTGGTTATTATTAATATTTCTCTTCTGCCTAGCATGAAATAATACAAGTTGTTCAAAGCAGTGCTGGAAAAGGGAGGGAAGGCTGGCTGCATTTCTTTAGGGGGGGTGAGAACCTTCAGCACAAGGGTTACTTTGCGGAGCTTCCTTCCCCAGGCTGCTTTGATCCTTGCTCTGAGCATTTAAAAATTCAGCCAACAACTGGGATCGAGTTAGAGAGGAGGATGCAGAAAGCCACATGGGGCAAACCTCCCCTTCTGTCCTCATCATCCTCAAGGACCTAATTATCACACGTTAATGAGGGGGAATTGCAGCTCCTCCCTGACCCAGTACGTTCCTGCTCCGGGCATCTTTTTGCTCACAGAGCCGTATTTTATTTATCGGCTTTAGTGTGGTTTCCAGCGAGACAGAGTCTCTATCAAATGAATCGTTCCACCTGGACCTCAATTTACTCTCCAGATGGCTTGGCCCTCTTACGCTGCCTTGGTGTGATATATTTTCCCTGAGCTGGGATGGGTTTTCCCTGGGTCCTGGCTCCTCCCTGGCTGGCTGTTATTGACAGCTGTGTGGCTAATGCCCTGTAGCTCTCTGGCATGTCATTCGGGAGGAACAAAAGCAGATTTCCCCCCCACCTCTCTGGATAAAGGGGGATGATTTGTGCTTCCCCAACCGTTGATGCAGAAGGGCTGAGCTAACTTTGTGGAGCAGACTTATCTCCATGCAGAACCCCAACGTGGATGGGAGCTCTCCCAGAGGGTAATTGAGTCCTGCCTAGGTTCCACCTGGAGAACACAACCTGTGGGCCAGGTAATGTTTGACTTCTTGCACTTGCAGCTGGAGAGGCTTGGGGAAAAAAAACAAGAGAGGATGAAGCTGACCCAGAGAGAGAGGAGTGTGCGTGGGGCAAACCCACTCTTTCTTTGGAGTTGTCATTACTTGTCTCACGGGCAGACAGGAGAGATGTGAGCTGAGGAAGGGCATTTGGATTAATGAGGGAGAGAGGGGATTGTCTCTTCATAAGGAGCACAGCTCTGTGTGACCCTGATGGCTTGAAAACGTGAGTGGATCAGGGAGAGGAGTGGGGCTACAGATGTGTTTTTCTTTCTTGGCTGGGACTGTGTGTGTCAGTGAAATGTGGAAGTCTGCTGTGCTCTTTGCAAAGGTGTCTCTAGAGACCTGTCTTTGTTGTAACTTACTCTAATTCACTTTCAACAAACACAGCCCTGAGCACCTGTCAGTGGTGTTTGGAGTGTTTAGAACCTTCACCCACCCCCACAGGATTTCTTAAGATAGTTAGTTATGGCTCATCATGCTGCATTACTGCTCTTCAGGTCTCTGCAACAACTTGTGGCACAGGGCAGAGTTGTTTTCCCCAGTGCGGGAAAATTCTGGAGGCAAAAGGGATACAGTGGCACTTTCTCAGAGCTGGATTTGGTTGTCCTATACACAGCCACCCCAGTGCAGGTGCAGCCAGGAGGTGTCTTTTGGAGCATGGGAGAACCTGAGAACCTTCTGAGGTATGTGGTCAGATGTGATGGCTGTCCAGGAGATGCAGGTGTAGGAAAAGAAATGAATAGCTAGAGATAAGACAGGGATTTTGACTCATGAGAAATTCAAAGTAATCCTCCTCAAGGGATGTTACCTGCCTTCCTGCAGGGGAGTGGGTGAAGCCACTGATGTCTGGTAACTTGTTACCCCAGTGGGGACTTGTACTTCTGCCAGAGGCTTGTGGTGAGATACTCCAGAGCCTGTCTGAGGGGGCCTGTAAGAGTGAAGCCTTAGTCCCCCTCAAATGGGCTCTTGATGGCCTTCACTGGCACCCTGACTTAAGTGGAGGTGCTGACTCTCTGCTGTACTTTTAAAACACAGATGGTGGCACGGCTGTGCCCCTTTTATTTAACATCAGCTGGTGAGAGCAGCTGGGCACGTGCAGGGAGACGAAGGGTCACTCTACCCCTCACTCTTCCCACCAGCATCTGAGTCTATGCAACAGTGATGTCTCAGGGTGGGCTTTTGGGGAGAAGTGGAGGAAATGGAGCAACACCAACCAGTTGAGCAGTAGTTGAGGGTTTGGGGTCTTTGATTCACTCACCATTGTCAGAGATAGTACATTTTTGTCACTATTTCGATGCCACAATGTTCCTCTGCTTTTCAGACATCCCTCTCTGCAGGCAAAGGCCCTTCCTCCAAGGTGTTACTCTTCACAGGTGATCTGGCTGCCTCCCCTGACCTGAGCAGGGATCACCCTTTTGGATGTGCAGTATTTGCAGGCAGCCTGCAGGCTGAGTACATGGCTTTCCCTGTCCTGCAGGGATGAGTCCTGCTGCTCACACTGTCAGTGTGAACAATCAGAGCTCAAATGAGAGAAGTCTCTTGTGTTTCATTGTGATCACTATGAAATCCTTTGGAGAGACTTAAAACCACATAGAGAACAAATCTAACAGAAAAAAATATAGACATCTCACCTACTTTTGGGCAGTAAAAGCCATAGTTACCTTTGGCAAATCTCAGTCTTGCATCCTTATCTCTGGATTTTTGCCTGGAATAAGATATCAGGGAAAACACTGTTGATGGAAGAAGTCAAAATACCACATTGATTCAAGCCGGGCTGTGCTGTGGAGAACTCGCTTTTGAGAGGAAGGGAAACTCTGCTGTGGTTTGAAGGAAATGTTCTTGATTACTGAGGAGGAGCCACGTGTGCAGAAGGGGCAGAGTCTGGTTATATTTTGGCCGGAATCTGTAGTTCCTCATGGCATCGAGGAAGGTGCAGGAACCATGATGGTTGGACATTGCAGTCAGATATTTTAATAGCGTATTTTTCTCTTGTCTCCTTCACTGCTTCCAAACCAGAATGCATAGAATGATGAAAGAGGAGTCAAGTTTCAGGACAAGCAGCCTGGAGAATGTGACGCGGGACCCAAGCAAAGAAAAGCTGCACATGAAGCTCTGTAGTGGGTCCTGCCATGCTGAGCAAATCCTCCAGACACTGAACTCCTACCGGCAGAGCGGCATCTTTACAGATGTGGTGCTATTAATTGATGGACAAGAATTCCCCTGTCATCGTGCCACTTTGTCAGCCAACAGCAAGTATTTCTGGGCCATGTTTGGTGGAAATCTCAAGGAAAGCCACCAGGATATCATTAATATTCAAAAGATATCTGCTTCCACTATGTCTCTCCTTCTTGATTACATGTATGGGGGGAGCATCATTATTCAGGAGGACAACGTTGAAGGAATCTTGGAACTGTCTGACTTGCTGCAGATCTCCAAGCTCCGAGATGCTTGTGTCACCTTCCTTGAAGGTCAGCTTCACCCATGCAATTGTTTGGGCATCATGAAGTTTGCCGATTCGTTCTCCATTGCATCCCTGACAGAAAAGAGCAAGAGGTTCATGCTGGAGTGTTTTGTGGAGGTGTCGTGTCATGAAGAGTTCCTGGAAATGGGTGTGAAGGAGCTGGTTGAATATCTGTCTGATGAGCAGCTGGTGGTCCCCAAGGAGGAAGTGGTCTTTGAAGCCGTCATGCGCTGGGTACGGCACGACATACCTGCCAGGAAGGGAGCCCTGAAGGACCTCCTTGAGCATGTGCGTCTACCTCTGCTCGACCCCACCTACTTCCTGGAGAAGGTGGAAACAGATGGACTCATCCAGGACTCAAAGGAGTGCATTCCTCTACTGCACGAAGCCCGCAAGTACTACATCCTCGGGAACGAGGTCAGCTCTTTGCGATCAAGGCCCAGAAGGTAAAACACAGACACAGCATCTTCTTCCCTAGATCTGCATATGGCCTAAGTAGATGGATCTTTAAGTTTGAGGGGACTTCTTTGGTTGTTTATTCTTCTTTTCTTTTTTTTTCCTCCTATTGCTTCTCTTTTGGCCTCTCTAGTTCCAAAATAAAGGCATTGGAGATGCTAACCTGGCTTAAAAGATTCCTGTGAAATTTGTACTAATGTATGTGATACTTTTTCTGTTGGCAAGAAGTGCTCTGGGTGTGCAATAGTGCTCTCCACAGATGTGTCCAGGCTATGGGCAGGAAGGGGTGTTTGCAACTCTTTGTTTCTACCTGGTTTTACCACAGGGTTGAGGCCTGTTTTCCATTCCCAGCTCTGCCTATAGTCTGCTCTCATTTCACCTCTTTTGATCTCTTTCTCATCTTCTCTGAGCTGTCTGTTAGCAGGACCCATCTCAGTCCTGGCCATCAGAGTGGTGCTTAACTCCAAAGGCATTACTGCAGTGTTAGAAATTAATGTCCAGGGGAAAAAAAGCTGTTGATGTCCAGGTGGCTACATAGGCACACCTAAAGTTTTTTTCTTTTTCACTTTCCATTGATTTATTGATGAACACCAAAAAGACAGAGATTCTGGCCCAGGCAACTAATAGTGTAAAGTGGAGGAATTGAAAAAAAAAAGTGATTTCTAGAGTTGTGTGTGTGTGGAAAACTGCACCTTCTTGTGACTGTGAAGTTGGGATTTGACCTGCCATGTTTTAAGTCTCTGTTGTTTCTTCATGGTCCCATAGATCCCTTAGGGTGTTCTTGGTAAGAGTGCTCATGGACCCCCCTGCTCCTCTGCTCTGGGGTGGGTTTCTATATCAAACTGAGTGATCTTTTTCCAGATTGCCCCAATGCATCTCAGAAATCCCAACTTGACATTTAGGATATGTTTCTGCCAGGTAGAAGAAATGGTTAGACACATCTTCTCTGTGCTGGGTACTGCAATGGTCCATTATATACAGAACTGCTCAATAACAGAGTCTGCTGTGAGCTCATGGATGCAGACAGCTAAAATTCACTGGGGATAAATCCCACCCCCGAACATCCATGTTTTACCTCCTTCACTTTACAGCTTTGGTCTTAAGCGAATTGTCTCAGCCTGCACAAACCATGGCTGAGCTTGGGATTGGACCAAGTCTTTCAAATCCTCTTTCACTCTACTCCTTCCTCTCCCCTCCCCTCCTTGCACAGCCTTTCCTCTCTTGCCATCTACTACTTGGCAGGATTTTCCTTCCTGCTGTCTGTCTCGTCTGCTCGCTGTTAGGGCTGGAGAGGGAGAGTTTTCCTGGAAACACTTCTCTCTCCAGGCAGAAAGCTTGCTGCAGGCGGGCTGCCAGGAATGGTTTTCCATGCTCATAGCTGTGCCTTGAGGATTAGATCTGATTGTGCTGGATGGGGGAGGGTGAGTGGCAGCAAGCAATCTCATGAATGACTTTCAAAGGTCATTCTCATTTTCTTTCCCTATGCAGCTGGGACACATTCCCACCCAGTATGGGAAGTGCCTTTGATATGAATGTGCAGAAAACAGAGAAGGTGCAAGGGTGAAATTACTTGCCCAGAAAATCAGTAGATGTTGTGGGATTGGATCCTGCTTTATCCATGGGCTGTGCTGCCAATGTCCTAGATAGGATGGGAGGGGCAATGGGAGTGACCTGGCCCCGGGGCTTACTGGTGCCTTTCATGGTCTAGGTTCATGGAGCTGGCAGAAGTCATTATTGTCGTTGGGGGCTGTGATAAGAAAGGCCTTCTGAAGCTGCCCTTTACAGACCTCTACCACCCAAAAAGCAGACAGTGGACGGCCCTCTCCAGCGTGCCTGGCTACACCAAGTCAGAGTTTGCTGCCTGCACATTGAAGAACGATGTGTACATATCAGGTGAGATACGCTGGACCCGATGGTCCCTTTGTGATTGCCAAGAGGAGCATGGCCTCTGCTTGGACAGTCACTCCACAAGTCTGTTCATTAGCACTCATTCACATGCATCCCAGCTTTTGAGCGAAGTCACTTCTCGGTGAAGTTTATCCTTAGGTGGCTTGGATTTTGCTGTCCCAAGGAAAAAAATTCACCCTTGAGTAGGAGAATGGCAGTATTAAAAATCCTATCTGTCTTTTTGGGCATCTGTCAAAAGTGCTCAGGTGTGGAGTGAACTTGTTTTGGTGTGTGCTGTCAGACAGGGTTTCCTAAAACATCAGAGTCTCCTGCCTTTCCCTCACTTAAAACATAATGCCTATCAGATGACTTCTACATAAGAGATGGAGCACTATTGCAAGTGCCTTGAAGTCCATATGGTATTTCCCCTGGGAAGCTGAATTTACATGGCTATAACCCAATAGCTGTATTCTGGCCTAAGTTGTTCCATTGCACGGAGGAGCTATGCAATATTGTTGTGTAGTGAGGTGATGGAGCTGTCCTTGGAATTGCACAATCCTCTATCCTCTCTTTTTCAGGAGGACACATCAGCAGCAATGACGTGTGGATGCTGAGCTCTCAGCTGAATGTCTGGATCAAGGTTGCTTCTCTGCAGAAAGGCCGATGGAGGCACAAAATGGCAACACTTCAGGGCAAGGTAAGCAATGGCCCAAATTTTGGAAGAAGCTATGTGGAGCACTGTACCCCGGCCTTGCTGCCCGGTATAATGTGTGTTTTTCTCTTCTGGGTCATTTAGAGGTGGTTTTGATGGGAGAACAGCTAGGACATAACCAGGACATCATTGTTTGAGCTGAGTGTGTATTGTCACTGAAGTAGCCACAAATGAAGTCGTAGCAATAAGATGTACCATGGGGTGGTGCAAGGCTTTGCAGACAGCTGTGTTAAGTCTTTGGGTGAAAGCTATACAGTGTGGGATGTTAAAGGGACCTTTAAAAGTCATCCAGTCCAACCCCAAAGTTCTACTGTGTCTTGATGTCTGTCTTTCTGGCCAAGTCCTAGCCTCCCTCATGAATGCTGTGACAGTGCAGCGGGTCCAGGGGTTTCTAACTGGCTTGCTTTGCTCCTTCTTTGGCAGATCTATGCCGTGGGAGGCTTTGATGGTTTTTACCGTCTCTCTAGTGTGGAGTGCTACGACACCTTTTCCAACAGCTGGTCAACCTTGGCCCCACTGCCTCAAGCTGTGAGCTCAGCAGCTGTGGTATCCTGCCTGAACAAGCTCTATGTGATGGGTGGTGCTATGGATGACACTGCTAACACTGACAAGGTATTGCTAGGGCATCAAGAATGGACAGGGAATTGGGTTTGTCCTTAAACTACAAGGACCCCTTTTTTTTTTTGAAGATTAATGAATTCTCCCTTATAATGAGATGAGAATTCATACATTTAAATGGAAGCCAGTGAGAATTAGGGACCAGAGGAGGAAGGTATCAAGAGTTTATAGTATGTAAGACATACATTCTGTAGAGCCTGTTCTGCTCTTAAAGCCTGGCCAACGCTGAGGCACCACAGGAACAAACCTTTGACGCTGTGGGCAGTCACTTCAGATAAGCAGCAACAGGATTATCTGCATGGATTATCTCTGCCAGCCAGACCATGATGCTTAGGGTCTCCAGAGCCACAGGAAGAGAAGTCAGTACTTCTCAGCTCCACCTCTGAATACTTAACCATTTGCTATCTGAGTTAAGGGCAACAACCCTGGGGTCTTGCAGCTTGTCTGAGAGACTTGAATGCAAGAGGGAATGCAAAACCTCCTCATTCCTTTGCTCACTGCACAGGTCTGTGGGTGTTGAAGCTCCCATGTTTGTTTCTCTCCCCATGCACTTTTATTTCTAGTGAATAACAGCTTCATTCAAGTAGAGAGCTCTGGTAAATCCACGCTGTCACTGCTGTGTTTTTCCTCCCAGGTCCAGTGTTACCATCCAAAGGACAACAAGTGGACGCTCTTGTCTCCCACCCCTTTTTACCAGAGGTGTATCAGCGCCGTCTGCCTGGACAACATCATTTATGTTGTAGGTGGGCTCCTCAGTAAAATCTTCAGCTACGATCCAAGAAAAGATAGCTGGCAGGAAGTGGCCACCCTCCCTGGGCCTCTGGTAAGGATGAGGTTTAGGAAAGGAGCCCTAAGCCCTCCCTGTCTCTTTAGAATAGCAGCCACCTATGCTTTGCTGAGATTGAAAGCGAGGAAAATACATTGTGGGTTTGGCTCTAAGCATGTGAACATGACCTCTGCAGAGCAACTCAACCATATGTACCTGTCATCAGTGTCCATACTGCCTGGAGGATGTCTCCCCCACATCAAGCCTGAGTTTTCCTGCTAAGGCTGGGTCTACACTAGGTATTAGTGCCAGAGAGGTGGATCTGTAGGGTGAAACCATTGGTGTTGAGGCCCTGCTCTCCACACAAGGTGTTTCAGGGTGAGGGTTGTACTGGCTCTAGTCTGGTCTCTGGATGAAGGTGGACTGGGAGTGGTTGTGTACCTCAGTTTAGTGTAATGACAGTTTTGCACTTCAAAGCCATGCTGCAATGTGAGCCATGGCACGGTGAAGAGGGATGATGGGACACAGCTTGCCATGATCTCAGTTAAAATATCCATGTCAATGCACCCTCATAAGTGGCTTTCACAAGGAAGTGCTGGCTGACTCCCTGGGCTCTTGCACTGTGTCTGGGGGACTGCCAGAAGCAGCAACAGTTCCATCACTGTCTTGAAGCATAAGCATTTCAAGTGCCTAAACTCTTATTTAAACAGTAAGATTGCAGCACCCCAAGAGCAGCCAACACTTACCTTACCCTCTGTTCTGCTGGGCAGGTGAGAGTTGAGCCCATTGCAATGACTCAGCTCCCTGCTCAGCCCCATTGCCTAAAGCTGAATACTTTCACCTTAATTTTGGGGATTTCCTTCTGCTTTCTAGGAGAGTTGTGGTCTGACAGTGTGTCAAGGGAAGATTTATATCCTGGGTGGCCGAGATGAGAATGGAGAAGGCACAGACAAAGCTTTCACTTTCGACCCAGCAACGGGGATCGTGGAGCAGCAGCCACCACTGCAGCGCTGTACCAGTTATCATGGCTGTGTGACCGTCCTGCAGCGCACGAACAGATGACCGTGGGGCTCCAGCTGCATCCACCTCCCATCCAGAGCTTCCCTGTTAGTCAGTGGCCACCCAGGGTGTGGACATACAGCTCACCTCTTTGCGGGAAGGGAAATATGAACCACTGAAGATGTGCTCCAGTCAACTCGTGATCAGCCTCTGTTTTGTTTTTCCTGGTCTGATGATGCCAATGGCTTTGCTGAACTAGGTGAGACAATGAAAGGTTGCTGGGCTGCATGAAGCTGCATCTCAGGGAACAGGACTCCAGTACACTTGCAGCTCTTGGAACTAAGTTTGACCTTTACTTAGATTTTCCTGGCTGTAGATTACAGTTCTCCATTATGTCGGCAACAGAGGCTTGCAAGGACATGTATTTGCTGTTTTATTATGCCCAAGACTTGCAGTAACATTTATAGTTACAGGATCCAATTCTTTAGCTAAAGCTATCGTGTATTTAGTTCTGTAGAATCATGTCTCAAACCATGGTGGTGGCCTAAATGACTATTAGTGCCCATGAACAGTTAGTCCCATTACAGTGGAGAGCTGAGATTGAGGCTTCAAAGCTAATATTCCAAGAAAATTTCTCCACTAGTTAGTCTGGTTAAATGGTCTAAGTTCTGACTCCATTCTGCACATGCTGTATGAGGGTCTGCTCCCCTAAGGCACAGAGTGCTGTGTCTTTCCATACTTGTTTTGTGATTGTACTGCTGTCTCACTGTGCTGTGTCGTTGCGAGAACAAGTGAACGGTGTAGCAAAGAGTTCCTTCTTTGTAGAACAGAGGTAGAGACATATTAATGTATAGGAAATAAACATAAAGACCTGAAGTGTGGTACTCACAGAATCACATCTGGCTCGTTTTGGCTCTGGAACATGCTAGCAAGTATTAAAATTAAAAAAAATCATTTAACAGATTTGCTACAAAGTCCCTGGGAGCCTGAATGTGCATTTGGAGGGCAAGCCTTTGATTACACAGGCTATGTTGCTAAAAGTCAGCTGGTCTCAGGTCCAGAAATGATCCTGAGCGCATCCAATTTGGTAGAATAGCCATAGCTTTTGATGTCAGTGTTTTTAGTCCATGATTGGAACTGGTAACTTGTGATGGGTCCATGTAAACATTTGTGTTGTTCAGTCAGGGACTTTGTTGCTGCCAAAAGTAGAGTGGGGTCTCTTGAAAACTCCTACTACTTGTACACTGCAGGGTGCACCCCTCTACAACAGGTTGCTGGCTGGCTACTGTTTTCTCTACACCTTCCTTTCCTCACCCCAACGATCACTTCTTCCTGATTTAGAGGAAATGACTACGTCCACTGGCCCAGATATTCCCCTTTTCAGGGCCTTATAATAACCTTAAGCCTCCTGTTGACGCATGCTTCCCCTATATGTGTGGTTTTTATCTGATCCTCTTTAGCATTTCTGTTGTCTATTAGTTCTGAGAGGTTCACCTCTTCTTTGTGATGATATCAAACTTACCTGTAAAACATGGCAAAAAGAAGTCCCTTCTGAATAACCAGAATTGTCTGTATCCAGGGCGGCCCAGTCTGCTCTTCTAAACAGGAAATACATGTGCTTCCATCACCCAAGAGGCACACAAGTGTTTCATTGAATAAAACCTACCTTGTGCTCCTCATAGTAATGTCTGGAAAGTCTCAGGGCTATGTTGGCCATTTTGTTTGGATGTTCTCAGCCTCAAATTCTCCTAAAGGCCTGTGCGTGTGGCTTTGCACTTTTAGCAGGTCATGAGCAGCACAATGTGTCCTTTAAGCAATATAAAGGAGATTCAGTTCTGGTATAGGTTATTCCCATGAGGACAGAAAAGGAAAATAATGCTGGTAAAAGGCAATTTTGTTTGCAATCCAATTGCATCCTCAGTTGGGTCTTTAATGGGAATAGTAATTTCAGGAGAAACTGGCTTGTCTCCTTTGGTTAATTAAATCGGCACAAAAGAAAGCATGAGCAGGTCAGCCTATGCTGTGATAGCCTTCAGGACCAGAGAGACCTTTATATTCCTACAGACTGATTTCCTGAGGACCACAAAAGACCGTCTGTATCTCCTCTCCCCAGTTTTGCCTCTCTGTTCCTCAGTGCCCTAAGTGATTCACTGCTTTGGTGTGGGCACCTCCTCAAGGCACGTGGCTTTGGGACTCCACCTTGCAGCATGATCGTGCAGCCAAGAAGGTGCTCAGTTCTCCATAGACTGTCCCATTAGTGTGTTCCTCCTCTTGGTCTGCACTTGGGAAAACACTGCTGGTGTTTCAAGGGAGTGAGAACACCTAGAGCTTGCAAGGGCATGCACTGAGCAAAGTCTACTCAGCTGAGGGCGGTGAGCATCACGAGGAATCAGGCCTTATAAACAGAATAGACCTTATGCCAAACTTCTGCCTTGCCAAAGGTATCTAGAACAGGGCTGGGAAAATAGAAAAGGAAGAGTTTTCCAGTTGCATCTACAATTTCTCTTCCTGTTTTTCCTAATGCCTCCTGGGAAGCAAGCACACTCAAAAAGGTAGAAGATACTCTCGTCAGCTTTCCCACGTGCTTGACGTGTGTTGCAATAGGTGTGACATGGTGTGGGGAGTTGTGGTGTAGATACTAAAACGTTTGCCTCATTGAAATGTGTTTGTATTTTGTAAGGGATGTGAGCTGTGGGCATACAAGGGAGGGTTTGGGAAGGAATTCATCTTGGTTTTATTTAGAAATGAATATTCACCTTAATCTGAAGCAGGAACTTCATTTGTGCATATTGCTTCATAGCATCCCAAAAATATGCTGATGAGAAGAGGAGCTTTAGGAGCACCATTTTTGAGGCATCCCAGCCTTTGTCTGGGATACCTGAATTCTTTGTCCAAGCAGATAGGAAATTCAACAGATTGCTTTTTTGTTTGCAGGGAATAATATTTTTAACTATTATATGGGGTCATGGCAAAGTCAGTGTAGAGAAGGTGCTTGTAAGATTCACACTCATCTGAAGGATGGGGAAATTTTACTTATACTTTGACACAATGAAAAGAGTATTTCCAGAGAAAATGAAGAATTATTTGTTTTGGAAAATTCTTGCTCTTCCTTGATGTGGCAGAAGAATACAAAGCATGAAACTGTCTGCCACTACAATTTGCTTCAGTTTGTGAGAAGAACTTTCTCAGACCATGTATTAAAGCACCTCCTTGCTGTGTTTACAGTAATATGCAGACTTGCTGTGGGAGCTCTGAATAGCAAAAGATGTAGAATAAAGTAGTGATCATCTGCAAAATATGTGTGGTAGTTTCAACTTTATGTATTTAAGCTTTTAAAACCAATAAATGACCCTTTTTGCACTCCAAAACTGCAACAGTCAATCACTTCCAAGGAGTACTTAAACCATCCCTTTCTCCTTCTACGCCTTCAGTTTTCATGCTGCTTGTCTCAGCAGTTATGTTATTTTGGCTATGTTTGTATTTTGGATGGGAGCCAGAGGGAAGAAAAAGCTTTTTGTTAACAGATCATATGGATGGTGTGGACAACAAAATCTTCAGGGACTGGTGACTTTAGTCCATGACACACAAACTAGAAGAATTATAAATAACTAGCCTAGAGAAGGACCCTGTGGAGCAGTGTCTGGAGAGGGATTTGGTGACTGGAGTGGAGAAGCAGCTAAAATAGTTTCCAATGTGACACTTTTAGCAGAGATGTGTTTCTGGGATGTGTGAGCAGAGGGATGGCACAGAGGGCTGCACTGGGTCACTGCTGTCATTGCAGTAGAGAAGGGACTGTGGGAACGTATCCACTTGATAGAACACATAAAACCCTGAGGAGCAGAGTAGAGCCATCAAAATTATTCAGGAGTGGGATAAGGATTACGAGGTGACACATTTGGTTCCGAGAGTTGATGTGCTGATTGTCAATAGGTACTTTCACAGACACCACTGGGTCCATCAGCTCCCCAGGAAATAAAACTCAATTGTGGGAAGACCAAGATGCAAATGAGGATTTATATACCTGAGCTGAAGTTCAAAAGGTTCAATTTTCACCCATTAAAAAGTTCAGTATGCTTCTCAGAGATAGAAACTGGAACCTCCTCCAAAGCCACTAGGGAAAATGAACCCCTCAGAGTGGGTCATGGAATCAGAATTGTTTTTAAAGGTTATCTAGTCCAATCCTGTGCCATGAGCAGGGACATCTTCAACTAAACCAAATTTTTCAGAGCCCCTGGCCTTAGCTGTGTCTCTTGGAGCAAGATGAGTAGCTCACTGGAGCTGTCACTTTTGATGGATTTGAGAGACCTTGATGACTATTTTGAAGCAGCTTCCTAACCTTTAGGTGGAAAAGGCTTTCATTAGGAGGAAGGTGCTCCCCTACACTGCAAATCATTTATGAAAGACTAGATGCATTTTTGAAAGAGAAATTTTAGTTCTACTCAAGTTATCAGGTTCTCAGGAACTGTGATAAATGAAGGAGTAACTATAGCACTTGGCTTAAAGACAGTTTGAGCCTGCTGTTACGTGGAGTGAAACCATCTGCCTGCAGCTCTGATCTACTATGGCATCATGGAAAGGCCACTGCTCTGTGCTTTGGCAGGAGGTGAGAGCCTTCAGTGCTTCACAGTGGGAACCTCGGGGAATGTTTCTCCTCACTCAGTACTGTCTGCAAAAGATAACTGCGTTCAGGCAGCTTTGCATGGGTTGCTTACTCAAGGCTTACTCATGGGAAGTGACAACAGCTCCCTACTGTTTTACCGTGGACTGGGGTTGGGCTCAGCCCACCACTGACCTCCACAGACTCAGAGAGCACCTTTAATGCTGCCAATGACTTGCCATCTACCTGTGACACTGTCATTGGTCATAGGAATCACCTCATCCTCTCACTCCCCACGCTGCCCTTTCACCTCTCTCAAACCCAAACTTTCCTTCCCTGGTTTTGTCTTGTGACTTACAGGCTTGGCCTCCAGAAATACATAGCTTGCCCCATGACTCTTCCCCCTGGCCTGGGCTGTTTTGCCTACTCCTGTTCATTTTTGTCCAACCACTTCAGGCCTGATGTGTGTGTTGTCTCTCTCTAATGAATCCAGCTTATTTGCTTATATGGTAATTGGTGTTTTCAATGCACAGAGCTGAAAAAACCCACCTCCCCAGCATGAATGTGGCAAGGCAACACTACATTCCAGCCCCTGGAGATGCTGAAGTTGTCTTTGCATTTAGCTGTCCATCTGGCAGGAGATGATTACGTTGCAGGGCAGGAGAGCAATGCACAGGGACACAAGTCCCATCTGAAAGGATGAGCTGGCACTGATTAACTCAGATTAAGAGCCACAATAGGCAGCTGGGAACCGGTGGGCAGAGATAATAGCAGTTTCAGTGGCTGTCTCTCTAGCTTTAAATATTCTCATGAAAAGGAATGGGAGGGGAACCTTGACAGATTTATTGCAAGGTCCATGTGATCAGATTTATTTCCTATTAAATGAAAATACTGGTAGGACCAGAAGGGTTATTCAGACCCAGTACCTGACTTCAAATTTACAAGTTGTGTAGAATAAGATGTTTACTAATTTGTAGTGATAAGGATTGGCTCTTACTTTTAGGACTCACACACTTAGCACAGCAGTTCATGAGTGAAAGTGCCAGGTTGTGTGTATAGATATAACAGGGGCTGTGCAGCAGTGGGGCTTCAAGTGTTGGTTTCCAACTACTTCATCTCACATGTGGTGTGATGGCTAACCTGAGAGAGCCTGTGCCTGAGTGCAAGGGGAGGATTCCCCAAGTCCTGGGGCTCTGTACCAAGTAGAAGCTGATATTTTATTGTTTATATTCTATTTTTCACTATGTGGCCATAAGACATCAGAAGATAGACTGGAAACTATCGCAAAGTAGAGAAGAAAAATACATTCCTAGGTATGCAAATAGCAGACAAAACTGAGTGACCTAGAAGTCCTAAACATTTCAAGTTGAGTTAAATAATTATCTACTTGAAAGGCCAAAGAGTTACACTGAGAGCCTGGATCCTCTGGAAGATTTGATGGTCTCCAACTATTCTCTCCCCTGGGTTTCATGTGGCTTGGTTTAACAAGAATTTAAGACACTGATT
Organism: Dromococcyx pavoninus; assembly: GCA_033558185.1. Classification (NCBI taxonomy): domain Eukaryota; kingdom Metazoa; phylum Chordata; class Aves; order Cuculiformes; family Neomorphidae; genus Dromococcyx; species Dromococcyx pavoninus. The sequence continues at coordinate 1,515,320 of JAUMJL010000286.1, read as the reverse complement.
TAACAATTCTCAGCATTCTGGGAAGTGATCAAATTCTGTGAAAAATGAAAGAAAAAAAGAAGGAGCTTCCCCTGAAGGCAGGGTGGTGGATGCATGAAGCACAAATGTTGCTGGAAGATCACCCAAAAATGAATCCACACGAGCTGGAGCATAGATGATAGATGATAACATGAAGGAGACACCTTGCTCAAGCAGATACTGGGCTTGGAGCAAGTTTTGCCCTGCCACACCTTTACAGAGATATTGAAATATAAAGTACCTGGATTTGTATCAACCAGTCATGATGACACCAACACTGACCCAGCCTTAACGTGAGCAACTGACCCCAAAGCACTGCTAAATGCAGAGGGAGAGGTTGGGGTTGGGGTTGGGGTTGGCCCTGAGGACTGCTCCACACAGGTGGGCAGAGGTTACCATAGGTAGCATCTCTGAGGAAGGTGGTGCTTGTCCAACACAGGGATCCAAGGACACCTGGCGGCTCTGCATGGGAAGGTTGGCTGGGCCCCCATCCAGCATGGGCTTGGCAAAACTCTGGTCATTGACAGTCTCTGCGGGGTCTCCCTTTTTGGTTCCCATTAATCTCTGCAGAAAGGGGATTCAGAGGCATGCCTGGGCTGTGGCCAGCAGCCTTTATGCTCACTGCTTTGGTGACAGAGAGTGTTTTAACGACCTGTCAAGACACCAAAAGGGAACTGAAAGCCTCTGTGTACAACAAGCCCCACCAGCAGCAGAAAACAGGGGCTGCTCTGCATGGAGGAGCTGCAGCCTCTTGAGGAGGCTTTTCTACCTATGTAAGCTGCTTGAGCAGCTCTGTACTTTGTGCAAGGATGCTCAAAGGAGTGGCAAGAGCTGGATGCAAAAGCTGAAGAGAAGAGAAAAATCCAGGGTGTGGAGTAGAACAGAGGTGATTCTTTGTGATAAAGTGCAATAAAAGTATGTATGAGCTAAACTGTGGCTGTTTCAGTATAATAATTAAGTTTGCCTAGCTCACCACCCTAGTGGAGTAGGGAAATACCCCAGCCTGAGGTGACATTGGAAGCACAAGAGATAAAGACCCTGCTCTGCAAAGCTATTAAGTGCCCTGAAGCATTTCTCCAGCCTGAGGAATAGATAAAAGCCATAGAATCTTGTGAAGCACTCAGGTAAGAAGCAGAAGTAGGGCTAAGGATAGTGTCTCCCAACTTCACTTAAACTACTTTATAGAGGTACTAGTCTTAAAAAACTTTGGTCAATAAAGAGATTTGGATCACATCCTGGTAGTATTTTCTCTCTTTGCTAAGGAGCAAATATCAGATAAGTTGATAATTTAGATTCATCAGTTTTCCTGTAGAAAAGGTGAGGACGGACTTTTTAGCAAGTCCTGTTGTGACAGGACAAGGAGTAATGGTTTTAAACTAAGGGAGGGTAGATTTAGACTGGATCTAGGGAAGAAATTTTTTACAATGAGGGTGGTGGAACACTGGCACAGGTTGCCCAAGAAGGTAGTGAAGGCCCCATGCATGGAAAAATTCAAGGTCACTTTAAATGGGGCTCTGAGCAATCCAGCCTAGTGGAAGATGTCCCTGCTCCTGCAGCGGGGTCAGACTGGGTGACCTGTAAAGCTCCCTTCCAACTCCAACCCAAAGCATTCTATGATTCTATAACTACCTGAAGCTGGGGAACAGTCACTGGAGCCTGGTCACAGGCTGGTATAGTACATAAATCCCTTTAGTTGTGAACTCAGTTGCAGCATTTTAAAATCTCTTCTGATGCACCTTTAGCTATGTCTGAAGTTGCATTTTTTAAATCTGTCTTGTCAAACCTCTTCTTGGTAACTTATTAATCAATTAAAAGTGTACCATGGCATGAAATGTAGCCAAAAGCAATAGCAAAAACTCCCCAAAGATACGTGTTCTCCTAACAGTTTTAAGAGGATATTGTGTGTGTTGCACACCTTCAGCTGCATCTTAATTAGGCTGTGGTGATAGATACTGGCTCATTTTACTCCGTATCTTTCTTCTTTCTGGAGAGCACAGGAACTTTTCATGAAGTCTTTAGGTTGACCCAATATTTGTCTGTGTGACCTCAACCAAGTTCATTCATCCTACCAAATACCTCTCTTCACTCATCAGAGAGTCACAAGTGTTTTCTCCATTCTATGGCACCAGTCCCTGAAGAAAACCTGAAGTTGGGACAAACTGAATTCTTCACTGCACTATCAGAGATCTGAAAAACCAGAGCACAACAGCCTTCATTTTGGGAATATGCAGGTGAAATGCAAAAAAGTGAAATAAAACATATGTTGGAAGGGACCTAAAAGACCATCCAGTTACAATTCCCTGCCACCTTCCACTAGACCAGGTTGTTTAAGACCCCATCAACCTGACCTTGAGCACTTCCACGGAGGGGGATCCACAGCTTCCATGGGCAACCAGTGCCAGTGTCTCACCACCCTCATTCTGAAGAATTTCTTCCTAATGTCTAAGCTAAATCTACTCTCTTTCAGTTTAAAGCCATTGTCCCTTATAAAAAGTTCCTCTGCAACTTTCCTGTAGGCTTCTTTTAGTACTGGAAGACTGCTGCAAGGTCTCCCCTCTGGAGTTCTCTCTTCTCCAGGCTGTACAACCCCAACTCTCTCAGCCTGTACTCACAGGAGAGGTGCTCCATTTTTGTGTCCCTCCTCTGAACTGGGTCAAACAGGTCCATGTCTTCCCTGTGCTGAGGACCCCAGAGCCACTCGCAGCACTCCAGGTGAGGTCTCACCAGAGTGGTGTAGAGGAGCAGACACTTCTGCCACTTTCACCCCCAGCCCTTCCCCTCCCGTCTGCTCCCAGTCCATTCCATAGCTTGCTTTGATACTGGGGATTGCTCTGACCCAGGTGCAGGATTTTCCTGTTGGAAGAATCCTGGATTGAACCAAGAACCTGGTAAAAAACCATAAAAATAAGCTCAGTGAAACCTATTTTCTCAGGATCAAGAGATTTTTCTTCCTTTACTCCAAGCAGTGCACTCCCAGGGCCTTCATCTGAAGAAGAAATTCCAAAAAATAGATGTTCAGGACAGTATGGTGAGCCCTTGAGGTTGCCTTCACCCTTCTGCACCAGGGCTGTGAATCATTTATCATGCTAAAATAGGTAGCCACTACTTCACACTTGTAATGCCTTTGGCTTCTCAATGCCTCTCTTTTAGAGGAGATTGCTCAGCATCCATGCAAAGAGAGCAGTATGATGCCTCCAAAATTAGAAATATTTTTCTCCCACTGAACCTGATGGGTTATGGGTGCACAGTGCCCCAGGGGGTGGTTGGTCTGTTTTACTTGCTCAGGGCTGCCCAGAAAGTCAGTGGCAGAGCATGGATTTCGATGTACATCTCCTGTACTCTGTGCCAGGGCTTTTGCAGTCTCAATTCTTACAGCTCCTGCAGCCTGGCACTTGCATGCAAACACAATCCTGTCTGGTTAGAAACCCTCCCATTGTCTGCAATGCCTTGGCCAAAGAGGATTGGAACAGGCTTTGCATGACTCCAATGCAAAACAACAGCCTGTCTGGGGGAGCTGGGAAAGACACCATTAGACAGGCAAAGACATTTTAGCCTTATAAAGAGAAATATGACAGATGCCAGAAGTGGTTTAAAGTCAGTAAAGAAGGAATGTTTGGTCATTCTAATAATGCACAAACTAGAGGTCATTTAATTAAATTACCAGGTGGGAAGATACAAACATGCTGAAGTAAGTATTTCTCTTCCTGTCATTAATCTATGAAGTCATTGCCACAAAACATTGTGGATGTCAAAAATTTACATAAGCTTAGGAAAGCAAATGGACAAAGTTCATGAAAGAAAAAAACTATAGGGTGTATTAACATAAAGATACCATTTCTAGCTTAAGAAAACCCATCTGAAGCACTGTGTTTGGCTCTGAGGCCCCCAATGTAAGAAAAGACACGAACCTGTTGAAGCAGGCCCAGAGGAGGGCCACAAAGGTGATCAGAGGGCTGGAGCACCCCACAAACAAGGACAGACTGAGAGAGTTGAGGTCGTTCAACCTGGAGAAGAGAAGGCTCTGGGGAGACCTTATAGCAGCCTGCCAGTACTTAAATCCACCTTCAGGAAAGAAGAAGAGGGGCTTTTTATCAAGGAGTGTGGTGATGGGATGAGGGGATTGAGTCCATCATCAGCAAGTTTGCAGATGATACCAAGCTGGGAAGAAGGGTTGATCTGTTAGAGGGTAGGATGGCCCTACAGAGGGACCTGGACAGATTGGAGAGATGGGCTGATTCCAATGGGATGATGTTTAATAAGTCCAAATGTCGGGTACTTCATTTTGGACACAACAATCCCATGCAGAGCTACAGATTGGGGACAGAGTGGCTGGAGAGTAGTGAGGCAGAAAGGGACCTGGGAGTGCTGGTTGACAGGAAGCTCAACATGAGCCAGCAATGTGCCCAGGTGGCCAAGAAGGCCAATGGCATTCTGGCCTGCATCAGGAATAGTGTAGGAACAGGACCAGAAAAGTTATTGTCCCCCTGTACTCGGCACTGATCAGGCCTCATCTTGAATACTGTGTACAGTTCTGGGCCCCCCAGTTTGGGAAAGATGTCAGGATACTGGAGTGTGTTCAGAGGAGGGCAACGAAGATGGTGAAGGGGCTGGAGCACAAGCCCTGTGAGGAGCGACTGAGGGAGTTGGGGCTGTTTAGTCTAAAGAAGAGGAGGCTCAGGGGAGACCTCATTGCTCTCTACAACTACCTAAAAGGAGGTTGTAGTCGGGCAGGGGTTGGTCTCTTCTCTCGGGTGACCAGTGACAGAACTAGAGGGCATGGACTCAAGCTTCATCAGGGAAAGTTTAGGCTTGATGTGAGGAAGAAGTTCTTCACTGAAAGGGTGATTGGCCATTGGAATGCGCTGCCCAGGGAGGGGGTGGAGTCACCGACCCTGGAGGTGTTTCAGGGGAGACTGGATGAGGCACTGAGTGCCATGGTTTAGATGATGGTTGGTGTTAGTGTTGGTGTTGGTGTTAGTGTTGGGTTATAGGTTGGACTTGATGATCTCAGAGGTCCTTTCCAACCTTATGATACTGTGATACTGTAATGGTTTAAATATAAAAGAGATGAGATTTAGATCAGATGTAGGGAAGAAATTCTTCACAGTGAGGGTGGTGAGACACTGGCACAGGTTGCCCAGAGAAGCTGTGGATGCCCCCTCCCTGGGAGTGTTCAAGGCCAGGATGGATCAGGCTTTGAGCAGCCTGGTCTGGGGGGAAGTGTCCCTGCCCATGGCAGTGGGGGTTGGAACTGGATGATCTCTGAGGTCTCTTCCAATCCAAAACATTCTATGGTTCTACATCTACTTGCACCTTCTATTGGTCTTGAAACACCAGATTAAAAGATGTTTAACCTAAGCCCAAATATCTGTTCCTGGCATCTAAAAGACTGTTTACCAAGGGCCTATGAAATGCCTGCTCCAAATCAGAAGGCTCAAGAGCAGGTTGTGTTTCACCCATTGAGCAGCACCAGCTTTCACACTATGTGCAACGTGAACTACTGTAGTGTCCTATTGGGCTGAGATGAATTTGCCTGGAGGATATGATTTGACCTTAATCAGCTTTTCTGTCAGAGGTGGAGGGATATGGGGGCTACACAGAGATATAAACCGGCTGTCTCTACTGTGCCCCTCAAAAAAGATTAAGTGAGGGGAGTGATCCTGATTAGGGACATTTTATTTGAAGGCAGGGGAAACAACATGGATTTATTCAGGTCAGGGGAATACTGAGCAGCTGATCACACGCTAAATATTTATGTCCAGCTGGGGGATTCCTTGGAATGATATTTTTCCACCCATCTGTAGTGAAGTTCGCAGCAGACACTCTCCAGAGCTCATTAATGTAATGGTAACTATGTCTATAAATCCAGACACAGGGGAACTCACCTGGGTAGAGGACAGGGCTGTTGCTGCAGATGAGATTTTTGACAGTGTGTCACAAGCTTTTCCAGCTCTGAGCCAGCGAGGCTATGCTTCCCTGGTTAGTGACAATTTACTTTCTAACTGGGGTCAGAGAGGAGAGCAGCTGCCTTTGACTGTGAAATCAACAGTAGATAAAACAGATGATAAAGCCTCAGGGTGCTCCTTCTCTCTTTCCCTGTCCCCTGCTCCGTCTCCAATACCAGTCGGTGATGCAGTATTTCTGTTTCCACAAGGAATGTTTCCTCCACCAAACTGTGGTAGTGATGAGCTCCTAGAGGAGCACTGATGCCTTGGTCAGAACCCAGCCACCCTTCTCGGACACAGATGGGAATGTAATCAGCACACAGCATATTATATGAAACACCTTTCTTTGGGAATTTCTTACAAACTCGCTCCAGTCCTGGTTGCTAAGTAGTTTTGGTCTCAGCCCACTCCCTCCTGGTGGGGTACAATAGGTCTTGGCTTGTCTTTGGCTTAGGTGTTAGCATGTAGGTTTGCTTAAACCTAGCTATGTTGTTAGGAACTGGTCTGTCCAGGGATGACCAGATCTTTTGAGAGGCCTCAGCCCATCTGCTAAGACACTGGCAGAGGACAGAGGCTTTTGTCTCAGTGAAGATAGATTTGGAAGAGAACTGGTGGAAGGATTTTCCCAGAGACGTTGTGCAGGCTCCATCCTTTAAGGTTTTCGAGGCACAACTGGATAAATTTCTGAGTCCAAACCCCAGAGGTGACTGTTGTTAGCAGGAGGTTACACTAGAGACCTCCTGAGGTCATTTTGAGCCTGCATTGACTGTGATTCTATGGGACAGCTGCTTGAATTTGTCAGGTGAGGCTGCTAAATAACAGAGAGAGCATCCCTCCTGCCCCAGGTGGAGACCATACATCCACTGGGGACCAAGGGGTGACAGGCAGGCATAACTTGGGGCTGAAGTGCCCCCCAGAACATGTGGATCCTCATGCTGGTATTCTCATTTTTCTGCCTTTGTCTCATTTTATCAGTCGTGGTGTCTCATTCCCCATGAATGCAGGTGTCTTTTTTTCTACTTTAAAAAGACATTCTTCTGTAAGAGGTTTAATCCTCCCTTCACCCCTGCCCATACTTGACACTTATCCTTTATCTACCCCTATAATTGCATAGATATTACAGAGAAATGTTGCTTCCACAAAGGCCAGGAGGTCAAAATGGAAATGCAGGAATCTCAGCATGAAATTTATTTGTCCTCCAGCTGATACACATGGAAAGTGTCAGAATGGGAGACTGATAGGCTGAGGATTGCCCAGCCATTGTACAGTCACAGGTGACAGCCTGGGGACAACTCACTATGTGCAGATCAGGCCCCAAACCCACTGACAAATAAATGCACATGCAAGTAAACAAGAGTATTTCCTGTGCATGCAGATGAAAAGCAATAAGAAATATTTACTCCCTCCACTGTCAAGCTTTAACCAATTTATTCCAGGAAAAATGGCGTGAGTGAGGAAAATGAAGTGAGTAATAAGACGGGAATGGAGCTACCCTGCTGGGAATTCATCTGAACAGATGGATCTGCCACTGTATAAATATTTGATCGTGTTTCTGATCAAAGGCACGTAGAGTAATTCAGGAATCTGTGTTCAAGCAGGAAAAGAGAAAAGCTTTTCTTTTATTACAAGATAAATCTTGCTCCTCTCAAGCCTGCTCCCATTAAAAAACAGCAATTAAAGGAGGAACCCACCCCCAATATAATATAGAGGTGTTCAGACAAGAGCAAAATAGTGCTAGAAAATTGCATTTTTTCATGGATCCTCTGAGAGGCAAACCCAATATATTTGCCCAAGTACATCCATTTTTATCCAGTCTGATGTGCCATCAAGGCTGGCTGTTAGCTCAATTTCAACCTCTGCTGTGCAAATAGATACGAATGCAGTTGGCCCCTAACTCCATCTTACGACTGACTTTGCTCTGTTCTCCTCCCATAGGGAAAAACCCCCTTATTATGCACGAACCATCCTGGGAGAAACCCAGGAAGTCTACATATCCTCCAGAGTACAGACCTTTATTTTTTTTTTCTCCTCTCTCTAAGCAGTAATTATCTGTTGGATAAGTCATCAAATCATAGAATCCTGGAATGGTCTGAGTTGGAAAGGACCTTAAAAACCATTCAGTTACAACTCCTTGCCTCCACTAGACCAGGTTGCTCAAAGCCCCATCTATTCTGGCCTTGAATGCTTCCAGGGAGGGGGCATCAACAGCTTTCCTGGGCAACCTGTGCCAGTGTCTCACCACCTTCACTGAGAAGAATTTCTTCCTAATGTCTAATCTAAGTCTTCCCCCTTTCAATTTAAAGCCATTCCCCCTCATCCTATCACTCCTTGCCCATGTAGAAAGTTCCTCCCCAACTTTATTGTAGGCCTTCTTTTAGCACTGGAAGACTGCCATACTGTCTCCCCCCTGAGTGTTCTCTTTTCCAGGCTGAACAACCCCAGCTCTCTCAGCCTTTCTCCACAGGAGACGGGTTCTATCCCTCCGAACATTTTTGTGTCCCTCTTCTGAACCGGCTCAAACAGGTCCATGTCTTTCCCATGATGAGGACCCCAGAGCTGGTTGCAGTGCTCCAGGTGAGGTCTCACCAGAGTGGTGTAGAGGAGCAGACACTTCTGACACTTTCCCTTGATCTGCTGGCCCTGCTGCTTTTGATGTATTCCAGTATAGAGTTGGATTTCTGGGCTGTGAGCGCACATTGCTGGCTCGTATCCAACTTTTCATCCACCAGTAACCCCAAGTCCCTCCCCTCAGGGCTGCTCTCAATCCTTTCTCTGCCCAGACTGTATAAATAATGCGGGTTGCCCTGACCCGTGTGCAAGACTTGGCCTTGTTGAGGTTTATGAGGTTTGCGGGGTTGCCAATGTTCTGCATTGCAGGATGAATGATGTAAATGATGAAAGAGAATCAGGAAGGTCTTCTGAAAGACACTGAAGCTAAGCCAGCAAGCCTGAATTTGGGGTATTTGCAAGGTATACTTGTCCTCTCCAGTGAAGAGTGCTTGAGAGCCAAATTTTTGGTCCACTTTCTGCTCATTGGAAGAACCATGTTCCTGGCCTCATCTCCTAGGCAGAAGCGCCATCTGCTGCAAGATCAACACTTCTTCATCCAACACCACCACAATTTTTTTCAGAACACTACGAGTTTGGAAAAACGGGGAAAAGCGAAGATGTTTTCCATCTCCTGAATGAAAAGAGAACTCAGTAACACACAAGGCTCCTGCCCAAGCTTGGTGCCTCGGTAGGAGACTCCTCTGCAAAATAACTTTTGCTTCTAGGGAATGTTGTGTTTCTCTCCATCTCAGGGTGTCCATCTCAGGATGTTCATACCTGCTTTGCAGTGCGTGCAGAGCTGCTAACTCAAGCTGTATGGCTGGCATTTGGCATGGTCCTTGTCTGTGCAAAACGAAGGGATCAGAGGAAGGAGATGGTTGAAATGAGCTCTGGAAAAGGGAAGTGGTTCGCGTTACGCCTCTCCCCCCAGTGGAGCTGGGGAGGTCATGGGCAAGGCTTGCAGGATCATAAACTAATCCAGGCTCACCAACTCCTCTTAGCAACAACAAAGCTTGACCCAGCCCTGTGGGACGTGCACTGATTCAGCCTGTTCTCAGCTTCTTGGGGTTCAGGTCCTGCAGCTTGAACAGGCCAGACAAATAATACCTGAGCCATTTTGGGGAGGGGACTGCGGTGCGTGCTTACTTTAGGTTGCACAAGACAAAAGGTTTGTCAAAGAGACTGCGAATGCTTAACTTTCACCTTTGTTAAATATTTTCTTTTTCTCCCCAAGTAAAAACTACGTCACTGGAAATTACCTGCCTGGCTTGGGTTGGGACTGCACGAATGGCTTCCTGTGGGTGCAAGTGAAATCTGACTGTGCAGCTCAAAGTTTGAGGTCAGGATCTTCTCTGTGAGAGAAAAAAACCCAGCGGAAACTGAGGAACAAAGTGATGCGTGATAGAGTTTTGCCTAATTCTTCAACTCACCTTTCCATAGCATTTTAATCTGCCACACAGATGTTGACTGCTGTCTCCCTGCTTGTTCTGAGATATGTTAGTGCACAGGACAAGGGGGCTGCAAGACCAAGCTGGACGCTATGAACATCCCATGTAAAGCCTCAGACAGGACACTAGCAAGGTCCTTGCCCATGCCTAGGTCTTTTAAATGCTCTGCTGATACATAAAATTTTCACTGCAAAACTGCCATGGGTGTTTCAGAAGCTGGGAGGGACATGCACAGACTACAGTTAAATGTACATTCACCTTTTTCTAAATCTAGTCTCTCTTAAGGACAGTGCAAGATTGAAGACCCATCCCAAAGTTGTTTCGAGGCAGTGTGGCCAAGCCATCTGGGCCTGCTTGCAGTCTTACTCCCCACCAGTGGGTGTCGTCTCAAAACCATCAGTCCTGGACTTCGTAGCTTTATCCAGGCTGTATTTCAGTCCACCCTTGCTGTGTTTTCCAGGAGGAGTTTTTCAACCTGGAAAGGGTGTTGTCCTCTTGTCCTTGCTGCTGTGTCCATCCTTAAAATTGCAAGTGCAGGCAGAGCTACTGCAGTCTAGATTTGCACACCACAGAGCATGCAGACGAGTCCATGACACGACTCATGCACACACCAGTTTTCTCCCATCTTCTCTTTGCAGACCCCATTTTAATCCCCAGTCCTTGAGCTCTGCGTCTTGCTGGACCTGGGCACTGATGTCAGAGGGAAGGAGCTCGAACTGTACCTCGTTGCAAACACTGACCAAAGGGTTTTGGGTGCACAAAGTAGGGAAGAGGTGATTCTTTAGGTCAAGATGTTTAAACATAGCAAGGAGGCAGGACAGACACTAAGAGAAGGCTCCAAGGAGACCTTACAGCAGACTTTCAATACTTACAGGGGCCTACAAGAGACATGGGGGACAGACTTTGTAGCAGGGCCTTTAGCAATAGGACAAGGGCTAATGGTTTTAAACCAAAGGAGGAGAGATTGAGATTAAATATAAGGAAGGATTTTTTTATGCAGAGGGTAGTGAAACAAACACAAGCACAGGTTGCCCAGAGTGGTGGTAGATACTCCATTCCTGGAAACATTCAAAGTTAGGTTGGATGTGGCTCTGAGCACTTGATCCTGTTGATGTCCTGCTCATTGCAGGGGGGGTTGACTGCATGAACTTTAAAGGCTTTCAACCCAAACCATTCTGTGATTCAATGAAAATCACAGTCATGGCAGAAAATTCTGGGAGTGGCTGCTGGGGAAAACACCGTGTTTGGGCTGGTTTTATACCAGATGAGATTTGCTTTAAACAAACTTAGTTCAGAGGTAGTTTTCATGGGGTAGAACGTGTGGAGGGGCTAAGATACTGGACACTGGTTTAACACAGATTACTAGGTGCTGGAAAGAGGTCTGCATGCAAATATTTCCCTTTATTAGGTGCCCCATGCTGCCCAGGTTGAGCTCTGACCTCTGTACAGCATTTTAAGACCTTGAGCAGATAAGTTTGATGAAGCCTTATGCCCCTGCTTTGTAGCAGACATGGCTGCAATGAGAGTGTGGATGTGCTATGGAAAAAAAGGAGGCAGACGTGGAGATTTTTACAGAACAAACATCAGTCATAGTATCATAGAAAGATTTGGGTTGGAAGAGACCTTAAAGATCATCTAGTTCCAGTCCCCTGCCATAGGCAACAGCTTCCACTAGAAACACGGGTCCAGATTCCTTTGCAAAAAACAGTTCAAGCTCGCCTCCAGTCACAGCTAAGGCATATGAGGAAGCTTATAGATTCCTTGAAGAAGTACTGAGTCTCACTCAGCACCCAGCTCTGCTACAAGCCATCCACCTCACCTTGACCAAACCCCTCAACCTCACTATAAATGTGTCCCCACCTGGGGAGTGCAGACTGCCACAACAGCGAGTAGGCAACTTGCAAAGGAGAGTCCATCTATTGCTTTACAGAGCCCATCTCCAGGAAAAACCTCAGGTTTGTTTGGGAGAGAGGTTTTATGGTGATAAATCCCCTAAGGGCTGAGGTGGGACAGGGAGAGGCAGGAAGGCATTTCAGGACATTGCATCTGAATCTGTGTTTTCATCAGCATCCCCCTGGCTCGGAAAGAAAGAGCCCCCTAATAACATCCCACTGTCGCTTGCCATGGAAACGGCTGAGCCAGTACGAGCAGGTTAAGCAGCACATGACACTGCAATGCTCTTGCACAGACCTGAACCATCAAGCTTGAAAATGATAAACAAAGCCAAGTTTGCTGGGCAGGTGGGAGCGTGCATCAGTTGGGCTGCTGTCTCTGATAAGGACTGATTGCTAGAAATCTCCAAATAGATATGCAATTCCTCCCTTTCTCCTTTTCCTGGAAAAAAGGGGCTGGCATTAGGACACAATACAGTTCCATTGTTCCTAATGACCCATTGCACACAAGGCCAGCCCTGAGTAGACCATGATTACTTTTCAAATCCATGTCAGTTCTTCCTTGTTCCTCAAGCAATCAAGCATATCTGTGACGAGAGCTTTATTTTGAACAGTTTTTGCCCTTCTGGCTTTCAAGGAGAACTCAGATGTGCCCACGGGGCTGTGACCCACAGCAGACTGTGGCTCCTCCAGCACCATCCCTTAAACAGAGAAGACAGTCTGAGCACATTTCCTGAAAGTGGAAGTAAGAAACACCGTGCTTCAGGAAGCTGATTGTGAGGACCACCTCCATCTCTCCAAGTATTACACAAAGCACAAGACCAGCCCAAGGCTGTCTAGAAGCCTTAGACCAATGAATTTCCTCCCTGTTCCTTCACTTATTCTGTAACTTTAAATGCTATTCCTGACCTCCTGGATTTGTAATGATGATTTAGATGATTTATGGGGATGTTTTTGCTGTGGAAAGGCTGAGCTCTTTGTCCCTGTGGCTGTTGTGTCTGAGTGCCCTTCCACCCTTACAGCAGAACTTTCTGCCTAGTCCTCTCTTCCAGCCGTGGTGATGACAGAGCATGCTCTGGACAAGCACTAAACCATGTGGCTGTGTTGGGTGAAGAACAGCTCCTTATCCTTGTACAGGGAAATCCCTTCTTGTTGGAGGAGATAGCTGCTGCCATGGTTTATCCCTTGTGTGTTGGCCCAGGCTCCAGCTCAGAAGGCCATGTTTGAGAAGCTGTGGGTCAACTTTGGCAGTTCTCTGGCTTGCAAAGACCCAAAGCTGCAAATCCTGGGCACTGATTGATCTCCTCATCCATACAAAAGCTCAGCAGCCACTAAACCCACAGATACTGCAAGGGTGATGCCCAAGTCCCTCCTCCAGTAACTAAGATGCCCTGCAGGATGTTGTGGAGCTAGCAAGGAAAGAAAACATGTATTGGGCCCTTTAGAAAAAGGTGATTCCTGGAGCAAATATAGGACCCAGACCAGTGTCTTTTTGCCACAAGGACACCAGAGACAGACATGCTTCAGCCCACCCTTCTCAGCACTTGGCCAGCCTGGATCTATCCCTAGCCCCTAGATCTGCCACCCTCACTAGAGATGTAGAGGGGGTTTTCAGTGTCCTCAACAACCTCTCCGAGCAGTCAGGAAGGGAGGGAGTTGGTTCATCCACGTATTATTTCACTGTGATGCGGCAAAGGCGCCTGCATTAGGCCTTTCCATCATTCATCCCTCAATTACACCTCGACTGATGGACTCATCTCTTCTCTTTCCTTTCAATAGCACATCATTAATGGGTGAGAGGCCGATTGCACTTCACATTAATTCAGTCAGCTGGGCTAGAGAGTAAAACGAATGTTTTCCTGAGCCTAGATTTAGTCCCCTGAGAGACCCCTCTCCCCCTTCCTCCCCTCCCCTTGCCATCTGCTCATGACAAAGTGCTCTCAGCTCTCCCCCTATCCACCAACACCCATCCATCTCCATCAGCACAGCTAGCCATGCTGAGCACACAGCATAATAAGATCTCTGCTCTCTAATTAACTATACGTATGCTGTTTCCTGGCTGTGGAAAAAGGAGGTTGCAAAAAATTGGGATGAAGTGCTGGTGGGTAAGGAGTGGGAAGTTACCTTCACCTCAAATGTATATTTGTACCTATGAAGGTTGCTATAGAGCAGGCCAGAAATCAGAGGAAAAGCATTTGTGGCTTTTTTTGTTTTACCTCCCTGAGTTTCGATGTTTTGGGAGGGGATGTGCTTGCATCGGATCCTTGCACACAAAAGATTATTCCCCATGCAAATACAGGACACAAATAATTATTTGCACCTGCACTGGTTGAAGTGTGGGATAATGTGGGGTTGCAGCATGAGCTGCATCCTTCTGGGATGAGCAGTAAGAAAGGCATGAATTCACAAAGTGATTTTGCATGCAGGGCACGCAGTGGTTCCGTGTCTGCTTTCAAGGGATTCCTTTGGACCTGAAGAAGAAAGTATCTGCAACATTCTTTCAGGTCTCAGTAACTCCAAAGAGAAGAAACCCACACACCATTAATATTTGCCTCTTTTTCTTTTTTATTTATTTTGAGAACTGTGAAGATAATTTAAATTACTAAGCAACAGAACCTTTTAATTCTTTCTGAATTAGGTGGGATTCTTTTCCTTGCAGAAAATGCTTGCTTTTTTCTAAACAGGGATAGTTAATTGTGTGCCCTCTACCGAGGTGTTGCAGCACATCTTCTCCTCAAGCTAACGCCGTAATTTCATGGATAATTTACCCCACAGTCCCCATCTGGCTAGCAACGGTGATACAGGATATCCAGCTTTAGGACTTTGGGTATTACATCTAAACCAGCTCTGCTCCTTTGTTGCAAATAAGATCTTTTTTTCTTATTCCACTTTGGAAAACCACTCGTTGGTGGTGAGTTAACGTGGTCCAGGCAGAGTCTGGACTTGCTGTAGGAGGGTGCAGTCCCACATGTTGCTATTCTACCCTGCAGCTGCCCTTCTCACAACCTTGGCTGGCTTTTCTTTGTTCCTTTAATCCACCTCTTCCTAGAGCATTGCCTCTTCTACTGTCCAGATTATCACCTACTTCATGGTGCATATGATTTTTCTTGCTTTGATTATATGGTTGTTCTCTCTATTTCCTTCAAGCTCCCAAGCTGCTTCTGTGTATATACTTTTGTGGCATTTTAAATACAGGATGAGGGAGAAGATTACAGTAAGGGGTGGTAGTTAGGAGGTGAGCTATATGTGAAGGACTGTACACATCCCAGTTATGGTTGAGAACATCAAGACAGCCTAGGGAAACTGGAGGCATGTTTTGGGAACGGGCAAGTTGAGACAGAGAGATTAAAATGCTCCTTCGCTGAGGCTAGCAAATCAGAGTGACAGGAAAAGAGAGAGAAGAGGCTGAGTTAGGTGGCTCTTCGTGCTGAGACAGTAGGGAGGACATCCCCATCCCTCATGGCTTATAGGCTGCTTTGCTCCACCAAGGGGCTGCAGAGCTGTAGGCTTTCCAATTCAGCTCTCAGACCTTTCCTGTCACAGTGCCTGCAGGAATCAAGCACACTGAACAGAAACCAAGCCACCTCTCCTGTTTGTTTTGCTATAGAGGAGGGAAAAACAGAGCCTAAGGATGTCTAAGGATCCCTGGAAGAACATATTCCCTCCTCCTTGCGTGATGGGTATGTGTGCAGTTTTGGGACCATCTCCACATGGAGGCCAACAGGTTATTTCACCTTGCACTATGTTTTTTTAACATAACTTGGAGCTTGCACAGGCTCTTTGAATTCTACCAGGGTACAATCAGAGGTATCTCAGCTATGAAAATGTGTTTAGAGAGTAAATATGGACTAGATTGTAGTCTCCAACACTGATCTAACCCACAGGTTCCTAGATGTTTAAGCCACACCCCAGGTACAAATTGTCCTCAGTTTTATTGAGATGAGGAAGATATAGATAAACGGCTGGGCCAGTGCATTGGTCTCAAATACACCCAGGAATAATCCTAAAGCATCCATGGGGGGAATTCTGCTGAGGAAGAGGTGTTTGTGAACAGCTGTTTGGTATATGAGGGGTATGTTGAGGAATGACAGATGGGGAAACAGACTGTTGACAGCATGTTTTCAAAGCTGTTTGCTTTTACTTTGTCTATTATACTTTTTGTTGCTAGTGTAATTTATCTGGAGAAGCAAAGGCCCTCTCCTCACATATGGGTGCATTCTTTGCTAGCAAACTGGAGTCACAAGCAGCTCTGATTCTCATGCCAGTAGATGATCTTGCTGCAGTAGGACTGAAGATGCTGCTAAGAGCAATCTGAAGAGTGAGGTGCTGGGCTTGGAGCAAAAAGGAGCTGAGGAGGAGGCCCTAAATGCACAGAGTGAGTCTGCTGCTGGTCCTCCTGGGCAGTGAGTTACTGCAACTACCAGACCAGCATGGAAACACAGGGTAGACCAAGTTGGACCTAGTCTGGACAATTGTTCTGTCAAATGGTTCTATCAAAAATTATACCATACTGGGGGATGTCTTTGTGGTATAAAGCAAAGGAAAAACAGAGATTCATGATCCTTGGAAGGTAAACAACTGTACTTGCAAGGCTGGGCAGAGGGTTCAACACAGAAGGCAAGGATGGGAGGTTGTAGGGTTTTTTTAAGAAAACTGCACTACATAAAAGTGAAGAGCTCTCATCTAGTAAAGATATCCTCTGAAAGAGAGCTTATGAAAGCTGAGGTCCAAGTGATTTCTTAAATCCTCACTGTCCTATGTGCAAAAGAAGAGAAAAAGCAATAAGTAAAGTGTAAATTGCTGGTTGTTTGAATCTCAGAGAAAGACACACCATGCAACTCACAGAGCTGGTAAGGAACTATCAGTAGAGTTTATGAAATTAGAGTTAATATTCTTTCCCTTTTGTGTTCTTGGTCATGGGAACAGACGGTGAAGATGAATTACTTGATTGGAAGCTGATGGCTCTCTAGGGATGAGGGATGTTAAACTCTCTTATGTTTAATTTGGGTAAATAGAGGGCAGTCACAGATGGTGTCAGACTGTGTGGGGTTCAAATGCATGTGCCTATACCTGCAGCCACTGCTTCTGCAGGGCTGATTTACAGAAGAATAATTATGATTTAAATTATCTGTATGGAAAACCGTAGGAAAGAAGTGGTTCTTTAAGAAAAGATAAAAAGATACTATTGCACAGCCCAGAAATGGAATCATTCTTTGTTAAAAAAAACCCCATTAAATGGAAAAAAAAAGGGGATGGATAAGAGCTGATGTAAATTGTAACTAAAATACTATAGAAAATTGGTGCAGGAACTTTAAGGGTTTTGTATGAAAACCAGGAAATGGAAAGGTCAGGGGAAAAGATGAATAAAGTATTTCATTTATGAAGAAAAAAGACAACTTCCAGTAAAGATTGAGATCCCTTGTACTATGATACTAATGATCAGCTGCAAGACAGCTGTGAAAATCAACCCTCACATTGGCAGAGTTGTTTTGGTACCCACTCTTAAAGCATCACTCACAGGCAATGGCAAAATGCTCAAAAGGGCTGGAATTTCACATAAAAACCCTGTGTAAAATTACTGCATGACCATTACAGACATTGTCTTAAGACTGAACCTAGTGCTGCACCCAACCTATATGTGACCTGGACTCAACCACTGTCCCCTTCCACATTTTCTGGAGGGATAATATACTGGGGGAATGGCTCACACCCAGGCTCTTGTCTTAGTCCTTTGTGGAGGGACAAAGGCAGCTGTTGTGCCCCAGAAACCACAGCGTGCACGTTCACCCTGAGGATGTGAGTATTATATGGAAAGGATGCACACACTGAGGAGTCATAGAGGGCACATGCCTGTCCCCTTGTACACAAAAATGTGTGTGCACACAGGCTTTCTCCCTGCTTAGCAGAGCCAGGGGAGGGTATCTGGTCCCACTTTAGCGTGGAGCAGCCAGTTTTACAGCACCCCTCTGAGCTCTGCTAAGGCTATTTGTTTAAATACCAGCTCCACACTGCTCAAATTATCATAAGGTAAGTTCAGAGAGGGCTGCACTGCATTCTTCACCCAAGCCATACCCTATGGGTAGCTTTACTTTTTGCACTGTGAAGATGCAGAGCATTACAGATGCTTAGGGATCACACAACAGGGCCTGAACAAGAACCACTGACCCCTGGGCCAAATCGAGTCCTTTTTGCCAGCTGAGCTGTCCTGACTGCCCAGCTGCAAAGCTGCAGTTTAAATTGCTAAAGCCATGGAGGTAAATTGTCTGATGAGGGGTGGTAGGATTTATTAGAGGCTAGGGCTTTCTATTTGCCTCCCTAAACTCCTGGCTTGGACAGAGCTGGTATGTTGTAATGGGAATGAATTGCAACTCAGTTTTGCAGCCAATCATAGGTTTAGGGATGAGAAAACATCTGTCCATTCCCCATCTGACACTCTACTCCCTCCAGCTTTTGACAGATGCTCTGATTTCTAAAATCGCTCGCTGCTGCTGCTAAGACCCAATCCCTTCCAGAAGAGCCATGACAAAGAAGGACAATTAGGCAGTTATTTCAGCACAAATGACCAAATACTTGAGCAGCTGTGACAATCTGAACAGATTTGTATTAAGGAATGGAGATGGAAAGGCCATACGGTCCACAATATAAAGAGAGGATTTGTTATATGAATTTCCACTCTGAATGGGCAGGGACACTCCTGGCTGTGTCTGTAAAGAGAAAAATTTGGTAAATATAGGCTCTTTGGGGAAGTGCTCAGACAGCATGATTCAGTTTCACTCTGGTTTTCTAACTGTTGGTTATTTGCAGGGCATGTGTTGGCATTCCCTTTTAATTTGCTTTATAGTCTGATGCGTGATGCACAAGCTGGTCACCATCATCTTCCACTAGCTTGGGGTTGCCCAGAAGGCCAAGTTCACTTTTAGATATCCCTGCTCTGCTGCTGTGGGCAAATCCTGCAGTGCTTTGCCTTGTAAAAAACAAGCTTCCCCTGGAAAGGAATGGGTGTTATATCTTCTCTTTTCACTAAGCTGGGTGGAGGCTCCCCCTCTACCTTCTGTCGCAGTATTGGGCGAAGCAATTCATAGACCGAATTTTGCTCGTCTTCAAAGGAGGCGGGGGAATTCTGATCACAGAGATGAGCATTTGTCATTAAAGACACAAATAATCAGCTTGAAAAAGGCCTGGTGAAGATGTCAGCTGTATTTAATAGCATTTGGAGGTGATTTATGGTTCTGTTCAGAGACATTACAAAGAAATTACCCCCAGAAATAAGCAGAAGTGGCTCAGGTGGTAAAGCACAGCCTCTGCTGCACTGATGCTTCGTTGACCTGTGGTTCACAGGCCGATAATGAGCTATAAAGCCATGAGAAGTTGTTGCACAGAGCAGAAACCAAGTCTACCATGCACCAACACAACCCCTTTGCTGAAAGTCTAGACATCATCAAGGGCTGGTCCTGACTACCACCAGTACCTGGAAGCTGATGTGGAATTGAACCAATTATCTTTCTGATTGATTTTCTAATTATTTTTTTAAAGTCAGTACTGTAAAACTGTGCTTTTACAGAGCAGTAAATTTATTTCTGGCAAGGAATAAAGTTCTGCTTATCCCCTCCCACTTGCATGCACACTCCTTCATTGATTGACAAAGAGCAGATACAAAATGCAGTGTATTTTGCAAACAGCTTGGATGTCTTTTAGGCTGAAAAGTGTTTGGCACCTTCTTCTACCCAGCCTGAGTGCCCTGGGCAGGAGTTGAGAGAAGGGTCAAGATGGGAAGAGATGGAATTAGTGCCACAAACCACCTAAAATATTTGGTTGTCATATCCAGAGAGGAATGAGCCATGCACATGGAATCACAAAGGGAGTGGGATATGTCCTTCAAAGATGGCATCTTGGAAGAGTTTATCAGTCAGACTTTCCCACTGAGTAAAATGCCTGAAGCAAATCTTGTGGTTTTTCTCTAAAAACAGCCAGTTTCATACAAATTAAGGCGATTTTCCCTGGGGAGACCAGGGATTTTACTTGCAATATTTTAGCAGCAAGATTTTAGCTGAACATGGAAATCTTGGAGAGCAATTAAAGGAGAGGAAAGTACCCGGTTGAAGGACTTGAAGGTTTATTGACAGTTTGCCAATGACACAAAACTGGGGGGAGCTGTCAATGCTCTTGGGGGCAAAGAGGCCCTGCAAAGGGATCTTGACAGATTGGAGAGATGGGCAATCACCAACTGCATGAAATTCAACAAGGGCAAGTGCTGGGTTCTGCACCTGGGACACAGCAACCCTGGATACACCTACAGAGTGGGGTGTGAGAGGCTGGAGAGCAGCCCTGAGGAAAGGGATCTGGGGGTTCTGGTCAATGGCGAGTTCAACGTGAGCCAGCAGTGTGCCCTGGCAGCCAAGAGGGCCAACTGTGTCCTGAGGTGCATCCAGCACAGCATTGCCAGCCAGTGCAGGGAGGTGATTGTCCTGCTCTGCTCTGCACTGGTGAAGCCCCACCTCGAGTACTGGGTGCAGTTTGGGCATCACAGTGTAAAAAGGACATCAAACTACTGGAGAGTGTCCAGAGGAGGCCACAAAGCTGGTGAAGGGTCTGGAGGGGAAGTTGTATGAGGAGAAGCTGAAGTCACTTGGTCTGTTCAGCCTGGCTGAGAAGGGATCTCATAGCTGTTTACTGCCCTCTCACAAGGGAAGGAGGAGGAGCAGGGGCTGATCTCTTCTCTCCGGTGCCCTATGATAGGACTCTAGGGAATGGCAGGAAGATGTGCCAGGGGAGGTTTAGATTGGATATTAGGAACGGGTTCTTCACCCAGCAGGTGGTGCAGCACTGGAACAGCTCCCCAGGGAAGCAGTCATGGCACTGAGTCTGCCAGCATTCGAGAAGCATTTGGGCAAAGCCCTCAGTCACATGGTGTGAATGTTGGGAATGTCCTGTGTAGGGGTAGGAGTTGGACTTGATAATCCTTTTGGGTCCTCTCCACCTTGGGTAATTCTATGTTTCTATGATACCTCAAGAGACAGCAAGACTGCATCTTTTTACTAGCCTCTTCCTCAGAAACAGGTGAAACACTAAAGCCAAAACTCTCACAGTAAATATAAAGACAACTAAAAGTCCTGGAAATCTCAGCTAAGGATTTAAAGGCTATAAATATATAACATCTTTGGAGGGGAGCAACAGACAGTTCTTGTGGCACTGAATGCAGGTGGATGCATGAAAATACTGTGGGGTCAGGGAGGGCTGAATTTTGCATACGTCAAGGTCTGCATATCCCAGTGGTTTTCATCCAACCTTCTCTTTAAGCAAAGAAGGAGAAGAAAAAATATCTCATGGCTGCAGAAAGCCTTGCTAATGGAAATTTGCAATAGCCATAACTTGAATTTGGCTTTCTCATAGGCTCAAAGTAATTTCCCCATTAATATCAAGAAAATATATGCCCTTTCTTGAAGTAGCAGAGGTACCATACAAATCAAATATTTAATTGGATTGAAGACATTCCAGATTTGATTTTTCTGCTGAGCTGGAGTCAGATTGAAAACAGTGATGCAGGGAAACAAAAAGAAGACCTGAACACAAAGCCATGCAGATATTAGACCACAAATATTCATTAGTGAATCATAACAATAAAAAGGAAATGAGTCACAACCCTAAGAACCAACCTACCCAGAACAAAGTTTAATCAGAATCTTCAAGGACCAGATATTTGCCTTATAGGTGTATTTTTTTCTCTAAAACTGTCCATAGTAATAAATGGGTCAAATGCAACTAACTCTGTGCTTGTTGTTATAAATGGGTTGAGAAATGCACAGAAGCCAGGGGTGTGGTCACACAACAGCCATTCTATCCCTTAGGACTCTTGAGTGTCCCCTAAGCACCTCCTGAGTGTCCCAGGGAAAGGGTTTCTTCTAAGTGTTCCAGGTGTTCTGGTTGAAGCTGACTCATAGAGGCCCTGGAGGCTTGTGAGACACAGAGGCTCTCCAGGATGAACTCAGACCCTTCACTCCAGCCACCTAACAGGAGTACAAAGATATTTTCTAGAGCCAAGGATGTGCCTGGACATCTCTGGGAATACCTGTGGTCCTGTCCTAAGAGCAAACCTCGGCTATGATTCTTACCACGCAGCCTCAAACATCAACAAAGTGGGGATCTTCCCTGAGCTGGTCATCCCAGAGATGATAAATCACAAGTATTTGGGTTATGAGGGTCTTACCACTCTCTTTCTAATGTGATGTCTTCATCTCAATGTGCTCTCCATCTCACAGACAAAATACTGAATGTCTGCACAGGAGCTGAAGCACTGGGTAAGATTTCTGAGAGTGAGAGCTCTTCAAATTCCTATTTTATACATGGGAAAAAGAAGTAGACAGTCAGGTGACTTTCCCAAAATTACAAGGGAGCTGGCTTTTTCACAGACTTACAAAATTCCAAATAAACCATGCTAATTGCCTTGGCATTTACCAGGCATCCTCATTAGCAGCCCTGGAGTAGAAAGTTCCCCTTTTTCTTCAGTGGAAGACATAAAGATCCAGTCAAAGCTGAGCACCCAACAAATGTGTGACAGCTTGTGCTGAACACCCTAAATGTCTTCCTATGAAAGGCTTTGCATCTTTCCCAAAGTTCATGGTCGTCCTCATTTCCCAGACTCTGAGCCACAGCATGGGACTCTCTGCAGTGGGGTGGCTTCATCACAGCATGGAGCAAGGAGGAGACTGCAACCTGCTCCCTGATGAACTTCGTCTTGAAGCAGATTGTGAGACAAACCCTGACCCTAGAACCACCCTTTCCTTGCTGAGTGTTTACAAGTCCCTGCAGCAGACTTAAAGAAAGGAATCCTCCTTGATTGCTGAGTTTTTAAACAATTTCTTAGTCTGTAAACATAGGATGCGTAGGCTGCTGGAGGAGATTTTAGCCTGGGATGCAGGAGATCTGATGTGCCCAAAGGCTGGGGCTACAAGTCTGCAGAGGAGTTTCCTCTGCCTTCTCCTTCTCCATCTCTTCCCCAGAGCCTGAGGGTATTTAATGGAATGAAGTTGTCCATCACACTCATTCACTGGGCATGGTGTGCCCCGAAACCCTAAATAGAAGGTATGGAGGGCATCTATGTAGAGCTGTGGTACAACTGCAGCTGGAATTTGGCCTCAGCATCCTCCCTCCCTCCCTCATTTACATCCCAGTAGAGGGTGCATTGATTCGGAAAGGTACTGGCTGCAGATTGAGCGCTTAAGGCTGATGGTTTATGAGTGGCAGCTCATGCTGGGTGACACATGATGGTGCTAGATCCACTGGTGGAGAGAGAGAGAGAGAGACTGAGAAAACAGGAATGGATGGCTCCTCCCAGAGTTTGTTTTTATTCCCTGCTGCATCTTCCTGGACAACTCACTGTTGCTGCATTTTTATATAAAAGATGAGGGTTTTTTAATCATTGGGAAAGGGCTAAATTGCCTTGCTTTGTTTTATTTTAAACAGAAGATATTAGAATTATTGTTTATTTACCTGCAATCATTATCTGCTTTCCAGAACATGGCTGTATTCCTGATAAGTGCCAGTACCATAATTTTACTCATGGGGAAACTGAGGCATAGGCAGTGACTGTAACAGGGCACAGGAGAAAGTTTGTTGCTGGGATCTTAAATCCCTCTGGCTGGTCCCTGTGCTGCAGTCCCAAGCCAGCTGAAGGGAAATTGTGCTACACAGATGCAGCCTTACTGACTGCCTTTGAACACTGCTCTGGAAATGGCTTTTATGAAGGCTGATTAGTATGGAAAAACAATCTCAGAAGTCAGGAAGCAAGGTAATGATCCACGTGGCAAACCAGCATGCACAGTGAACCCCCAGGCTGGCTGCTTGAGCAGAGACAAAGAACATTTTGGACCATTTCAGTAAGAGACTAGGCTAAAGACATCAAACAAAATTTATGGGTGTAGAAATCAGGAGGCTTTTCAGGAAAAATCATGGAGAAATACGTTTCCACAGGCTGGCATATGCTTAAGCAAGGGTGGCCAGTTTTGCCCTGCAGAAGTCATTGGGAAAAGAGAGCAACCAGATGGCCAGATGTTACTCAAAAATTAACTGAACCCTTTCACATATCTATGAGCTGTTTCTTTAGGGACATGAAGTAGGATCGGTGATTCTTTTAGAATTATTACATACAGGAACACCTTGAGGCAAACTCTGATTTAAATGAATAAGCTGAGGCATAGAAAATTTTGGTGACCTCCTCGAGGCTGAGAGAATCTCTCTGTGAAGGGCTGACTAATACTCTGCTCTCCACCATAGCTGCAATATCAACTCTTTGCTACCAGTCTGCAAAAGAAATCTCATGTGGGAATTAGTTAACTTACTGTTCCTTGTATCTGCGCCTTCCTACACCCCGTACTTGTGTTTCAGTCCACAGCAAGGCTGCTCTTGGGACTGAATTTAATTCAAGTCCTCATAGCTGTGGAAATGTGGGATAAAGTGCGCAGCAAGAGAGCATGCCCTGGAGCACAGGGTGGTGGGCAGTCCATCTTAGGTGCCACACAAACATTCTGCTTCAAAATCTAGCAAGCAGCATGATAGTCTAACACCACCTCAAAGTGCCACAAATGAGAGATGTCCCCAGAGCCAAAAGAAGGTGCAGGCTTAATAGCTGAGTTACATGGGACATCTGGGTCATCTCCTGCTCCATAAAGGTTGAGAAGAACTTCATCCCTTCATCCTTTCTATTACAATCATGGCAGCCTGTTACATCAGTACACAAATGCAATCCAGTGCAACAGGAATACTCTCAATGGTATCCAGCCACAGCAGGGAGATGTTGGTCTAGTACATTTTACAATGGAGTAGAGATAAGAATGTTGTCCTACCTCAGAGTAAGAGGTAAGGAGGATTTGTCTCACTAATCTGTAGTCTGTGATACTAACTCTATGCTCACCCCTGCTGAAGAGCTGATCCTCATGGCTGGGATCTCTGGGAGCTTCCCATCCATCTTGCTGCCCATGGCATGGACAAAAGCATCTGCACTGTGTCCTGTCAATGCTGAGCTAATGCATCTGCTAGCAGACTGCTCCAGATAAACTCATCCTTTCTCTTCCTCATCCAAAAAGCCTGCACAGTTATTGCACATATGAGATGATGCTTTTGGGGAAGGAAAGTCATCGTGTTGAAATTCTCCTTTATAGGGCACTAAACTTGCTAGAGAAGCCCTGTTCAGAGAGCTCAGTGAGAGCATGAGAGGGATGGGATGGATGGATAGATGGATGATGATTTCTAATAAACCCAGAGCAAACCCCATTCCATGCTTCTGCAGCTCCTTGGAGTTTTAAGGCTCTTCCTACATAAATCCTACCTAGCACCCTACATAAATCTTCCATCTCCTCTCCAGTACTGAGCTCTGAAAGACAAAAGGGGCTCTGCCATAGTTAAAACAGCATAGTCCAGTGAACTGGAAAGAGAAAGGCACTAGAGCTGACTGATGGCAAGAGTGGGATCTACTCTCCTTTAGGGAGCTTAGCTGTTCTCCAGGGTGACCTGAGTGGCTTGGAGGGATGAGTGGGTAGAGGGGCTTTTTTGGATGTAGACATCCTTCAGCTACTGCGTGCACACATCTTCTCTAACCCCCTCCAGTTTTCAACAAGTATGCACAATCAATTGCAAGCATCCCTGTGCACAAACTTCTGTGGTTTGAGCACAGAGAAGGTTTGCAAATGCATCTGCACCAAAGACTCATGCAAATTAGGGCCAGAGAGATGAATGCACTCATTTGTGAAGTCAAGCTCAAGATTTGTCCTAAAGGGATGAATGGTAGATACTAGAGGTTAATAAATCTTATAAATGTATAGGCTGGATGACCTAACAGCTCCTTTTTCATTTTGTAAGTACTGTGATTTTAGAGGATATTTAATGGCTTTGAATAATAAACAACAGCTCTCCAAATGGAAAAAAATTCTTAAGCAAAATGGAAATGAAACCAATTGAAATTTTTCATTGAGGGAAAAAGAGAGGAGAAAGAGAAGTTCAGCTTATCCTACATGTTTCCTCCCCATGAATGGCTACTTTTTATTAGACAGGGGTGTACCCTAAAGGCCAGATGCAAATTTCTGCTGGACTCAGTAACCTGAACCAGAAACTGATCACACCAATCAGTGTAGGTCTGAGAGATTTCAAGGCTGTGTGATTTTAGGGGCCTTTCTCTGAACTCTGTTTTTCGTAGAAACATTAAGAAGTTATTGACTGGTGTGAGCTACTGTGTCCCTAAAGCCTCTCCTGGCCATTGCCACAGAAGGTGAGATAGTGCCATTTCAACCCATCCAGTCCTGCCACACCACCCACACAACGTGGAGTTCACTCCATTGCACCTGAAGCTGTCTTTTCTCAGTGCAACACCACCATGACCTCATGGACCCGATACAACCACCCAACTTGTGCCTACAGCTCAGGGGCATTGTGCAAAAGATGATAAAGCAGGCCCTAAGCTGCCCACCAGAAACTCCCCTGGACGTGTCCACCAACCACAGCCCAGCCCTGCAGCCTCTCACCCATCATGGGAAGAGCCTTGGTCTGCCTCTTTCTTCCAGATGGGAAGTAAAGAGAAGGAAAGAGTTAACAGCCAGACACTTTCTGCAGTAAATTACCTGCCTGCTGTGAATCAGTGAAACCTTCCTCTCCATTATTACAGCCAGAAAAACCCGTCTTTGTCTGGCTCCAGCAGCAACAGCCAAAAGGCTGAGCAGCTCATCCTGCTCCACAGACAGGCTGGGCCGTCTCTTGTTCTTGTTCTGCACTTTAATTTTGATCAATAATTGCCCAGTGCCTCTCTGTCTCATTCCTATCTCTTTACTGAGGCATTATTTAGAGACCTTGTTTTCTACAGAGAGGATGGGTGTGAGAGGCCAAAATCCGTGAAAGGCTCCATGGAACAAGGGATTTCTGAACATCTTTAGCCTAGTTAAAAACATCTTTAGCCTCATTTCAAATCTAGGCCCAGGTGGACACTTCTTTATCTAGGCATATCTCTTGGTGGTGGTGCCAAGAGATTATGGACACCAACTGAAATATTCAAAATTCCATTTAAATGTAAGAAAAAAATTTTCCAGTGCATCAAATCCTGGAATAGTTTGCTCAGAGGGGCTTTGGAGTCTTCATCCTCAGAGATATTTGAGACCAAACTGGACAATGACCTGATCAGCATTCTGCAGCTGACTCCACTTTGAGCAGGGGGTTTAAACTAGACCATCTCCAGAGGTCCCTGCTCACCTCGTTGATTTTGTGATTCTGTGATTTTCTGGAAATTGACCTCTTCACAATCCAGTGCTAAAAATATTGGCCAGATGTACTAGATGAAGAATAGTTTTCCTGGTGTTCAGACATCTCAGACTGATGCATGCAACAGCCTACACTTCATAATCTATATGGAGAAATACATGCTACTCCAAGGGTAAATTTGAATCCCCCACAGCTGTTGTTTTACATTGCCTGGTTTCCTGTAGCAATATTGGCTTAAAGTCATTCCTTCTTCCTCTCCCAGCTGAGAAGATGACTATGGAGGCCATCTATGTGTTTAAGCTCACAGGGACTAGACGGTGAACTGGCAGAGTTGAGGGACAGGGACAACACTGCCACAAAGAATTTGCATCTTGGAATCAAGTCAAAGTGAATTCAGCTTTGGTTTCTCCTGTGGGAACCTGTATCTCTTTAGGAGAAGGTATAGGATACATGCCTGGGAGTTGGACTTGATAATCCTTAGAGGTCCATTTCAACTTGAAATATTCTATCATTCATGGAGGAGAAAAGTGAGTAAACAGGACTGTTTGTCAGCAGTCTGGTGGGGGCTGGTGCTGCTGCCTAATTGCTGCAGCTGCATGTAATACTTTCTGTTATCATCTTAAATGAAGTCTTGTCACAGACTCCACACAGCTATTCTCATGAATAACTCAGGATAATTACTAGTCTTAAACAGTGACTAATTTTCATAACAACATCTCACAATAGAGAGGAAAAAAAAAGGCTATGTGTGTATCACTATTGAAGCGAAAAGATCAAATTATGTGTCCAAGATGTGGCATGAAATTAATGGCAGAGTGATGAATGGAGTTATGGGATTTCTGGCTTCCAGGTCATACTTTGTAATGTATTTATGGCATTAGTGTTTCTTCAGAGTTAAAAGAACAGGGAGAAACAGAACTGCAAGAATGAATGTTATTAAAGGAAAGAAGTGGGAAATGCAGAGAAGCCAGAGAAAGGAACGTTATTCTGCATTTCTGGTTTGACTTGAAGCTGGAAGTGCTGAAAACATCACAGGTGGGCTCAGCCTGTGCCAGCATTTCCAGAAATCTGCTGCCATCTCAGAGATCAGGATCAGAGAAGATTTTGGAAAAGAACCCAAATTATTGTCAAATGAGACAGCTGACATTTTAGCCAAAAATCTCAAACTCACAGTTTTCTGTTCCTTAATGGAGGTAAATCTATTTTGTAGGGGCTAACCCAGAGCAGATGGGTAACAAAGTGCTGTATGGAGGAAGACTCTGTTGCCAGCTATATGGAAATACAATATTTTTTTAAATCCCCAGTTCCTGGAGTCATGTGAGGTGCTGAATTCCCATTTCTCATCATCTTGTCCTGCGCACTTTTGCTTTTCAAGAAAACCTTAAAAATTACATGGGAGGCCCCTGAATACACATATCAGCAACCTATGCTTTTATGAGCAAAAAAAAAGCCTCCAAAACACTATTTTTTAAATACAGTCTCCTGATTTGGAGAGAAAAGGGTGTGGAGTTTTAATTTCTGACAAGCTGTTGAAGAGGCACCGGGGAGGAAGGCAGCAAACCTAGGGCAGGGAGGAGGAGAGAAGGAGACCTGCTCCAGCGTGGGGATGTGGGGGGTGTCTCCTCTGACCTAGCTAAGTCAGGCAGCAGTGGGGACCCACAGGCTGTCAGGAGCTGAATGCCAGGAAGCTGTCCCTGTCTCTGAGGTCCTGGCAAGGACCTGGTCAGAACGCAGTCAGTGCCAGTCCTTGGCAGTAATTCTGATGTCACCCCATTCCTTTGCCCCAACCTAAGACCTCTGGCAGAAAGCTTGGTTTTGTGCAGTCGCAGAATGATTTGGATTGGAAGGGACCTTTGAAGACCATCTAGTTTAACCCCTGCCTTGGGCAGGGTCATCTTCCACTAGCTCAGGTTCCCCGAAGGCCCTGAACAGTTCCAGGGAGGGAGCATGCACAGCTTCTCTGGGCAACCTCTTACAGAGTCTCACCAGCCTCATCGTAAAGAATGTCCAATCCAAACCTACCCTCTTGGAGTTAAAGGTCACTGCTCCTTGTCCTGTCACTTGGTAAAAAGTCTGTCCCCATCTTTACATGCATAGTGACAAAAAAGGAGAGAAAATTAATGAGAAGCTGAAGGCTGCAAGGAAAACTGCATGATGACTGAGACAATATCAAAAAGTGCTGCGATGGGAATGGAGGAATCCTAGCAATGGGTTGGAGTTGTCACTAAGTAGGGATCATAAAACTCTTAGAAAGGAGATGCTAATTAATGATACAAGCAATAAAAGGTTTCAGTCAGCAAATACCAGCTGGATGACCTGGCTGGTTTGAAATCCGATTGCCTGCGAGGCTTTTGAACAGAGATCCACAGAGACTGCCACAAGGCTTGATGCTTTTGGGCATTTTCCTCAATGATCAGGAAATAAATATAAAATTACCACTGACATAACTCAGAGACAACAAAAAGACAGCCAGAACAAAAAATATGATGAGTCACACAGAGCAATCTGGATCGCTTGGGGCTGTGCAGCCAAAATGCATATTAATAAAACCAAAAGCTAAGCCAGAATCTGGAAAAATGCAGAAGGTTTTGGCCTGAGATGCAGAGATGGTTTCTTGGGAGGGACACTGAACAGGTTTCTGGGTCACCAAGAACCAGTGTGACCTTCTAGGGGACAAGGGCCAGTACTATCCTTCAAAAGAGGATTTTGCATCAAGAGAAGCTCCTAGAGATTCAGTGGGGCCATTTATTATCAGACATAAGAAATCAATAAATTTTTAAATATTAAGGGATAGAGTTTAATGAGATAATTGAAAGAAAGGCGAGCTGAGGAATTAAACTGGTGATAATTCATCTTTGATGAAAGAAATAAGACCTGGAATTTTTTTGCTCTGTGTTTAATGGTTGGTCTGGGACACAACTGTCATGCAGTCCAATCAGATGGGTGGTGGCACCCATTTGCATAGAAATGTGGACCACCCAGACCCAAGCTGGGCATAAGGGCTTGCAGGACTGGGGATTTTCTGAATGACCAAACTGACAAGAAGTGCTCCAAGACTGTTTGGAGGGGGATCACCTCTTGGTAGAAAATTATTGTGTCATTGTGGCCATTGTACTTAGATCCAGGGGCCGTCATCTTGAGCAACGAAGCACTGTTGCCTCAATGACCCCTTAGAAACAGTGGAAGTCAATGAGTTGCTGTATTAGACAAAACTCATCATCTCTCCAATGTCCTAATTGCTAGAGGGATCAGAGGAGAGGCAGCAAAACCACTGAGAGAGTAACAGGGACAATAAATACAGACCAGCAGAAGCTCTAGAGTCTGTTCAGACAATAAACACGTTGAACCCTTCCTCGTTTTGGATTCTCTTACGGACAGGCTCAGTTCGTATTTAAGAATGAGTGTGTGTCTACTTTCCTGCACTTCCATCCAGCATGTCCTGCAGCAGAAATCTGATCAGAAGGTGATAGAACAGTGGGTCAAGGTGGAAATAGAATGCAAGTAACACGTTTTAGTGTGTTTAAGTCTGAGTCAGCACAGCTGGGAGCCAAGTTGCCATGCAGAGCAATTTTAATGAGATGGAAAAGACCAGAACCTCAGGGTTCAAATTATGTAATGGAGACACCAGCACAACTACAGATACTGGCAAGTAAGCTGTGGCCAGGCCAAATAACAAGCACCTCCCCACAGAAATCACTGATGGATGCATGAGGCTGGATGGCTGCACCAGGGCAGAGATTGTAAGGAAGTAGATTTTTCTCCAATGATGTTTTTTGCTTTGCGTGTATATCTGAAATTATCTTAACGCATGAGAAAGCAAAGGAGACTCCTTCTGCCACGTGATGTGAGTTAAATATCTGAAGCATGCAAACAGGATGCTCAAATGTTGTACATGAGCAGGGCTCTGCTGAAATTAGTGGAGTATGGATAAAAATCTTCTTCCCTCACTCTTTCAATCCAAAACCCAGCTAGATATGCTAAAAGTATAAGGAAATTCATACACATGTAAATGAGAGGCAGGCTGGTTATTCCCCTGCACTGGAAATCTAGCAGCCTATCTTTCTTTTGTTTCTAAGTAAAGGCCATGAAACATTTCAAGATTTCAAGCATTTAGAAATCCAGCAGTAAAGAACTGGATTATTTTAGGCAAGAAGAGAAGGTATTGCTCCTGCTGTGTCTTATCGCTCCCTTAATGATTGATGTCTCCTATTTCAGAGAAAACTGGGGGAAAACAAGGACTATTTCAAGAATAGCCCATTTACAACTTCCATCCTGAAACGTTTATACACAGACTTCTAAAATAAAATGTGTATCTTAATTAAATTTAGAGCACATATTGTCATGCTCATACAGGTATTCATGAAGACTTCTAAGATTTTGACTCCTAAGTCTGCCTAGCAAAAGTGGTGGACACTGTGGAGAGGATTGATAAATACAGAGCACCAACTTCTCCCCAAATATCTTAGTGGCACTTTGAAGTTCAGCTTCACTTTAACCTTTTCCTTGCAATTCTCACTGGGAAATCTAGCACATCAATTCCATTATGCCATGCAAACTCAGAAAAAATGAAAATTCCACCAGAGTCATTATGAATAATATGTGTGTGTCTGAACAGAAGCAGGAAATGCATTAGTCACCCCTTTCTGAGCTGCTGGGTTGCTTTCAGGAGAGAGATATTCATTGCACATTTCTGAAGACAGCACATATTTGTTGAGAAAAGACCAGTGCTGGACTGGGGCTCAGAGACGTGTTGTAGTTGCCCTGGGTGGCTTGGGACAACGATTGAATTCTTCACTTCTATTTGCAAACAAGCAAAGAAAGTATTTTGCTTTTCCACAGTGTCAGGGCAGATGATCCAATATTGTCTTAACAGCTGTGGTCCAGCATCATTTGGGGCTGGTGTCTGCATGTATTAAATTTAGATGCAATGAATCTACACCTTGCTATTACAATAAGGCTTTTTTCTTCACTTCCTGCGACCATTGATGCAACGCAAACATCACATGACATACTACCAGACTTTTGTGTGCTTCTCTGGGTTACAGGATGACAGCAGGGGAGAGTCAACTCCATGGACATCAGTCAACTAAATATTTGTGGTGGTCATCCCTGGCTTAACTCTCTGGAACACAATTCATCCAAGCTATTTTTACCATTTCCCTTAGGCTGAGATGCATTTTCTCCTGGAAGTGCCCGTTTCTCTCCTTTGGCTGTGAAGGAAACTGGAGTGAACAGCTCAGGTGGTGAGGGCTTGTGTGCTTGGATAACTCCCTCCTTGTCATTTTAAACCTTCTGCCCTTCTCTTCTACTGCCTGTCACCCAGGTGACTCCCTGGACCAGGGCCTAGCTCTGCTGGGCTGTCTTGTTTCTCTTTCCACCTCCTTCTATGGGAAGGCTGGACCAGTCTTCCTTGCAGGATATTCACAGTCACACTAATTCCAAGGGAGGTTCAATAGAAGCAAACCTAGAAGAAGAATCTGAATAAAATATGACTTCTGGTGATGCCCTTGCCTCCTGGTTGCATCTACTTATGCACAGGGGATGGAGACCAAAGCCCATTCATAAGTGGGGAAATGTGGTATTGAGGGCAGCGTGAGTAGGAAAAAGCCATTTAAACACTTTCCTGAGGACCATTTTCAAAACTTATTTAGGAGTTTACGTGTCTGGCAGTTATGATTATGCAGTTTCACAAATATATATTCATCATTCTTCCTGAGGAAATATAAACAAGCAATAGTTAACCAGAAATCAGCTACACAGAGGAATATCAATTATGTTTTCTTTAGCTGCTTTGTTTAATGACTTCTATGAAGATTTATGTAGTCACATGATAAATACTGATGAAGCAAGCAAAAGAGAATTTCTTCCATATTTACCTCCACATAAAGATATTTTTTATGTTTTTCTCCTAAGGCAATTTAGGGAATTATTTTTAAAAGAACATTTATTTTGGCAGCTGTTGGACTCAGTTGGATTGGTAAATACCTTTGTTTCCACTGGTTTAAAAAAATGTGATTATAGACAAAAGCTTAAAAACATGACTGGAGAACAAAGGATTAAAAAATAAGCCACAATGAGCTTTAATTTAATTATTTTAAATAATGTCTGAACTCTAGGTTCATGAGATAAAATGTTTAAATACTTGGAGATTTGGTTCTTCTTCGAATGAGGCCCTCCTAAGGTATGGGCTGCAGTTGCTGAGTCTGGACCCAAGGCTTTGGGATAACTGGGACGTGGCAGCTTGGTTTTGCTGAATATCAGAAAGGAACAAGCTGCATCTTTTGGATCCTAGGCTTGACGCTGCCCAATTCTCTGCTTTGTTAAGTCATGCACATTCCTCCAAAGCCAAAGTTCAAAGCAAAGTAATGGTGCTGTTTTACATCAGGATTTGACCCACACACTTTCTTGTCATGTCATCTGAAAACTAAGAGGATTTTTGTTGAACTTTATAATTGGTTTTGCCAATTAAAATGCAGATGTACATGTGATTAACCCATCCTGGGCACTGCAAGGATCTGGATCAACAGCCTGAATTCGATTTGATGCAACAATTGTGATCCTGAGAAAAATGTCCTCTCAAACCCTTGTTCCTCTTCTAATCAAAGACAACACCAACCTTGCTAAAACCTTTACCTCACAGGTAAGCCCTAGATCACCAGGACTTGCCTCACCACTGTGAATTAATAATATGGTGAGGGTCTTAAGTCTCAGTTACATATTATGATCCATTTTGGGCCTCAGTAGGGAAATTTGCAGTTCAGGGAAGGCAAGTGATGGCATGGCTTTGTCATCCTGGGATGTGTGGCTACAGATTCATGGGAAGCATGTTTTGGGTGTTGGTGTTTTTTGTTGGGTCATCTCCATGCTGGTTAGCTCTGTGCCAAAGGCCACAAGAGAGGGCATCACGATAGTTCATGTGACTCTTGATATTTTGCACTATAGACAAAGTAAAGGCAGGTCAGTTCCTTTTCTTCTGATCCAGACCTCAAACAATAGTATCTTCTCAGCTGTTTCATCCTTTTCCTTGAAACTTGTGTCTTATCTTGCACCAAAATACCATCTGGGGATAGTACCTTTCAGGCCATCTCTGTTCCATTATTCCAACATGAAAAAGCCATTTCAGGACGGTGATTTCATTATACATCATTGATGTGGGATAAATTATTAAAGCAGATTCATAAAAAATGAAAGATATTTTACACAGAGAAGGAGTCCTGACAGTAACCTAGATATGTCACAAAACCTGATCACCACCAGATTGGAAAACCTGCCCCTCGCCAGAGCAAAGAGGGGTAAACTATGAAAGATGCATGAAGGTAGAAGGAGATATGAAGTGACTGGAATGACAGAGTGGGAAATAAACACATCAAAGCAAAGGAAACAAAAGAAAAAAGACAATGGAGGAAAGGGAGAGTGAATAGAGGTTAAATAATTCAGGTCAGGATTTTTAAGAGCCTTGAAGAAACAAAGGAGCAAAAATCATCTAGGAATCACTGGGGGAGGGGGAGAACATGCTGTTCACAGCTTTAAAAAGAGCTGTTGAATTTTTCTGTGCCATTTGGACAGACCTTGACTGGTGTAAATCACCAAGGAATCAATCCAGTTGCAGGTATTTACACTGTTCTGAGGAAGTGTCATGTGCCATGGTTTAGATGATGGTTGGTGTTAGTGTTGGGTTATAGGTTGGACTTGATGATCTCAGAGGTCCTTTCCAACCTTGTGATACTGTGATCCTGTGAAGTGGCCCATAAACCAGAAAGGCAAATACTACAGATGCAATTCCAGTAATTTAAGCCACTTTACATCATGGATGCTGTTGGCTTCCTAATTGGCCTCCAATTGTTGGCCTGAGTCTTTACTGAGTCCCTCCTCAGTCCTGCCTTGCTGCTTGATGAATCTGTCTGGGAATTTTCTCCATCCATGAGCTCTTTCAGTCACTGCCTTTGTCAATGATCTGGACAAAGGGATCGAGTGTGTCCTTAGCAAGTTTGCAGATGACACCAAGCTGGGTCGAAGTGTGGATCTGCTTGAAGGAAGGGAGTTTCTGCAGGGGGATCTGAACAGGCTGGATCCATGGGCTGAGACCAACAGGATGAGGTTAAAGAAGACCAAATACCAAGTCCTGCACTTGGGACACAACAACCCCATGCAGCGTTACAGGCTTGGGGAAGAGTGGCTGGAGAGCTGCCTGGAGGAGAAGGACCTGGGGGTGTTGGTTGACACCGGCTGAACATGAGCCAGCAGTGTGCCCAGGTGGCCAAGAGGGCCAGTGGCATCTTGGCCTGTATCAGTAACAGAGTGGCCAGCAGGACAAGGGAGGTGATTGTGCCCCTGTACTCGGCACTGGTGAGGCCACACCTCGAGTGCTGGGGTCAGTTCTGGGCCCCTCACTAAAAGAAGGACATTGAGGTGTTGGAGCGCGTCCAAAGAAGGGCAACGAGGCTGGAGAAGGGTCTGTAGAACGAGTCCTTTGAGGAATGGCTGTGGGAACTGGGGTTGTTTAGTTTGGAGAAGAGGAGGCTGAGGGGAGACCTCATCGTTGTCTACAGCTGCCTGAAAGGAGGCTGTGGGAAAGCGAGTGTTGATCTCTTCTCTCAAGTGACAGGTGACAGGACAAGGGGAAATGGTCATAAGTTGCGTCAGGGGAGGTTCAGACTAGATATTAGGAAGAATTTCTTTCCAGAAAGGGTGGTCAGGCACTGGCACAGCTGCCCAGGGAGGTGGTTGAGTCACCATCCCTGGAGGTGTTAAAAAAACGGGCAGATGAGTTTTTGAAGGACATGGTTTAGCAGAAGATGGGTACTATTTGACCCGATTATCTCCAAGGTCTTTTCTAACAGGAAGATTCTATGATTACATGGAAACAACTCATCAGATAAGGGGTTCTTCAGCATTAATCCCTGTTCCACATCCAGTGCTGTTGTTGGGCAAAGAACCTCCTGTGAACTTTACACATCTCCTCAGCCCTGGGCTATGCATTTCCCTGAAATTCAGTGAAAGTCCTCAAAGTTGTGGAGTCTGCGACCTACAAAAGCTGAAATAAAGTCTGAAACACCCTCCTCAACACTATCTTCTTCTTTTCCAGTATTACTGCTCTTCCTTCTCTCTCCATGACATTTAATTTCTAATGTGGGAATGTTCATTTTTCTTTCCTTGCTCTGATTTCTGGTCTTCTGTGTTGTGCCTATTTTATCCTTGCTTGGGGGATTCCCTCCTCTCCCTCAGCCTTATAGATTTGCACTGCTGCTGATACAAAGCACAGCCAAGGCTGTAAGGATGTACCAAGTACATGACAGATAAAAGCAGTTATGCAAAATTCAGTTGCATTTAATTAAGCTTGCTGGTGGGAGGATAATTCCTATTAATCACATCTATTACAGTAATACCTCAGGATAAGTGCAAGATGGACAGAGCAGGAAATGAGGGAAACTCCTAGCCACAAATACTTTTCAATCTAAAAAGAGAACCATGGTAGGAAATTATATACAACACATTGGGTGGGGAATACAACTGTTAGCAAATTGTTTATTTTTGAAAGTGGGAAGAACCCAAGTGGGACATATTAGGGAGGAGGAAAAAAGCTAAATGGAGTGAGAAGTGTAAGGAAGCAAGGGTCTGGGGATAACAGCTAACACCAGGAGGAAGGGGTAGGGGGAAATAATAGCAATGGAATACAGAATCTCCTAGGATACAGAAATTTTTTTTTAAATAAACAGTAAATATTCCAGCTTGAGGCAAAATGAAAGTTTGAGGTGAGAAGGGGGAGATGCTGAGTTGAATTAGAACTCAGAGAGAAGAGATCAGCGCCTGCTCCTCCTCCTTCCCTTGAGAGGAAGCAGTGAACTGCTGTCTCCCCTCAGTCCCCTTTTCTCCAGGGTGAACAGATCAAGTTGACTTCAGCCACTCCTCATATGGCTTTCCTTCTAAATTCTTCCCCAAATTTGTCCTCTGGACACCCTCCAGCAGGTTTGTATCCTTGTTATACTGTGGCATCCAAAACTGCGCACAGTTTCAAACTGAATTTGAACCATTTTTGTTGGTTTGAAATATCCCAAGCTGATGGAAAAATATGTGGTTATTATGAGTTACACAAACGTTTTCTAAGTGGACATTTCCTGCCTTGATTTGGGCCAGCATTTCAATCAACCTTGCCATTTCAAAACCTACCTCTGTGAAATTACACTTTCCTACTTTGAACAGATTTCCCCACAGTTTCCACTGGTGAAATGAAAGCCACAGGCCACTTGCTCCTGCTCTCACCTTGCACTGGGGTGCTTCAGGGAGCTGAAGGCAGAAGAAAATTTCTGTGTTTTGGTGAATGTTAGGGCTGGCTTTTCTGCCCCTCCGAGCCAGCTCCCTGAAGATCAGATACTGATGGTAGAACAAGCTGTTTGTCTCATGTTTTCCAATATGGATGCCTGGTTTACTACGACTAATTGCATGTAGTTAACATCCTTGGCTGACTGGATCTATGCTGCCTTTTTCCCTCCGACCCTTCTAATTCAGAGACAAGTGATGTGCCCTGAGTCATCAGAGAGCAACTGCCAGATGCCTCCCAGGTCCTGCTTCCTTGGGACACCATCACCTCCAGGGATCTGGAGAAAAACCTCCTGCAGGCGACCGACGTCTGGCGCTGGCGCTTTGAACTGGGGTCCCTTCTAATAATGGTGCAATCGCAGTAATGATACACAAAAAAAGTTAATTACTTTATTGTGTGTAATAAGGACCCTTCAGCTACTGAGCGAGGCACAATTATTCACAGGCATGTAATCTACTTCCCTTTGTATTGAATATTTCATTAGCTACTATTCACATCTTCTCGGAGGTGCTTTGCAATGCTTCAGTGATTGGATTTATTCTAATTTCTTCTTGGCTTGTACAAATGTCGCTACAAATATTCCTCTGCATTTTTTCCCCTTTTCCAAGGAAGTTCTTTCCAACCTTCCTGCTGCCAGGGAGAACTCACCACAATGTGAACAGCAGGGTTGAGACAGTTTTAGGTTCTTGCTTTGCCTTCAAGGTCCCTGTGTTATTGTCTTGTGTCTGTAGAGCTCTTGGCATCCTTGGGATTTTGGCCATCACAGGGTGCTTTGGCAGTTATAGAATATGAAAACCAAGCAGCAATAGTAACCAAGGGCCTCTGCAAGTGAAGGAGACTGGATGTCCTGAAACTTTCACTCATGTTGGATGGTTAAAATTGATCCATCTATTGCTGGAATCACTCTTAATTTACTTCTGCACAGAACAGGAGTCTGTTAGGAGAAGTACAAGAGGAGGAGGAGTATTATGGGCTTATATATTTTTTTAAATACTTGAGTGACTTCTACAAGCCCAAGTCAGTTTCCATCTGAACCAGCAAACCAGACCTTCTGGTTCTGGAGAGCTCTGGAGTTCCACAGAAGATGTTCAGCTCTCCCTACCTCTGATGAAGTAGCTGCCTTGTAGAATTAATTTGGGAGGGAAAGGCAGTTTTCTACTTAAAGTTAACTCTTGTGGAAAGTAAACCAATCCCACCTGCAAGTGTTATAACACTTCAATCTAAACCTGTAAGTATTTAGTGGAGTATGCTGGGTCAGTGCCTTGCTGGAATTGCAGTCTGGGTACTTCAGGCATTTGCCAGCCCATTTTTGACCAGCCCTGGTTCAACTGGGACCAGGATCAGGCCCACCCATCAGCTATGAAAAGTGCTTGCCAAGTGGTTATAACCTGCATTGAACAATACGGGACAAGTCATAGAGCGGGACTACATCTCCCCTTATGTGCTGCATATGTCAGAAGGACATAGAGAGCCTCACCCAGAAAAGATGGGGCACACAGAACAACCATGAATCCCATGAACCAGTGATATTTCTCCTACAATATTCCCAGATCATACTTCACAATTTTGCAATTAAACTTTTTTTTTTAAAAATGCTGAGAAGAAATATTAATTTGCCAGCAAGTTTTGGTGTCTTATCCAGGGTTTGACTTAAATGGCAAATTGAACAATTTGAATGTTAGCAGACTCAGAAAAAGGTCTGAGATTTTCTTGGCTACACCACCATACCAAGGGCATCTGCCAGATGTTGCACAAAGTGTGCTTCACCTGGTGACATCCAAATGTGAGTTCCTGACAGTGGTGAGGAATTCATAGTGCATTAAATATCCCAAGGATTTTTGAAAGAATTGATGATCCCATCAGCTGGGTTTCCAGGATGATCTCTGAAAACCAAAGATACTTCTACGTGTTATGAATGATGGTCTGATCTCTCCGTTGCCCACGGAAACTGGAGAGACCATTGAAACTAATGCAGTTTCACAGCTATGAATAAAGGGAGAATAGGACCAGGTTTTTTTCTTTTTCTGACTTTACTGAATATAAATCAAGGCACAGACATGCTAACTGCATTACACAGATCCTGGGGACAGTAGCTTCTCAGTGCTTGAGAGACAAGAGAAACCGTCGTTCAACTCTGATCATCAGCTTTATTGTATGCCAGCCAGACGATACACATTTCATGCAGACTATATGTTTGCTCCAACCAGGGCTCAGAAGAAAGTGCTTGACCTCATGTACGTTGGTCCTGCACTAAGGTACTTGGTTCTTGGTCTGTAGCACCAGGGTTTTTTTCAGGGCTCCTGGAAGAAGAGAAAGAGAGTAATTGCAAAGCTGTCAGAACAATAAGCTGGAGCGCGACAACAAAATGTTAAGCCCATGTTGGAATTTGCCCTGTGACAAGTGGCTCTGCAGAGCACTCCCCATGCAAGCTGCACGTTTGGTATGTCCTCAGGCTGTTTGGTGAACCTAGTCCTGGTCCAAACCTCATGGATGTCCACAAAATTGGGAGAACTGGAGCACTTAACTTTTTGACCAGCCCTGGTTCAACTGGGACCAGGATCAGGCCCACCCATCAGCTATGAAAAATGCTTGCCAATTGATTATAACCTGCATTGAACAAGCACCTCGCTGTAAAGTTGTCTCAGAAAGAAGCATTTTGTTTCCTTCAAGGCAGATGGTGAAAGCCCTAAAACACAGGAGAGGCAAGCTCTTGTGCTGATCAGGAAGTTGCCTTGTTAAAATAACCAACAGCCATGAAAATCCAGCTAACACATGCTAAAGTGAGAGCTCTCCTCCTCCTCAGTGCCCCCATGAGAAACTAGAAAGTGGTGGTGGCACCAAGGCATTGGAAGCCTGTTAGGATCGTCTCAGGGGCCAGCTCTGTATCTGGGAATAATCTTGGATGGGAGCATAAGGGAACAAAGCAAATTAGGTTAGATGGTACCAGGAGAACCCTGGAGAGATGCTGGAGGGAAGCTCAGGTCTTATTGGAGTGCCAATGAAGATATGGGGGAGGAAAGAACCATGGGGAATGAGGGAATTGACCTTTATTAGGAGAGAGAATGAGGAGCTCCAGGGATGAGG
Organism: Dromococcyx pavoninus; assembly: GCA_033558185.1. Lineage (NCBI taxonomy): Eukaryota > Metazoa > Chordata > Aves > Cuculiformes > Neomorphidae > Dromococcyx > Dromococcyx pavoninus. The sequence continues at coordinate 1,474,828 of JAUMJL010000286.1, read as the reverse complement.
AGAGACGTGTGATGGAAGGGGAGGGATCTGTGAGGCTGCAGAAAGCAGATGGAGAGGCAAAAGAAACCTGCTGAACTTTAAAACGGGCAGCTTTGCAAAGCAGTTGCATTAAGGGACTGTGGAGATCTCCCTTTATCCCCCAGTCCAATGTTGGCTTTGTGGAGAGAATAGTTCCAGCCTGCAGGTTGGAAGGAGGCAAGGAAGGGTTGACAGCAGGGCCAGGAGAATAGGCTCTAGTTATCATCTCCTCAGCCTATGAAACCAGTGTCTAACCCTCCCTGTGTGAGAGGCTCAGGGGACAGGATCATGTGGAGAGCCCTGGCAGGACAGATCTGGCTCAAATACTCACCCTCATCCTGCCCTTCATGCTTACAGTGAAGAGAGATTTGTTGCCAGGAGCTGTTGGCAGAGGCTGGCGTGGTCTGTGTCCCCAGTGTAGGAAAACTGCTCAGTCCTTCCAATCTACCAGTTCCTATTGGAATGAGATGAGCCCCACACCATAAATGAAGGGAAAATGCAGGACAGCTCCTCTTTGGAAAGATGCCCCACTGTTAGGTCATACCAGATCCATACTGTTGATGCACAGACATCTGCTGGGACAGGACCTGTTGCTTGGTCTCTGGAGAAGGCTGGAAATGCATGTCATCCCCCGTGGAGAGCATGTCCAAGGGTACTTGCACATGCAAGCTGGGCAGGATGAAGGCTGTCAGCAGCTGCTCCAGGTCCAAAGTCACTGTCTCTGAGCACATCTAATGAGGGAAGATGCAATAACTATTGGTCTGAGCTCAGATCTTCCTGTGCTAATGTGCACGTGATGCTCCAGATTGTACATTGGTGAACACCAGACTTTATCACCTCTTCCCTAGGCTTGGCATCCAACCCTGCTCTTGTCATTGCCCTGAATTTCAGAATAGAGTTTAAAAACCAATATCATCTCTCCCTGCAGCAACATAAACTGTATGAAATCAGCCTTCATCAACACTTCCTTCAGCCCTCCTAGAACCACCAGGGGAATTCTCCCTTCTTAGCTGTTTTGGTGTTGTAGTGCTCTGTTGGGGCAGCCATGAAAGCTGATGCATGCAGTGCTTGTTTGTATGGTGGATACTTCTTCAGTTTAATACATTGGCTCTTTTCTCACGAGTGTGTGCATCCTTCAGCCACGTCTTGCGGGCTGGCTAAAAGCCAGAGTCCTGGAGAAGAAAGAGGCTGTGGACCATCCCCATCCCCCGGCTTCCTCTTTGTTTGCATGGAATACAGATAACTGTGTGATTGTCCATCCCAGTAAAGTTCACTCTGAACCCGTTTTAAACTGGAGGAAGTGTGAGGAGGCGATAATTACGTTATTTTCCCCAGGAATCAGTATTGAGGGACAACACAGCATTGCACAGCCTCTCACCAGGAGAACAGCCCTGGTTGTGAGGTCCAGCCCTGTGTACCAGCCTTGGGAAGAGTGAGCCAGGAGGGTGTAAACTGGAATCTAAAAGAAAAGCCTGATCCTGGAAAGTAAGAAGATCTCACAGAGAAATATCAACATTTGCAAATTATCTTTGTCTTACTCAAGTGAGGAAAGAGTTTGGAGATTTTCACCTTCACAAGGGCTGCTGGTGGCAAACCATTGCCTGGTGAAATCCATGTATGTAGGAGAAGCTAATTATGTGACATGACTACGTGAGAAATGCAGAAGAAATGGATTGGAGGTGACAGATAATTACTCGTGTTACGGCTGAGAGATGCAGAAGGAGTATGAAATTCAGCAGGGGTTCATTTCCCAGAGGCAACATCTGGTGTCTGGGAACAACAAAAGGATGACCACAAGTACACATAGCTTGGACTCCTCTCTGCTTGTCCTGGTGCAACAACAGGGAGCTGGGCTCTTGTTTCTTAGGGTCTAAACTTGTCACGGATGGTGATGAGCTCTGGCGATGTTATTGCGTTCTTCGGAGATGTGCATTCAGTTCTCGGCATTTCAGTGGCCTCATATCAAAACAGGGCTGATGACATTTATCCTCCTCTGTGAAATAATCATCATTCAAAGCAGTTTAACATTTTGGGAGCTCTTATGAGTTTGTATAGATAGAATCAACTCCGGGCACAGGGAGCTCTTATGAGTCAACTCCGGGCACGTGGAAAACTAGATGTTGCCTTGAAAAGCATTTAGAAGTAGCAGGAATCCTCTCCTTGTGGCTCAGAGACTGCAAAGCAGCCCCAGGCACATACAGTTGTGAAGTTTGGCACTGAAGGGCCACTTTTTTAAAAAGAACCATGAGAAATTTTTCTTTCTCAGAGAACTGAAGTGAGGAGTTGGCTTTTCTCCATGGAGGAACTGGTCTTTTTGGCAAGGGCCCTCACCCAGGAGGACAGCGGCAGGTTCATGTTCCTCAGAAGATACAAACTCATCAATTCCTGGGCAAATGCAATTAAGAATTAAGTCATAGGATACAGAGAGCAATTTCTCTCTTCTCTACTGAATGTGTTATGGCCCTTTGTGTAACCAAAATTTCAAAGTTTGCTGTCTGTGACAAGAGTGACAAATAAGTAAGTCTTCTCTGTCCTGGAAAGTGGCCTTAACTTTGTAGTCAATAGCTGGTCTCTGCTTAGGAATAAGCAGAGAATAGGAATAAACTGCTTAGGAAAGGCAATAGCATGAAATAGTGGGGTTAAAGCTGTAAGTTACAACAGCAAATGAAGGATTTCAACCTAGGTCTGTATCTAAGCAAGCAGAGGGGTTGCTGTCACTAGGCTGAGTGAGCCCTGGAAATGCACACCAGTTGGGGGGCCAGCAAGGGCTGAAGGAGTAGAAAGTGTCTAGTTGTGAAATCTGACCTGTTGTAGATGTGAGATGAGCAGCAAGGAGTTCAGCACTTCAGAGTTTAAACAAATGTCCACTTGCAAAGCAGCAGATATATAAGCTCTTACAAAGCTCTTTAGATGTTAGAAGACATCAATGTATCTCCAAGGTCAGCTAGGGACCTCAGTGGCATGTAGAAATCTTGTCCTAAACACTATGCAGTCCCTAAAACTGTGCAGCTGATATTTTTGGCTGCTGGTTTAGGTTGTTCTAGATGTTTTCTACTCTTGGGGGTCTAGAAATTGGAGGAGGAGGCAGCAGCACCACGAAAACACAGCAGGTGTGAGCAGATCACAGTGGCACACAGGAAAGGATGCAGGGCTTTACCTTCAGCAAGGGATTCTCTTGCCACTGTCTCTTTCCAGTACCTACCCTAAAATCCCTACAGCCTAGAGATGTGAAACACAACCCAGCAGCAGGTCCTGCCTGTCCTAGATGAAATCTCCAGGCTTCTTACTGAGGAGGACTGGAGATCTCCACACATTTTGATCCTTCTCCCATCCTTGTCCACCAACCAGCTTCAGTTTGGCCTTGAGTGAGGTCTGCAAACCTAACTTACGTAGATGGACCATGAAACCAGAGTGATGCCTATGCTGTGAGCTCAGCTGCTCAACCAGCATAAGGAATCTCATTTTCTTTCTGGCAGGGTGGTGCCACACCACCAGCACTGAGAGTCACAGAAATGTAGAGGAACTGAGGTACCCCTTCAACTTTCCATGTGTCTGTGGATTACCTGAGAAGAACCACTACCTCCATGTGCATGGATAGCTCCAGCAGGCACAGACCAAACTAGCACTTCCAGGCAAAATTAGGGCAAGGAGGGCTGACAGTGAGTCAAGAGAGAGCAAGAAGCCACCTGGGACTTAGTCACAACTGGATCCCTGCTGTACTCACAGGTTGAAGGGACCCTGGGCAGGTCTAGTCATAAGCAGGGATGGAGGAAGCAGATGTTCAGGGCACCTTCTGAACCACAAGAAGCCTCCTGGGCATTCATTTTTCGAAGATGTCCTGCTTCTAAGCCAATTTCTGTTTCTTCCACTGAGCGGTGCAACTGCTTGGATTTCCACTGACATACTTCTGCCCGCTGTTTTCTGTAATGCACTGGGAAATGCAGTTCCTTTACCATCAGCTGCTTCTGCTCTGGGCTACAAGATTTCTCCTTCATTCTCTTCAGTTGCTGCATTAGTTGGGCCACCTGCCTGCCCAGGACACCTTTGAATGAAGCTGGAGAAAGGCCAACCTTTTATCAGATGCACCAGAATCACAAAGGACAGAAGGTCATGCAGCTCTGAATATGCTGGGCTCCAAAACAGACAACAAAGTTTGTCTCTGTGGCTGTAAAAAAGAAAGGAACGTACTGGGGCACAAAAACATGAGCAGAGTCATCCCAAAAGACTATGGGTAGAGCTGCAGCAACAAGACTGACTGCTGAACTGGCCACAAGGACACACACAGAGTGCACTTGCAGACACATCTACTGAAGCCACACCAAGAAACAAGAAAGAATAAGGACAGTTGGTAGGTGAGGTATTGTTTATTCGAAGCAGTGAGTGCTATCACACAGTACAGGCAAAGAGAAAGCTTACAGTCCAAGAGAGGCAAGACACGAGACAGTAACTTGGGGAGGATGGGAAGGAGAAGGTCCCTGGCAGAGCTGGCTATTTAGGATGAGTTGGATGGAAAAGATGTTTGGAGAGGGAGAGGTGGGAGAAAGCAAAGGGAGAAGCAGTTGCAGGACAGACATTGAAAAGCTGGTGGGGAAGATGGAGGCAAAATGATTCTGAAGGCAAAAGGGAATGGTGGCGTGGCAGGTAGATTGGGTCTGGTGGGGTGGCGAGGGCATTGAAGACTACATGGGGAGGAGCCAAGACAGACAGAGAAGTCTGATCAGAGATGAGCCTTGGGGAGAGGTGAGGGAGCAGGGGCAATGGGAGCGAGGACACCCACTGCCCTGTGACCAGAAAGCACTATTTCGCTAAATTAAATTAAAATTTGCTGGCTCGTGGCCTTCTGATAGATCTCTTAGCTCCAAACAGGTGGGCCACAGCTGAACTGCTCCTCAGTTAGGTACTAAATCCTGAACCAGGCCAAGGAGCAGGTCAGTACAAGGACCGAGGACTACTCTCAGGATTTCAGGAAGGGACAACACTCCATGGGCAGAACTCTCCACGGGGAGCCATTAGAGTTAGGGTTAGGCTTATGGTTAGGCTTAGGGTTGTACTTAGAGGTGTCCCACATAGAGTTGTCTCATGGAGGTTGTTCTCAGGGTTGTCCTTGACCCCAGTCCCTATCTTGACTACTGTGTACTGGCCCCATCGAGTGCTCCTGGGTGCTGTTTAACTGATGTGAACACACCCATCTGCCACAGCCATTGTGTGGCGAGTCCTCCTCCACCATGTGCTGTGGAGGGTGCTCTTCCCCCCCACCCCTGGGCTGTGAACCAGCTCTCCTCAGAGCCAGGCAGGGCATGTAAGTCTCTGGCTCCCCGAGGCAATACAGGAAGCCTCAGCTTTGCTCTCAGGTTTGAGGATGCTGCATGCCTCAGGCTAGGATGAGGTGGGAGGTGGGCAGATGACAACAGCAGGGTTTCAGAAATGTTTCCCCCTTTACATCTCTCACACCACTGAACTGTCAACCTTGAAGGAACATTATTTATTCCTCAGCATTCTCACACATCACTAAGATCTGTAACTGCTCCTCATCCATCATTTTTCTGGTGGCTGGTCCATTGGTTTCCATGGAGTAGACTCCCTGCAGGGAAAGCTGGTGTTTTTAGAAAGTGTAAAGATGCCTTCAAACCATCAGCAGGCTCTTCTTTCACCCTTGGGCTCACATCTCCTCCACATGACAGTCATGATTATGGAGCTGTTTCCCAGGCACCCTGCAACAGAAATTAAGACTGTCTACAAGCCATCCATAGTTCACAATAAACGACCAGTCCTGAAGAACCCCTCATTGCAGACCTCTGAGCTTGTGAGTAGACCCAGTGGCATTAGTGGAATTTCTCCCAGCCCAGAAAGCTCATGTGAATAAGGGGAAATGGAAATGGGCCCTCAAACCCCCAGTCAAAACAAACTCACCGTGACTGTGCTGGAAACAGGGAGAGCTGAAGCCCATGTCTGAAGATCACAGTATCTTCCCTCTGGGCAAAAGATACTGTCCTTAGCGTCAAACGTGGCCGTGTCATCACATTCCTACTAGGGAATTTCTTTTTCTTGTACAGCTTCTCTTCTTTATTTGCTGTTGCTGTTGCTGTTGAGGATGGTGGTTATTCCTTGGATACCGGGAGGTAGCAGCTATGACAGTGACATCTTCTTAAGAAGTCCCTTTCTGCACCAGCACATCTCTAAATAAACCCTAAATCCAAAGGATATTGTGACACAAGAGGCTGCATTTGTATAAGAGCTGAAAAGTCAGATGATGAAATAGCCATACTCATCCTTTGACCTTGCTTTACCAGTCAGGGATGTAACAGTGGTAACCGAGGTTTCCAAGGGAAGCTCAGAGAACTGGAAGTGGTAAAACCAGTAAATCTCAGTCCTGTACCCAAGGCATTTAAGATCTCATCTGATGCAGGAAACAGGATGGAAGGATGGAGAGCATCAGGCAGGAACCTCTTCATCCATCCATGCACAACTCCTCAGGGGTGTGTGCTGAAGCCTTCAGCACAGTATGTATTTGAAAGCCACTGATTAAAATTTGGATACATGCCAGCCACCCCTCATGGGGCTGCTCACACCCTGTGCAGCCAAAGCAACACCTCTGCAAAGCCACAGTCAGATGCTCTGTTAAGAGTGTGAGAAGCTTCCTTGACTCTTTAAGTTCAATATGCCAATATTTTCTCTGCCCTCCTTGTCCCCTCATCAGATACCAACACTGACAATTAGGACTATTTTTACCCCAGCCAGCACCTCCACATTAAATGCTCTTATGAGAAAAAGCATTTCATTTTTAGTAGCCCACCTGCATAGACATTTTCTCACAACAACCCTTGGAAAAAGGTGGGCAGTGCCAGTCATTAATGACTTGGCAAAGATCAAGGAGTGAGTCAGCAGCAGTGGGTTCAAGACAGTGACGGCTGAAGACCAGGGAGCCCAGGTCCCCGCGCCTGCCATCAATCAAGTAGGTCCTACTGTCTCTTAGAAATGCATCCTGCCCCTTTGGGTGTTCAGGCTGTGCAATGCTAAGCAAGTTCAGAGAGCAACTGGGCAGCAATGGCACGTTTTCCAGCACTGAGTGTAGGCAGCTGGGTGGGATCATACCGCAGTATGGAAGAAACCCCATACCTTTGTGTCAGGGGAGAAACATTTTGTTGGCCAACATAGGTTGTCACAGATAAGCCCCATAAACGACTGGTCTTTTAACAATGAACATTTTCTCCAATACCAGCTGCGGAGGGGTGAAATAATAAATCCCTGGACCTACAGCTCAGCTGAAACACTTCAAAGATCATATAGTTACGTGTGATTGATGAATGAATGAAGCTGATAGGGAAGAGAGGGAAGGCAGGGTGATGCGGCAGGACATCAGAAAGCAGCACTGTTATTAGCATGTAGTCACAGACAGAAGAAATTCAGAAAGTGATTTATAAACCAGATAGGGATGAGAAATAGCCCCCAGAAGCAGCAGAGCAGAAAAGGGTTGCGGCTCCAAGGAATTAAGTAGAGCTATGTTGGAGGAGAGATTTCAAAAAGCAGCCCCAATGCAGACAATTTTCCCCAGATTGGTGGGGATGTGATTGGAATATCCATTGATAGAAAAAACATTATTAAAAATGAAAATTGCCAGTAGGAGTTTAAGGGTTAATTAAAAAAAAGAGATGAAACTAAGATTAGGGTTCACCAAAAAAACAAAACTGTGCCCTCAGCCCTGCTTTCTTCTCAACCATCATTTTCTCGAGATAGTAAACATTTTCATTAATATAAAATCAGTGTTTTGCACTTCTACAGACACTGCCAAATGCCTGTTGAATGCTGGCTAGGCTTGCAGTATACTGCAGGTGCTCAAGGCAAGAATTTGCTACCACCTTTCAATAAGGATCGAGAGCCCCTTGACCCTTCTTGTGGGTCTTTCAGGTGGTGCTGGACCAAAGCAAGTAGGCAGTTGGAAAAGGGTGTATAACGAAGAAACCTCATCCACAGCACCTCTCTCCCCTCCAGCTCTCGATGGGGCTTGATTTCTGCTCCCTGATCCAGAGCAACATGGAGATGAGAAAGGTGCAGCAGCAGCCTGCATGCAGGGCACTCACCGCACGAGCCCTCTGCTCAAGACACTGTGTATGTAGAAAATAAGAAGCAAACTACCTGCTCCGTCCACATGACTTCACTGTCCATCTTCACATTGGCAAATGCTTAGCTCTCACATCAGGCTAGTCTGAGGTTAGCAGCCTTCTAAAGGGAGTCAGACTGACAGCTCAGTTGTCCCTATGGCAGGCGTGGAAGTGGCAGCTCTAAGCAACACAAATCTGATTACAGTTGGAAAGGTGTTTCTTTCACTCAACTGTGCTTCTTATCGAGAAAACAAGATCAAGGAGGTGGTATTCGTCTTTAGCATTTATTTACCATTGGAAAAAAACCCCTTTGAGCAAGCAAAGATCACAAGCACGTCACAATCAATTGGCTATACATTAATTCTTGTGTGTGTGTTTGTGTGTGTGTGTGTGTAGAACAGCAAGAACGAAAAAGCACCACGAGGAGGTGTGCTTAACACATTACAAGAGACAGTTTGTGATACGCAACCAAACCCAGGCCACAAAATATTAATTAGACACTTCCTATCCGCCTCCAAGAGGCAAGAGTTTGTGGAATTCATGGGAGCCATGTTTTCACACCGGACGCATTGCAGATGCAGAAGCAGGTGATCGGTGTGCAAAGCAGTCAGAAAACAGGAGCTCAGTCAGCAATTAGCACCATTTTGCAGAAAGGAGTAACAGTACAATACATTGAAAATGAGAAAGCAAGCAATAGACAGCATAGGAACTTTCACAGGGTAAAAAGCAAAACACTTTTCTTTCTTTTTACAAGGAAAGCAATCATATTACAAATCAGCGGTGAAACAGAATCAGCGTTGTGGCAGCTGGAAACACAAAACAGCCGAGCACTCTTTCCCAGTGGGATTGACAAGCTCAGAGTCCAAAGTGAACTGGAAATGGCAGAGAAATTGTCTCCTTTCTGATAAACCTGAGTGGGTTGGATGGGCACAAAGTCTATGGAAGGTATAGCAAAGCAGGATTTCACCCTGAGGCCTGACTCTGCTGCAGTTCCTGGCATTCAATGCAATGCTAAACTGTGTGCTTGGATGTATGCTGAGGACTTGGTGCACGTGGAGCAAAGGCCACGATTTATGTCCCTGTTTTGTTGCTGTCTGAGAGGGAGGTACCCTGGCCCTACCAGTCTCCCAGGCTCTTTTGGCAAAGACTGAAACCTTCCAAGGATCATTCATCCCACCCAGGTCCTTGGAGCGTTTCTTCACTAGATAAGGAATTTAGACCACTGGCTAGCACTTAGAATCATAGAACCGTGTGGTTGGAAAAGACCTTTGACATCATCAAGTCCAACCATACCTGTCCACTTCATACCTAGCTTTGTATTTAGATACCACCAGAAACTTCACGTTACTGAGGAAACATAAGGTCTTATTTTGAACACTCACTGTGCATGTGTCATTCAAACACCGTGATAGATGCTCTTCATTGAGAAGAAGCCCTAGATAATGAGTGGTTGATCCACACTCACGGAGGTGCTTGGATTAGGTGGTCTGAGCATCTTAATGATATCCCTTGGGCAAAATTTGGTTACTCTTGAAGTCAAGGGTTAAATTCTCATTGAATTCAAAGCAAAATGGTGGCAAGTGTGCTGTCTCTTTGAATGTGAAGCTTCAGGCCAAAAAATAATTGGGAGAATCATCTCGCGTGGTCTTTCTTTACATACAGTGAGATTGGTGTGTTGGGCTATTGGCAACTGTCTAAGTGCCCTCCTGACATGTTCTAGCTGCTGTGACACGTCATCTTCACTGCTGTTGCTACATCCTGCGATAGGAAAGGACATTACTGAGAAGTGTGAAGATGGATGAAGGATCTAAATGCCAAGGAATCACACCAAGTCTTCGAAGCCCAGGCTTCTCTGGCCAGTTGTCTCTTGTGCGACAGGGTAGGAAGAGCTCTGAGCAGCACCCCTCTCCACCAACTCAACGCAAGCCTTTTGCCAAGCTGCTCTGGAGACAGAGCTGAGATTTGCACGCTGCAGGGGCTTCTAAGCACTCAGAAAAGCAATGGTCGTTATGGACAGGTCAGCGTCTCCATGGAGCATGCACATCAAAAAATGTACTACATTCGCAAAGATTTCCACAGTTTTACTTCCTGGAGGATTTCCCTGGTTTCCTCCTAAACATCGGAGGTTCAAATATATATATTTCTATATATGAATATATATTTTCCACATACACAACCTGACTAGCTCATAGCACACAGTTCTAACATAGCTAAGCTTGGAAATACACCACTGAATTCAGAACACTACACTTACTTATACTCAAAGCTTTAGGCTGTTAGCACAAGGCAAACAGGACAAATCACACAATACACTGAACTTGGTATTTATTCATTACTAAGGCCAGCAAATATCACTATCTGTATACCACAGAGCTTTCCTCCTCTTTGGAAACATTCTCTCAGCCTTGTAGCCCACCATTCACTCATTTATGTTCCCAAAAGACCCAATTATAATGGTGCGAGACCCCAAAATGAGACTCCTCACCCTCCTGGTCCATCCCTTTTTCTGACAGATAGCTTCACATCTCTAAAATATCCTAGCAGGAAGACTTTCCTGATTCAAACACTTCTACAGCAACACAGTTCTGTTAGTCACCTTTTAGACCACCTCCTTACTCTACTTCCCCTCTTTCTCCTCATTCTTCCCAATTGTCTGCTCTCTGAAAGTTTCAAGCTGGATGTTAAATAGAAATACTGATCTGCAAATACACAGAAGAACCCTGCATCTTGACTTGCAGCTACTCTGTTACAGGAGAGCTTAACAGCTCAGTTTGGTGGGATCGAGAGTCATCCTTATGTATTTAGGACCCAGTCCAGCTGTTAGGCACATAAATTTGGGTTTGGATTATACCTCTTCCAGTTCCCATTGACAGAACAATCCCAAGTGTGGGGTATGTAGTGCCAGCCTGTTGGTCAGCTCATACTCACTAGCAAAAGGTCCCACCGTGTTTACAGCTTCTAAACCGGTCTTGCTGGGCAATGGGGATTTCCTAGAGTAAGAGCACAGTAAAATAGGACTGAACCCTGAGATCTTGCCCAGAAGGAGTCTGGAGATCCCACTAAGTGGTTTATGGACCTCTTAGGATGCTTACGAGCCAACATGAACTCCAACAGCTGGTAGAGTCAAAACAATGGGGGCTGATAGCTCAAGCCAACCTTGGTAACTCATTTCTTTCTACTCCTTGGAAGGCAAACTAAACCTCTTCTGAAATCTAGCTCTGTCTACTTACTGGCAGCCCAGAAGTGAAGAAAGCAGACCAAGATTCAAAACAAATCAGGAATAACTAAAAAGATAACTAGGGGAAACAATAGGGAAGAACAGCCTGCTGGTAACCTAGTCTGACCTGACACGTGCTTGGGAAGTCTTCACCGCTCTCTGTGCCTTCCCTCACTCCTTTTTTAATCAAATCAAGGCCTTCAAGTGCTGTTGATGGGTGAAGCTGCCCTGTTGCAGCTAGATCTAAGCCCCAGTTATCCTGGGGAAGGATTTGGCCCTTTATTTGCATGGGTTCTCCTTTCCTGTCACTTCCTGGAGCAAAAGTTCCACCAGTGTCACAAGAGGAAATCGCTCTTCGTCACACCACTGATTCTAGCAGATTTACAGCAGATCCACAGCACTATGAATGAACCTCTGATCCTCTCTGCCTCCAAAACCTTTCACCTGTTGACACCAGTGGGAGATAACCAAACAACAGCCGACCCCAAAGGGGCCTCACGGGAAGAGGGTACAGCCTTCCCATGGCTCAACAGGCACTTACACCCTGTCAAAGCATTGAAGGACCAGGCCCGAGGAAAGGGACATGCTACTAGATGCAATCACAGTTGATCCATCACTTTTCTCCCCTACAATCTGGCTTGTGCATTCCCACGTCCCTCACTCTGTGCAGAGCCGTGTTGTGCAGGCAAAGCAGAACAACCTGACCTCAGAAACAAGGATTCTCTAATCCTCCTTGGAAATAAAACAGAAAAGCTTCTAATACAACCAGAACAAAAAGCAGATTAGAAGCCTCTAATTAATTTTGTGGCCTTTATTTAATCAAAGAAAAAAAGAGGGAAAAAAAAGGAAAGAAAGGAAGAAAAATAAAGAAAACAAGAAAGAAAGGAAAGTGCAGTGACATTTACTCTTTTGCCTCAGCCAGTTTATTGTTCATCTCTTTGCTTTTCTCCTTGTCCTCTGGCTTTGCTGTGTTGGAGGTCTCAGCGCTCTTTTTCTTGGCAGCCCGGCCAGATGCAATCTGCTTGTCTTTGGCCTTTTTCAGGGGTTTATGGCTTGTTGTGGTCTTTTTTGGTTTGGAAGGCTTTACGCTAGGCTTTTCCACCTGCATGGAGGGCGACATGCAAAACAACAACAGAGGGATGGAGAGAGACAGAGAGACACAAGGACAGGTGGAAAACAGGATTTAGATCAGAAATAGCATGAATGTTACTCATCTGCTCAGCTGTGCCCTGCCACAAAGGGAGAGGAGCAGCTGGATGCATGCAGAGTTGCAAATGGCCAGCTCCTTTCATGGTGTTGATGGCCAGAAGTCATAGTGCCCCTGAAGTCAGCAGAGTCTATTGTATCCAGATCAGGACACAGTAGGGTTAACAGGAGAGGGACTATTATCAGTCATTTTATCAATTCCTCTGTCTTTCTCTGACTTCAGGAAAGGCTTTGCAAGCCCACAGAGGACTGTCTTTCTCCGGATTCAGAGCAGAGAAATGATGCTCAGGACAAAGAGGATGCTACAAATCCCCACCTTTCTTCAGTTGATTTGTACCCTAACAGACTGCTACAATGGGGGAAAATTACTTGGGGATAGCCAGGATGCACGACATCAATTGGCACTTGAGCCAAGTCCACAACAGTCTTGCATTCACCTGTTTTTACAGCCCTCAAAACAGGGCAGATGGCTTCAAAATTAAGGAGGAACAGAAGCCTTCAGCTCCTCCATGCTTAACCTGTCATCCTCTGAGACTTTACAAATCTAAGCACTTAAAAAACTCCGGGAATACCTAACAGTCCTAGGTTTAAAGTCGCACAGACTGACTCCATTTATATGCAGATCCTCCACTGCTCCTAGAAAACAAGGCTGGAAGACATTTCAGTCCAGGCCTTTCTCAACACACGTTCTCCGTGTGATCAAAGCTAAAAGTGTGTACTGTCAAAATCTGTGGAGTGCTCTGAATTAATTGCAGATGAAGATCTGGCTCTTACCATGTTATTCCTGGTATGAAGTGTAATGTTGGGTGTCTATAGTTTTGGAGGGAGAAAGAGAAAGCTGTCTACATAATCACCTGGGAAATGACAACATCAAAACCCTCTTCATCTGGGCCTTACCCTCACTTCTTTACAGTTTGACGTAGAGCACTATTGTCTACAAAATGCATGAACCCGTACCAGAGGCCATGGTATCATAGAACGGTTTGCGCTGGAAGAGACCATAAAGATCACCCAGTTCCAACACCCCTGCCTCGGGCAAGGACACCTTCCACCAGACCAGGTTGCTCAAAGCCTGAACCAACCTGGCTTTGAGCACTTCCAGGGATGGGGACATCCACGACTGCTCAGGGCAACCTGTGCCAGTGTCCCACCACTCTTAGAGTAAAGAATGTCATTTCCTTATATCTAACCGTAATCCACCCTCTTGCAGATCAGAACAGTTAACTCTCATCTTATCATGACACTCCCTGATAAAGAGTCCCTCCCAATCTTTCCTGTAGGCTTCCTTTGAGTACTGGAAGGCTGCAATAAGGTCTCCGTGAAGCCTTCTCTTCTCCAGGCTGAACAACTCCAACTCTCTCAGCCTTTCCTCATATGAGGGGGTCTCATCAGAGGGGAGCAGAGAGACAGAATCACCTCCCTTGATGTCCTGGCTACGCTGCCTTTGATGCAGCCCAGGATACGATTGGTTTTCTGGGCTGTGAGCACACACTGCTGACTCATATCCAGTTTTTCATCCACCACCATCAAGGCGGATTCTCAGATGCATCTGCTGGTCAGAAATGAAGATGCCACGCAAGGGGAATGACAGGCAGCAGTGTTCAGCCCAGCCTTACTGTGTTGGACACGTCCCACCAAGAGCAGCGAAGGCCCTGGGTCCCTTTCGAGACATTTCTCACCTTTGGAGGTTCTTTGTAGGGTTCACTGTAGAGAGTGCGTATCCTTCTGCGCTCCAGGAATTTGTTATCAGCTGGAGTAGGCTTACTGGTTTCCCCCTTGAACTGAGCGCTGTAACTGGTTTCATGGGTCATTTTCTCCTCTGGCGGCTTGTACTGGGGTTTCGCTTTTATAGCTTTCACAGGCTTGATGTCTACCCAGGGTCTGAACTCGTTTCTGAAGATTGAAAAAGAAAGGGGTTCAGGAATTAAACCAACAGGAGAGCAATGGCAATGTGGGAATGAAATCACCCATTGGTCAATAAGGTCTACTTGAAAAGCTTTTGTCTCCATGCAGTCAAGTTTACAAAAACCTCGCCACCCAACAGCTCATTATTGACCTCATCTCATTGACATATTAGGAGAAGTTCAAATGAAATTTGGTCTATTAAAATCAAACAGTCCTGGCCACCAGAAAACCTACTACTTGTGTGACAATGGTCAGGTGGCCCCTGAAAAGTCAGTTTTTGATATGACTGCAATGTTTTTTTTTGAAAACATAGATTTTTTTTGTTTCTACAGCTCCACCTCTGCACTGAAGCTACCTGCAAGCAGCTCCTGACTCTCACAGTTAGGGTTGAAAGCAATATTCAGAAAGGAACATCAAAATTCATGTTGTGCATCTCAACACAGGACACGCTTCTCAGCAAACTTCCCTCTAGGCAAGCTACTGGGTGGCAAATGTAAAGAGGCAAGATTTCTTACAGCTACCCCTTATCCACGCCTCTAAGTAGTGAATTGTATCATTTTGCTTATATAGAGCCAAATTATGCACAACAGTTTCATTAATTTCATGAAGGAACAGTTTAATATAAAACTGTCTTAGATGTGAACTCAAGCAGAGTAGGAAATGCACAGTTTATCAGCTATTGTGAGCTATATTTTCTCTTTATTAGCTGATGTTTAATTCCTGACTTAATGGAAAAAATAACACCATCTTTCATGTCCTTTGGACAAAGATGTGACTTTTTGGAGAAAGACAAGCAAACACACTTCTGTTGGACACATTCTATCCACAGAGTTCTTCTCTTATATTTTTTAGTTCTTCTCAATGGATCTTGCTAGTTTGCTAGTTCAGAGCAAACCATTTCATTTTCTCTCTAAAATGTGCCATTCGTCTGAGAATGCAGATAGAGAAACCACAAGTGTGTTGCTACCTTAGACAGGTCATGCTCAGTCCCAGGCAGTGTTTAGATCCTTAAGATTCTAGGGCAAGCCAGGAGTTATCCTAATGGTGGTGATACAAGCCCTCTACAAAGGGATGAATTTTCCTTGGAAATCAAAGCCCTTGTCTTAATTTTGGGACCTCTGAGGCAATGGAACCAGTAAGTTGCAGATCCTGTCCCTCCTTCCCAATTCCACTCAGACATCTTTGGATTATACTATTTGTTTTCACCCTGGTTTATTAGGGAAACGAACCCTTTGTGACAGTACTGCCAGTCAACCCCTTCCCATAATAGCTCTGAACATCTTAATCAGCTTCAGTGAAATTTGCCAAATGGAAATGGAGAAATCCAGATGATACTTTTATGAAGATAAGCAGTTGGACTGAGTCCAGAGGCTCAGGAAAACTTCAGTACAGACATGCACACTTCATTGGTCAACAGAGGACCTGTTTAGACAGGGATGCTAAGCTGCAGAAGTTAATCTGTTGTCCTCAGGGACCAGTAATAAATAATCCATTCACGTACAGTGCGGCTCCCTGACCACCCAGTACTACACTTCCCATTCACATAGTCCCACTGCAAAGACAGAAAAAGCCTTTGTCTTCCAAGATACCTGCTGGTTGCATGGGTGTATTTCTCCTCCTAAAGACAGCTGTGTTAAGCTGTCTCACCACATCTGCAGGGTGACTGTGTCCTGGTTGTTGTCAACGTAGAACTAGCCAACACCATGACTGGAGCTTGGAGAGCTCTCCCCTATGCTAAGGATGCATAACTGCTTTAGGATGAGTTGAATGCCTCTTTGGGCTCTGCTAGCTGCCTAGATTTCCACTGAACAAACATCTACACGTGAAGACACACAGACATCCCTATATGTAGGTATCTTAATCTATGAGAAAAATCCCACTTCAAACTCCCCATGCTTTCTTAGTGTTGATTCTACCCACATCTACATTTATTTTCCCTGTATTTTTTAATTTACCTCCCTCTCTTTTATTCTTCAGCTCTTCTTGGGCTTGGATAACACTGCCAAAGGTCCAGGCATATTGCCTGTCTGAAGGATGCTCTTCTTCATGAACCCATTGCATTGAACGAGCAACACATGAATAAGCTTATCTGTGTCCCCTTCACTCCTGCTCACTGAATGCCACCCATTTGTCCACAGATATTTCTCTGCAGTCTATTCTTAAACATCCCTCCTGAATGAATAGTTGAGAGAAAGGAAGAAGAAACATCTTTAAAGAACTGGATTAAAGATGTGAATACATTAATGACATAGTCCAAGTTCAACCCAAGCTCCTCAGAAAAGTGGTTTCTTCCTAGGATCCACTTGTGTTCTGGAGTAGACTATATATTTTTCAACTGCTTTGCAAAGGAAATTAAATCATGCACTAATTCTCCCTGCCTGTGTCTGTCTGTCATTCAGATTACTTCTTAGCAGCTTCTGAATTTGTTAGCTATTTTCTACTGTATTTGTGGCAGAGACAAAAATGTCAGAGGTGAAAATCACAACACCTTTCCTCAAAATCTGTGAACGAGCAGAGGAGAAACATCCAACAAGGTGTTCTTCAGCCAGGTAAAATTCATTTTCTCATTCCTTCTAAGGTCCATCATCCAGCCCTGGTGCACCACAGGGTCAATCAGCAAACCAAACCACACTTTGCTTCTACAGAACCAGAGACAAAGGATGGAAGCTGTAGTACTGTGCACATAGATTTCAAAGATGGAACACAAACCAGGAATTATTCATCCTGTTGCTCATAAAATGCTGGTTTATATGGAGGTGAGCTTCACAGCAGCACGATTGCATCCATTACCGCATCGCCTGGCAACCTCATTATGCACTGCTCTACGCAAACTTGCAGAAAGGGATGGGCTGCTCCCTGAAAAGTCTGTGATCTCTCTAGACAGGACAGACATGTGAGGCAGGGAAAAGGGAAAGAAAAGCCTCCTGTTACCTGTGGACTGGCTGGTTGTTGAAATGCTAAAGCAAGAGATCATGCGATAGAGTTGGGCTGTTAATGCAACAATCAATTTCATCTGACTGCAAAAAGTGAGAGTGAATTCCTCTGCTCTTTTCCATCCTTGCTTTGCTGATCTTAATGCAGATGTTAACAGCAGCTCTGCTGAACTTGGCGATGAGACCCTTGACAACCGTGTGTCTCCCAAGATGGGACTGTTTTTGCAGGCAAAGGATAGACCAATAGCCATTCTTAGGAAGGTGTATGCTGATGTATTTCGTCTGCAGAGGCAGTGGAAGGAGGAGAGAAACTCAGACCATTTACTACAGCTACGCCTGGTGCAGCAAACTGATCTCAGTGCCTATTTTTGATATACCAGGCAACACATAAACTGTAAAAGAAGTGTTACTGGAATAGACACGGGCTATTCTGTGCCGGTTGCATCAGCGCCCAGAAACTCAACCTACAACGGTTATTTAGCACAAAAGTACAAACCCGTAAATCTCTCCACCTCCAGCACAGATGAGTGAGGGAAAACAGCCCACTGAGAGCTGACCTTGGAATATGCCAGCTCCAGAACCCAGCCCAAAAATTCCTTGGAAAAGTACTCGTTATCCTGGGCTAAAAACATAGACAGGGGTGTGCTAGCGACTTCACAGCGCTGATCATCACATTTCAGTGCCAGGCACATTACATTTACTATTGCAAAGTATGAATGAGGATGAAGGTGGCCTGCTTGGGGTCTATTTCTCTATTGATTGTAGGTATGGGGGAATGTCTCAGAAAGCTGACCGAAACCCCCCTTCCAGGTTTGGAGACTTTTCATCAAATATCTGTCTGTTACAGTCCTATGTTACCATGACCTCATGGAGTCCAGCAGTCCATGGCATGGCTACACCCAGAGATGCTTCTTTATAAATTTATATACTCCTAATATACAGTAAAAAAAAAAAGAGAAGAAAATCAATAATGCTAAGAATTTAATTTTTCTGCTATTCTGCGACTAGAAAAAATATCTGTTCTCTAAAGTATTGGATTGGTTGCTACTGTAACACCAAAACCAACCCTGGCTTGGGGAAAGCCCTTGCAGTTCTGAGACCTATGTAACATCCCAAGGCCAATTTGTGGGGAAGGTGCCCAAAAGTTACAAATCCTGGCTGCAACCTGAAATGAGTTCTCTGTTATTCCTCCCTGTTTTGAGAACAGCCAGTCATAGTGGCATCTGGACCATGAATACTCTGCACAAGATTAGCTCTGAAAGTATTTCAGGAGTATGCTAGACCCCATCCTAAAATTGCTCAGCCTCAAAGCCCTCCTAAAATCTGAGCAAAAGCCTTTGCTCACACTGCGTGAATGAGCCAGGAACATGGACTCACACCAATATGGACACACCCAACCGGCACAGTTCAGTCCAGCTCTGTAATTCTTTCTCGAAGGGATTTTCACTGCTCTTAATTTTGCTGGGGAAGATTTTAAGAATTGCTATCTTGGCATGAAACGGAGGGGTTGAACTGAAATAGCAGCAAATTACATGTCTCCTAATTTTTTGCCTAGCTCTGGTCCTAGCCTTACAAAGAATAATTAGAATCAGTTGGGAACCCAGTGCTGATCTAAAATGGAAATCGAAATGATAACTCAACAAAAAGGAGTATATGAGGTATCAGATGACCTTCTGCAAGGCAAGTCCAACAGGAAAAATTTCCAGCAAATATAAAGGGAGTTTAGCCATCCACAGACCTGATGAGAACAGAGGGCTGCACAGGACTGGGCACTCATCTTGAAAATTAATAGGCAGTAGATCTTCTTACGAGATGACCAGAGAGCTGGTGGCCTGATTTATATCCATTAAAATCAAGAGCTTCTCTCCACATATATCAGTGTCTACCACACTGCCTGTGCATGTAGTTTCCTCTACCCTGGTTATTTTATTTTAATTGCATTTTCCTCTTTACTGAGGATTGCCAAAGGGGGTTGCAGGTGAAGGTGCCTTGAACGTCCTCCTCCACCCCAGCCAGGGGAATGGAGCTGATGTGACTCAAAGCTACGGTACAGCAGTCACCTCTGAAGATGGTCACCAACACTGACGTAGGCATTGACTGCCTTCACCTTTGAGAACTTTAAAGAGAGATTATATCTGTTCAGAATCAGCATAGGATGTCAAATATATTCTGCTGACTGTTTTACCAGCACTGAGCCAGCCTGATTCCCTCATATCGATGCACATGTATGAACTGATGAATGGCACAGAAAAAGGAGACCAGGAACTTCACAGTGGAATCTTGCACAGAAGGGATTCTTTTAGCTTAATCTGGAAAACTATGGTTCAACCAAAAGTGAAAAATATTGAGATTTTTCACTGAAATAAAAAATTCTTTATGGAATGTTTGGCCTAAAGTGTTTTATTCATTCTAAAATTAAAACTTAACTTTTGTTTTCAGTTTCTGTTATTCTTTTCCATCCAATATTTAGTTTGTTCTATCCAGGACAACATGAAAGGACTATGAATCCCCTTATGAAGCAAAACATCAAACTGTTTCACAACCAACAATGAAAAACAACAATGAAAAAATGTATTTTGGCCAAACTAAGTAGCAAATTTATCTGGGATTTTAAAATTATTTTGCTGTTCTGGAAGAGAGTATAATTTGCTCCCAAATATTCTCTAGCTCCCTTTTCTTTCTTAAGGCAGGAAAAGAGATGTTCAGTGAAACGAAACCATGTTATTCCACTCTGTAGGAATCTCCTCCAGCCTCCCTCAGGTTGTCAGGTCCTGGCTGTGATCAGCCAGAAGATATCAGAATAGCTGGATTGCAAGCAAATTCTGCTTACAAAGGATTGTTCATATGATGGACATGTACATGTTTTGATCCTAAAGCTGTTCTCTTTTCTAATGTGAATAGAAAAATTCCCTTTGGACTCAATATAAACAGGCTGAGTATCCTCT
Organism: Dromococcyx pavoninus; assembly: GCA_033558185.1. NCBI lineage: Eukaryota > Metazoa > Chordata > Aves > Cuculiformes > Neomorphidae > Dromococcyx > Dromococcyx pavoninus. The sequence goes on along the minus strand of JAUMJL010000286.1, from coordinate 1,454,505 downwards.
TGCAAACACAATTAATTTTGCAGATAAGTCTTGTTCCACAAGAGCCAAAACATGACTTCTATCACATTTCAGCAATAAAGTAACACTGTCCCATGCTGAGGTCCCTTGTGTATAAACATCACAAAGTGCTCTTATCTCCCAGAGAAACAAGTCACAACTCTTGGACTCCTCGCTGCATCTGCCCGCCTGACATGTTACTGCAGCACAGTGTGTCACCTGCACCCAAGACACTGGCTTCAACTCTTTCATTCCAGCTTCCTTCAGCTAAAAGGTCAATTCCAACCAAGTCTTGGTCTTGTCAGCATATAAAACTTGCCACCACAAGTGCAGGAACCACTCCCTCACTGTCTGCTGCATCAAGCACCCTGTCTCCAGCTCCTATGTGGATGCTTAATGACAGCTTTATCCTCTAATGCCCATGCTATTATCTTGTACACAATCATTTACTGTAAAGACACACTGAGACTGTGAATGGTATAAGGAAGCTCCTGGTGCCCAAGATTATTTTTTTCCTAAACATTAATAATCAATCTCTAAGACATGCACACACACACACATATATACGTACAGAGAACAAGTCAGCTTGGACAAACTAATATCTAATTGTGTAAAAAGACTAAAACAATGTGATACATCAATGTATGAATTTGAAAACTGGACAATGCACAATGGAGTATGTGTGACCAGGCTGGTGAGGGATCAGTATCTATCTGTGGACAACTATGGTTAGAGTCTATCAAGCAGAGCACTGGCATAGCAGAGAAGGAAAGTGCTGAGCACTGGCTGAAGCAGGCTATGAGCAAGATATGATTAATGTACTGAAAAGGATGAAGTCAAGTCATTTGGCAGAGCAGAACCATGCTGTGATCCATTTATAAAAGTTGCTTGAATCAGCTGCTCACAAATCATGGCTATTTCATTGTCTGAGTGCCGTGGAGCACGGCCTTCCAAGGAGGATAATTATCAAACACGCTGTAGTGTTCAGAACATCACAAACACATGACTGAAGGTGATGGTGAACACTGCAAAGAGCCAAGAAGCTCAGAGAGCAATGTAGCTGTAGGAGAGCAACCCCAAGACCTACAGCCCTGCCATTGCTTATATCTCAGTACAGGGAAATAGGAGACTTGAGGACTATTCATAAGGAACAGCCATCCACTGGGATACTAAACAGTGTGTTGAAGTCCATGCATGATGGGAAAGGGTGAGATAAACCCTCAGACTCAGACTAGGTGGCACATTTGGGCACCTTTCGCATACAACGCACATTTTGTGGACCTTGGGATAAACACCAGTAACCCCATGATCATCTCCTTCCTTCCACTGCTACCTTCAGCTTAGCTCCACTCTTCCGCCTGCAGCATTCACCCAAGTCTCTGTGCTCAGTCAGCCACGGGGAAAGCAGAGTCTGAGCCAGCTTAAGGATATCCATCAGCACTTGCTACAGCCCAGCAGCCTAAGGCCCTCCTTAACTCCTGGTGCCTAAATACCCACCAAAGGGAAAAACATGGATCCTGAGGAAGATAAGATTAGATGATCTCACATCAGAAATGTCAGAAACCAAGGAAAGGTCCATCTGGAGATCTGAAGAGGTTAAACTCAACAGCAATGAGACCCCAGAAACCCTCCTGATGTGAATCACAATTCCATGGAGATTTACTATTTTATACCACTCTGATTTTCCCTTGATGTTATAATCTCATGGATCTTGCTGAGAAAGGGACACATGTTGCCCATCCCATACAGAAGCCGCTGTGCTGTCTTCATATGTGCTCAAGCCTGTAAAGTTGATGAATTCAATGTTGGTGTCACAAATGAAGGCAGCCAACACAGCCTGCTAGGAGAGCTCCCAGAGTGATCACAGCCTGACATTTCTGAGCTTGCTTGCAACCCATTTGTAAATACTGTAAATACTGGAAACTGGGTCAGGGCGAGGTTGAAGATCTGCTAACATTGCATTTAATGGCATTTATGTCTATTCTGCAGTTGGTTAGAGCAAGAGCAGTGTCTCATTCACCTTGTCCTCCAAATGGGCAGCTGACTGTAAAATTTGCCACAAGGTTAAACAAAAGAAACAGTTTATGGCATGGATGATTTGACACAAAAGCGTTTTTATTGACAAGGTGTTGTAGCAAGAATAGGATCGGGAAAAGTGTTGCCACAGATCCGCACAGGCTGCAGAAACCTGAACAGCGTGAGGAGAGCCAAAGTGCTCCTGTGAGAGTTTGCTGGGCCAAAGAGCATCATGTGCCTGCCTCTCTCAGAAGACAAACTGCACAACCACACAGCTAACAACAAGTTATGGACACAACAATCCCATGCAGAGTTACAGACTGGGGACAGAGTGGCTGGAGAGTAGTCAGGCAGAAAAGGACCTGGGAGTGCTGGTTGACAGGAAGCTCAACATGAGCCAGCAGTGTGCCCAGGTGGCCAAGAAGGCCAATGGCATTCTGGCCTGCATCAGGAATAGTGTGGCGAGCAAGACCAGAGAAGTTATCGTCCCCCTGTACTCGGCACTGGTCAGGCCTCATCTGGAATATTGTGTAGAGTTCTGGGCCCCCCAGTTTGGGAAAGATGTCAGGATACTGGAATGTGTTCAGAGGAGGGCAACGAAGATGGTGAAGGGGCTGGAGCACAAGCCCTATGAGGAGCGACTGAGGGAGTTGGGGCTGTTTAGTCTAAAGAAGAGGAGGCTCAGGGGAGACCTCATTGCTCTCTACAACTACCTAAAAGGAGGTTGTAGTCGGGCAGGGGTTGGTCTCTTCTCTCAGGTGACCAGTGACAGAACTAGAGGGCATGGACTCAAGCTACAACAGGGAAAGTTTAGGCTTGATGTTAGGAAAAAGTTCTTCACTGAAAGGGTGATTGGCCATTGGAATGCGCTGCCCAGGGAGGGGGTGGAGTCACGGACCCTGGAGGTGTTTAAGGGGAGACTGGATGAGACACTGAGTGCCATGGTTTAGATGATGGTTGGTGTTAGTGTTGGTGTTAGTGTTGGGATATAGGTTGGACTTGATGATCTCAGAGGTCCTTGCCAACCTTATGATACTGTGATACTGTGATCCTGTGATATGAATTAACACGGCTCACCCAGTGGTGAGGTCCCAGGGAAAAAAATCTTGACGAGAAACCTTCGTATTAGGAAAAATGGAAGAACTTCAAAGAAAAAAGAGCTTTGTAAATTATGCTCTTCTTCAAGAGCAAAGATTTTTCAGTGCCATTCATGCTGCGTGCAATGAACTCATTCATATATCTGACTGCTCACTGAAGCTGTGATGGGTGGTGGCCTCATGAGCCTTTGGCTCCAGCAGCATTCTTGGTTGAGAGGTGTTTTCAGAACCTTTTTTCAAGTGTCTGAAGACACAAGCAAGATGAATTAAAAAAGCATTATTGTAGTTCAGCAAAGCACCTCAGCACACGTCCACTGGCTTTTAGCTGCTCTTTACATGTAAATATGGGCATAAATGACTTCTGAATCACAGCTTGGTGGACCACACCGCAAAGGCTATATGTGAATCTACAATGTCATTTTTAAGAGGGCAATTTGGTGCAGCAATATGTGACAACTAAGGCTGGGGAAAAATGAAGATTTTTAGGTCAAAAGAAGCAACTGCATTTCACAAACTCATAATATGATCAGACCTCCCCAGAGATCCAGCAGTAGGACGGGAAGGGAATACAAGCAGCGATGGGCCAGATCTTACAGATCTGAAGAGCTGCTGCCCAAGGGCACGAAGGACAGCGGATCTCACTGACCATCACTGCTGACAACAGCTCTGGTTGAAATGGCTCCAATTCACACTGCTGGGGGTTTCCCTGAAGACCATTTTACCCTTGTAATGTTGCACAGGGACTGCTGGGGGAAACCCACTTCTCCTGACTTTTCTAAAAGCTCTAGTGTGAAGCTGCTTGAGCTCCTGTTCCCTAGATTCTGGCCGTTCTCCAGCCTGAGGATGCTTCAGTGATACTGCAGTTCAGCTGCATAGGAACCGCAAGGTTTGCCCTTGAGGCAAAAGACAGAGATGGGCAGTGCTGGGGATGACAGGTAAGATTTTGTTCAAATTGGTTCAATTATCAAAATCACAGATGCAGAACGATGGGTTTGTCTGAAGGAAGGTCAGGAAATGGCTGCTTGACATGAAATAGAAACTCTGTTGCAGCAATGTTAATTCAACTAGCTGTATTTTTCTGCTCCCTTCAGGGAATCATTACTTCCCTTCTCTCTGTGTTTCTAACACAGCTCAAAATTAGCATTGCTCTTTGATTTCATTTCTAGTCTTCATGACAGTATAATTGCTCATGCTGGCATAGGAGTAGAAATAGACTCAGCACTAAAGCATGCTAAGGAAGAACATGGTGAAACTTAAATAGCAGCTATTGTTTTGCCACTGCATTGATGACTTGGGGCACTGTTTTCTCCTCACTATAGTGGCTACTACATAACTGTATCTCAGTATCCTTCATATGCTGACTGGGCACCAGGTGTTCTGAGACTTAATCACACACATGAAAAATAAAGAGACTATTAGTAATTGTCTGAGTTTCAGTTAATATGCAAAAGCAATTCTGGTGCGGGCTTGAATAGAAGATCTAGTCACCTGATTTCAAAAGATTTGCATGTCCAAGATGTCAACAAGGCAAGTGCTAGGAAAAAGAAGATCATGGATCAGGATCCCCATGAACATTCATGGGGGTCAACCATGTCCTGGGGTACATCAAGCACAGCATTGCTAGCCAGTTGAGAGAAGTGACTGTCCCGCTCTGCTCAGCATTAGTGCAGTCCCACCTTGAGGACTGTGGGCAATTTTGGGTGCCACAGTATAATGAGGATATAAAGCTGCTGGAGAGTTTCCAGAGGAGGGACACAAAGTTGGTGAAGGGTCTAGAGGGGAAGTCATACGAGGAGTGGATAAAGTCACTTGGTCTGTTCACCCTGGAGAAGAGGAGACCGAAGGGGGACCTCACTGCGGGCTGCTTCCTCGCAAGGGAAAGAGGAGGAGCAGGTGCTGATCTCTTCTCTCTGGCAACCAGCGAGAGGACCCAAGGGAATGGCAGGAAGATGTGCCAGGGAAGGGTTAGGTTGGATATTAGGAAAAGGTTCTTCACGCAGAGGGCTGTGGAGCACTGGAACAGCTCTCAGGGAAGTAAACACAGCATCAAGCCTGACAGTACTCAAGATGCATTTAGACAACACCCTCAGCCACACAGTGTGAATGTTGGGGTTGTCCTGTGCAGGGACAGGAGTTGGTAATCCTTGTGAGTCCCTTCCAACTCAGGACATTCTATAATTCTATGACCGTGGCCACTAAGTAGAAAAGCAGTAAACCAACCCCTATGGTAAATTCAGTGCCCAGAATACAGGGTACTCAAGTTTTTCCTTGCGCTAGGCTGGAACAGTAACATGCTGCTGAAAGCCCAATGCAAATAAAATCTTGAATAGCACATACTTCACTACATACTGTCCATAGCAGGTAAACACATGGTCTAACCTTGTAGTCTCCCAGTAGCATCCCCTTCTATCTTGAGTGCCTCTGCAGAGCTGATGGGAGATACTGAGGCAAGGTCATAACCACAATTGCTGCTCAAACTGATGGACATGTCTCCTAGATGCCCACATGACAGAGAAAGCTGCAGGTCAGTTTAGAGGCCAAGCTGTAACTGGAATGGCCTCTTAATTCTGTGTTAGATCACTGAAATCTGAGTCTTGTAACAACCAGCTACCTCCTAAATGATCTTACACTTCCACAGCTCAAAGATTCCAAGCCTGTGAAAGGAAAGCATATACATATGCTTAGGCTCCAAAGACAGCCAATTTTATCCTTTTTTAGTCTACAAAGTAAAATACAGAAAACAATATATAATCCAAACATCTTCTATATATACTTTGGATACCTAATATCCTCTTCTCAGAAAAGGAAGGAGAATTCAAATCTATGACACTGTATATATCTTCCATCCACAAGGCACGTCTATGAGAGGCATCCTTACTCCACACAGGTTTGTGGTTTCCCACTGATTGCTGCAGCTATTTTTTGTAAGAACTGCTCTAGCAGAAATCCCTTGAATCCATCAGCTGGGGTGCCAGATCCCCCACGACGAGTATTTCAGAATGAACAGTTCTGCAGCTTGACAAGCTGCATCTCCACTGTGTTCCAAGTGTGTAACACAAGAAGGTGAAGTCAGGCATAGGGAGATGCGCTACACACGACACATGCAGTTTAACAATGACACAGCCTCAAATAACACAATACTGAACAGGGATGAGCTCAAGATTAACCTACATTTGGTCTGATCACCTGCCTCTGCTGTGCCTAGGGGTGTGTATGTATTTGAGCTTTTGTGTTATTTCTTTACAAGATTTTATATACAGAATGAAACTAAAGTATTTTTTTTAGCATGCAAAAGTGACCAGCCTGTTGCTGGCTTTGACACAGAGGGCTGAATTCTGCTTTCCATTTTATGCCTTCCTCTGCAAGACACCCATTGAATATTTCTTTAGTCGAAATTAAGAGGTCATGATTCTTGTTAACTGGAAGAACCATAATAGAGCTGGGCGTGAACTAAGTAGATGAAAGAAGAGAGCTTAAGCTTGAGCAAGGATCTTAAGATAAAGGATTACTGAGCTAAGGGAAAGCAACGGAAGGCTAAATCAGATTTCCTCCCAATCTTTACCCTTAATACTGTCTTATTTCTGGGTCTACAAAATCTAGATGTAAATTTGATTTGTGCTGTGGACAGTAAGGTGCAGAGCTCCTGCCCCACAGTTTGCATGACCTACGTAGAATTACTGGGGAGGAAACACATGGAAATTACACTGAAATTGCCCTGGGTGCCATGGGGAAGGTTGCTTCAAAAGCATCATAGAAAGACTAAACTGGGCTAGGAGGATAGTGTGGAGCACTGAAAGGTAAGAAGGCTTCTTTGGAAAGAGGACAAAGCTTAATATGTCCCTGTATTTTTTTGTTTTTAGGAAACCATAAACCACAGCACCAAAACTCACTGGGGCTGCATGGGTGTAACAGGGAGGAGAATCAGGTCTATTAAAGTGTATCATTTTTAACTCAAGTCCATGCCACTTCCAGTTGACCTGCCTTTCCTTAGGAGCTATCACTGCCCGCAGGAGGCACAAAAGTAGATGAATTGTAGGAAATGAGAAAATTAGTGTAGAAAACACTCTCTGTTTCTCCACCCCACTTCTGCAAGCTAGGGAAACCATCAGCATTGCTTGCACATCGATAATGATGTAATGAGGAGGGCTTGCTGACTCTGGCTCCCCAACAACTGGATTAGTCCCATGGTACTGCATCGGTAAATACTAGGACCATCAAAGCTGTCTCGGGGGTCTGGGAAAGAGACAGCACAAGGCACTGGAGCAGATGGCTGTATTGTGAAATCTCCTCCTAATTAGGTAAAACAAGGACTGATGTGAGTGAACGAAGCAATTACTGGTCACTGCTGGAACCATGCTATCCGCACGAAAGCTGTCATGAAATAAAAGAGGAAAAGGAAAGCTTTATATGGAAAATGGTAAGAAAGTAGGTTCTGGAAAAAGATTATTTTGTAATTAACTGGCTGTTTTCAAGGGTTTCTCCAGAGCTTGCAAGCAGTGGAAAACCCTGAAAGTGAAGCACAGACAAAACGGGTTGTGTCTTTACATCAAAAGTGCTCACGTTCGGAGGCCCCTCTCTGTGCCTTAACAAAAGCATTGCTCTGAGCACACTGAAATGATTGGGGAAACACACCAGTCACACGTGTGTGATGATAGCCCTGTGCTACCAAGGCTGGTGCTTTGCTCCAAAGGAGAAGCATGAAGCCAAAAGGAGCCCTGAAATCAGTGTGTCTGGAAATCAGGGGCACAGTACTCAGCAATAAGCAGCATGCGAAGTATGATTTACTCCCTTCAGATGAAAAAGTGAAGTAGAGGTGTGTTTTTCTGTTTGCAGACACAAGGAGCCTGTGTGGAACATGCAATGGGGAGATAAAACCAAGAAGAGATAAAAGAAAATCCCAGGGCTGCCAGTGCCAGCAAAGGAGATTTAGAAATGCTATGTGCAGAAAACAAAGCCTGAAGAGTTCCACAAACCCCAGGAAAATATGCAAGATTCCAAGGCTGCTCCCATTTTCAGAGGCATCTTGCATCAACATGGCTTTGGAAGCCAATGGGATGCCACAACCCAGGAGTCTGATGTTCTGGGGTCCTTTGGCACCTCCAGACCCAGTGCAGAGCATTTGGAGAAGGCTGCAAATGGGTCACAGGCTTTGACACAGTGCTTCATTGTCGCTCATGTGCCAAAGACACCTGATCCAGAGGATGGTGCCATCACAATATGGCCATACAACTCCCAGAGCAGTCCAGGCTTGTGTCCACTTGGCTAGGATAACCTTAAAAATACATCTGGATCATGGAAAGCTGTTTCCCAACAAAAGATAATGTTAATGTAGGACTAAAAATAAAAATACCCTGCCACTGCACAGTCTCTGCAAGCATCTGCAACACAGACCTACCTGCCAAAACCCAAACACAAGTATGCACTGCAAAAAGCTCTGAGGCAGTACATTTGGGGACTAAAAATTGAAAGCACCAGTTTTATAATTCTTCTGCAAAGAACTGGAAGGAGGATTTGTTATTACTAAGCGCTTTTGTGCACACAGCAAATGTTTACAGCTTCTCTGAGCCATTTGTATCTAGTGGGTAAATAATATGCATTTGGAAATGAGATGATCTGCAAGTACTTCTTTCTTGGCACTGCTCCAAGCTTACTCAAGAAATAAAAGATGGTAGGGACAAATGTATTAAGCAGGTACTTAATTGAGAGACGAGATGAAAAAAGGCACTGTTCTTGTCTCCCAGGCAGAGCGTGCGTGTTTTAAACACACTCCTAGATTGATATTTATTACAACTGACAGAGCGGAAAGGCTCAGAAAAAGCACTCCTTCCTTTCCCATAAATAATTCACCCGTTGTAACAGTTCATAAAATGTTTATATTAAGTAATAATTAAATATTGCATTACAAAAAATAACTAACATTCCAGCCAAAAGAAAAATCAAGCCGAAGGAAGGTGGGGAAAACAATTGCCTTGAAGCTGCCACGTTGGGTTTTCTCTGCTGAGAGCAAAGCTAAAGCAGTTAAAAGGGGCGATTCTTGGCTTCACCCAATGCTCCCTCTGCTTTGGGCCTGCCCTGAATGACAGGACTTTTTCCATCGATCTCCGCGATATCCATATGGAATCAGCTCTTGCATCTGTGGAAGCTTCCCCCACGCAGCAGTTTGCAACCAGGGAGGGCAGGGTCAGCAGTCCCACATTAACCTCTGCTGTTGAGCGATGATGCTTTTGACTTTAAATCACCAGCTATGCATGCATGTGAGCAGGCTTCAAGCCTGCTAAGGGGTATTGGGTCAGGGTCACAAAGACACCCAAGCTCCAATATAGGACAAGACTTCAAAAGTCAGATCCCGACATGGGATAAAGGCCTGGGAGCATGGCAGGCATGAGAGAAGGTAGCAGGGTAACGACTGAGGATCAACAGAGGCCATCAAGATAATATGAATCAAATGTCATCACACATACACCCAGGCACCTTTTATTAAAACTGTAATTGCTTGATCCAACCTGTGCCCTGGGGAGCATAAAGAAAAGCAAGCAGCACCAAGGTCACTGCAGACAGAAAATCAATGCATGGAATGAATGGTAATGACTTCTCTTCTTCCTAGTTTCAAAGAGAGGGACTGTGGAGATACCCTGCTGGCATCTCCAGAGATGCACAATATCCCTCGGACTTGTTCCAGCAAAGCACTTAGTACATTTTTAACTTTCAACATCCAAGTCTTGCTCCTCTTGATTGTGACCAGAGCAAGTCCAAGCATCCCAATGGAACACTGTATTTCATATATGCAAAGACAATTATCTACTTCTCTGTGGCACTCTGTTCTCTATCCAAAACCATTCTCTACTTTCCAGCTGTCTGCAATGACCATGTCTACTGCACTCCTGATCCTTTAATGGGTGTCCTCAGGACTTTCTCTGGTCCACAGCTATGCTGAAGTATAAAGCCCAAACCTGAATAAAAAAGTCTAACGGAGGCTATACTAAGGTGGAAGGTCACACTTTATACATCAAATTCCTCTGCATACATCTTAGTACATTAGTTGCCCAACAGTCTTTTTTTTCAGTGGTTTTGTTGGTTGATTAGATTTTTTCAATGCAATAACATAACTGATTTGTGATTCACTGCAGAATTGCTCCTGCACCACCTGTTCCATCTGCACCGCTGCTGCTGGCGATTCCGACCTCTATGTCACAATCTGGCCTCACCCCTCCTGAACTGCTCTTTGAATTCCAATTCCAGCACGCAAAATGATTCAGCCAAACACAAGTGAAGGACTCAGCACAAGATTACATGGATGTACAGGCACGCAGATGGGATGGTCCTGATATCTCTTTCTACCCTTAAAAATCTCTTATCTGCAATAAGGTACCCGTTACAACTGTGGGAGGAAACTAGTACTGTAAAATTAAATTGGCTGTGGGATATTTGTGTCCTATATAGAAAGGATGAAACAGCTCCTCCTCTCCACTGTGCTCTGAGCTTGAGCAGACCTCAGACTTTCTCCAACTGAGCAGTGATGGGTCTGTGTGATGCAGGAGCAAAGTGAGTGGTAGTGCTAGCTAAAACTGTGAAATAGAACCCACAGCCCAAGCTGAGTATAGGGGTTTTTTTTCACTAACTCCACTGAGATTTAAATCAAGGTTTCAGGAGGTCTGTCTCTAGAGCTTCAAAGAGTCCCATTGAGGCTGATGCAGATATCAGTAACCCCTAAATGACTTCAAAGTTCTGTCTAAAAGTGAATTTGTACTCATCATCCAAGAAAACACAAGAGGTAGAATGAGGATTCAAAAACTGGTGTTCCTTAGCCTATGCGCTGCCCATCAGAGATCCCGGCCAGACCATCTGGCCATGGAAATCCCAGTACCTGTGAGTGGGAGGTGACTGGAAATTAATGAAAACTATGAATGAAAGAGGAAAAATCAACTTATTTATATAACTTGTGAATAAATACCATAGAATCACAGAACAGTTTGGGTTGGAAGACCATCTAATCCAACCTTTCCGCCATAGGCAGAGACATCTTCCACTACATCAGGTCACTCAAAGCCTGCTCTAACCTGGCTTGAACACTTTCAGGGAGGGGGCATCAACAACTTCTCTGGGCCAGCGTTTCTCCACCCTCACAGGAGAGAATGTCTTCCTTATACCTAATCAATATCTAGCATTTTTCAGTCTAAAACCATTACCCCTCATCCCATCCCTACACTCGCTGATAAGAGTCCCTTCCCACCCTTCCTGTAAGTCCACCTTAGGTACTGGAAGGCTGCATTTAAGTTTCCCTGGACCTTTCTCTTCTCCAGGCTGAAAAATGCCAACTCTCTCAGCCTGTCCTCACAGGCAAGGTTCTCCAGCTATCTTTGTGGCCCTTCTCTGGACCTGCTCAAGCAGACCCATATCTCTTCCTTCCACACGGTCTTATACTGAACATCATATACTAAGCCTCAAACACATCTGCAGCCTCCTAAGGGATGTCTCCACACCTGCAGATGCAGCAGAGGGATAGAGTGGGCACAGCAATTGGGGCCACAGTGATTACCCTCATCTCACCTTCTGCTTAAGACACCCAATCAGCTTCTATACCCAGGGCATAGCCCCAAACCTGGACACTGCCAGACTCTGGTCTTGCAATGATCAATACTCATATGGGCTGGAACATGGTGTTTGCTGAAATTCAAAACTGGGACCAGGTTAAATCAATCAGAATTATTTGCATTCATTTTGAGAGCTTAAAATAAAACACATCCTCTATGTGTTTCAGTGCTTAAAGCTCCCTCTGATGTTAGAGCAAATAAGTTATGACAGTGGTCCCTGCAGCAGCGTACCACCTTCAGACAGCCTTGCACTTTCCATACCATAATAACAATACAAGCCTCTGTTTCCCCCTATTTTGCATCATGTCAAAAGTCTCAGGTAAAAGCACCCTGTCCTTACTTCCTTCCAGTTTTAAACACCAACATTGTCCAGCTTGACTTCCTACTGAATTTCCATTTCAAACACCAGTGTGACTTGATCAAAACCCTGGTTTCTAGATCACATCATTAACTTCTGGGAGCATCCCTCCTTCCCAACCAGGTGCAAAAAAGATGATAATGTGCATGTTACTGCTGAAAGACTACTAGACATGCCTGACAAGCCACTGGAAAACCAAACGTTGAGATAGGAAGGGATGGACAGACACGTCTGACTGCAGCTTACAGCAACACAATATTGAAAGAAACTTCTTCCAGTTATTCACTATTAACTTTGTACATTGCACTACCCTGCAAGACCCTTGGTCTACACTGAAGCAAAGGGCCTCCCGTAACTACTTAACTCCAGGAGCCAGGCTTTGCAAAAACTGGATCAAGGTTTCAGTGTGATTAGAGGTACCAGCAGAAGCCCAACCAGAAACACATCCTCTAAACCAGCAAATGTGACTGTCTTTTCTGAGGTTTCCAGCCCTCGGAGGGACCAAGAAGAGATAAATCACAACTGGTCATAAAAAAATTAACCTCTTTTTCTTCTGTGGACAGGGATCAGTGCATTAGTTAGCAGCCCCAGAACAAGCAAGAATGGGAATCATGGGAAACAGGGCTGGGGAGGACCTCAAAACCCATCCAATCCAACCAGTGCTCTGGGGTAGGGTCATGTGATGGACCTTTGCACCTCCTCTGAAGGTTGGCTAGCTTTCTGGGGGTGCTACAGCCAGATGATGGCTGAAATAACCTGTTCTATGTCATCCCAGAAATCAGACCAGCTAAATACAGCAGAGTCTTGTAGCCTTGTGGGTTATACAGAGCTGTGGGAGCATTTCTACAAGACACAATAAAAAACACCTCTCCCTTTACAGCAATTGTACCGAGCTCTGCTCCAATGCTACTGCAATGCTGCAGCACTGCCAGAGGCTTTTACCTGCCTGGACAGAAGAAACAGCACTGCAACTTTCAATGACAGCATCTTCCCAGCTCTCCGCACAATGCTGCTGCCGAAACTTGTCCCACCTCCCTGGAGGGAACACGTGGTTTTCCCTGCGTCCTCCCTCCTCCAGGCTGCTTGCCAACACATCCCTCTCTGGGAATCCTCTGCCTGAGTTGCCATAGCTACTGGCCAATACCACAACAAGCTCTGCTGCTCGGCTGAGACGGGTCCGTTTGTCCCCTGGATGCACAGGGTACCTGGTGGGAGGCTGTCACTCAGCCATGGCTCATCAGCCCCGTGCAAACCCAACCCAGGGCTTTCCATACCTCTGTAAGATATTGCACTTGCAACTTCTGATCTTCCCCGTCTTCCCCCATCTCAGACTTTCTGCACACATCCATTGTATCCAAACAAAAAGAGCACAAAGCATAGCTGAAGTCCTGATCTGCAACCCATCATGCTGGCCTCCACAAATTCAGCAAAGAAGTGGAAAAAAACCAGATCTTTCCATCTAATTCCCCCCTTAATTTTAGTAATCCACTGACAGAGAGTTTGCTCTGTTGCACTGGTAGTAAAGCATGGTTCAGGCAGCAAAAGATTTTGCAAGACATCGACCATCCTTGCAACCTCCCACTGGGCCTCAGTTGAAGTGGATATGAGAAGGAAAAGGGATACCTCTCCCCTTATAGTGAAATGGCAACCTGAGAGCACCTGTTGCTTCTCCATGAAGGTCTCAGCCTATAAACCAACCATCAGCCCCCCACTGGCAAATTCTGGGAATAAGATAAGTCAAGGTTCACGTCCCTGCCTGTGCTTCCATCCTCTCTCTGCACGATGCACTGACTTCTAGGCAAAGCTGCCTGCTCAAGTGCAGATGCACAGCCTCCTTCAAGGTGAAAGGCAAAGGGAAATTTGTGAGGAAGCCTGAAGCTCACCAATCAGGGCTTATCCTGAAGGATTTCCTTCTCCTGTGTCTAGACAACCTCTCCCCTTGCCATTCACCCAGTACCGAGACTCAAAATTGAGGATTCTTTACTGCACCCGACTGGCCTGGACAGCTCCAGCCTTCCCAAGGACAAATTTTTAGCTTGTCTAACTGGATTTCTGGAAAACCCAAATTGTCCAGCTGTCCAGGAAAGTATGCTTTCTAGGTTGCCTCCTCATCTTTGCTTTGGAAGAAGCAGATTGGATCCCTTTCTTTGGGAGATGAGCTCTCCACCCATCTTCCCTTCTACTTATGTGGCCTTCTGTAGCTGATTTAATGGGAAGGGATCGGGAGAAAAAGAACAACGTGGAGGAAAACATTAACTAATTCACCTGATAATTGATTTCACATAATTGTCATTTAATTGTCAGCTAGCCCTTACACACATGAGTCCCACAAGAAGCATTTTATTCACAGGAAGCAAGACTGGGAAGAGAATAGAAAAGGAAATCTCGGACATCAGCTCCAGGGCATGAGCTTTTAATCCTACAGGAGAGCCGGGATCCTGTGAAAGGACTTGACAGTCCTGCTTGGATTTGGGGAGAGAAAGGAGATACAGTCTGGGCTTTGGGTTAAGTAAAGACCCCAGTACCAAGGCCAGCACTCTTAGAAATCAATAGGGCTATTTCTATGAGCAGAATAACCTTGACATTCACAATTAATACATGGCTCCACTCCAGAAGGCCACTGTTTTCTTTAAACAATACCTTCATATTTTTTCCCCTTTCTGAGCTAGATAATTAGCAAAGCACCTGCACAACCCCACATACCCTTAACACCTTTAGAGAACAAGAAAATAAAAGCAGCAGCCAAGCAACATTAGCAGGGCACCAGTGACCTTGGAGAGTGAGACATCTCTGGCCTCTTTCCAAGACAGCACCTGCCAGGTTAGGCAGATAAACGCTGTGCAAGAGCTGATTGACATGGGAAGGATGTTGCCATACAGGAGAAAGCTGACTGCAGTCAGTAAGAATCCTATGGATGGAAGGATGCAAGACTGCTGGGAGCCCATGCACAGCTCACAACAGCCTGGATTTCCTTGCCTGTACAGTGGAGATGGAGTAACTGAGGATGAAATGGTTCATTTACAGTCCTGTGGTGGTAATTTTAAGAGTCAAACCCTGATGAGTGTAAAGCCTGGTGTCAGGCAACCATGCACCAGCCAAACAGTAAGGTTTTACAAATCTGCTGGCAGCACAGACAAGCTGGGAGATGGTTTCATGATAAGAAAATAATAAATAAAAATCCCTGTCCGGGATATTATTTTTTGCTCCTGAATTGAAACCTGGAAGATGCACAACAGTGAGTCCCTGCAGCTGGAGACAGATGGGGATGCTTGGGTCTCCAGGCTGTACCCCGATGCCAGCCCATCTCTGCATGGGGCACGTTGCTCATCACCGCCTTGTTTTACACCACGCAGCACTATCCCCAGCTGCACACCCTGGGAGGGCTGTGAAGGAGGAATATTTGCTTCACTGCACAGTGGTGTAAAGTGCTTTCTGAAACAAGCTTGTCCACTTGATCACCAACTCAATTCCCCTCTTCAGGGATCTGTTTGTGCAGCTGGCATCCCCATAGGCAGGGGCAGCTGCCCTAGGGCCATATCCTCACCCCCAGGTAATTCTGCTTGTTTGATGGAGCTGCAGTGACTTTCACCACTGGAGCCAGCCCTCTTCTTTCCAAGCATGACCAGCACATCATTTCAGACAACCCACCCATCAATCAACCTGAGCACATCCCTCAAATGCATCTTCCTTCTCAAAACTGAACGACAGCTCCACTGGAAAAAAAAATAGCAGCCTCCCCACCTTCCCAGCACAAAACCACCCTGTTTTGTGGTCTCAACAGCACAGGTTGCAGTTGGGTCCCCAAAGTAGGAGGAGTTTCTCTGTACGCACTCTGTATTTGCAAAATGCTGAGAGGTCCCTTCAGGTGAAGGCACCGTTTGAGCAAAAGGAGTTATTAATAGAAAGTAAAATGTGTTTGCTACATAACACCTGCAACTTTGGAATTGGGGAAGAAGATGAGTTGGAGGTTAAAGCAGCACCTTGGTGAACAGCTTGGTTTGTGTGTGTACATATGCATGTATATATAGATTTTTAAAAAAGGACATTGGAAAGATATCCAGAATGCTGAGTAATAATTAAGAAAAATAAACCTTCACTCTATAAAATTTCTAAAACCGCCTTTCCCCTCCTGGCTGGTTCTAATGGTCATGCTGGTAGGAAAGCATCCACGCTCTTGCAAGGATCTCTCCATGATCCTTGGTCCAGCAAGGTTTACTTGAAGATATCAGGATTGGTGCTATAAATATATTCAGTTAAGAGCAAAAAAAAAAGGACAGAGCAGGATAGAGTGCAGGAGTACCTAGAAAGTGAAGGCTTGTTCAGCTGGTAGGAGGCAGGAAAAGCAAAGGTCATGCTCTAAATGTGAGAAAAGACAAATTTACAGTGGCTGTTTGTGATTTATTTGGCAAAAGAAGGACAGGGAAAATCCTGCTTTCAAAATTAGCTGATACCTCTTCTCTTTATTTATTGTTTGTGTTACATGAGTAGCTTGAAACCACCAAGTGAAATTGGGGTCTGCTTTACAGCATCTGCTCCTGCATCCACAAGCTTAAGGTCTAATCAGATGTGGTAGTGACTAAGAGGGGAGAAGGAGAGATGTTTGACATGTTTTTTGATACGATAGCTGACTTAGTAGACAAATTAAATGTGAAAATCTATCTGATTTCAGTAACGCATTTGATACAGGGCCATGTGGGAAATTATTAATTAAGCCGGTGAACATGAACATCCACAAAGCAGGAAACTGGGCAAGGGAAATGAAAATGATGAGTGCTGGAAGGCTGAGTTGCAACTTAGAAAGAGGTTAGCAGTGTTTAACATTTTTAAAGTTGACTTTGGCACAAAAAAGCAAGGCAACATTGATGAGACCTCCTAATGACACAACACTGTAGGCAGCACCGATACGGAGGAGGACTGGGATCTTGCAGTGGAAGAAAGGTATTGACCTTGACTGGTGTGTTCAAAATGGGATGAACATTACTAGTACTAAATTCTAGGCTCAGTACTAATCAGTAGGTTTTGCTATGGAAGCTCCATGGCTGTAACTTGCTACGAAGGAAAACAGCATCAAGGTCCTGATTATCAAAAGGCGAGAGATTCATAATGCATCTGTCATGTCACAAACACAACGTGTGAATCTCAGTAGAAATGGGGGCATCATCTCCAAAGTGCAAGAGTCTGCACCTGGGTTTAAGAAACAGTGATTTCATCTAGGAAAAGCTGGAGAGAAATGGCCGAAGTAGGGAATACAAAGGAGACTAAAAAACATTGACTCGCTGGCTAGAGCCAAATGACGGGGATTCTGTACTTGGAGACAGTAAGTGGTGACCTCCAGACAGGAGAAAAGCACTAACCTTAACCTACCACCAACAGAACACCAAACTATAACATGTTCATTGACTCAGACTGGAAATGAGACCATCAAAGACTGAGGTCTTGGAACACCCTTCCAGCTGGCACTGTGCAACTAAAAAATTGCTATTTCTAGGACACAGCCTTGGGTTTTAGTTGTAAAGACTAAAAAAATGGGTACTTATGATTAGACTTCCTGGTTCAAAGTATCCCATCCAGTTGAGACATGTTCCCCACTGGAGATTTTCAAGAATGGCTTAGGTGTGGTCTATATCATCCTCTTCCCCAGAAATGGGATGTGGACCAGATAATCTTGGAAGCTCCTTCCAGCCCTACCTTTCCACAACTATATTGACAGATTATGAATTCCTTATCCTCACTTAGCTCGCTCCAGCCCTCTGGTATGGGTATCCCTCCCTAAATTATTGCCTCTGTATCACAAAAACACACAGCAAGTCTCCAGTACTGACTCATTCATCTCTACAGCTACTACAAACTCTCAATCTGCTCCACGGATTTTAGTACCTCCAGGGCTGAAGATGAATGACATAATGTTAGCAACAGGCAATTCATTAATACTAGAGGTAGTCCAAAATTTTCCATTGAGGCCTTGATTGGTTTGTTTCTTCTGACAGGAAAGGAAATTGGTGGGGAAAAAAATAACTGCTTTGGTAAAAAAATAAATCTCTTTTTGGTGAAGAACTCAAAACCTAGGTTTCACAATATTACTTCTCTGGGGACAATTCATCACCTTTACTACTCATTTTGACACTCTGCAAAGGGGGTGAAATTCCCCCTTCCCTTTTTTATCTATTTGAATTCAGGGAAAAAAAGGTAATAAAGGAGAAGAATGCAAGACGGATAAAAAGAAGGGAAAAAAAAACCCACCCAGGAAATACCTAATTTTAATATTTTTCCACAATTTTCAAACAAAAATGGAAAACATTCATGACCCTTCTTGCATTTTTGCCAAACGTGCTTCTGATTGTTCCACTTCCACCAGCAAATGCCACTGTCTGCACCTACTCTCTCTGGACCCAGACCCCCAAGGTCAACCCTATACCCCTCCACCTTTTGGTGTAGCAGGGAGAAAAGCTCAGCCCGTTCTTTCCAGGAGTTCTGGGGGTAAAATCCTCTCCTAAACAACTGAGTACTGGGGTCACTAGAGCCCAATACAGATAAAGCCCTCAAACATGCCACCAGATCCTCCTACGGGACATCATATAATCAAAAAAAAGAAAGGGTTCCATCCAGCAGCAACAGCTGAAAAGCACCCCCACAGCTGACTCCACACGTCAGGTCAGCTCACTCAGCACCCCTGCCTCAGTTTCCCCACAGTCAAGAATAGTTATAGCACACTAATTGGCAAGCACGTGCCACAACTTGATCATCTTCAAACCTTGCTACTGATGGCTTCAAACCATGCACTGCCTTGGGGGTCACTTAACTTTTGGAGACCATTAGTAGTAAGCATGTCCTCCCATTGTTTTCCTTGGTTTATTTGGGCACAAGTACATAAATAAAACACACACATGTATATATATCTATGAATATTTAATAAATATGTAAAATAATAAATATAAGTAAATATAAATACTGTTAATACCATTAATACAGAAAATAAATAATATAAATAAATCCTATCTATTCCGCAGGATCTCTGGCAGTGTCTTGCAGACATGCACAACCCTGATATTGCTGCTTCAGCCTCACTGAAGACTTCTGGCCTTAAACGCTATTGCAAACAAATCATCCATCCCTCGTGCTGGGAGCAGCCTTCATGCTCCATGGCCATCACTGCCAGGCACCACCTCTGCTCTGTAGGTCTGAGCAGACCTGGGAGGAGGTCACAGGCACACCGTCTCTGCAATATTAATTTGTATAAAGAGGTTAGAAAAGGGAATTCCTTCCCTTAGCATGGACTTCTCCGATGACTTTGGGTTAGTTGCTTACTCTACCCCATGCTGTGTTCTCTCACTTGGAAGTAACTCTTAGGGGGACAGAGTGAGTTTAAAAAAAAACATTACCAATGAACTCCTCAGTTTCACAGAGGAACTGCTTCCCAGCTTCGGAGCATTACCCCAATTTGCAGTGGTGGCAGAGGACTGTAAGGAAATCTCCCCATCTCTGCTGTTGGGGAGCCCTGACCCATGCACAAGCACAGCAAAGGCCACGGAGGACAAGCTCCATGTGAGCCATCCTTGCTCCTTGCTGGCAGAAGGTCACTAGGAGATAATTTTGGCTGCTGGGTGGCCAAAAAGGTTGCCCATTCAGGCTGTGTAATTCCATCCTTGGAGATGTTTAAAATGTACCCTGTAGGGACTCCTGTGAGCAGCAAGGTTCTTGACAGTAACAAGGATTTGGAGAATTTGGCTTTTAAAAAGAACCCAAACAATAATCAACACTTAGAAGACGCCTAATTTGAACAGAAAATGAGAACAATTAGCCACAACATCACTTATGCATTAATGAAGAGGCGCTTATATTCCAGGGCTGAACGTCACAGTAAACACTTCTCTTGCAATATGCTGCAAGGAAGAAAAACATGGAAGTGGGAGAGCAGATGAGGATCCCAGGGGAAAGAGAAGCCCTAAGGGTACCAAAGATGGGGAAGCAACACAATGAGGACTGAAGCCTTCAAGTTTTTCTTGGGTTCAACATCTGAGCTGACCCAACCCCTTTGCTTGGGGAAGAAACCCAGCCCAGCCCTCCCTGCTGCAACAGCAGCCATATGAAACTGCTGGAGCAGAAAGGAGGGATGGTAAATGAAGGGATGGGAGGGTAAGCAATCTGCATTTAAATATGCAAGTAAATAAGTCTAATTATCTTTTGCCCCAGTGGAAGAGTGCAACACAACAGCTTCTCAGCTCTAGGACAGCTTTTTGCTTCAGTCTTGCAATCACTGACATGAGCCTAGACCTTGGAAGAAGACAAGTCAAAAAAGCTCAGTCAAAAATTACGGCTGGCCAAAATAGATTAAAGGACTGTGTTACTTTGGAAAAACCTTTCCCCACACCCTCCACCTCTGCAAAACAGAGACCTCAAAAATCCCTGGCCATTTTCTTATGTCTCAGACAACCACCGCCATCACATCTGGATGCACCTGTGTCCACAGCATCACTTGCATCCCAGAGCCAACGCTCAACTACAGCAAAAATCAAAATCTCACTGTTGGAATATTTTCCTACCTGGGGACACAGGAAAGAAGATGATTGCCAGGTCTGCTGTGCCACACAGTGACTGGTGGGACAGAGAAGTCAAAACCCAGCTTCATTTTAAATCTGCATGAATTTACTACCTGTTTGATGGCAGGGAGTCACCTCCAAATCTCCCTAGGGAAGAAAATCAATCATTCAAAGACATAAATACATTCACATGGGTACAGGGAGAAGCAAAAAGGCTGCAATTACACTTTTGTCACAACAAACCCTAGCTTTGCTCTCTGCTACCTTCACCCCAGCCTCGGCGACGGTGGGCTCTGCCAAAGAAAGCTCTGGAAAACACCATCGCAGTAAATCCTCCTTGAAACAGTACGTGCAGGGCAGCCACCCCATCACTTTTGTTTTGTATTCCAGACACATCCAGCCCCTTCACCCGGACAGAAATAACAATAGCATCTCGCCACAAGGAGTTTCGCGCTCTGAATCCCAAATGGGATCTCTTCCTGGGGTGAAAGAAGGGCACTCCTTTATGGCCCGGGTGGGAGGATGATGGGGAAGGCAAGAGGGATGTGCCCCCCTGCCGCGCTGCGTTAAACATGGCAGCAGCCGAAGGCTGCCCCACCCAAGCGGCCTAGGACACGCATCACCCGCATTCCCACCGCGTCCCCAGGACGCTTTGTCTCAGGGATGTTACTGGCCCGCGATGCTGCGTGGGACTCTCCCGCGTGTGGGACCCCTCTCCGCGCCGGGGACCGCCGGGATGCAACGATGCGGTGGGATGCGGGTTCCTCGCACCGCGGGTGGGGTTCTGGGCTGTCAGGGATGCCAGGGACCAGTGGCGAGTTGCACATCCCAGGGAAGTGACCCAAACCTCCCCTTGCCCAAAATCAAGCCGGTGGGAGGGGGGCTCTGAATTATGGGGTGCGGGAGGCGGACACTCCAATCTGATCCAAACCCATTCGGCAAAAAGGACACCTGCACAGCACTTATTCACACCCAGGCAGGTTGCGAATTTTAAGGACACCCCCGGGTAGTATATCAGCACCCCCGTCCCCGAAATCATAGAATCACAGAATGGTTTGGGTTGGAAGGGACCTTAAAGATCATGCAATTCCAACCCCCCTGTCACAGGCAAGGACACTTCGAGCAGATCGGAAAGAGAGATGCTTCATAGCCATATCCACCCACCTCCCAGGGTGGGATGTCCACCCGGGATGGGCAAGCGGGGACCGCAAAGGAGCTGGCGGGGAGCCGGCGGGTTGGGGATCGGGATGGAGGGGGGGGGGGGGTCTCACCTGTAGGACGAACTGACCCCCGCCGCCACCTCCTCCTTGATCTGCCTGTTGAGGGCATCGGCGGCCGCCCGGCCCCCGCCCGGCTCCTCCGCCTTCTTCCGACCCTTCTCCCTGCCATCCCCGGCCCGCACCGCTTTGGGATGCTGCTCATCCTCCACCTCGGCGTCCTCCTCCTTCTTTTCGGCGCCGGGGAGCACCTTGCGGCGCTTCTCCTGAGCCGGTTTCTCCGGGGAAGCGCGGTCCAGGGCGAGGACAGGGGACGGTCCCGGTTTGGGGATCCAGGGGTGGTCGCCCCGCTTGGGGATGGGCCAGGCACGGAAATCCTTCTGGTACTGCGTCTCCTTCTCGAAGGGCGTATCCGAGGGCTGGTACTCGCTCTTGGGCTTGCAGCTCGGCTCCGGCCGCTGCACCTTCCAGGGCTTATAGTCGTGTCGCATCACCGAGTCGGCCGGGGGCGAGGCGTGCGGGGCCCTGGCGGTGCCGGGAGCCGGTTCCCCCGCCGCCGCCGCCGCCTCCCCGCCGGGCTGAGTGTCGATGGGGGCCGCGGGACGCGGCGCGGGCGCGGCGGGGTGCTCGGTGGCCTCCGAGTATTTGGTGAAGACGAGAGGGACGGCGATGTCCGCCTTGTCCAGCTGGTTCCAGAAGCGAGCGATGCAGCAGGCGCGGGTGATGCAGGGCCACGCCATGGCGGCACCGGCACCACCGGCACCGGCACCGCCGCCGCTCGCCGGGACGGGGCGGCCGCTGGAGAGACGCGCGCCGCGCCGGGGGGCGGGGCCTCGCGGGGAGGGGGCGGGGCCTGGCGCCGGCGGGGGGGTGGGGCGCGCGGGTGTGTGTGCGCACATGCACCCGCAACACCTCCGCACTCAGGCACGGTCACGGCCTCCGCGCACGGCCCTGCCTGCGTGTCATGCACTCACACACCTCCACACACGTGCAACGCATGCCCCCGCGGGCATACACGCATGCACTCACACCCCTGCACACACACGTGCAAGGCATGCGCATGCATGCATGCAGACGGCATGCGTGTGCTTCCATGCATGCCTGCTCAGCCACACACATGCAGATATGCACAGATGTGTAAAATACCATAGACGTGCTGTGATGCACACGTGCATGTGCACATGTACATGCACAAGTACAGGGAGATGGTTGCATGCAAACTTAGATACATGCATCAGAATTCATGCCAGCACACATGAACATGTGTCCACACACGTATGTGCACCTCCATGCACACACATGCACGCTTAATGTGCACGCATCTGCACAAACATGCATGCACACCTATATGCAATACACACGTGCAAAGATGTGAACAGACATGCATGCATGCACATTCATATATTGGTATGCACACGCACACCTGCATGCACAAGTGCATACACACCAATGTAGTCACACATGCAGGAGATATCTGCATGCAGAAACCTGCACACATCTGTACACATATGCACACGTGGACTCAGTCATGTACATGCCCCACATATACATGCACACACATTTGCACACAAACTCATGCATATATGTAAACATATATGCACAAACTTACATGCATACATGCATGAAGACACACGTATGCATACAAATGCATGCCAGCACATGTGAACATGTGTCCGCACATATATACATGCACACGTGTTCACACACATTCACACTCAAAATGCACACACACCTGGACATGTCTACGCATACATGCATGCACATATACCTGCACCAATGTGCATGTAACCATGCATGCAAACCACATACATACACACACATGCATGAACACTCACACCTGCATGCACATGTACATGCACAACAGTGCAAACATGCATGCAAGACATATCTCCGTGTATACACCTGCAAACATATAAGTGCACATGCACGCACACACAATTGCACTCAGTCATGTATAGACCCCACACATGCATGCATACACACCTGCACACATACATGCATGTATGCAAACACACGTGCACAAAATTACATACACACGTGCTTGCACTCACATACGTGTTCATGCATATGCACACTTGCACACAGATAGGTGTACCACACACAAATGCACACATATGTGCACATGCAAACCCGTTCATGCACACTCACACATGCACAAAGGTATGCACACGCACAATCACAAGAATGCACCCACATACACAGGTCCACAGAAATGCACACATGAATGCACATATGCAAGTACATATGTGCATGCAGATGCCTACATGCAGACATAAATACAAGCACATGCACATACAAGAACACTCACACATGACTTCACATGGCTATCCACACACATGGATGCTGTGGTCACTCACACACACGTGCATACTGCACATACAAACATGCATACACAAAATTTGCACATGCGTGTTGGCAAATGGGCATATATACGTGCATGCAAATGCATACATCTGCACGCATGTGCCCATGCACTCACCTATGTCCAATTACACATGCACATGCATGCATCCTGCACACATGCATATGAGCACATGAACATATGCTCATGGATGCACATAAGCATGCACATGCATGCTCCCATGTTCATGCATACATGCACACATGCACAAACAAGACAGGCATGTGCACACACTTGACGTGTACACACACATGTACAGTCACACATATGCACATCTATACGCACAAATGTCAACACACATGCACACAAGTGTATGCACGCAAGTGGACACACATGCACACGTTTGCACACAGAGCTGCATAACTTCACATACAGGCATGGGCCATCACCTGCATACACAGATTTGTGCATCTGCATACATATGTGAATGCACACATTTGCACACATACACACACTAAAATGTTCACACATGCACACACAGACACAAAAGGTGCTCTTGCACACACAAACACACCTTTGTGCATGCACACACACACCTGCATACAGTCATGCCCTCAGATACACACACACTAGCACGCAAGTGGACACACATGCACATACACATGCACATAGTTGCATGTGCGTGTGTGTACATGCATGCACACATTCTTGCACGCACGTTTATGCCTACCTACATACAGACATGCATGCAGATATTTGCCCACACATTTATGTGCACATACCCACTTGTGTGCACGGGTACACGTGTACATACAGATACACAAGCATGCGTGTGCACACTGACCCAGACGCCTTTACAGCCCCACCCATACACACGTGTGCACATGCACACACATACAAACGCACACACGGCTCTTCCATGTTGCGTTGACTGCTTGCTGAACTGAATTCCCCTCCGTGTGGATTTTTTATGGATGAAGCCAAGCACACACGTGCACAGCCATGCACATACACAGCTTTATTATTTTATGTTGGCTGGGTTTTTTTCATATTGCATTGCAGTCTTGAAGCTGCAAACCCAAACCAATCCCCACCCCTCACTTTTGTTAGACTGGCTGATGGCTGTTTCTTAATGCTCATTTCCAGGGTATATTCACACCCCAAATCCCACCCTCTAGTCCCCACCCTGCTTTTCAGCCTTGCCTCCACCTTCTCCCATCCAACCATCCATCTCCGTCCCTCCATCCCTGCGCCTTTATTCTCTTTCTGTATTACTGAACAGAATGGAGTCAATTTTCAGCCTAATTGCGTCCACTTTCTGATCTAAGGAGAAGAAGACCCCACACTTGACGCTATGAGGTCTTTATCAGCATGGCTGCACTGCCAGCATTTCCACTGGGAACACAACTCCAATAAAATCAGTGATCCCAGTGTTTCTGAAATCTGCATATTCAAATACTGAATTGCAAGGAGAGAAAACAATTCCCTCCAGGCAGTGACTGCAGCTGCTGGGAGTGCAGTGAAAAGCAGGATTACTCCTGCCGAGATTGTTTCTTTAATCCAATGCTTTGCATCCTCTTATTGAGTCTTGGATCCTGAGGGTGTTTTTTGGTTTTGTTTTGTTTAGTTTTTTCTTTTCTTTGCCTTGATTTGCTTCGTTTCATTTTTGCCTGTAGGTAAATTGTGGAAACCCATTTTACAGATGGGATTTGAGCCTTGGCTTGTAAGGATGGCTGAGTGAAAGAGCTGCCTTTGAAACACAAATAAATAAATTATAACTAGAGGTATCACAGTATCACACAGTATCACAGTATCACAAGGTTGGAAAGGACCTCTGAGATCATCAAGTCCAACCTATAACCCAACACTAACACCAACACCAACACCAACCATCATCTAAACCATGGCACTCAGTGCCTCATCCAGTCTCCCCTTAAACACCTCCAGGGTCGGCGACTCCACCACCTCCCTGGGCAGCGCATTCCAATGGCCGATCAGGATTATATCAGCCCTGCTTTTCCATCCAGTGCAATTAAAAAGGTTGATTATAATTAAAGATTTAGGAAACTAATGAGTATTGCTTGGGTCTGGACAGAGCCACAGTTTTCTGGGACATTGGTGCGCTGTGTGTTGCTTTTTTAAGTATGGGGGGGCTGCTCCTTAGTACCCATGATAGAAGTGCTCATTTTTTTTTAGGCTGATTCTTACCTTTAAAACCAATATTATGAAAGCACGTGGCTCTTGCTGCATTGCACTTACCTTCAGGTCAAAAAGTGGGAGAGTCATCCTGAAATGCATGGTGTCAGACACCAGCCCTGTGTTTCCAGACATGGTGCTTTCTGCACAGGATGATGCCGAACAGTTTTTTGCACGGGATGGACTGTAATATTAATATATATGCACATATAGGAACAGCAACAAGGTAAACTGGAAAAGCATCACTCAAGGTCTGTGAGGAAGGTGTGCAGTCAAAAGACTGCAACAGGATAAAGCTTGTTGGCAGTTGAACCTCAAGGACGTGCTTATTTTAAAATTCTCTCTGCAATTCCATTTATCTCCAAGCTGCCACAGTGGTTTTTGAGTGTGTGAACCCATCTTCGCCTGAGATCTGATGCCCATAGAGGCCGTGCACATGCTTGGGCACTTCCTGCAGAGAACATTCTGAATGGCCTCTGTGTTGCTGTTTCAGAGTTTGTTACACTAAGCTATTAGAGTCATTAATTACCCTTAGTGTAATGGGTAGGTGATACATTTGTGTGTTTCTGGTGGGTGCAAGCCCATATAAACCCATCGCAACCGCTCCCACTTTGGAACTTAGGATTGTCCTAGCCCTGCATCCAGCAGCACTTTCACACTGGGGTTTGCCCAGCACCTTGCACCCATTTGGAGAATGGGAATTTGCATGTGCACGAAGGGATTTCAAATCCTTCATTGAGCTTTCCTCTGCGATGAGCACGGGCTCGTCTCACGTGAAAACCCTCACTCACGCACTACTCATCTTCTTTATTTTTTGTAAGAAGAGACATGGCCAAAACTGCTCTGTGAGGTTTTGCAGCATCAGGAGACTCTTCGCTGCTCAGCAGATACCAGGCAGACCTGGATGGAGTTAGAAGCTGCAGAATGAAAAAAATTGCTTAGTGTCTCCTGCAGTGAAATATATAGTTATATATAAAACTTGAAGCGTGGCTGCTCATTCACTTTCAGGAATCAGCTATGGAAATAATTTAATTGCTTACGTCAAGTAAAATCCATTAGCTCTAATCAGTCGAATTGATTTGCTGGCTGCAAACCTCTCCTAGAGAGGATGGAAGTTAGATAAATAAAAATGCCTCTGTGTTTAAATTACAGCTGCCACAGCAGAAAGCAAGAATAGCTCTCTCCTTCTTTAGCCTCTTCTGGGAAAAGGCCGTGTCCAAGTGTGATATCACATGGTTGGATGTTGGTCTTGGGGATAGCCAAGAACACTCAGCATTGGGCTGTGCCAGTCTGGGGCTCAATCCTGATCAAAGTTTTCCAGTACCTGAAGGGGGATACAGGAAAGCTGGGGAGGGACTTTCTACAAGGGCAAGTAGTGATAGGATGAGGGGGAATGACTTTAACTTGGAAGGGGGAAGATTTAGATTAGATATTAGGAAGAAATTCTTCACAGTGAGGGTGGTGAGACAGTGGCACAGGTTGCTCAGGGAAGTTGTGGATGACCCCTCCCTGGAAATGTTAAAGACCAGGTTGGATGGGGTTTTGGATCAGCCTGGTCTGGTGGGAGGTGTCCCTGCCTGTGGCAGGGGGGTTGGAACTGGATGATCTTTAAAGTCCCTTCCAACCCAAACCATTCTATGATTCTATGATCCTATTATTCTATGATTCTATGATTCTGTGATGCTCAGAGCACCATAGAATCATAGAACAGAATCATAGAATCATCTGGTTTGAAAAGGCCTCTGAGATCAAGTCCAACCGTACCTGTCCTCTTACTAAAACATGTCCCTAAGAAACTCATTTACCCACCTTTTAAACGTCTCCCTGGGCAGCTGTTCCAATGTCTGACTACCCTTTCAGTGAAGAAATTTTTCCTGATGTCTAATCTGAACCTCCCCTGGCACAACTTATGATGATTTCCTCTCATCCTGTCACCTGACACCTGCGAGAAGAGACCAGCACCCACACACTACAATCTCCTTTGAGGCAGCCGTGGACAGCAATGAGGTCTCCCCTCAGCCTCCTCCAGGCTAAACAACCCCAGTTCCCTCAGCGATTCCTTGTAGGTCTTGTTCTCCAGCCCCTTCCCCAGCCTCGTTGCCCTTCTCTGGACGTGCTCCAACACCTCAATGTCCTTCTTGAAGTGAGGGGCCCAGAACTGACCCCAGCACTCGAGGTGTGGCCTCACCAGTGCCGAGTACAGGGGCACAATCACTGCCTTTGTCCTGCTGACCACACTGTTTCTGATACAGGCCAAGATGCCACTGGCCCTCTTGGCCACCTGGGCACACTGCTGGCTCATATTCAGCCAGTTGTCAACCAACACCCCCAGGTCCTTCTCCTCCAGACAGCTCTCCAGCCACTCTTCCCCAAGCCTGTAACGCTGCATGGGGTTGTTGTGCCCCAAGTGCAGGAATTGGCACATGGTCTTGTTGCACCCGTGGTGGGGTGCCAACCAGCCTGATATTTTGCAGTACCCAAAATCAGCATTGGCTTTGGGCAGACCTCAGGCAGTGGTTCTTGTCCCATCTGTGCTGGGATCCCCTGGCGTGGAGGCAGGCAAAATCTCTGAGCATCCCGATAACATGGATATTTTAGAAGCTGATTAACAGGGGATCTGGTGGATCTTCTCCTGGCATCTTCACATGAAGCTGGGATGCATTTCACTTAACGTGCTAGAGCCCATTTTGGGGCAGGTGTAATAGTCTCTCCTGCCTTTGATAGTCTCTAGATGATGTGAGTGGATGCTGCTGCTGTAAGATCTTGCCCAGATTTGTGGTTTTCTCTAATGGGACTGATGACAAAGAGGGATCAGCTTGTTTCCTTGGACCACCAGCTGCCATCTCGTCACGTGCTGTTTGTAAACATCACCCCTCCACACATAGGAAAGAATGTTATGGCATTGTAATAATGGTGTAGCAAAACTCAATGCAAGACTTTATAGGAGGGGAAGGTGGTTTTATTTAGAAATGTCTCCCTGTAAGCCTCAGAGGAAGGGTTAGTGGCTCATCCCATTGCTCACAGGTGATCACTGATAAGAGCTGTAATGAAGTGAAAATGAAGGAAAAAAACTCATAACAAGCTGGGCCTGGTACAAGCCCCATATCTCCTTAGGAGTCTTTCTTCTCCGTTATAGAGGGACCCTGGACACCAGCTTCATGAGCTAAAGGTCGGTGAGACTCAGGTTCCAAAGCTAGACCTGAACCACACCTGGAGACCCTCCCTGGTGAAGTGAGTTAAACTGCCCCAGTTAGATGCAGTAGAGCTCTATTTACTTAAATTTGTCTTGAGTCCTGCTGCTGCCTCTCTGTGTCCCTGCAATGGCAGATTTGTCCCAGGCACTCACACAGCATTTCAGGTGCCATCTCTGCACCAAGAATGCTCAGCTGAATTGCTCCTGTCCCAAATATGTATCACCAGGGATGAAGGAACATGATAACACTGCAGATGACAACTTACAGGGGATTTTTATTGACTTCTTGCATCTTAAATTATTTTATAATCACATCCGGCTGCTGGGAACAAGGAGTTGTCTGGGGTATTCTTATTTTCCTTGTCAATGTTGTTTATGATTCATATATATTAGAAGAGTGCTTCAAGGCTGAATAGGATGGGAGCCAAAGAAAATCCATATTGGAGTGCTGCATAAAGAGAATATTTCAAGTACATGAAAAGAATAACATGGGTGATAATTCAAGTGCTCAAAAGGACATGAAATTCTGTAATGAAAATCACTGGTGTAACACAGCCAGATCTCAGAGGAAGTGATTTTGCAACAGGTAGAAGAGGGAATAAAATCTGAAATGCTGTATTTTGAAAAAAAATTACATTAGAAAATTAACAACAAGCAGAAGAGGCTTCTCTCACACCTGTGCTCTTACCCAGAACTGGGGATGCACTGATATCAGGGAGGGCCAGGGAAGAATGGGACCAGGGGAAATCACTGGATGACTGCCAACAAGATACCTTCAGTTTCCTTCTGATAATTTTGCCCCCTGGAGGGTAAAATAGATTGGTGGGAAGATCTAGGAGTACATATAAATGACTGAGAGTCTTTAGGGAAAACAAGAGGGTTATCTATGATTAGAAGAGAGGAGAAGTGATCTGGAGAAAGCTTCTACCTCATCTGGGATACTAAACCCCATAGGGTCTATGTGTAATGTGGCTTCAATAAGAGACTCAAAAAGGAACTATGTCCAGCTTCTTCTGGCAGGGCAAAGCAGGACAACTATTCAGTGTCCTGGTATCACCTATATGCTGCTGCACTGCTGCACTGCCCCTTGTATACATCTCTTCACATTTGCTGTGTTAGACTTTCTCAGCTCTGATCCTGGAGTGTGGCCAGGACTCCATGTGCAACCTGCTCCACTCATGAAGTGTTGTGAGAATGCCTCACCGTGCTGACTTGCAAAGCCTGGTGATTTGCAAAGCCTACATCTCAGTGACTCAGAGCTTTATGGGTTCCTTCATTGTACTCAGAGATGGACATTGATCAACCAAGTCACAAGGGCCACTGATAAAGGGATTACAGAGGACGACCTATTGAGGGATTAAAGGAACTTAATGTTCCCAGGCTCAATGCAAGCCACAGGAGATTGGATAAATGACTATAAATACCTGAGAAGGGAATAGCCAAAGAGAATGTAGTGGGAGGTATATCATGGACCACATATGTGAGTGCCTGAGTGCGTTAGGAAATAAGGAGAAATGGTAAACTTACAAAACAAATGGAGAAAAATTAGGTTTAATAGCCATGGAAGTGAGAATTAAACTATAAGAGTAAACTAAAGAGCAGCAAAATTTCTCAGGAGCTGTTAGTGTGGGACTTGTAGGAATTTTGATCAGCACTGGGCGGTCCCAGAGGCCCCTGCCATGTCTGCAGTCACAGTTCAGTGATGACCTCTCTCTGATGCTCCCAAGGAGAGCATTTGCCCCAGCCTTCCCATAACTGAAACCCAAGTCAGCAAGAGAAGGTACCTATAAAAGTGACCAGAGAAACATGTGGCTGCAGGAGAAATTTGATGGGGCTTTTGGTGGGTAGGTCCTGCCATGGAGAGGTTCATCAAAGAGCCAGCGATGTTCTCCCCACTGTTATCATTGCTCTCAAATAGCAAATCATCCCCTCCCAGACAGGGAGGAGTTGAATGACTTGCCAAAAGTTACCCAGAAAGCCTGGGGATAAATCTGTATCTTCTCCTTTCCCTGTAGAAATCTTTCCCATTCTGTATTATCACTTTCTCCAGTGCAGGAAATGTGGGGATCGTGATACTACAAGGACAAATGTAATAAAGATTACAGCATGGCTCCTTTCTAGAAGAACACTGCAAGGTGTGGTGGTCCTTCACAGATGCAATGGAATGACTCTTCACCTCTCTGTTTCCAGCATAGACCCATGTGGAATCACTCTAAAGGTAAAAACCTTCTTCCTTTTTTGACCTGATGGGTTTTATGTTGGTTTTTTGGTTTTGTTTATATTTCCTTCCAGTCCTCAGAGATGATCCTATGACTATTAAGTGAAGGATGTTCCACTGGCAGCAAAACCTTTTAGTAAGAATGGGATTGGCCATGAAGAGACTGGGACTTATCAACAAAGCAGTGTTAGAATTGTAGGATGCACCTTTTTTCAACTATCACTCACAACTACAATTTCCCTGCTAAAATTTAGATAATGGCAGGAAGAGAAAGCAAGAGGAAAGGAGCAGAGCAGGACAAAGTGACTGGCAAAGAACAAGGTGAGGCCTTCAAAGATGACTCCCTGCAGGGAAATGTGTTTATCTGAAGCTTGGGTGTAGTCTGAGGTGCCTAGGTGGGACAAAATAGGCTTTTTGAGTTCCTGTCCCTCAACCTGCTGCTAGGTTAGTGTTCCTTGGAGGGAACCCAACACTTGCAGAGAGCAATTTGCCTCATTCTGATTTAGACAGCTAAAGTAAGTTAGATAAATTCACTGTGAAGGTTTGTGCTCCCTGTTGTGACCCTGCAGGGATCCTGGACTGCTTAGCTTGGACTTCAGCATCCAACATTTAGATGCTGAAAACCAAGTGAGATCATAGAGTGAGTTTGATTGAAAGGGTCTCTGAGCTGTCTGCTCCAAGCCCCTGCTCAAAACAATTAGGTTTCTCATGGCCATGTTCAGGTGAGGCTTGACTATCTCCAAGGATGGAGATTCCCTCCCTGCCCTCAGGCTCCTGTTCCAGGGCTTGACCACCCTTATAGGGAAAAACATGCTTCCTTCTGTCTTATAGGAATTTATTTTGTCCCAGATTGAGTTGTCATCTCTCATCCCAGCACTGGGCACCTCCAAGGAGAGCCATTCTCTGTCATCTCTGCATCATCATAGCAGGGGGCTGCTGATAGCTGTATAAACCCTCTTCACCATCACTCCCACTGTGCACACCCAGCTCTCAGCCTTTCCTTACACAGCCCAAGTTCCAACTCCAACCAGCTTGGTGGCCCCACTGGGCTCACTCCCATCTATCATGTTCTGCCTGATACTGAGGAGCCCAAACTGGTCCCAGTGCCCAGAGAAGTGGCACTGCTTTGCCTACAATGTGGTCATTAGTAAGATGTGCACGAAAACAAGCCCTGCCCCAATCCCAAGACGCTTGCAAGTTTCTCAGGGACAAGAGGTGCATTGACCATGGTTGCTCTCTTCTTCATTTCAAAATTATCAGAGGCGACTGAGGGGGATATAAAGGCCCTGAACACTTTCCAGAGTGATGGGATGGAGAGGATCAGCTGTGGGCTGAATGAGGTCTATAGAAACCTGAATGGCTTGAGGATATCTGGCAGCACTCAGTTTTACCTCTTGATTCAATCATCGGTTGGTAACCAAGACAACTGTGTGCATAAGACTGTAGAGATCAGGGCTCAGTGTTCAGGCACGTCACCTACTGCTTAGCTAGCTTAGTACTTCAGAGAAGCCACTCTGCTCTTCCCTGAAACAAGCCAGAGATTTTATTTTATCTACACATAGCAAGCAGATGCATCTCTCTTGGCTTCTCCTGACTGTCTGGAAATCTCTGATCCCTCACTAATTTAAGCAGAAGATTTTAAACCTCCCCAAAAGTAGATGTTTTTCTCTGTTGCTTTAAGGAAACAGGAGGAGAAAAAGCAGGTGACGTATCTACAGCAGAGCAGGAGATAAATATTTATTACCCAGCTGAGCCTTGCTTCACTTTTTGGTCAGCTCTTCTAAGGAGCCGGCTCATTCATAATAAATTGAGAACATGGGGCTTCCCTTGTCATAATAAGCCACAAACAAAGGGTTTGGGCTTTTTGCAATATGACTGCTTAGAAAAGCAGCAATACAACTGCTCCAGTGGTTAGCCTGAAACTTCTGGGAGCAGAAAACTCTTCCCTCATATTGGCATGTCCACAGGGCTCAAGTGTGACTCTTTCCATGAGCATAAACCAAAAGAGGTCCTCGGCATGGCTGAGCTCCAACGAGGACAAGACCGCAGGATGGAAAAGACATTGAAACATCATCTCTGGACCACAGATGTCCCTGCTAGGACTTTCCCCTTCTTGGTCCCACCATGCACATCCGTGGCTCTGTGGGAAGTTGCATACACCAAGAAGAATAGGAGATGGTCCTGCAGATCTCCCCACAGCATTTTGGAAATTGCTGGTGGTTTCTCACCAGGAAACATCTTGTCTCCAGGCAACAGAGCCAAAAGAGTTAAAAACCTCTTCTGCTTTCTTATAGCAAACAGGGTCTTACATCTGCAGCAGAAGACAAAGGATGGGGAGAGGTGCAAGCAGATCTAAGCCACTTTCAGCACAATTAAAGCAACTGATGTTTAGGAAAGAGCCCTTGGGGTTTCACCAAAGGCTGTTGTTTCTAGTGACTCCAGAAAATGGAGGCTAACACATGTAAATTCCTCATAGCCTGGCATCTTCCTAGGGCCTGACAAAGAAGAGGGATTATTTTTCAGCTAACACCTTTGATTTGCTTTTGCCAAGGGTTCTTTTTAGTTTTGTTCAGAAATTCTTGGCTTTGGTGAGCTTGGGGATGTGAAATGCCCCTTAGACAAGCAAGAAACGCCTTTGTATGTGCACGGGTGCTTTAGCAGCAGATCGGCTTATTGTTTAATTCAGTCTGTAAGTGGTATTATTCTGTATCCTGGTTACAACGAGACCCTTGGTTTTCTCAGGCCTCTCATGAGATGTTTTCTTTGTTTACCTGAGTGGCTTGTCAGTTACCTGAGGTTTTTTCCCCCCAAATTTCTGTTTTTTCCCCATCCAACTGCATGTGGCTAGGCAGAAGTACAGACCATGTGCCTGCTTGGAGGTAGAAATGCAAAAGGGCAGTAGCCTTTCCTTTCTCATACACTCACACAAGCATGCATAAGGATAAACATTGACATCTATCCATCCATCCATCCATCCATCCATCCATCCATCCATCCATCCATGTCCTGGCAGAGACATCTTGTTGTTCATGTAGCCCTGTGCTTGGCATTGAAATACCCTTGAGTTGTTTGCACACCTCCTTGGCTGATGCTGAAACCCATCCACAACGT
Organism: Dromococcyx pavoninus; assembly: GCA_033558185.1. Lineage (NCBI taxonomy): Eukaryota > Metazoa > Chordata > Aves > Cuculiformes > Neomorphidae > Dromococcyx > Dromococcyx pavoninus. Next base: position 1,419,633 of record JAUMJL010000286.1, on the reverse strand, counting down.
ATCACTCACAAATATAAGTAACCTGCCTGGGCTTCTCCTTTCTGCTTGTTTCTTCCTGGTGTGCTTGGTGTAATTTGTAGGGAAGCAGTGAAAATGAAGCTTGGCTTGCATGCACAAATGCCTCATCCTCTCTGTGAATATCCAAATATTGCAAAATCAGAAAGAGACAGGTACTTGAAGGCAGGATTGGATCCTGAAGGGAGTTTAGTTCCCAGATTTGGGTGATAAAAGCATGAAATCCTCACCATCTTACCACGTGGTGAGTCACAGTGGCATAAAGCTGGTGACACCTGCATGCAGCCACCACCACCACTGTACATTGCACAATCCCCTGTACTGTAAGACTGGGTAAATATTGCACTTTGCACTTTGCATTTGCCACTTGTGGAGCTTCCTTCTCCTTTTGAGACGTGCATGCAGAGCCCAAGATGAAGGTTGAGTTTGCTCCGCTGTCTGTGCCACTGCAGAGAAGGCTTCAGACAGCATCGGTGGTTCAATGGGTCTTCAGCTTCCTATGTCTAGGTAAGAGACATCTCCTTTTCCTTCTCTAAGAATCCAAAACGGCTTTTACTCCAACTCCATTTCTCTCTGACCCCAAAGAAGATCTGGGATCAAAGGAAAGTCATATTTAAGGTGCCTTCTGGGAGTCTGCAGTGAATCCCAGGCCATGTTAGGACAAACGATTGGCAGCAGACATTGCACTCGCGTGTCTCTGTTTGTCTTGCTTGTATGAAGAGCAGTGTGGGAGGCTCTGTCTCACTAAAACACCTCTTTTAGGGTTTTTTCCCCCTTTTTTTAGTTTCTTCTTACCACTCAATCTGGGCACTGAGGAGCTAATGGCTACGTACCTGTGCATGGGAACATCTATGGGTCTTACACAACAGCTAAAGCCATGTGGGTTTTCAGCTTCTCCAGCTCTTTAGGTTTAGTGTTTTCCTGGTCTAAGATGCTGCCCTGCCTAATGTTAATTATGAGAAACGGTATTCCCATGCCTGAGGGAAGGTAGATGGGAAGAATATGAGGAACTCTGCTTTGTAACCCTGGAAACAGACATTTCACTTCATATAGATGCCCCTGCACAACACAAAAGGGTATTTCCAGGAAAACCTAGGCAGGTTGGGGGAGAGACACTTCAGCAAACTGGGCGTCTGACAACTCACTACTGTGTGGAGGGCATCAGATGCTGATGGAAATGAGACATGAAGTTTGGATAGGATGTACTAGGGAATAAGGAATTAGAAGATCCAGAGCCAGGTTAGCAGAGAGTGCAAATAGTCTGGGGTGATTTACAGCCCATCAGGCACCAAGCTGAAGGTGATAACCTAGAGTTTGCCATTGTCAGGCCAATTCTTAATCTCAGATGGGATCTGTGTAAAGCTTCTGCTTTATTGTGTCAGGATAGTTGTTGACTAGTCCCAACAAACAGAGGCAACCATATTTGTGTATATATGGGTCCTGACACAGAAGCATCTCCAAAACAATACCTGCAAAGAAAGGATAGGCTACGTTTCAAAGCCTCCTTAGGTTTCCAAGATGGCTCCATCCAAACTCTGGTACTGCCCTGGGGCTGAATGGCCACCTCTGCACCAGTATCTGGTGGACTGGAGCACTGGGCCATACTGGATGCTGTAGCTATTTGCATGCTTCTTGGCACTGGTTTGGCCCATGCTAAGTAACACTTTGTCAAACTATATGTTGGCATGGTCTGGGTGATGACAGAGGCCAGGGACCTTTGCTGGTAGCCAGGATGGGTAAGACTGCCATTAAAAATGGAAGAGATTTAGCATCATGGACATGACTGGGCAATGATGTTCACCTATTGGGCCAGCCAAAAGGTCCTCATAAGTTTCTTCAGAGAGGTGTAAGCAGTCTGGCCCCTTGGGTTGCTCTGGGACAAGCTGGAGGATATCTCACTCCAGAAGGAGGGGAAATCCCGGTGTGACAGCAGCAACGCAGCCAGCTGAGCTGCTGCAAAGCACAGTTATTAATAACAGAATGCAGAGCACTTGCTGCCATTTCATACTTGTGTTTTAAACCTTGAGTTCCCCTAGTGCAGGAGACATCTCAGCTGTGAAAGGTCTTTCCTTGCACTCTGGAGATAACCTTGCAGGAGGAGACATTAGGCATTGTTAAAAGGGGAGGAAGGATCTGGAAAAAGTCTTGCAGCCCTGGACCCAGCCAGCCAGATGGGGATGTTTTGGGATGCTCTGTAACTCCCTTCTTGCTCCTGTACCTGGTTTTCCTTCTATGGTGCCTGGACAGGATGGAACTTACTGGAGATGCGGCTGTGATGTTAACAAGGGATACAACAACGTATCCCCATTCCCAGCAGGGATGCAGCTGGGACATAGAGAGCTTTAATGGTGTTTTCCAGCAAAGCAACTTGCACTGAAGGTTTGTTCTGTCTTGGTTCAAGCTGGCACTTGACTTTTCAGTGATGGAGATGACTGCTGGGGTCAGCAGAAGGATAAGGAGGGAGGAGTTCTCAGCTGGAGGGTAACATGGGGCTGCTCAAAATGCAGACTCTTCCTCCTGCAGGGAAATAAAACTTGCTCCACATGAGGATGAGACCCAAGCCCATTCTTCCTCCATGGTCTTCCAGACACTACTACCATTTCCTTGTACAATTTTACAGATTTTTGCAGTTTTTTATGATATAATCTGAAACCAAAAGCAGTTAAGAAATGGAATAGCAAAGGCATTAGAAAGGTGATGAACAAACTGTGCAGAGAGATTCCAGTTGGTTTGATTAATTTTACAAAGTTTCTTCAGGCTTGGAGCTTTCCAACCAAAAGCTCCCAGTTTAACAACTGCAAAAGCTTGATGTTAATATATACCCTCAATTTCATCTGTTGCACTACCAGGCACTCCATGCCCCACTCAGTTAATAACCCTCAGGCACAGAGATCAGACCTCCCGTGGGCAGGATTTGGCCACTGGCTGCTCCTTTCTCTCCGAGACAGGCTTGTGCTTCTGCTGCCAGAAAAGAGCTCCTGAAAACACACGGTCGACTGCTGCCAGACATTTGCACAGCCCTTTGGATGGAGATCCCAGCAGCCGCCGCTCGGTCGCACTGGTTGCAGGCAGCTGTTGCTATGGTTGTGGAAACGCATCCCGCGAGAAGCCAAGCGCCGGGTGAAGGGCTCATTCATTCTCTGCGGGGCACTGGATGAGTGCAACTGCTCCACCCTGGTGCTGGCAGGGAGCTCTGCTGCAGCGGCTCTGGCTAAGGCAGGCATTGTCTGCGCTGCCGCTCTCCTTGAGGGTGATCCTTTAAAGGGCACCGCCACAAAAGATGCCATTTGCTTGAGATGCTGACAGCTGCTGGAAGAAGAGAGCGTGGTGCAAGGATGGGATGCAGGGTGTGGATTGGGGACCCCGTTGCCTCCCCCTTCTGCAGGCTCCTGGTGCTGAGCAGTGCCTCCTCCTAATGCCGTGTAGCCAGGTGTCTGCAGGGCACGGGAATCAGCAAGCTGGTTCTCAAACCTACCACCCCGCTTCCTGCTGCCTCTCTCATTCCTGGTCTCCAGGGACTCGGGCATGGGCATTTGTCCAGACATACCATGCAGAAGCATTAATGTAGGGTTGAACCCAAGCAAACAAACCCAGTGCAGAGGCAAAAGACCTGTGCACACTGCCTCTGCAGATCCAGTGTATGGCATTTCAGTTAGGAGGGTTGGCTCGAAGGGCATGCGGTACCAGCATGAGTTGGGCTCCCTTGACAGCTGAACATAGTCCACAGCCTGGGAGAGCCTGGCCAGGCTGCCAGGCTTGGCTGTACTGAGGGGTGTAGGATCTGTGCAGGCTGTCACTGTCAGGGACTCTAAGTTGGCATTGGGAACCTCAGCAATGTGCATCTGGCAAACCCTCCTGAAAACTACAATATGAGCTTGACCTGCTCCGGGGCTGCTGCTGCAATGCTAAAAATCTCTTTCCATAGGCTGTTGTTTTCCCTTTTTCATGTTGAATGAGCAAATGCTGGGCTAGCAGCAATGTTGGGCCCAGAGGCACTTTTATGGGACCTAATCCTTGTTTTGACTTGACCAGAAAAGTCCTCCCTCCAAAACTACTTAACACAAGATGCCCATGACCAAGCACTTAATTTTTGCTCTAAGCATCTTTGAGGGAGCCAATTCCAGGAAAGCACTTGGCCTGTGAGGGGGTCCAAAAAAGCAAGCCATCACATCCATAGGGATGTGTCTTCTCTTTGCTTACTTCCATATAGCTATGGAGATGTGAGGTACTGGGTTCTGGATCATGAAGAGGTGTTTCAGAAGCACCACTGGTCATCAGGCTGGGTGCAGACTTTAGTGGCCCTGTAGTCCAGGAATGTCCTCCGACTGCTTCACCCAGAGAGATAAACACATCTCTCCATGGACAACTATGGACAAGCCTCCTGGCACCTGGTCTGAACAAAAAGTATAAAATTTAGGTTTTGTTTTTAATTTGAAGGGGTCTCTCTTCACTTTCCATTGCAGTGTAGACAGTGCAGCAGCTAATCTCAGCCCAGCACAGGATTTTCTGGCCATTCTTGGATAACCAAAGCGATGCGACTGCAAGGATGTAGTCATGATGCCCTTAGACCTTCTCTTGCAGCCCATGGTGATATTTGCCTTGAAAAGGCTTTGTGAAATGATTTAAATCATTTTATAACAATTTAGCCTGTGCAGTTGGACTACCTCACAAGAGTCCAGACCTGCAGAGGGAGGAGGTGAGGATCGGGTCTGTTTCCAACTGCACTGCCAAACCTGCCTGAGTTCATGAGTTCCTTCTGAGTGTGCAAATATGGCTTGGGACATTGCAGCCTCAGGCTGGGAATCAAGAGGGTTACGGGGATAGAAAGGTGGAAGGCAGATGTAGTGATGGTGCAATGACTGAGTACTAAAGGTAATTCTCCCCTCCTTTCTGTTAAATAACAGTTTAAAGGCAGGGCCATGTTCTCATCACATCTCATTGTCATTTGCGTGTCTGATGCATCTGCAGGCCCCACCATGACCATACAGCTTGCTTCCATGGGAAGCTTGTCCAAGATGGGGGTGGGAACTAGGTAGTCTTTAAGGTCCCTTCCAGCCCAAACCTTTCTATGATTCTAGGCTAGAGAGCTTGTCTGGCTCTCCAGCGCCCTGACAGTTTATGAGTTCAAAGAATGGTTTCTAAGGGTCTGAGGACTTGCAGGTTTTCCCCATTCCCATCATGATGCAGACTGCTGTCCCTTCCAGTGGTGTTTCTGAGACCCAGCAGCCCATTGCAGGTTGCTTTGTGGGCACAGTGGGTTGTACATAGGCTGAAGTTTGGCCCGAGAAGGGAGATATCTGCTGAGGTTCCTTGGCCGAGAGCCGAATGACGTATTCGTGATATCCTTTAAAGTGTTTGCCTGGCAGGTAGCCCAGAAAATGACAGTAGTTTGTAGGAAAGCAGATGCTAAGGGAAATATGGCTCTCATCTGGGAAGCTCTGAGGAGGAACAGACAGGAAACTCTTGGCTCTCCTAATTTTCCTCTTAGGATTCCTCTCAAGGGAAGAAAGCAATGATTATGGGGAACAACCTCGCAATAAACAAATATTTCTGCATGTCACCCGTTCCTTCTGCCTTGTCCTGCAGTAAAGAAGAAGAAGTGGCAAGAAGATGACTTTAGGTAGCCCTTGCTGCTCTTCCTCTGGGAGATGAACCACAGAGAAAAGGGAGTGTGTGCTCCCCTCCAGTGTGGATTCAGAAAAGGCTTGGCATTAGCAGGAATAGATACAGATCTTGGCTTCTGGTGCACAGTCCTTCCCTCTAGCCCTCAGCTCAAATGGATGCAGGATTTGCCCTTTATTGTGTAGAATGCTATTTTTCAGTGGCTTGGAGAATAAGGAGACTTGTGACCTGTGTGACCTAAAAGAGGTCAGGCTGGTCCTGGCAAAGGGGCCATGGAACCATGCTGAAAAGCATGAAGTCTCAGGCAGTGGGGCTGTTGGTGAAGCCAGCCTGGGGTCTTGACACTGCTTTAAGGAAGCAGTGATATGGCTCCATGGCAAATATCTTCTGAATTGTCTGGGAAGTCTAAGCCATGGGATAGCACTGCCTTTGCTATGTTTTTGTTGAAAATTTTGAGGACATGACACAGAGGTGTCTGTACACAGGAAAGCTGGAAAGGGGAAAGAAATCTCCCTTGACCCAAGCAGCTACAGTAACTCCCCCTCACACACGGGCAGCGTACAAAATACAGTCCATAAATAATCATATGTCTGCTTGAGGCTCAGGTTGGTTTAGATGCAGAGAGTAGGATTTAACTGTGCATTTTCTTGAACTTTCCTGACTCTTTAGTCCCGTTCACAGCAACTTTCAGACTGAGGATCTATCTGGGACAGGAATGGGCTCCTTTCCCACAGCAACCAGGCGTGCACACACTCAAAAAGAAATCTTAAGATTGAGAAGGTCACTGTGTGCAAATTCTATCCTGCAAAAAAAAGTTGAATTGCAAATAAATCAAGGGAGATATTAATAGTTATGTAATTGCAAGATAAAGCCTCACTTGGATGATAAGTGCATGGATGTGGACCAGAACAGCTCCTTTGTTTTGCAGAGTGTACTTTGAGCTTTGCATGTATGATAAAAAGAGAATTAGGTATTGCACAGTTTTGCAGCAGACCTGATGACCTGGCTCCTAGGAGCAGCAAAACTGCAATCTCTGCGTTTTTCCTCAAGTGGTATTTGTGTGTCCTGTGGATGGACCCTTGAGATTTGCTTCATGCTGGATATTTGTTTCTTCAAGAGTTATAAAGACTGTTTCTGTAGAAAGGAGTGACACCAGGTACGAGCAGTGGTTCATTCTGACCCGGAGGATGCATTGCAGGTTTAGTCCTGTTGCTCTGCACAGAGCTGCAGTGTTTCCCAAGCACTGTTTTAGTGCCTACGCAGGCACCTGCTGCAGTATCTCTGCCTATTTGAGGACCTAAGTTCCCATTTCAGCTTTGAGGACATTTAGGATCCTGCTACATTATTGGTTGTTTTTTTTTCGCCATAGGAAGTATCAGTATCATCATTATAGTGTTTTAAAAAGGGACAGGGATTTCTTTTTATAGGCAAAGCTCTGGAATCAGGGTGACTTATCACAAAAAAAACCCCACTGCAAACCAGACCTTCTTATTTATGCTTATATTGCCTTCTCTGTATTTGCTCTTAAAGCAAACAGGAATGAAGGAAGTCTCAGATGACTTGTGTACCTCTTCTCTGATAGGCCTTACCTGAGATAAGGTGGAGAGTACAGGTGCTAGATGATTCTCAAAGATGAAAATCCAAGTCTCAGAGGATGAGAGCGTGGATGCCCCTATTTGACATCTGAAGCTCAAGAATGCATCTCCATCCTCACATTTTTCAGCCCTGGGTGGTACATCTATGATGAATACCCAGAGAAGAACAAAATATATAGCCTACCACACATGATGGAGCCCATGAGCTGCAGAAGGCAAAGAGCTTGGATCAATGTTTGTTTAGGTTTTTTTTTTTCCCTTTAGCTCAAGAAGCTTCTAGAGGGACAGATGGAGAGGACACAAATCTTCCCAGGCACTTTTTAGGGCATCTGTTTAACCAGGTGTCATCCTGATGGCCATCAGCACTTCTCAGTCTCTGTGCAGACAGTTTTGGGCTTGGGTGGGATTTGATATACAAAGCTATGTTTGTGTGCACACAGACTTTTCTTCTCTTGTTCCCGTGCCAAAACACAGGACATGAGGGAGGTGGCAGGTAGAGGGCAAAGCTGAGCAAAACTGGAAGCAGCTCAGAAAAGTCTTTAATGACTTGGGAAATTCCCAAGTCATTAATGTCATAGGGAGTGAAATAGAGCATTCTTATAAAATCTGTGATGACACTGAGTTGAAAGGACTGAAAATCCTCTAGAGGCCAGGATTAGAATTGAGAGTGAACCTGAGGACTGGAGGAAAGTGTCCAAAATCAATGAGGAAAGAAACCCAATAAAGAGTAGAATCTTATCTATGAGAAGACAAAAATTAAAAAAATCTGAGGCAGTTAAAATGAGGAATTGATAGCTCAGGACAAAGCTATTGGGAATGGTATGGACAGAGCACAGTGCCTCGCATTTTGCAAAATGTCACATGTCTTCAGAAGGTATTAACAAGAATTTTGGGGTAAAACACAGGCATTATCATTGCAAAGGTCAGATTGACTCTAGAGAAAAGCCAGGCAGCAAAAGGATAGAGGTCTGATACATGAGGACCCTTGGGATGCAGTGAAGCCCATCAATCTTGTAAGAAGAGTAGGACACAGTGGCCTTTGGAGAAGTAAGTGGTTGCTGCAAGGATGATGCTTGGTTGCTCTCCAGGTTCCTGGTGCAGATAGGAAAGAAATCAGCTCTTTACATAAAAAGTGCCTTCACATTGATTAAATAATTCTGCAACGAGCCAAATGAAGGCTTGGGCTCCATCCCAGGTCCAAACAGACTAAACCTCTTCTCCCATAGTCAACCTAATCCAACTGCCAACTCACTGCCTGACTTTTCTCTCAGCACAGTGCTGCACAGCTGTCTTCATCGCCCTGTTCTTCACCCGTTTTTGGCTGGTCAGTGCCCTCTATGCTGCATGGTGGTTCATAGACAGGGAAAAGCCCAGCAAGGGTGGGAGGCGGATCCACGCTATCCGGAATAGTGTCATCTGGAGGTACATGAGGGACTACTTCCCCATCACGGTAAGTGCCATTGTTCCCATCAGCTCTAAGGAAATCCATGGACCAACTTTGTCCTTGGTGTTTTGAGGCAGCTTAACCTCACTGCATTCCAGCAGTTGTGGAAGTCTCCCCCGTTTCCCATGTGTATATTGTGACACTCCTGCTCTTCAGGTTGCTCAGCATTTACCCAGTAGACACAGGGCCAAGTTTTGACCAAAATCTAAGAGGTCCTGGTGCCTTGTAAGGTCACCATCCCCTTCTACTGGGGAAGAGGCTGAATGGGTAAAGCTGAGTGTGTACTAAGCAGTCTCACAGAGGTGCTGTTCAGCTGAGAGAGTCTTCTGTGACATTCTGTGATATACTTAAATGCATTTGTCAGGCTTTTGCTCTTAATCTTGATGTATTATCCCCTTGGCATGGCATGAATGCATGGACCAGCATGAAGTCATGCCTTAGAACCATCACAAGTCAGTATAAGCCTGAGCAATGCAGCAGAAAAGTTCCTGGGCCACACAAGAGAGTGAGTTTCTACGGTAGACCAAGCTGTGGGAATTTGTAAGGTAGTTCCTTTAATGAAACATTACCTGTTGAGGGAACTCGGATGGAATATGGACAGTTGTGCTTCTTGGTTAGGGAGAGTCAGGTGAAAGGAAGTGGGCAGCCCAAACAGCCAAAGGAATCATCAACCCAAAGGAAAAACACGAGGCCAGGTTGAGACTCCGCCCTGCATAGCGTAGGGCCTGGGATAAAGATTAGGAGGAGCTGGAGCAAAGTGAGGACCAGAGATGAAGTGCCTGAGGTTTGTGCGTCAGATTTGCTGCTCAAGCAGAAGTAAGAGCCAGCTCTTTTGAAAACCAGCCCTGCCCTTCAACAGTAAAACATGAGGTTCCTCCCTTCAGTTTGTCAGGAATAAAAATATCCACGCATTCTCAATAAAATATATGCAAAATTTTCAAGGTCCTGGCGTGCAGACTGCAAAGTTGGTGCGGAAGGAGATTAATTTAGGGCAGAAATCAGGGGTGGGCAAAAGAAAGAGAAGATAGGGTGTGTGTGAATCTCTCCTACCATTTCTGAGTGTATCTTATGCATACTTATGCTGTAACAACTCAGATGGGCACATCTCCCTCTAAAATTAAGGGGCCTAAAATGTATCTTCTGGTGACACCTCTTTCCCCTTTGCAGGCCACAATATTGGCCCTATGTAAAACAGGGGCTTTACCAAGCTGCAACCTTGTTACACAGACATGGTATTCCAGCAAACATTGCTCCTTTTCATCAGAGTGGAAACATCACTTGATATCAAGGCATAGTGCATCAGTCCAGAAAAGAAACACCATAGACACCCTTAGATGTGTAAAGGTGCAGCCTCCAGGGTACTCCAGAAGCAGATGTTGCACAAGGAAAATTGGAGCTTTTTTATTTCCTTTGATTTCCTCTACCCTCGTTTCAATTTCCATCTCATCCCCAATATGCCTGTTGGGTTGGTGAAGGTGAAGGAGCAAAGGGCTCTGTTGTTTGCAGCTGTGTCCAGTTAGTGGCATACAGCACCAGGCAAGGTGGGATTGCCTCTCACAGGACCTGGGTGCAACTGGTAGAGATAGATGTGTTGGGTTGGCCCAGATCATCACTCTCCCTTTCCACTGCTGTGGGTAATTCAAATAAATCCACTTAATTTTCTGCTGGAAGCTGGTTTATGTGAGCCAGACTTCCTATGTCTCAGATGCATGAACTGCATCTCCAAGTTGCTTCTCTACAAGACCATCATCAGAGTAAGTCTACTTTGTGTGCATCCTACTGCCGTTGAGTTTCTTTGCTCAAAGGCATGGCAGAAAGTGAGGTGAAGGACCAGCAGTGAGTTAATTTATGGTAAATCTCAAAGCCTAACTTGTGATTTAAGGGCTTCTGGATGAGCTTCAAAGTAAGGCCCTCAAAAGATGCATCATGGCCTTTTGGGGAGGAATCAGAACATGTGCTAAGAAACCTTGTGGTGACACAAGGTAAGACACAGGTATATTTTATGATGTGTAATAGGAAACACTAAGTAGGTTCCCAATAACTATTTTTAAGGTTGCCTTAGAAAATGTTAGAATTGCCATGAGCCATTTTTGTAGCTGTAATGACTGTATGCAATTACATTCTTTAAATTATTTTTGACCATAAGCTATTGCTGGGGCAGTGTCAGATGAACCTCTCTGCTAAAACTCAGCTGCCAGCTCAGCCCAGCAACACTTCTTCAGTCCTTTTGTAAGGCCATGCACATCCCTTCCTGAGAACCGCACTGTGCTTTCTGTCTGTCTCTTTGTCCTTCCCTTCCTGGGTACCACTGGAAGTCAGAGAGGACCTAGCAGGAGGACCAGTAAGACCAGTAGAGGGAGCATGACTACTGGGCTTGGCTGCAGCTCACTGTGTGAAGGCAAGGGAGGGTTTGATGGAGCCTTACTCCCTGCTCTCCTGGGAGAAGTCAGGGAGGGCTCTGCAAAATGACAGCAGAAAACAAAAATATAATAGAAAGGGTGTTATAAACAAGCAATCACATAATAGTATTTCCTTAAAACATTTTCTCAGTCTTTCACACTTTATTTGCTCAAGGACTTTCTAAGACAGAATACAGAATTTAACAGCCCTTATTGAAGGTATCTGATACCTTTTGTCACTACAAGAGCATGCAAAAACATTTGGCATCCCCAGCCTCACACAACAAGGAGCTTCTGTGGTGAACCGCAGCGTGAGGACTTCCCTGCTCCATGTTCTTTTCACTGAAAACTCGGTGGTTAGGGCACACAAATCCTGTCACACCTACCCCTGCCACTCCCAGGCTGTATTTGTAGATTGAGTTCGTTCAGCCCTGGAGGATTAGTCATTCTGGAAGATTAAACGTGGCTCCTAATCCTCCCAGATCCTGGCTGCAAACTTAGCCTGGCCGAGCAGCAGTGTCTGGAGGCAGGAAGAGCTGCCCACTATCTTATTTTAGAAAGTGGTGTTAAATGCTGCCTTTGAAGAATCCCCGGGCGTGTTTGCTGTTCTGAAAGCAAAGAGAGGTTGCAATGAGCATTTCTGGGGATCTGGGCAGCGTGATTTTGCTCTTTGCTGCAGGGAGCATCTGGCACATAGGAGCTTGCAGGCTCTGAGCCATTCCTCCATAGTGCGTGCAAAGAGCACCCTCTGCCGAAACTACCCTTGCACAAGCAGCACTTCGCAACTTGGAGCTAACCGTATTTTAATTAGGGGTTTGGAAGCTCGAAGGTCAAGCAGGATATGAATGCGTTTGGGCGATTTTAAAAGAGGGATGGGAAAAAAAGCAGAAAAAAAAATCCAAAAGGGCATCCGTTGCATTGCCTAGGAAAGTTATTTCTGCTTCATCCTCCTGCATTTAACGCTGTTCTACTCATTTTTATATGCCCTCATGCAACACATGACTGAGTTCATCTGAATCTAAAAAGTGGGGAAAATATACCAAAAGGTGCAAAACTAATCTGTGTGGGACAGGCTAGGGCTGAACAACTATCCAGTGATGCCTGCTGTGTGTTGATGTTGCCTTCAGAGAGATTTTGGCTACCTTGGACTGCTCTAGCTATGCTATGATCAATAAGATGTCTGCTACTGCCAGGCTTTTGCCCAAACCCTTACTGCCATTCACACAGTACCTTTCCCATCATTTATAAGCGTGGGATCTTTATTATGAAGCACACCCCCAGCATTATAGTAAAAACAAATTTATCCATCACATGGCAAGCAAATGTGCATCTTCACTACTTCACCCCTGCCGTATCCCCTCCCGTCACTGTAAGACTGCTGTCATCAGCCCCCCTCACACAGCCACGGTGCTTTGGTAACCTCAGCTGAGGAGCACCATGGGTGTGCAAGAAGGTGAGGATGGCGGGTGAAATGGGGAAATTCTAAGCTTAACAAGATCCACCACTACCATAGTCCTCAAACAGAAGTCCCTGGCTCTCTTGCTGACTATAATTTGGGGCTGGATGCTTGGCTTAGATCACACAACCTGGGCTGTGAGTTAAATCTGTTAGCAGGAAGCTAAAACTAGAGGTATAAAACTAAGGAGTGACAAATCTTGTCTTCAGGCACTGTAATCATTCAGAGCAACTCCAGCAGGCACCACCTTACCAGCTTTATTCAGGGCAGCTTGAAAAGCATCCGCTGTGTGGAGAAGGTCCCTGTGGTCTCCACTGCACTATTTTCCACTTGTGAAGAGCCACAGGACATTTCTCACTAGCCTTTGGGTTACCTAAGTGTCAGTTGGATCTCATTATTTGTAGCAACTGGCAGAGTCCCAACCTCTGTCATTGTGCTTGGGGACTTGCTGGCATTATTGGTTATTTTGTTAGAGTAACTAAAATAAGTTATTGGAGAACTGGCTGACCCCTAGGATGTCTCCATCCCATAGCTCATTCGTTCCCCTAATTGCATCATCCATGATGGGGGTTGGTTGAGTCCACCACTCAGGTCAGGTCCACTGGAGGACTGTGTCCCACCAGCTGCGCTGCTGGGCAACATACTAAGCCACAGAATAAAGGAGGTCCTACAAGATCCCAAAAGCAGCATCCACAGAAGAACAAGAGAAGACTTGGGCATTTTGGAGCTGCCATCCTTCAGCTTTGGGAGTGAGGGTGATGAAGTCCTATCCTAACTCAGTTTAAACCCACCCAGCTGGTCAGACTCCCTAATACTTGGTGCAAACACAGCTCTGACCTGGCATTGTGTGGCACCTGAAGAAAACCCCAGTGCCTAAAGCCTTTATCCAACAGTCCTTCTCAAACTCTTGCCATTGCTGGGACCTAAAACATATATTCCTCTGCAGCTTCTAACAGTACTCATATGTTTGCCTCTCCCTTGGTCTCTTATCCAGACAGCCTTGGGAAGGCTACCTGCTTCTCTTCACCTTGGCACAATTTCTCCTTCTTTGGATTGGGCTGGGTTGCTGGATTTCTCTGTTTGATTTCATCCCACGGAGAATTTGGCTGCATGTTTGTCCTGTGAGAGGTGCTTTTTGGTAGTGCCCAGGTGGACAACAAGGGACCTGAGGATTTACTTAGGACGAAGTTGAAAGGAGGTTTATCCTATTTAAGAGCAGATTAATGAACATAACATCTGGAAAAAGAGTTTAAGGCCAGTGAAGTATAGAAATACAATTGCAATTCAATTTTGGAGGCTATAAATGAAAAAGACACAAGGTTGCTGACAGGCTTTCCTGACCACGTCATCCTCTGCTCTGCAAATGGCTGTGGGGGTGATGTCATTCTACTCCCTCTCTCCCTCCAAATGTTCATCTCTCCTGAGGGTGCAATGCCTTGGTATGTCAGTCCTCTCTCTGACTACATGTCCCCCAGCATGGCAAGCAATGTGCAGTGCCCATACTCATATCTCAGCTTGACTTGATCTAATTCCTCACTTAACAACTTTATAATCCCTCTAGCCCTGCAAACAATGCTGGCTGGGAGCCTGGGTGTCATCTCATCTCTGAGGTATGCTGGAGGTGTCCAACCCTTTGGATTCAGGGAAAATTTCACTTCCTTCAGGCAGTAGTGTACCAGCCTCACACAGGTAATTGCCCATCCTCTCTCCTGTGATTTGGGGCAGGACAGTCCAGTTTGTAGGGGACAACCAGGAAATCCCAGCCATATCTCAGGGGGTGAATTAAAGCAGCCTTCTTAAATCAGTGCTGAACTCCTGTGCTGATACAGTCACTCAGAAGCCCTAATTCCAATTAGCTTAATTCCACTCCAAAATGAGTTTGAAAAAACCAAACCAAACCAAATACCAAACAAGGCCTCTTTAATTCCAGCTAAGAGCATCTACTTGGGATGTTAATACGGTTTAACTAATCCAGTTTAAAATTAATTTGGATTAATTTGCTTGAGATCCTTGCCAGTATGTGGGCTCTTATCAGAGCTCCTGGAGGTCTGTGTATGCATTTCCCTAACACAACTGTCAATGCATACAACAGGTCTCACCATGTCTCTGCAGGAACTGGGACAGGGTTTCACCCATGTCTTGGGCTCATATTTGAGTAGAAAGAGTAAAGGAGGTGTTCTGCTACAGAGCAATCACTCTGAGCACTGAACAAATACAGCTACAAAAATATTCCCCCATGAAAGAGAAGCATAAAATAGGCCTCATGCTTCAAAACACAAATTTCAGTTCATATACTGGGAAAGTCAATATCACCCCAGATCTGGAATTTGAAAGGACTCATAACACCTTTGATGAAGGGTTAACACCACCGTTAGCAGCCCAGAAACAAGCCAAAATCTAGACGATGTCAAGGAGGAGCTCAGGGAAGCCAGCAAACTCATGGCTCACTTTGGAGACCACAACTCTGAGCTAGAAACAGCTCTTTGCCTTTGGACAATAGGTCATACACATTAATCTGGCATCCCTTAGGCCTCTGAGATGAGAAAAAAACCCTTCAAGCCAAACACTTGTCTCACTTAGATGTTTATGCACAGACCGGCGTGGCTGGACCCTTAAGTTCTTTGACAATTATTAAAGGTTCAACTCACCCAGAAAGACCAGAGCAGCAGATACCATCCGGTGGGTGTGGAAATGACAACCCAGCCAAGCCAGGAGGGAGGAGAGTCCCACCCCTCTGCACCACAACCCCAGCCATGTTAAGTGTTTTGGGGCTGGAGTGCACAAGAGGGTTGGGCTGCACTGCGTCAGATAAAACTTCTCTGGCAGTTTGGGAACAAAGATTGACCTCTGGAAGGAGAAGAAGGAAGAAGTGAATTAACGGTGGGAACAATCCAGATGGGAGGACTGAATTTCTGTGTTAAAGGGTTTCCAGAAGGGTAAGGTTGGTTTAGACTCCAGAAGCCTCCTTTGCTACAGATTTCCTGTCAGTCTTGTACAAACTCTTTGTTTTCTCTGCAAGCTCTGGCCAAATCATCCAGATGTGAGCAGACACTGTGACAAAATGGGGAACTTCTTTCTCCCCCCTTGCTTATGCCTTGGATGGAACCAAATAGTTCAACTAAGTCACTCCCTCCTCTTTCACTGAGTGAGCACATCAACTGGGTGTCTCCTAGGAAGAGTTTTTAGAATGTGTGGGGACTTAGCACAGGGGAACTCTCCTAGTGAAGCAGTTTGCACAGCTCAGCAGACACCCTGAATTTGGCTCTTCGTTAGCGAAGAGGATGGTGTGACCTTGAGGTGCAGCCAGGCATTGAGCCTGCTGTCACCTTCCCCCTTCTTGCTGCCCTACACACACACAAATGGAGATTTAGTGGTTTCCAACACAACCCAGCATCTCGCCTCCCTGCTTATAAATCACGTAGCGATGAAAGGCTGTCTGGAAGTCGAAGATGAACGCAGGAAATATTGATGCAAACTGAGATTACTAAAAAATGAGCAAATCATGGTTGGGGCCCTGTGCACTTAGCAATTCAGCCATCTGCCCCTCTTCCTGCCTAGGCACCTCCACGCCCAGGCAGCAGTGGGACTCGTGTTTGTCTGTTCCACTCATTAGGGGCAGGCGCTTGAATGGGCACATGTGTACAGTCAACAGTACCTTAGGACAGATGGGAAATTAGCCATGATGTAAGGAAGTAAAATACACCCTCATGATTAACCTGTGGTTCTGGCTGCTTCTAGGAAAACACAGGCACCATTAACTACTCCCCGAGTGTGGAGGGGACTGGGGTACTGGGAGCAGAGATGGGCTGAAACACTTAGGTGTGTCTTTAGTATGAGTGTCTTTGAGCTGTTTGGAAAATTGTGGTGACCCTGTGATAGCTAATCTTGGAAAGATTTATCCTTCCTCAGTGTCGTGGACATCCTTGGCACCCACAGAGAGGGTGCAGAGGAATCAATGTTCAGTTTTGACTGTTTCTGCTTGGGTTACACATGTGCTGGCTGATGTTGGCATGGCAGGATCTTCTCAGTGGCAGAGCTGGAGGGTGGGCTTGTCACACCTGCCCCTTTCCTCTGGGCAGTCCACAGCAAGTATAACCCACAGACTCCAAATCCTAGTTGTTCCTTATCTCCCTTTAATCATCCCTTCTTCTGCTGTGGAGCCTCTTTTCCCATGCAGTATCTCCCAGGCTCCAAACCCACTTTCATATCGGCCAAGTATTTCAACCAGCTGTTTAGCCAGCCCTCAAGGGCTGGCCATGTGCTGCACTGCATTTGCACTTCATGCAGTCCATCTCTAGAGGCTGGACATGGGCATTTCCCCATTCCCTTCTCCCAGAAAACTGTGACCATCTTGAGCAGATCTTCATTGATCTTTGATGGACTCACAGATTACCTGAGCACCTGACACAGACAGAGGCAACCGGGCTCTTGCAGGCTCTCCCGAATGGAAAGAAAATCATCAGCTTATTCTCTCTTAGATGTCTTGGAGCTGGATCTCTCCTTATCATGTACAAAAGCATCCTTGAATCACCTGACATGTACTTCAAGACAGGACAAACCTCGAATCTACACCATGTTGTTGAGCAGGGACCTGTCACTCCACCAGGCTGCAGCTTTACATGGATCGTTACCAGAGTGATTCTGCACTCCCTTTGCTGTTCTAGTTGTGAGGTGGAGGTGAGGGTGTTTTGAAATAACCACCCTTTCCACACTTTTACCATATTATAAAATATATCAGAGGACATTTTAAACAAAGTAAGTTCCAAACAGCACCCAGGCCAGTTCAAGGCAACATGAGGAACTGTGCCATTGGAGATGTCATTTGGGCCAGTGGGTGGGAGGAGATGGAAATACAGGCAATGAAATACAACTCAGTGAAAAAATATGGAGTTGTTTCAGTTGACCTTTTCCAACAGAAGGCATGGTGGGTGCTAGGGGAACCCCGTCCAGGTATCCCATAACTTCTCCCCATAGCCAGTGCTCCATCTCCTCGAGGTAACTGCACTAACTCATGGCTCCTTTTTGGCTCCATCCCTGTGTCCAGCTGGTGAAGACTGCAGAGCTGGACCCTAGACAGAACTACCTAATGGGATTTCATCCCCACGGGGTCCTGGCAGCGGGAGCTTTTCTCAATTTCTGCACAGAGGCATCAGGCTTTTCCACGCTTTTCCCGGGTATCACCCCACACCTGATGATGCTCTCCCTCTGGTTTCGCATCCCCTTCTTCAGGGACTACGTGATGAGTGGAGGTAAGAAGGGCAGCAGCACAGCCACGTAGTGGGATGAGTGGGTGAGTCGGATACTTTTTGGGGGAGCAGAAAGTGAAAACACCAGGGGGGGCCTGGGCAGAGGAGTCAAGGGTCTTTTTATTCCAATCTGTGGTAGATCTGATCCCATACATAGCTACTGGAGGTGGCACCCAAAACCCCTCTGAAGTTAAAAATTGCCTTTCTAGCTGTTATCTCTGTTGTTCAACTTCATAATTGCCTCTGTGTCCAGGGCATCATTGTGCCAGGAGCTTTGTAACAGCAAAAGGCAGAGCAAATTATGAGCAGAAATTCTGAGACCTAAAGAGGCAGAGCGGTCCTGTATTTCTTTCTTCTCATGAAAATAACATTCAGGGTTGAAATTGTGGTTGCCACTGAAAGAAGGAGAACCCCTTTTTTCTTCCAAAGCTACTGCCACTTGCAAGGAAGCAGCGTCCAGGGAAAAAAGATGCACATAGCAGCTCACATTGTTGCAAAACAATGTGACAGGAGAGGAAGAAGACATGAAAAAGAACAGTTAAAATTTAATTGGAGAGAGAGGGAAGAGAGTCTGGAGAGATTTTTGGAGACTGTCAGAAGGTGAGCTTGGGGAATGGCCACTTCTCTAGCTAAACGGGCTCATGTCGTGGGCAGGATTCAATAGACTAAACATGCATCTATCTCTGTCTGAGGTACCCCAGGGCATTCATCACCCTGTTTTCCACATAAATTCTGGCTCCTGCTGAAAAAATATTTACACAGAAAGTGAGGAATCATAACAGTGAAATATGGGAGAGCTGTGACCCAGGGGAAAGAAGGTGTGATCACTATAATGTGTGTTTGGTGTGTAGCTCATTTTCAGGTCAATTGAATCCATTTGACAAAGAGGTTTTAATTTGAAAATTATTGCAGCCTCTGAAATTAGGGTTTTTTTAAAAAAATCAAAACTATGTTGCTTTGTCATTTCAGAATTGAAGATTTCTAATTTTTTTCAAGTGCATAACATCAAGGGACCAGATTCAGCATTAGATTCCACTTTAAATTAGAAGCATCCACTGAAATCTGTGTGTGTTTTGATCTAAAGCAAATGTTTTGCTGATTTTAGAATGATTCAGGTTTGGACACACTTTCATTTGACAACAGACAGAAACAGATTTTCCCTGGGGCTTAAGTACAGCTAGTTCTCAGTTTACTTTTTCCCATTTTTTTTCCCCCATTTCTCACTTCTGGGCCAGACAGCAAAGAGCTATGTGTGACTCCAGCACCTTTCAGGGGAGCTGGGCTGAGGTTGCCAAAACCCTCTGAAAATAAAGTGTCCAGCACCCCTCTGGAGGTGGGTAACAGGGAAAAAAGGTACAGAGCAAACCAAAGGCACGTGGATTTTACAGATGCTCATTTTCCCTCCTCTCTGCCTACCAGGGCTTGTCCCCTCTGACAAGCAGAGTGCATCTTACGTGCTGCAGAAGCCAGGGGGTGGGAACACATTGGCCATCATCGTTGGTGGGGCGCAGGAGGCGCTGGATGCGCGGCCGGGATCCTGTACCTTGCTGCTGAAGAAGAGGAAAGGATTTGTCCGCCTGGCCATCCAGCACGGGTAACGCAGGGGCTGGGGTCAAGGGGTGCTTTGGGAGAGAAGCTCCGATCTGTGGCTGGTTAATGGGGTGTTCCTGCTGATTTTGGAGAGGGGGAGAAGGTGTCTTGGGGTGGGCTTTGCTGATATTCATGCATTTATATTGGTTTCAACTCCCCACAGCACCCCACTGGTCCCCATCTTTTCCTTTGGGGAGAATGACCTCTTCGAGCAGGTGAGAAACCCCAAGGGCTCCTGGCTGAGGCAGCTCCAGCACAGGCTCCAGCAGATCATGGGAATCTCCCTTCCCCTCTTCCACGCACGAGGCGTCTTCCAGTACAGCTTCGGGCTGATCCCCTATCGGCGGCCCATCTACACTGTGGGTAAGTCCTTGCTCAGCACACCAGCATGGTGCCCACCACACTCAACTTGGCCCAAGGGAGGACCAGGGATAGTCCCTGGGTTGTGTCATCCTCCTACTGAGCTGGAGCATCACAGCAGAGAACGTGAGCTGCCATGGACCAGAAAGTTACTGGCAAAGGAGCATCTCCAACTGCTCACATGTGCTGGTTTGGGACTCCATCTTGGTCTTATGGCAGAACCCAGATCATCTGGGCTGTGTTGAGAAAGCCCCAGAGCAAATATGGCCACCTCATCCCCCCTGTGGGATGCAGCCAACCCCCACCACATCACAACAAGTGGTACAAACTACTGGAGTGGCGTTTGGTTAAAACCAATCCCACAACCACAAGGAGAACACCACCTATATAGTCTGCAGGTTTACTCAGTATCCAGTGCAGACAGCCACAAAACCCAAACTCTTTGCACATGAACAAGTCATGCTCTTCATGTGCAAATGCCCAAGGGATGAGATATGAAATGTCAAGAAAATCTTTGGTTTTGAAGAAGTTTCATAAGGTTTCAAGAACTCCATGCTTGGCCTGCCAGTGTGACTGATGCTCTGTGAATTAGTCTAATTAAAGAGGCTGTTTGGAAAGGTCAGAGCTCACCCTACTGATTAGGTTTGACAGCCAGCAATTACTTCTAATTGTTTTACAACCTGTTTGGATTGTCTCAACGGTTTTATGAGCTGTGCAGTATCACAAGGGCTCTTCATTAGTTCGATGAGGAGCAGTGTTACATGATGAGGGAGTCCTCTGTCACTTGACAAACACAATTTGAGTAAGAGACCAGAGCAGGTGAAGTATCTTATGGACTTCCCTGCAGGCACCTGATCTGGATGGTGGTGGCTCTGGAAGACAGGAAGGGTTTTTTTCCTAGTACTGGGAAACAAATTAATTAGATTTGACCTTGAAAAAACCATGATTTTTCTAAAGATATGGGTACTTGGTGTCTAATAAAGATCAGACATTTCACAGAAGCTTTAATCTGAGCAAAGTGGAAGCACTCCAACCACTGGTATATTTAGATAGTCTTGGGCTCCCCTGTGCCCCAGTTTTCCCATTTGCAATGCAGATTCCCAGGGCCAAGTGGGAACAGTTTGCAAAGCCCAACCAAATACTAGGATAATGTTGTCTTTATCTGCAGCACATATGAGATGTCAGGAGCAGCAGTAGGGACTAAACTGAGATGCGGTACTTTTTGCTTCAAACTGCTACAGAGAGGATCTTTGGCATTAACCAGCTTTGCAGATGGGGAAACTGAAGCAAGGAGAGATAAGACCTAGGAGGCCAGGATCTGAACCTCCATCTCCCTGCCTCCTTGGCTGTGCTACCAGGACATGACTGGCTATATAGATCCATTCACCACATCCTTGGAGAAGTGGATTCCAGCTCTGTGCTTAGATGTACAAAGTGGATAGAGGGACCTGACACTGGCTCCTCCTAATGCCTGTGCTTGTTTTCCAGTTGGGAAGCCCATTCCAGTGCAGAGGAAGCACAGACCCTCTGAAGAAGAGGTTGATCAAGTTCATCAGAAATACCTAAATGAACTGAGTAAGCTCTTTGAGGAGCACAAAGCTAAATATAACATCCCGGAAGACAGACACCTGGAATTTATATAGAGCTCCTCAAGCAAAGCGAAACCATGGAGATCATGCTCTAAACTTTGCCCTGTCTCTGGAACTATTTCACAACCTCACCCTATTCACAGTTAGCATATGGTCCATACAGTGTAGGGAAAGGAACTTGATTTTCCCAGTTTTTGCATGGATTTGGGGACAGAGTTTTTATTTTTAATCCCCGTAGGACACATAAAAGATACAAAGAAAAAGAAATCCCATCTATGTTCAGCACTGTTGAAACTCCCCAGCAGAAAACTCACACTTCCAGTCTGGCTCAGAGGCCAGTTTTTCAAGATATTTTCAGATAGAGATGAATTACTGAAAGTTTCCTTTGTATTGTCTTTCAGAAATGAGATGACAAATCATAATTTCTGCTGAATACCTATGTCCTTTAAAATATAATTTCTCTAGATAAACAAAAGATCATTGATTGCTTGGTGCTCTTCTTGTCTTTAATTGCCCTGGGCTCTTTTCTTGCCTCCTGAAACACAGTTTATCAGAAAGCTCAGTAAGTCCAGAGTGATGCTAGGCAGCCTCAGCAGCAGCACGATGCTTCATCCTCTGGGGGAAAAGAAATACAACCTTTATAAAAGGCAAGGCCTCATCCAGAGGGTTTGCCCTAAGTGGGTTCTGGGAGTCCTGCTTGTAATTCTATTGATTCAACCCCAGAAACCCCTGCTTGGGAGTGCCTTGGACTAGCCACCAGATAGATGGGAGAAGGGACAAGTGATTTGTGACAGGAAATACAGCTCATAAAGCCACGTTTGGCAGGTGATTAAGGCTTTAAATAGCTACTTCTTGATATCCAGAATTTTATTAAACTCTGCACTTAATGGGATTTCACAACATGGAAGTTTTAGGTGGCAGAAAGCCATCTGCTCAGATGAGCTTTACATCACCCCTATAGAGCCTTTACATCATCACCTTCTTTCTCTACCTTCACTTCTCTTTCTCTTCCCTCCATCCCATTCCCTGCCTGAAAGGAGCCAACAAAAATCCTGCAGAGCACATGCACTTCATTGCACCTGGGATTTTTGTTACCGTAGCTGCAAGGTTTGCATTTAGCAAGGAAAACACACAGAACTGTTTCTAAACTGACAATACTGGGGCCATCACTGTGTTTTGCTTTCTTTTCCCTTTCCTCCTGCCTTGATCATATTTTTCCACCGAATTCTGAATGACCTACAGCAAATCCCTCCTATTCCAAGAAAAAAAGCAGCAACAGGGAAGAATTTGATGGAGCCCTTATCGACATCTCTAAACACTCCAACACCTAATCCAGTCAAATAAAGCAGGTCACCTGCTATGATTTCTTGCTTGCTTTCTATTAATAGACTTTTTATCCTGTCCTTAATTAAGGACAGAAGTGCCTAAGCAGAAGGAAGATTTGTGCACCAGGAACACAAAAACAATTCTGTCTGACCTTTGTCTTTTGATGTTGATCACCATCCAAGCTTCACCCTAACTCTGCTTGGTTTTGCCTGTAGTTTCCTCTGCCTTCTCTGCTACTGGCCATGCCACCAGCAGATCCCAGGAACATTGTCAAGACCTTCTGCAAACATTGTAATGGGGATCAGTGATGGAGGGGAGCAACAACGATGTCCCCAGGAACACAGCATTGGGTGCTGTGGGGATAGGAGAGGTCTCCGGGAGTGAGGACAAGAGGCTGAAATCTTGATGAAATAGGAAAAGGATTAAATGTGCTGCTGTTGGGGTGTGCAAGGGAGATGATTTGGGCACATGTGGGATGGGTGGTCGGATGTGGTGATATTTTAGGGATAAAGGAAATGGGAAGGCAGCAGGACGCAAGGTCCAGTTCATGGCACGGACAAGGATGGCAAGCATTGCTACAGACAAGAGGAGTTGGGCCTGTAGGAGTGATGTGATTCTACCCCAGACTGGTGGAGGAGTTGCATTAGAAGATGTGCTCCCCAGATGTACTCCTGGGAGGCCTCAATCCTCCCCTTTGTGGACCTGACATGATTATTTCTCCATTGCCAGAGACACATCTACTTGGGAAGTGGGGTGGTTCATCACCTTCCTGACTGGTCATGCCATTTTGGAAGAAAGAAAAGGCAGAAAATGGGTGTTTATAAAAAAAAAATCCCAGGGAGAAATGGGGAGGAAGATACTGAAGCTGTCTGAGGGCTGACAGAGCATTTGGGGACATGCAAGACCCAAAGGCAAAGGAAGACCATAGTAATGCAGAAGACAGGTCAAAAGAGGGCGTTATCTATATATAATTGGCTTCCTTCAAGGTCAGTTTTATCTTACAGGCTTGACTGTGTCCTTGATCCCTCAGGGACCTATATAACCCTGGAGAGGTCAGTGCCTGGGCTTGTGTTAAATATAACATTAAAAATAATAATTCATTGGTGCCCTTGCAGCTGGGAGCTATTCGGGGGGTCAGCGCAATGAAAGGTCTCATCTTGTCAAGAGGCCAGAGCTGTCTCTGAGCCAAATGCTGTAAAATGAGAAGCTTTTGTACTATTTTGGCCTCTGGAGGATTAAAACTTCTCTGATGCAACACAAGACAGAAGAAACCTTAAGAAAAGAGGAGTGCCCATGTCAGCCAGTCAAAACAAACTACGTTTGAGTTTGGATTCTGCAGCTTGAGACTGGCTCATTTGGAGAAGCAAATGCTAGGGCTGAGAAGACACCCAAGCTGTCACCCCAAAATAAGGGCCATTTAAGCTAAAATGACACAGCATTTTTCCTTACAGCATGTACACTCCCTATTTCTATTACAAGCTTTGATTTGAGAAACAAGCCCAAGGAGATGAGAAAAATTCATTGCCTCTCTTGCAGAAATATCATATTTCAGCCCTTTTGGGACTTCTATGGAAATTCCAAATTGGAAAATATGGTAAGAAATACAAATGTAGTTATTTGGTATTCCCCTCCTGTCTCTTTCTCCAACTGCTTCCCTTATGATCTCTCCAGTAGTTCTGTTGTGAGAGGCTCTAATCTGGATTTGCCTTACTTAGTGGGTTCAGATCATGAGGCTCAGAAGAAAACCTCTGCTGACTGATGAATACAAAATAAGGACTAATTCCCCAAGAGGAGGAAGGCCAAGCAAAATCCTTTTTTTTTTTCCTTTCTGTAGCTCCAGTCCTCCAAAATCATTTTATTGCCCTGGGAATGGGATTAAAAAGTTACTCGCTGTGGCAGCAAAGAACTAGAAAAATGTGTGGTTTTCTGCTCAGGGAAAGATTTCATGCTTTTAATTCAATAAAGCCCCAAAATGTGGTATGTTAAACAACCCTCTCTTGGGCTGCAGAGCCTTTTCCTTTTTGAGAAAGGAAATGAAATTGCAAATGCATCTGAAACCCATCACTTTGCTTTCAAAACCATTTAAAGCATTGAAAAAACACAGGTCTCCCCAGGTATATGGATACTTTTTTTTTGGTAACGTTTTGATTCTGTCTGAATTGCACCCAATGAACTGCTTTTCTGCATCTCCCATCACCTGAGCTCATCTCTTTCTGGCAGGAACCATTTCATACAGACTTTGGCAGAGTGCCTTGTTCAGGTTATAAAATCTCACCAGCGGAGAAATAACCTGCAATGACTAAAGTGCTGCACAAAGCTGGAGGGTTTATATTGGAAACATCAGGTATGGTTGAGCCATTTTTCAAGCTTGTGCCTACTCTTACTCTTGCCTATGTCCTGTCCCCAGCCTGCTCAGAGATGCTGGGTCATTAACCCCGTGCTAGCAACCTGCTAAGCCCCCACATCTCTGGGGCACAGGTATCTCTTGTCCTTCAGACAGAATAAGGCCTTCAAAATGCAGCATGCACTTATCAGGAGGGGAACCTGCTGTAAAATCACATAGCCACGAACCAGCATTTTGGATGCTGAGGTACAAAATGATGCCTATTAACCAAATGTTTTCATGTTTTATTAGACTGTATGAGGTCAACAGAAAGTAGTTCAAATACATTTTCAATGAGCAACTCAAGATGCACTGAAAATGACAAACAGAGAGCACAATGGCAGAAAATCACACATGCACAGAAAAAAATGTGTACAGAAATAAAATAATTCACAGAAAGCAATACATGTCTAATTCGTAGGGAAGGCTATTTTGTGGGTTACTGATTTGTTCTGATCACCTAAAATTGAAGGAGATCAAATGCAAGCAAGCACTGCTTTTGTCTTCATCACTGTCAGCAAGCACAGAACTTGGCTGCTTATCATAACCAAGCAATTCATGGCCAAGGACACCTGGGGATGCCGCAGGATAATTCACCTCCACATCATGGAGAACTTTGAACTAGAAGAAAAATGCTGCATTGCCAAGAACATGTAAACAGTGCTATAGGATTGTGCCATTAGGGGATACCATAAGGTCAGGATTTTCAGCAGTGTTTACAAAGTGCTTAGTGTCTACCTTCTGAAAAGGAGATCCTTTAAGCTGCCACGTGGCGGGATCTGCTACTAAGCCTAAGCACCTCATTTTACTCACCAGCAACCCAAAATCGTGACTTGAGAGAGTTGGTATCACTACATGCCCGCTCCCTGGAGTCACAGTGTGTCCCTCAGATGAGGGAATGAGCTGGGTTGTGGGTTTTTCCATGCTTATGTTAAACCAGTCCCATGACATTATGTATAAAGCTCATAGTGTGTCTTGCACATCCCACGTCCTGGGGTCTTAACCATAGCACTGCCTTTCCCTTTACAGTCAAGTCCTGAAGACAAGATTGGGGCAAGATATCTGTCTGACTCCTTTCAACCACCTTTTGCAATCCCCAATGCACTATTTCAAATGTCACTTGTTTGATGCTGCTCCTGCCCAACCTCTGTTTTAAGGTCTCATCCTGGTGGCAGCTGGACAGGCTGGCTCCCATCATTGCCAAAGGATTTGCAGGATCCAGGGGTACCCAAACTGCAAAGCCCTGACAAAAAAACAGAGGGGTGGGATGAACACTTTCCCAGGTCCTCTGGGACTCTGGATCTTATCCCTTTGTAGGAAGGAGCCCTGGAAGAGACAGACATAGTTTTTCTCTTCCAAGAACTCAAGCAAGTGACAGTGTGTCCCAGCAGCAGTTACACTGCCTCCAGCTCCTCCAGCTATTAATTGCCCATGGCCAGTGCCAGGAACACCCTGGGTGTTTGTCTGTAGATGAGAAGTGATGAAAAACCTGTAATGATAACAGAAGCTGGTTGAATCAGAGGAGCTGTCCCAACATATACACTTGCCTTTAAGACTGAAATGCACAACACAGCCTTCTGCTCTTATCTTCAAATAAGCATTACATCAGCAAGAAGGGGACTCTGTATAAACACAGGCCAAATGTGGCTTATTGTATATGTAAAACCAGCAAATGCCTTAAAACATTATGAGACACCATGTGGCTCTACAGGTTGTGGTTAAAGATGGGATGGAAATTTAGACCATATCTTGAAACTTTGAGCTAGATGATGACCCAGCCCCAAGATATTACGAAATCACCTATCTAGAGAAACATGAGCTCCTTCCTTAAAACCACAATAGCAGGGCTTGTTCAGCCCTGGAATATTTGGGTTAACTCACCACCTCTCCTGTACAATCAAATCCAGAGGATGCTCCTGGCATTGGCCTTGGGGCAATCAATCATCCAATGACAGAGAACATCCCAGACATTATACATCGACTAAATGTGAGTCTCAGTCACTCTGAGGTAGAATCATAGAATCATAGAATCATTTGGGTTGGAAGGGATCTTAAAGATCATCCAGTTCCAAGCCCCCTGCCATGAGCAGGGACACCTCCCACCAGACCAGGCTGGATGAGTCCAGGCTGCTCAAGGCCCCATCCAGCCTGGCCTTGAACACTTCCAGGAAGGGGTCATCCACAACTTCTCTGGGCAACCTGTGCAAGTGTCTCACCAGCCTCATCATGAAGATTTTCTTCCTAATGTCTAATCTAAATCTTCTCCCTTCCAGTTTAAAGCCATTTCCCCTCATCCTATTACTACTTGCCTTTTTAAAAGTCCCTCCCCAGCTTCCCTGTAGCATTTTCAGACTCACACCAATCCTGATAACCCCATACTCTCCAACACCAGAAGATAAGTTGATCATCAAAATGAAGATATATGCACACATACACAAACACCTGTATTAATACAGGTGATTATGGAGGTTTTGCTGGATCCAACTGAACAAATTAACACAGTGTAATCTGCAGAACTGTGGCCTGAGAAGATATGATACATGAAGACATGAGAACAGATACACAGAAGGGAATAATCTTGTCCCTGTGCCCGTACTAGATGGTAAAATAAGCAATGGACCTAACTACAGTCAGGAATATTGCGGATAGGAAAGATTGTGAGGATCTTCAGTCAGGAATATTTGGCTGGAAAGATTGTGAGGATCTTCATCATAGACAGTCTTTAAGAGCATGTTAACACCGTGTCTGCGTGGTGACATATGACATGGATGGACTTGATCCTCCCTTAAGATAAAGGGCATGGCCCTGCCGACCTCTTAATAACCCTTCGTAGCCCCGTTTCTCTATCATTGCAGTGCTGGAAACAGCAATATCATCTGCATTCTCACCTCCACTCCTCTAAGAGGATTTTCCCCAGGATGTGCCTCAGCTAATAGGCTTCAGCAGATCTTTTGAGAGGTCAGCTTTAGTATGACCTGCTAGGAAGTTATCAATTCTTCTTCCTTCTTACTGACACTAGCGTCCAACATTTTTGCCTGTTACTGGGTTTCATTGCTTCTTCTGCTCTGTGCTGGTCAATTCAAAAGATTAAAAGTTTATTTTTGGGCTGAGGCCCAGAAATCAGGCCCCCACTGGAGGTGAAGACAGCTGGCTTTGAGGACCTACTGCTGTCTTAATATCTCCAGTTCTTGCACTAGAATTTGGCTCCATCTTAGGGCTTTCAAATTTACATCCTAGACTCCAGTTCTCTAAAGACTACAGAGAAAGTGCCTGGGATCCAGATCTCTTTTCTCCCCACACTGATGGGCTGTGGGTATGTGGCCTTGAATTCACTGCTTTTTCTCCAGCACATGCAGAGCATTTCCAGCTTTGACTCTGTTGAAAAATCTCCTCCCAGCCACAGGTTAAGAAAACAGAATAACAATACGCTTCAGGGTCGGTTACTTCAGTAGCATTTCTCCATTGGTGACCAGCAGTAGATGCCTGGGAAGAAAAGGACGAGCACAATATGAAGGTCTTCCACAACACTTTTCCAGCTCCTAGAATTTTGCTGTCTGGATATTCCTGATCAGGTGGTACCTTAGCATTTAACAATAAATCCCATGAATGATTTTGCCCTCTTCCTTTCAAACCTTTCATCGTCACAGTTGATATTATTTCCAAAGTTAGAAACTTTCATACATCTGGACTTTAAATTTGTTTCACCACATGGGAAAATGATCCTGGAGTCCTTGTGGGTAGTTCTCTGAAAAGGTTGGTTCCTTGCTTAACACTGGCTAAAAAACCCAAACAGAATTATATGAATTATGAGGAAAGGAATAAAGAATGAAAAAGACAGCTAGTGATGTGAGCTTATATTCAAATAATGAGTGAAAATGTGCTCTGAGGAGGACAAAAAAAAGATAACCAGAGATAAAAACCTCTTCTATACAAGGAGGCACACGGTAGGAGTCCTCAGCCTAGGAAAGACATGGTGAAGGGGATGTCAGCATCAGTCTGCAAAACTCTGAATGGAGAGAAGAAGGTGATGAAGCAACTGCTTCTTGGAACTCAGGAAATGGGGAACATCCACAGAAATCTTTAGGTAAACAGTCTTAGATCAAATCAAAATAACTTTTGTTTGGTTTTCCCTTTTTCCTTACTTTTGTCTTTTTTTTAAAAAAGTAGCTTAAACTCCTTCACAAGAGTAGTAGATGAAATCAAATAGAGATGATCTAGCATCAAAACAACCCCTAAAAACTGATGTGCAGTATGTGCAATCTCTGCACAACTGTATCAGTTTAAATCCTTAGTCTCTAGTAATCTGTTCTCTTTCTTATCCATGCAAGAGCAAAGAGTTTCTTCATATAAACATGACCTCAAATGGGTAGCCTGAAATCCTACCCAAATAATGAGAAGTGAAGGAGAAGTATTCGAGTCATGGAGCAGATCATCTTGAGTGCTATCATGAGTGTTTATGAAAGGCAGGTCCTGCCAGACCAACCTGATCTCCTTCTGTGACAAGGCTACCCGGTTAATGGATGAGGGAAAGGCTGTGGATGTGGTGTACCTGGACTTTTGTAAAGCCTTTGACACTGTTTCTCACAGCATTCTGATTGAGAAACTGGCTGCCATTGGCCTGGACAGGCACAGCCTCTGCTGGGTGAAAAACTGGCTGGATGGCCGGGCCCAGAGGGTGGCGGTAAGTGGAGTTAAATCCAGCTGGAGGCCGATCACGAGTGGTGTTCCCCAGGGTTCAGTGCTGGGTCCAGTCCTGTTCAATATCTTTATCAATGATTTGGACAAAGGGATCGAGTGCACCCTTAGCAAGTTTGCAGATGACACCAAGCTGGGTCGAAGTGTGGATCTGCTTGAAGGAAGGGAGGCTCTGCAAAGAGATCTGGACAGGCTGGATCAATGGGCTGAGACCAAGGGATGAGGTTCAACAAGACCAAGTGCTGAGTCCTGCACTTGGGACACAACAACCCCATGTAGCGTTACAGGCTTGGGGAAGAGTGGCTGGAGAGTTGCCTGGAGGAGAAGGACCTGGGGGTGTTGGTTGACAACTGGCTGAATATGAGCCAGCAGTGTGCCCAGGTGGCCAAGAGGGCCAGTGGCATCTTGGCCTGTATCAGAAACAACGTGGCCAGCAGGACCAGGGCAGTGATTGTGCCCCTGTACTTGGCACTGGTGAGGCCCCACCTTGAGTCCTGTGTGCAATTCTGGGTCCCTCACTACAAGAAGGACATTGAGGTGTTGGAGTGCGTCCAGAGAAGGGCGACGAGGCTGGTGAAGGGGCTGCAGAACAAGTCCTATGAGGAACAGCTGAGAGAACTGGGTTGTTTAGCCTAGAGAAGAGGAGGCTGAGGGGAGACCTCATCACTCACTACAACTCCCTGAATGGAGGGTGTGGCAAGGTGGGTGTTGGTCTCTTCTCCCAAGTGACAGGTGACAGGACCAGAGGAAATGGCTGTAAGCTGCACCAGGAGAGGTTCAGACAAAATTTAGGCAAATTTTATTCACTGAAAGGCTGGTCAGGCACTGGAACAGCTGCCCAGGAGGCAGCTGAGTCGCCATCCCTGGAGGTGTTTAAAAGGTGAGTAGATGAGCTTCTGAGAGACATGTTTTAATGAGGAGACAGGTATGGCTGGACTTGATGACCTCAGAGGTCTTTTCCAACCAGTTGATTCTATGATTCTAACTAAAATCTTAAAGAAATCCCCATAGCTCAGTAAAAGGTAAAGAACATATCTGGGAAATCCACAGACTTTATGATCTTCCATATCTTGCAGGTCTTTACATTTCACTCAGTTGCCCTTGTATTTAAAGTTATGATGTATATTTGTCCCTGAAGGCATTCCAGAAAGGTTTGGAAATCCCAGAAGAGAGCTATCTCCTGTTAACTGGACCAAATGCTTTATCCTGTGGCTGGATGCTGGTCTAGCAGCCTGCTGGAACCTGGTCGGAATCACCGGAAAACTCTGAGTCAGGCTGAAGAACTTGGCCTTTGGAGTTACCATAAAGGAGAGCATTTTCTGACTGTGAGGGAGAAGGAAGCCATGGCCAGGGTAAAGAGTGAAGGGTCTAGTTGAGAATAAAGAAACATTTTCAGCAGAAAGGTACTTTCTAATGAACCCATGAGGGACAAAATCTGGCCTGAGTTATAGAGATGGATGCATTCTTCTTTGTTATGCTGCTGTGCCACCTCTCCTGCTGCTGCTCTGGCCATGACCAGCTCTAAAGTCTGGCAAGAGAGAACCAGTAGCACATCCTGGCATCATCAATGTGATGTGCTGCAGCAGTGATCTCTGTGCTGCACACATGCTCTCAGCTAGACAGGAAATCCATCCCTTCTCAGTCCTTAGCCAAAGGGCACACGAGGTCTGATACAACAGGATTGCAAATGTTTCTGCAAGAGTGCTGTTGCCAGCTACACTGGTCAGTTAAGAAGGAACAAGAGTGGATGTAATAGAGACTGCCAAAACAGGGGACTGAGCTGCAGGAACTGCTGAGCCACGAGGCTAATATGGCTTTACCTGTGTTATTTATGCTTTCCAAGAAAGGGGAAGAGTTTTATATTAAGTATCTGTTAAATCTAGATTGATATTCCTCCTTCTCCCTCTCTCTGTGTATTTATACACATTGATGGAAACCCTTCCATGAATGGAAGGGTATCATAGGATGAGGTGAAGAGCCATTTAAATGCTTAGACAATCTAAGGTGACCATATCAGGTTTCATCCTTCAGGTTGCAGATGCCACCAATTATTACCACCTGGCCTACAGTGCTGGGGTGCACAGAGACCATTTGCAGAAACAGTGTTGCTGCAGTCAGATAACTCCCTGGGTGAGTAAAGGCTTGCAGGATTGGGTCTGTCTGGTGCCAACTGCCCACATGGATCTGTGGAAAGACTCCACTGGGACCTGCAGGAGTTGTGAAACAAGGCTGGTACCTTTTCCCTACAGACTTTGTTAGTTCAGAGGTTTGCTACATTTGCCTGAGATACAGCCTCCTACATTTAACACTATGGGGAACTGAGGCATCTCAAGTCTGTAGATCCATCACACAGGATCTCTACATAGGGCCCTGCAATTGCAGCATTTTAAAAAATGCTGCAGAAGTGATGTGGTTTTCATAGCACATCAGTTGGAAGCTATTCTAACACCATGGGAAGGCTGAGGTTATTGCTTAGATTGAGCCAGGAGCAATTGAAAGACAACCTCCTGCAGGATGTGCACAAACCCTTTCTGCTGTACAACTTGCAGAGTGCTGTGGGGACAGTTTGTTAATTGGCTGCCTGAGGGAAGGAGATGAATTTCTATTCCAAGATCATTTTTCATTCACCAGGGGCAGGTGTTTTTAACCGTGCATGGATTCTGGAGATATGCTTTGAAATTCAAAAGTCAATACACAATATCCAAGCATGCATGAGATTCAAAGTCCCAGATACAAAGGCATTTTAGTAACAGAGCTCTGCCAAGCAAGGTCTGCTGTCTTAGTAGCAAGTGCCTAAGAAGAAACCTCAGTAGCAGCAACAGCATGAGGATAAATTTCAGGCAGGTCCCAAATCTAGTGATTTTATGCTTTTCTCTTTGCACCTGCATTTCCAATTTTGTAATTGAGACCTTAACTCTTTTTCATTGCTAAAATAAATTATTTGCTCTTAACTCATGTAAAACTGGTGGCTGGTGAGCACACTTGCTCTAAAACAGCAAACTGGAACATTGCAAACAACTCCTAGAACTTCCCTTCAGCTGTTTCTGTAGTGCAGGGAATGCAAAAACTTCACCTTTTGATAGACAGACGCCCTTCAGAGCAACAACATTTGTGTCTTCTCCCAGACCACCACTCTGCATTTGCAGAGAAGAACTCCAGGAGAGGGTGGAAGGTTCAAAACTGTGTTTACAAGGCATAATTAGAAAGTGTGGGTTTGATTGCAGTTTTTTCTCAAAGGTGTGTCTCTAAATGAGTATTTGCAGTGGATCTGAGTTCTCTTTTGGATATCCTGATAATTTTAAGACCATTATTACTGATTTGTGTTGCAGGAGCTTCTCACCCATGATCTGAAGAGTATCACAGTAAGTTTTGAATAAGTATTGCAGTCCTGCCTTGAAGCTGGTTGTAGAAGTTGCGGCCAAACATAGCCAAGTGGGAAAACCTGTAAAAATACATAAAAAAAGGAAAGATCTCTGGTTGAAATGGTGAAAATTTCCACAGCACATGACACCAAATCCCTGATGCTCACGTGGTGATGCACACACCCTAAGCCAGATCTCCAACCTCTATCCTTGGAAAGGAGACTTGCTTGGTCTGAGACCCTACTGGGTCCCTTTGGTTGACTCCCAACCCCACATCAGCAAAATCCATTTGGTGAAAAAACTCAAGGGACAGCTTGGACAGACTAACCTGGGCCTCTGAGCTAAGCATAAAACATAGGTAGGTGGATAACAGTGTCCCCCTTATCCTGTGGATTGACGCATACTCAGTGCAATGGGAAAATGACGCAGCACGTCATGCACTTCTCTTGCCCCTTTTCCTGTTGCAAACCAGCTTACATGAGCTCTGCTTCCACAGACCAAGGATGTGTTGGGGCAGATCAAGCTGGAGGAAATTCCAGCTGCAACATTTTGTGGTTGCAATCCCTGTGCTCTCATGCACACCCCCTTGCTCTTTTCCTTTTGGAGTCACATGCTTGGAGTTATTCATGTGTAGTCTTCATCTCCTGCTGAGACAAATCACTGGATGCAAGTACATACATGGCCTTAACATCAAGGCCTCCAAACTGACATCTCCTAAGGAGCCCCTTTTTATGTCTTACAAAGACCACAAGCATCTTCCCAGTTTCTAAGAAGCATCAGCTTTTCTCTAGCCAAGCAGAGACAAGCAGCAGATAACACAGAGCAGAGAACTGCCAGCTGGAGGGAGACAATCTCCAAGGAAACAACCCAAACCCTCTTCTTGTAGAGCAGAGGTACCCAGCACATATTGTGGCTAAGATTTGAGAAACAAAATAGTCATGCAGCAGTGGCTAACTCACCTCTCTGCACTGTAGAAAGGTGGTCACTCCTCACCAGGTTCCTGTGCAAGGATGGAGTGCATCATCTTCTCTGCTCCTCTACAAGAAGTCATTCTGTCCTCTGTAAAAATCTAAGGGAGGATTGCAAGAGTCCAGGGTGAAGAGAGGATTTCCCCAACCTCTGCTTTTCTATGCATGAAGCACATGGGCACTGACCCTAAGGGCTTGGGAATGGTTTGCTATGGTTGGTAAAATCCTTTGAAGATGGAAAGAACCAGAAATGGAAAAATCCCATGGGGTAACTCTTGGTTTCCATGCAAATGGAAAGTGGTTTTGTAGGGTAAATTTCTTCCTTTTTTTCCATCCATTTTTCCTTATCTTTTTGGGACTGATAGATCCTTCACAGGATTTGAGGCCAGAGCAGTCCAGCCCAGGTTGGTGGAGAGCCCTCAAGAGGTCAGCCTGACTAGAAGGTTGAGGCAGATAGTCAGCCTGAGCAGTACAGCCATCCTTGCTGGCCCTGGATTAGCCCAGAGGATGGAGTGTGCAAGAGGCTTTCAACAGGGATACATCTGGTGTGGGAGCTGGGATCAAGGTGAGGAGATGAGGAGGAGCAGTTGCCTTAGTTCAATCAGAAACACATGGTCTGGGTTTAGATGGTCACCCCTCCAGGCTTTGCACCTCAGTTTCCCTACCTGTAGTTGGAGGCTGGTGCTGCCCCAGGGCTGGCTTGTTGCATGCACAGAGGTCTGAGAAGTTCATGGGAAAGCCTTTAGGAAAATGCAGTTTTCATCACAGGGGAGAGATGAAAACACTCATTTCTTTTTGAGATGTACAACATGAGATTAACATGATGCTTCCTAAAAGAACATGGAAGTCTCCTACCTTTCAATAAGGGGAGATTATAGTTTCACTATTATTTTTAAGTGGTTTCCCACGTCTCATTTCCCTACACCCTTCTTAATGAAGGGAGCAAACATACTTGAGAAAATTGAGAAAAACACTAAAATCACCTTTTTTTGTGTCCCAATTTTTGTTTTGCAAGTACTTTGTGGTTGGATTAAAAGCGGAGCTGGTTAACTGTCTATTACTGATTCTCCAGTGCTCATTCAGTACAGGGACCAAAGTTCTTTAGCCACACAGTTAATTTTTAGGTGCTCTAATTTTAGACTGTAGCTAGGCAGCTATACCCTGACTTGCTGCCAGCAGCCAAAATCTGGCTTTGCTCAGTGACTTGCATAAATCTTGCTATCTGTCTGGTGGGGAAAAGTCAGGGAGTTGTGGGTTTTTTTAATTTATTTATATATTTTATTCGGGTTTTAATGTCTTCCAGCACAAGGCTCACTGTGAAGTCTCTCTTGCAGTTTTGGCCTGAACTTTGCTTCCACTTATGAAAAAAGAAGTGTAAGTGCAGCGTAAAAGGACAAGAAATTTCAAAACCTCTGTAATGTTAAACAACTTTTAACTCCATGAACAACAAAAAAAAGTAAGTAAGTGCTATGAAAATAGCTGATTCCAGCTTTGGGCTCTAAAGCAGTTGTACTATTAACCAGTGAGTTGCAGAGGACACAGTCTTTGCCCCACTACCAAAAATAGTTGCTATGTCTACACTGAGCATGAGATAGGGGTTTGCAGCATTAGTGCTCCTACCCCAGACTGCACCTAATATATGCTGAGCTATCAGAAAGGATACAGGATGAGAATCTCTATGGTACTGTGAGATGCCCATTGTGGTTTGGCCCTCTGCTCTTCCCTTCTTTGCATCAATACGCTGCTTCTCAGTCAAATTTGCTTTTAACACAGCCTGGTTGAATACAAACTTTGCCATGCTGGCTGAATGTTTTCTTTCATTGTTTCTTTCCCCTTGTTATCCAGATAAAAAAGTCCCAGGAATGCATGTTGATGCATGCCCAAGGTGCCCGTGGTGCATGCAGAAATCCCTCTGGAGGAAAGGCTTTGTAAGGCTTTGCCTCACGAACTTCCCCTTCCTAAGCAAATTCTTTGAGGGACAAACCTCATAAATACTTAGGAGATAACAGCTGGGTGTGACACCAAAGTCTGGAGTGGGGAGGTTGTAAGGAACAACTTGACTGAAAATCAAGCTATGGAGTGGGAGCTAGGAGACATCCTTGGCCATATGGGGTGGATCCAGCTAAAGATGTAAGGACCAGCCAGTGCAATGACCGTGGTGATGCTCAGATGTTCACAGGTATCTCAATACGGGCTCTGCTGAGCTCTCCTGGGGAGGGAGGTGTTGCTCCATGCTCACTTAGCTCTTTCTGGCTCTGTTCATTGCACTGAATATCTTTGTACCTTGGTAAAATATGAGCTGGCATCACTGGACCATGCAGATGGCCTTGCCCACAGTGACTTTATGCACCAGTAACATATTGTCCTGTTATGCTCCAGTTAGGAAGTGTATGATCTGAGGTTGCCATTTGTGTAAAAAGGGATGGACCATGAAGAATTTGTTGACAGGTTCAGACATGCCCTGGTCAACAATCACTCTGGATGTCTGAAATGTGGCTGGTCCCTGCCCACATGGAAAAGACTTCTCTGGGGATGGAGCACAGGAAAGGACCAGTCCAGGCTCTTAAAATCATAACACCTAACAAAGAAGCATGCATGGAGAATTGAATCCAGGCACTGCTGTGCACCTGGGGTAAGAAAACATTACACCACACACTGCAGGATCTCACCAGAAGCCACAGGCAGGAAGCAGGAGAGACCAAGACAAACTTTGAAGTTGATGGATTCAAGACTAAGGAAAGGGGTGAAGGATCAAGTGTGGAATTCCTACAACCAATTAAATCTGCGATGCTTGTTCAGAGGGATAGGACAGTTCAGTTCCCCAGGAAGCTTGTGCCTCAGTTTCCCTCTCCATACTCAGGGTTTACACAGCTTTTGGGTTTATTTGAAGGTCTGTAGAGAAGCAGGCAATGTGTGGGGATGTGGGAATGCATCTCTCCTCCCTTAGCTCAAAATTCAGATCCAGCATTTGGGAGATGTATGAGCCAAAAACACACTTCCATAAATACTACCTGGACTGCAAACTGTTCCTACTGAGGCTGGAATAAGCATGGAGGGGAAGACATCCTGCTACCTCTGTAGAAAATGCTAAAAATACCCCTCAGGAAGGTGATGGATGGACCTTTCACAAGGCAAGTGCAGATGATCACGCAACATCTTGCCAGCATTGCTGCTTGTGAGCGCCTCCCAAATGGCACCCTGAGGTTCAGGTTACATTTTGGGCTCACATCAGCAGTTCCTGGGCTTGTATGGTTGAATTGACTAGCAAAGGAAGAAGACACAAGGCCTTGGAGGGAAAGTGGAGAGCCCAAGGAGTATCACAGGCAAAATGCAACGCAAAATAAGTTTGGCCGAAGTCACATTTACAGCAATTAAAAAAATAACCACTGCAGGAGTGAGAAAGGTTCTTGTCACTGTTTTGCCTGCTTGGCAATTTGACACAGCTAACTTTGCTGGCTGGCTGACTTGGGTTCAAACTCCTTGTTAAATCCCACCTCTTATCATCTGGTTTGTCATTTACACCACTGATGATAAGACTTCCATCACTCCTTCCAGCTCAGAGGAAGAGGCAGAGATGAAAGCAGAAGTGATTTGGAGGTCCCTGTGGTCTGGTGAGAGGTCTTTCTTGAGGCACAATTTGGCAGCACAAACTTTGTGTGCTTGCAAGTTCTCCTCCTCAATGAGGAATGAAAGGTTTTCCCTGTCCATGAGGATGCTCCTCACACACAACAAGGGATCTGCAATGAGAGAAGTCTCTCAATTCCAACCTGAATTCATTGCACTGCAGATATCAGAAGAGATACACAGAAAGCTGGACCTGATCACATGAACTGTGGTCTTTAGACCATAAGATGGACCCATCATATTCTTCATAGTAGACTCACAAGGAGAAACTGGGGAGAAAAGACCCTTTTCAGATGCTGTGGTTGCAGTCTGTGCAGACAGAGATGGCTGGATTAATGGATAAATACTGGGACCTATAAACCCTCTGTGTTTAAGACTTCGCTCAGCCTTGGAATCAAAAATCTACTAAAAGCAGTCCTACCCAGAGAGAGAAAACTTAAAAATCCAAACACAGAGGGTTAACTACAGACAGGGAAATGACGCTACATTTTTAAGTTAGAGGAGGAGAATTACAAAGACAGATAAAACCAACTTGAGTGCATGTGTCCCGACATGCCAAATACAGGTAGTTTCATACCTACATCCAAACACCTGGCCTCTGGGTGAAGACATTGGACACTGACACTTTGAAAACAGGGAATTTTCTGCTGTTAAACAACTGTATAGAAACAAAGGAAAGGCTGACTCAAAGTACTGCAAACCCACCCCATGCCTTACAAACAGTTCTCAAATACCTGAGTAGAAGCAGGAAGATAAAAATAAACGTGTCCTCAAAAGCTTTATTTGACAGGTATAACCCTAAAAATTCAGTATGTGCCTTAAAAAAAAAAGTGTCTGTGTAAATGTGTGTTGCTGCTTTGTTGTGAGATTCAGCTGTTGCTAAAAAGCAACAGAAATAAAGGAGTATAAAACTATTGTGAATCTGTTTTGGCTGTAGAGAGCTATAAGACTGGCTCCAGCCGATGCTACTCTGTCCACAAACCACAGTGTTCAGGCTCAGGTGAAGTAACAGTAGGGT
This sequence comes from Dromococcyx pavoninus, assembly GCA_033558185.1. Classification (NCBI taxonomy): domain Eukaryota; kingdom Metazoa; phylum Chordata; class Aves; order Cuculiformes; family Neomorphidae; genus Dromococcyx; species Dromococcyx pavoninus. The sequence goes on along the minus strand of JAUMJL010000286.1, from coordinate 1,380,941 downwards.
ACTAGAAAGGATGTTATTGTTCAAGAATAATTGTGCCAGGGACATAGGTTAATAATAGACAGGGTTGTATCTCTCCTATGCCAATGTAAGCACTGAGCAAAACAAATCATGTGCATTTCCAAAAACATCTAGCACCACGGAGCATGTCTTCTCAGTGGGAAAAATTATCCTTGCAGGGAACACAGCCAAGATATTTCTAATCTATTATTCAGGGCTGTTTTTTGATTTTGAGTGAGCTGAATGGGAGAGGTAAAAAAAAAGTTGCAAGACAAGAACTGGTAAAACAAGTGAGATAGGAGCTGGGTGGCAGCCAGTCCCCTGCTGCTGCTCAGGGTGCGTGAAGAGGCTCAGCCGTGTTGTCATGGATCTGGGTTCAATGTTTCCTTCCTCTCAAGAAATGTGGTGTCACAATTTGTACCTACAAGTCACACATTCAAGTGGCTGCTCAGCCTGAGGCTATGATGGTTGTGTCTTTACTCCTACAAGTCATGATGCTCCCTGAAGCACTGAAGTTTTTACTATTATTAATTTTAATTTATTTTATTAATGAGTCCTCCCAGGCTGGGATCCCCTTACAAGAAAATGATCAGGATTCAGAGAATTTGCACACAAAATGTATGAAAAGGTGGATATTGATCATAAGAAAGATGGTAGATATGGACAGGCAATGGTCCCAGCACACTAACATTTTTCTGTTTACCTATCTAATGGTGTCACAACCTGGCAGTATTTTTTTTACAGGTTTTTATTCCAGTTATGACAAGAAAAGCTACCTCAGTCCTTACTTCTCTTGCAGATAACTCTAAGTCAACAGGGGACACAGACAGGCAGGAGACCGTTCCCTTTTCACTCAGTATTTTAGCAGTGATTTATTTCTGTTCAGGCTCCTTTTTGGAGGTCTTATTCAAGAGCTGTTGGGCAAAAACCTTTCTTCAGACAGTCTCTTGCAATTTTCCATTTTTATACATATTACAACAGGCCACTACAACTGTTGGAATAGAGCCCTATGGCCAAAATGGGAGTGAACAAGTCCTGGTGCCAGTTTGACTCAAAAAGATGGGCATAAGAATGCCTCGGAGGACTGAGAAGAAAAACAAATCACGCTTTAACCTCTGTTTTAAGCTCTCCACAGCTGAAAATATAACTGTTTTGCGAAACACACTGTTAGACACGTCTCTATGGGCCAAAAAGTGGATGTTGCAGTGATATCCCCAGGAGCAAAAAGAAAAAAACCTACTGGCTCAGCAAGGCACAATCGTGCTCCCAACCTAAAAGGGGTGGTGATTTCTACCTGTCCTCCACTTATGGAGAATTCTGCAGCTCATTGCTTTCAATGGGCTTTTCCTTGAGGGATCTCAAAGTGCTTCTCAAATGCAGATTCTTTTTATTTTCTCCAAATTATAGGAGATGAAACAGTTTAGGAAAAGGGTAGAGGCCTGATCCTTTGTGTAGCAAAATCCCTCATTTAACCACAGGGCCAGGCATGACCCCATTACAAAGAATTTGGTTTAATGTCTTGGGATCTGGAACAGACCAATCTGTAAAAATTTATAGAAATCTCTTGGCAAATGCAGCTATGTTAAAACCTTGATATGAACCTAAACGATGACCCCTTTTTTAAGGATCTCATGAGCAATTCTTAAACATTTTGTTAGGAGAAGAAAATGAGGCTTGGTCAGTGGTTTGGGCATACCTGTAGACTACAGTGAAGAAAATTAATCTTAATGCAATCATTAAAGCTTCTGTTAATAAAATTTCCAAAATTTTCTTTTTTTTTCTACCCTTTATTTTAATTTCCTGATGATTTATAGAACCGAGGTCTCCCAAATCCTTCTGAGGAAGCTAAAATCAGCCAAGAGCAGGGCGGAAGGAAATTTGAATCATAGAATCATAGAATCATAGAATCAGCTGTTTGGAAAAGACCTCTGAGATCATCGAGTCCAACCGTACCTGTCCTCTTACCAAACCATGCCCCTCAGAAACTCATCTACTTGTCTTTTAAACACTTGCAGGGATGGCCATTTAACCACCTCCTTGGGCAGCTGTGACAGTGCCTGACAGCCCTTTCAGTGAAGAAATTTTGCCTAATGTCTAGTCGGAATGCCCCTGGTGCACCTTGTAGCCATTTCCTCTCGTCCTATCACCTGTCACTTGAGAGAAGAGACCAGCACCCACCTCGACACAATCTCTTTTCAGGGAGTTGTAGACAGCGATGAGGTCTCCCCTCAGCTTCCTCTTCTCCAAGCTAAACAAACTCAGTTCCCTCAGCCGTTCCTCGTAGGTCTTGTTCTCCAACCCCTTCACCAGCCTCGTTGCCCTTCTCTGGACGCGCTCCAACACCTCAATGTCCTTCTGGTAGTGAGAAGCCCAAAACTGAACACAGCACTCGAGGTGTGGCCTCACCAGTGCCGAGTACAGGGGCACAATCACCTCCCTTGTCCTGCTGACCACACTGTTTCTGATACAGGCCAAGATGCCCTTGGCCTTCTTGACCACTTGAACAAGAAGGGGGCAGCGATATTTCAAAATGCCCCTCACTAGTGGGGTCTTGGGAGGATTCTTCCCCAGCCTGTGATGGGGAGAAGGAAAACTGGGAGAGAAACACCTTGCAGAGGGGGTCTGAGTGCCCCCCCTGTCTTGTCCTTCCCTTTCTCCCAGATTCCCCATCCCATGCAGCAAGTTGCATCACCGGGGCCAAGAGCTTCCCCCTGCCGGGCCCGCCCCTCCCCGCCCTCCTCCTCCTCCCCTCCCCGGTCTATATACGGATGCGCGGCGGGTGCTTTTCCTACTCTCTGCCTGCACCGGGGCTGCGGAGCCGGGTGCCATTCTCCATCTCATGGCCCTGGCCGGGACCTGACCACCCCTCCGCAATGAAGACCATCATCGCCGCCTACTCCGGGGTGCTGCGAGGTACCGGGAAGAGGGGTGGGGGTAGAGGTGGCTCCCGGTGATGGAGGATGCAGCGATAAGGGAGCAGCATCCCGGCGGTGTGAGGTGGAAGCAGCACCGAGACCCTCAGCTTTATTATATTCCCCTTCTTCCTGCCTTCAGGAGTGATTGTTTAGGAGGAGGGATGAGAGAGGAAAGGAGCATGCAATGGCTGCAGCTTTTCCTAGGGGTGAGGATTACAGCTCCCTGTGCAGGTTTTGCGTTTCGGCAAGCTTTGAGGATTGAGCTGCTTTCCTGAAGCTGTTGCAAATGGCTCTGGTTTATCTAAGTGAGTTTTCACCCTGGCAAAATGTGGGCATGTTCGACTTGCTTAAAAATGAGCCTTTTATTTACCCCCTTGTGTTGGGAGGAAGGAAAGGTAGTAGTTTTATCAACACCAAACGGTTGGCAAAATTCACTGTTGTGGCCTTATTTTGTAATATCATATTCCGCACACCTACATCGACAGGGAATAAAAGAGTATTGTTAAGGTAAGATTTTATGTTGGGGAGCTTTTGTAGTGCTCTGTGCTGGTAAGTCACTTCCTTGGTGAAAGGAGCAGGTTGGGTGTCAGAGATGGACACCCATCATGGGCAAAAGCTGCTGGAGACACTGAAGACTTCCCGCTGCAGGTGGAAACATGTAGGTTAAACGTGTTGGAGGGATGATATGGGAAATCCCAAACCACAAGCTCCCTTGCATGCTTGTAAAAGCAGCTCTAGGGATCTTGCAGGAATAAAGTCAACAAGTCTAATTTCCTTAGTAGAGCCTTATACCTGTCCTGCAAGGGTGCTTGTCTAGAGAAGTGTTAGGACTTGCAAATAGTGGGTCTTTGCAGGAAAATGCACTTGGACAACAGTTTAGCCTTTGCCTTGTGAAAGGTCCTTGATTAATCACTCTGTCTGTGTTGCAGAAGGCTTTATGCCCTCAAAAAGCAAACTCTTAATTCCTCCTGGGATAGAGAGACCTGTGAAATAGCTCTGCTAATGACTTTCTTAATCAACAAGCCAAGAGGACCTGAACCTGATGAACTAACCCTTAAGCCCTTTCTTTTGCTCCTTGTTCTGCCTAGTCCTGTATGTAGAGCTGCTGGTGCTCATCTCTCTCAGAAAGATGTGGCACCTGCCAGTATTAGAGATGGATCTGTAGAATCAGTGGAGAACTGATTGGGGAAAAGATCTGCATGTGTTTCCCATGCTCAGATCTGGTCCTTAAAGCAACTTAGCTTGTTTACACAACTAGCAGGAGACAAGTGATGTTTTGAGATGAGAGGTCATTTGAATTAACAGCATGTGAACTGTTAAATTGAGAGTTAACTGTGAGCCAAGTACAGAGCATAAATCATTCAGGAGACCTATAAAATATGTAGGGCTGACCTGAGACATCAGTGGCCACCTTGTTGGCACTGGTGTGTTAATGATGGATCTAGGACATGTGCATAATTCAAAATGGAGTGTGGTTTAGGGACAGTGATTGGCCTTATCTCTAGATAATCCTGCTTAGCAATGGAAAGCTGTCTTAACTCTCCTCAGGTCAGTTTTCCTCTGAGGCACCTCGTGGGGGTCCTGCAGTGATATTTGTGCTTCCTTACTCATTTCTTCATGTGCCTCTGCCTCAGGAGATGAGAGATGTTGCCTTGGCGACTGCAGCATCCACCAACGCAACTCCTTGCCAATTCTGCAGCCTGCCATGGGCTACAAAGCACAGGACCTGCTTCAGAGCCTGCCTGTTCAAAGCAGAAACAGATTTGTTCAGACTCAGGCTGGGCTTTGGGGATGATGATGCAGATCAAATTATGGGTGCAGACCCTGCAGATCAAATTATGGGTGCAGGCGATGTGGTGCAGCAGTTTATGCATAGGATCTTGCATGCTCTTTGATCATGTCAGATAACTTCCCTCCCTACATAGGATATTTATAGCAAACCATTTTTTCTATCTCTCTGACCATCTTTTCTGAGTATCTTGCCTGTGCAAAGGGCTGACTTTTGTGGGGTAAGAGCTGTATAGCTCGAACAGTCCTTTGGTCTCCAGTCTTGCTTGCCTGGCATCTGGCTTTCTCTCAGTGATTGTGAATTTGGCTGAAAGTCTGATTCCATTTTAAAAACAAGTGAAAAAAGGTCCAGGCATCTACCTTTGTCTGTCCCTGGCTGTATGCAGGGTACTAATCCAATATTGCAAAAATCAGAGCAGATTTTGCACCACTATCTAGGGCTGGATGATCCTTTGAGACATTCTGGTTGGTTAGGCAGGCTTGCTGTCTCCTCAGACCTGATCCACTTTGGCCATAGGCAGACGTTCTCCTGCTTGTGTTTGGCGAGGAGGTGCTCAGTTCCCCTGAAGAAGGATGCTAATGTAGCCAGAGCATTTAAGCTCTGTCCTTTGCTGAAGTATCTCCTCTTATCTTGTTTCCTCTTGCAAAAGCTCCTTGTTTTGGCTGGACTGTGGCTGAAAGCTTTAGGCAATACTGAACTCCAGTAACGTGGAACAAAATTGTGGAATAGAATCATAGAATCATCTGGGCTGGAAGAGACCTCCAAGATCATCAAGTCCAAATCCAACACTATCATGATTACTAGATCATGGCACTAAGTGCCACATCCAGTCTTATTTTAAAAACCTCCAGGGATGGTGAATCCACCCCCTCTCTGGGCAGGCCATTCCAATGCCTGATTACTCGTTCTGTGAAGATCTTTTTTCTGATATCCAGCCTAAACCTTCCCTGGCAGAGTCTAAGCTCGTGCCCTCTTGTTCTGTTGCTGGTTGCCTGGGAGAAGAGTCCGACCCCACCTGTCTACAACCTCCTTTCAGATAGTTGTAGAGAGCCATGAGGTCACCCCTGAGCCTCCTCTTCTCCAGGCTAAACAACCCCAGCTCCCTCAGCCTCTCTTCATAGGACTTGTGCTCAAGTCCCTTCACCAGTTTTGTTGCTCTTCTCTGAACCCTCTCCAGCACCTCAATATCTTTCTTGAACTGAGGGGCCCAGAACTGAACACAGAATAGCTCAGGATAAGGAAAATGATTGCACTCAGCTTGACACTGGAGTTAGTCTTATGCTGCATCTGAGGTTGGGCAGAGCTAATTTCTGCTTGGAGGAGGACCTGTGGGCTCCTGTCTTGGGATTATATCATCACTGCTAGCTGTATTGTGGTGTCTCTTCTTGAAAACAATGGTTGAGAGCAAGAGGTCTGGACTTGCTCATGACTGAGCTCTTTTAGAACTCCTACACTCCTCCCCTAGGCACATCAATGAGATGCAATAAGATGGTTCCCTTTCTGTTGTCTAGAGCTGTTAGGTCTTGGTGTCTTAAATCTAAAACTGTTGGCTGGTCTAGGACAGCTGGGTCTACGCTCATTACCTTGCTTTGACCCACATGTAGCTGTGACTGTCAAGACTGAAGGCCAAGTTTAGTGTTGCAAGTAAATGCAGATATACTGTGAGATAAATGTCATAACAAATTTGTTCATTTGCTGTGCAAAATCCCAGCTCCTTTTTAGTGAGGCTGAAATCGATGTTGTCGTTTGACCCTGTTAACTATATTGTTGACCTTCAGTCATGGGTGTTCTCTGCTGCAGGTAGTATGGGATTATTAAATAGTCCCCTAGGGCATGAGAAAACTGGTAGACAGCTGTTTACAGGGCAAGATAACCATACCCCATGATGTTAATTTGTTATTCTCTAACAAATGATTCTCTGTCTAGTACCACTAACAAAAAGCTGGAAATGGAGAGAGCTTGTACACTGCAGCTGGGGCATCTGAGTAAACCTAAGACCCAGAAGAAGTTGTGTTGCTGGAGGGGTTTTACACATGTCACATTTGATGTAGCAGCTTGCTGTGCAGATTCCTGCTCTTGCGTGGGAGGCTGGATCCTCACAAGTATCCTACTATTGGGCTGTTTAGCTAATCTAGCTTTGTTATGCCTCTGATGTCAGCTTCTCTGCCAAATATGTAGTTCAAAATGTCAATTTGCACCTTGTGCTTTGGAGGGGCTAAGCTATAATACATCTAATATGGTTCTCATCTAAATAAGCTGTGTGATGCAGTATAATTCTTGGCCAAGAATTAATATGCTAATTGACTTGAAAAAGAAGTAGGTGTTGATTGGCTTTAACAAGCTCTAAAGTGTATTTTTAAATATCTGTAATGCTTCTTCTCAGTTAATTTATTTGACTGCTTTTCAAGTGCTGTGAATTGGGTTTTGTGGTATCCAAATGTGAAGTCCTGTTTGCTCTCCTGGGACCTTTAGGTCTCCCTGCTTGGGTAGATAATAGTGTTTGAACATCATCTGAAATAAACTGTGCTGGAAATCTATCAGATGCTGTGCCTGAGTCTGTGTTGCAGGGGTAAGTCAGATGCTTGGCCCAAACCCTTCACTGACTCTGGGTTCTCCTTGGTAGCATCTCCTTTGCTCGACTCTGGCTGCTGGAGTGAAGTGTACCAAGCCCATCAACAGCTGGGGCACAGCTGTCTGAAGTCAGTTAGAATGCTGCAGATGGCTGCTTTCACTGAGTAGTTGTGAGGTCTCTTGGAGAAGTCACTTTTGGCCACCCTGTCAAGTAGCATCCTTGAGCCACACATTGCTTAGTGTAGGAAGTAACACATCAGTACTCCAGGGCATGAGTTGCAGTGTGAATTGACTGGGCTCAGGGTCTCATCTGAGATCAAGAAAGCTGTTGCTAAGATATCTGCTGTGTAGATGTGCATTGCTAAGTGTGTGATTTTATACAGGCTGTCCAGTTCTGGACCAGGTGCCCTAGAAAACATCTCAGGGTCTGCTGTGAGTGACCAGTACAGCCAGTTATCTTCAGTGATAGAAGGTGGAGGTCTATGTTTCTTCAGGATTCAAAATTTTTCTTTGGGAAAAGACTGATACAAATGGATACCAAAGGCTTCTCAAAATTAATCACAGGTGTATCTAATGTGCCTTATTAAACTTGATTATTAGGCTAATGGTGTTTCCTGAAAGTGAGAGAAATTGCCTTTCCTATGCTTCTTTGGGTTTTTAGTAGGCGAATGATATGGGCCCACAGGTGAACCCATTTAAAGGAAGGTTTTTCTTTAAAGAACTGAACCCAAGTTTCAGTGAGTTATTCTGCTGTATCTGAGTGTTGCACCTGCCCCTCCCTGAAACCTCACATTTCTGTTTGCAAAGCTCTTCTGTGCTGGCACTAGTAACCAGCCTGGCTCTCCAGGTCTTGGGAGTGCCTTCCCAAAAATGCCTCCTGGCTGCTACAGAAGGAGAAAGGAGTCAAGGCTTGAGTGGAGGTTGAATACACAAAGTGTTAAGTCTGATGCTATGAATGGCAAGCTCAGGACTGGCCAGAAAAGGTTATCTTGGCACTAAAATCTATTTTCCCAGCCTGCAGTTCATGCAGTGGATTCATCCGGAGTATACAGGTTTCTGCAAAGGCAGACTGTGTGCAGGCAGCTGCACTTGCTAGGTGACATCTCTGCCCATTCCCACAGTCCTTTCCATTGCCACTGGACTACTTTTATGCCCTTAACTGGGAATTAAATGTTAATATTATTCAGCCCATGATAACTGCTGGCTTTTCTGGTGTTGGATATCTTGATCTCTGTGAAGGATGTTTTGCTTTGAGCAAATAACTGACCCGGGACACCACTTGTCCAAGGGCAGGTGTTCAGCTATTGGCCAAACCTGTGTCTTCCCTCTGTCTGCAGGAGTTAAATGTTGCCACAAAAAGCTTAATGTGGTTTGAGAAACGTGTTGATAGGTTGACTTATGCTACTCAATACCAGCCTATTTACAGGGCTAGCAATGCCTACAATTTCTTAAAGCATCTGGAAAATGCTGAAGTGCAAATTGTCATCTGGAGAGAGAAACAGTTGTCCTCTTTGGGGGAGGAGCATACAGACTTCTCTCATCCAAACCTGGAACGTGGTATTTAGTGATCCAAAGATGTTTTAGTAGTGTAACTATTGGTGCTGGAAGGATAAATTACATGGGGCTGGGCTTTTGTTATGGGTCACAAACAGTCTCTTAAGACTTTTGGCTTATTTTAAGGACATAGAGATATGGCCAGGGATTCTTCTAAACGCTCCCTTTAAACTAGTGTCGAGCAGGCCACATGACATCTGTCCATGTGCAGTTTTGTAAACCATCTTTTGGGGACAGCAAATTTCTAGTGCTGCACTAGAGGCTGCCCCTAAGTTATGGCCTCTTGGTGGGAACAACAAATTTGTTACCCTTGGACAGGTGAGTCTGACTTTGTAAAAGAAACAGGGTGGAGTTTTATCCCTCACCCCAAGTTTGGGCATTTCCTATCAAATGTGAAGAGCTGCAGCACAGGATTTCTGAGTCTTCCTGCTTGGGTACTCCGGTGTTGCAAATCGATGTATGGTGGTAGTTTAACTCATCAGCATGTTTATGCTGCCTCATCTCTGAAACTGGGGAGTAACTTTTATCATTAAGAGTGAATTCAGCACGTAGCGTGTTATCTTGCAAAGGTCTGCCTTCAACTTGAGCTGCTCTTTCAGATTGGGTTAGTGCTGTCAGCTTTAGTTTACTGGCAGTTGCAGTGACATGATTTATCCTTGACCAAAACTTGCTCTGCTTGGGGTAGTTAATGCCCAAACACATTGCTAGGATTGTTCATTCAATGTAGACTAAGCAGAGCCAAGGGTCTGAGCTGGGTGGACTGGCTCTAGATTTAGGCTGCAGACTCTGGTGTGGCTCCTGTTAATGTCTTTTACTAGCAGAAGCATTCAGGCATGTAGCTGTCAGTCCTATGGACCGTGCTCAGGCTTAACATTAAATGGTATTTAAGAAGGGGAGCAAAGAATCTGCAAAACTAATACAGGAGTTCTGCAAGTGCAGCTACTGTGTGTTAATGCTATTGCTTAGACTATCAGCAAGGGCAATAGTAAATAATAGAGATGCACAGTGAAGAATGCAGAGATGCTTTGCATATTTAAAGGATGCATTAGTGAAACCTGCTTTGTAGAAACTACCAAAACTATAGTACCTCCTCTATATCTAGAGGAGAGCCTCTTCTCTATTAAACTTCTATTTGACTAAGTGTGAGCACTTGCTATGGTATCACAAGTAGCAGTGTCTGTCTTGTCTTGCCAGCAGCAGTAAGGACTGAACTGGTTCAATATAGTAGCTGCTTAACAGCATTGTATCCCTTCTAATAACAGAAATCTAATCCTTAAACAGAAAAGGAAATACGTAAACACACCTCCAGGTTTGTTTGTAGGCCAGCATCTTGATTTGTTTTTAGCCAATTATGGTGCTTGTGTAATAAAATAATGAAGAGAAGTGAAAGTAAATGTGTCTGCAAATGCCTATTTCTTGAGGTTGTTGACCATAACAGCAAATGCTGGTGGTTCCTTATATAGAAGTCAAGCCTTTCACTCTGGTATTTTACTTCTCTCCTCACTTGAACAGCTTAAACTTGTAAGAGTAGCTTTCAACTCCTTTCTTCCTCATTTACCACTTCAGAAACACTGACAGTTTTCCTTACCCTTGGAGCTGTGAATTGGTAGGATTGTGGGGTGAGGTGTTGCTCAACCAGCAACCTTAGACTGTGCTGTGTAAGGCTGGAGTGCAGTGCTTTCCTTGAACACACATGCAGGAGTTATGCAACAGACCTGGTGAAGGGTGGATGAGCAACAGTTGAGGCCACAGCCTGGTTTGTGTTTGCCTGTGGTTTGGGACAGCTGATCTTTGTCTAATGGTGAACTCGTGGGTTTCCCTGTTATCAAATGCAACTTCCAGGAACCAGCAATTTAAACTAATGTGCATTTTAGTACCAGATGTTTAATGTCCTCTGCACTTTTATGGTCAAGTGAGTATAGGCTTGCTCAAATAGGGACCAATGTTACCCATTAATCCCCTCCAGCATCCCCAAAACAACTGGTTGTTCACGGATGACAGCCCTTCCCCTTCCAGGATGCCTAAACTCCATGGGAAATATTAGCCTCTGAAAAACCTTGCTTTAAAAGCAAGCTGCACAAACATTGATTTAAGATCTGTTTGAAAGGAAAACAGTTGCCTTTGCTCAGTGTGGAAATGTAGCTTTATTTCTGTTTTCCTTTTTCTTAGGCACAGGATCAAGCATCCTGTCTGCTCTGCAGGATTTGTTCTGGCTATCTAAATCCAAAGTAGAGAAACAACTCCAGATCATCTCTGTGCTGCAATGGGTTCTCACTTTCCTTATCATGGGTAAGTAACACATTTTAGCCTAAAGCAAACCTTTTATTGCCTTAATTCTGGAAGACTTCTAATGCAAAAATCTTGCTGTTGAGACAGACAGAACACACGAAGGTCAAGCAGCATTCGTGCATGTATCATGCGTGAAGCTTTTTATTGTTTCACACAGCTGGCTTTTATATATTTTCAGCATATATGTGCTCTAATATCATTGGTGCTTATTGCATACACACAAGCAATTATTGGCCACAGTTACATGTCAGTCTCCACCCAAGCTCATCTAAGTCCCTTATCTTGTTGTTTCATGAGTTCTCACAGCTCCCACAACTTATTTACTTTTTTTCCATCAGGGGGTTTCCACATTCTCATGGGTGCACAGCCATCTGGTCAGGGGATTCACACATTCTCACAGGTACAAGACTATCTAGTCGAGGTCAAATACCTCATGCTCTACCAAGGGATCTGCAAACTCACTGCAGTTTCCCACACAAAAATGTTAACTTTTACATAAGCATTAATTACTGGATGTGCACTGCACAGTTCCTAGGGTGCATGGATATGGTGGAACACTTGCATAGTTTGATATTTAGCCAATAAATGACTTTACCTGGCTCTAGAAAACCATAGGAGCTATAGAAAGACCTGCTGATTAGCTCATGTCTGTCTACCATACAAATAAGACTGAAGCAATTGGAAATCTCTCCCCTGACTCATTCATGGGAATGTCCCCAGAGAAGAAATTTCTTAGAGGCAAATGATGACTGATGCAACTGATTGCAACAGGAGTGCTTTTCTCTTGCTTATTGTCTTTCCAAGGGGTACCAGAGATAGGCAAAAAGCGTTTGTTAGACCAATAAAATAGTTTAGACTGTTTGGATACTTCTGCTACGTGAACTCTCAGGCTGCTTTGCTCAATAGTATTGTTGATAATCACACTAGAGAAAGATGCTGATTGCAGTCAGTCAAACTCTTGCTGTTCCTTTCCAGTCTAGTTTGTTTTAAAATGGCAATATAATTTGTAGATGGTATCTCTGACACCATAGTGGGTTGGCCGGCATAGAGCTGGTGTAACATGTGGAAGATTTGTGTGGCTGTGAAAGAAACCCCATTTGTGGGGGCCACAGAGAAATCTTGATGCTGGTGAAGTCTCACTCTCACCTGGTGAAGCATTTGTCCTGCCTGGAGATCTTATAGAAGAGGTGCCTTGAGAAACCATGAAGGGAGGATTGAGGTACTTCAAAGCAGATAGCTTTGGAGGAAGATGTCTCAGTTCTACATATGGGTTTTCTAGCTAAATCAGATTTAATTGAGAATTAATGACATCAGATTGAGACTAAGACTTCACTACAGAGGGGTCAAAAGGCAAGGGGCTCTTAATGTAAGTGTAAATGCAGACCAAAACCTGATGCAACCTTGTTTTCTTCTCTTTCTTGACCTATCCAGGTGTTGCTTGCACTTTAATCCTCATGTACATACTGTGCACAGATTGCTGGGCGATTGCTGCTCTATATTTAGCCTGGCTGGTATTTGACTGGAATACACCAAAGAAAGGTAAATATTGCAGAATAGATTCATGCTGTTTAAGTGTCCCTGTCCTCTTATTTGGATAAAGAAGCACTTCCTTATGAGTGACTTTCCTTCTTAGTGGGACTTAGTTGAATCACTGACCGAAAGCATTATACGGTGAAGTATACAAATGGTGTAGAAAGCAGATTTTAGTGAGATGCAGTGTCCTGCTTCCTTAGAGGAATACAATTGTTTATTTCTCTAGTGAGACAGCAACTTATCTAAAGTCCTCTAGGCTTTTTGGAGGGCACCCATGTGGGAAAGAGCTTTAAAACCATGATTTTTCTCCCTCCCCCCCTTCAGGTGGAAGAAGATCCCAATGGGTGAGAAACTGGGCTATATGGAGATACTTCAGGGATTATTTTCCAATAAGGGTAAGTAACAGTTTAACTCTATCCATTGGGACTTAACTGTTTTAGGCTGGCTGTAATAACGCTCAGGAGATGTTGTTGGACCTACACTAGTCTATCCATGACTCTGAGCTTTAAGCAGGGCATAGCTTACTTATCAGTGTCATACTACTGGTTGGATCAGCTGTGGTGCCATCATGATTTGTAGAAGATGCTGCTTCTGATGGTTTTATCACCAGACTTTTTGAGACAATCAGACCTGTAGCAGTAAGGCTGCATCTCTCCAACTTCTCTTCTGTGCCACAGCAGTCCTGCATTGTGCCTAGACCTGCCTCTGTTCCCCTCTTGTAAATCTAGCTCAGTTTTGGTCTGATTTCCAGTTACACCCTATGGGAGCAGTGTACTGGGTAAGAATAAGTGAGAACCCTGTGCACCAAAAGTCCTACCACTTCACAGGGAGCAGTGAAATTGGCTTCTTTGGGGAAGGAGGGTTTCCAGCAGTGAGAATAGCTCCAATTCTGTCTTGTAATTTTCTCACCTTCTGCTTGTATTCTCCCTGCTAGTTCAGATGTGTTGCAGACAGAGGACAGAGTTGCCAGTCTGCTCTGGGGACTGCAGAATTAGCTGAAGGACTTGGAGAGGAGCAGGGGCCAAATTCAGCTAGGAGGGAACTTGATCCTCTTTGGAAGGACACATGGCTGAAGGGACTATTATGTAAGGCTGTTGGCAAGTTTTATTCAGCCTGAGCAAAAGTGGGGGACCTTGCCATGGCTTTTGATGAACCACCCTGCCCTAAGATAGACCATCCTCAGAAGGCAGGAGGGAATCTGACCCCAGTAGAAAGCCGAAGTGGGGCAGACTGAATCTTTCCTTTGCAAAGTGGCTTGGGGTGCCTGAACATGCTTCTGGTGAGCACTCTTGCTATATTCTTGCTGTTATTAACAGGTGATTCTTGGCAAATGTAGGTGTACACAGAAAAAGTCACTGTAACTGCGCAGGCTGGTCAACTTAGGTGTCATAGCTCATGGAGAACAGAGCGTGCTTTAGTATGGGAGCGTCTGAAATGGGTAGTCCTCTAGTATCAAGTCCTTGGTACTGCAACAAACCCTGCCTTCTTGATATTGTTGAAGTCTAAAACAAGCTAGTATCTCCTGAGGCCTTGGTTCAAGATGGTCACCAGTAATGACTGGTCCCCTTGTTTCACTTCTTTGATGGTGTACATAACCCCATCTTCATGCAATCACACTGGGTACCAGCCAAGTGAGTTAGGTCCACTGTAGATATTAGAAACTTGGCAAACAGTTGGGTTGTTTAAGTAGGTTTGGATACAAGATTAGGTAAATACTTACTAGTTCACATGGTCCATTTGTGAGAATCCCTTATGGTTGTAATCCCTTTGGCACTAAAGGGGTGGAGTTGTGTGAGGTTTACAAAGCCCACTGATAAGTGGTATGCAAATGCATGTGTGAGGGCTGACAACTGTGGGATAACTCTTGCACCTGCTGTGGAGAAACAGCCAGCTGGCTGTGGGTTTGTTAAAATCTGCTACAGGAATTGTGAGGCTGTGAGGTGCTGGAGCTGGTTGTCTGCAATTATGGGCATGAATATAATCCCTTGTAAGGAGTAGTATTAACCACCAGAATGGCTTGGGTTTAAACTTGCTAAGAAGATGGGAACTCTTGGATAAACTGTTTACCTGTCTTCAGTCAAGAGGGAAGACTGGTCTAGAGAGGGTGGCTACTTTAAATCTTCTGTCTGCAAATTCCCCTTGACTGGATACTGAACTGTGTAATGGCTTAGTAGAGCTTGGTTTGTCCTTGGCTCCTGGTTTGTTGGGTAAGTCATCTGCTGTACCTCATCCTGTGTCATGGGTACCATGAGGGCAGATCACACCAGTGACAACTGAACCAGTGGCACTTGTAATGCTAAACTCAGTGGCTGCAGGTCTGAAGGCCAAGGTTTCCTTGTACAGCGCTGGTGCGAGGTCAGTCTTGAGGATGCAAACTGGATCTGACCAGAGCAAACCACCACCACGGTATTGACGTATGACATAGCTGTATGTTAGAACTTGTGGCTGGATCTGCTGCATTCTTCTACAGCTCTGCTTGCTGCCATCAATTTTGCTTTATCAGAGTAGCTGCATGAGAAGCAGGTTGGGCTCTGACATTTCTTTATGATTATGTTTGCTCTCCACCTGAGTTGGCACCGGTAGGACAATTGTACAGGTATCTGGAGGTGGTTTGGTTATGTTTTGTAATACCAGGTGGATTTGAAAACCAGCCTGAATTTGGCTCAATTCCTCAGCATGAGCAGAGGTATTCTACACTCACTGAGGCTTCGTGCAGCTGCTCTGACAGTAACGAGCTATTTAGGGCACTAGAAGCTTAAGTTTGTCTGCTGCTTAGTGGCTGACCTTGTAAATAGTGCTTTAAGCTAAGCAATGCATGAAGCAGTTGAGGAAGCTTCCAGTGAGCTAAATCCTCATGTTGGTCAGCCACATAAGACCTGAGCTCTTGCAGGTGTGAATATGGTCCTGTGTGGCTGGCTGGACTCAGCCCCACTGCAGCAGGGGCAGGCCAGGTCCCAACAGCCTCCTGAGCATGTCATGTGGGGAGTACCACACTCTAAAGGTTGTCTTTAGGTAAAGAAGAGATGAGAAGAAATGGGAGAGTTGGCAGTGTGTCAGAGCAGGGATTGCTGCAAGACAGTGACTTTTTTTTTGCAGCATTTGTCTTGCTTTTCAGGCTTCCTGGCAAAGCTTCTCCGTAGTTGTTGTATATGACTTAAGAATGGAAATGGAGACTTCTGCTTCCTAAGTCTTGTGTAGTGGTAATATTGAGAGTCTAGAGGGGTGTTCAGGTCCTGCAATGCTAGGAAGGTGAGATAGTTTCTTCCATAGGGTGTGATGCAGCTCATTGCAGTTCAATTTTTTTGCAAGTTTATATGCTCTCCACTGTTGCTTGGATTCTGCAGGATGAGTTCTAACTTCCTGCTTTCTGCATGCTTCTGTAGTCACTGTGCTGCTCAGATTGCAAGTTGGCTGAGCACCTGCCTAGACCATTCATTTTCATCCTACTCTTTCCTGGCTCCTGGTGGTGAGCAGAGGTGTCTCTGCAGGCCCCCCTTCTACATACCTGAATATGCTACTTACTCATCCTGTTCCTACAAATTAAGTTGGCAGTACTATTCTCTGAGTGTGTCTGGCACACAAATATTAACACTAGTTCTTTACCATAATTGCACTGCTTTATTGCTTCTGTAGGCAGGCTTAGATCTGTTTAAAGAAATGTTGTTGCAATAGCAGATGGGTCGACCTTTGCTCCCACTGAAATGGGTTTGGTTTAGGACAGCAGCTGGGAACAGGAGTGTTACTGCAGTGGGGTGAAGGTCCAGCTTCAGTCCCAGCACTGCCATTGGCTGGGATGCAGCATGGACACGCATCATGGGAGCACTGAACCTTCGAGGAGCTGAGGGCTGTGTGGGACTGGAGGAGACCTTGAAGGCAGAAGTAAAAGCCTGTTGGACGTTCAGAACAGAGTTGCAAAAGTGTTGTTGTCAAATGACAGCTACAGCAATTCCTTAGGCCAACCTGATAAGGCAGCCTAGCAGCCCAGTGATTGCTTTTTAAGGGGAAAGGTGCAAAACTATTGAGTGAGTGATCAGTCTCCTATGGAAAGCTTCAATCTTGCTTGAGAATAGAAATAAGCAATTACAGCACTTCAACAATTCCTGCTTCCAGTTTAAATCTGGGGGTCCATGAGGTCTCTGCATTTGTTGGCAAGTTAGATCCTGGGCTGAGTTTATGCATTAGCAGATCTGAGATGTGCACCACTTGCAGATAAGTGCACAAACTTGTCTGATGTGTG
This sequence comes from Dromococcyx pavoninus, assembly GCA_033558185.1. Classification (NCBI taxonomy): domain Eukaryota; kingdom Metazoa; phylum Chordata; class Aves; order Cuculiformes; family Neomorphidae; genus Dromococcyx; species Dromococcyx pavoninus. Next base: position 1,364,056 of record JAUMJL010000286.1, on the reverse strand, counting down.
ACAGTCCTTGATCGTCCTGGCTAGACTTGGATGGAGGAAGACAAGTTCACCTTCTGTGAACTCATCTGCTGTGGGACAGCGTATGGAGGACAGTATGAGCCTGTATGGGACAAACTGCTGGGGGAATACCAGGGCTGACTTTCAGACCTGAAAGTCTCTGTTGTGAGCATTTGATTCTCATGGAGTCCCTAGTGCTGCTGGGGTATTCCACTTCTTCCCTGGCTTGGGTGGGCTGTGCAGGTGAGATGGTTCCCTACACACCCCTTGTCTTGTTTCTACACTGCTTGTGCAAGTGGCGTGGGTGAGTGTCGTGGGTATCACTTGGAAAGTGGACAAAATGATAGCTTGGCTGGAACTCCCACGAGGTATAAAAGCAATGGGCTCCACTGGAAACTGGGTGTCCTTGTCTGTGGAGGGGCTGGAGCAGGGTGCTTGCCACGGCTGGCAGCAGGAGAACAGCGTGTCTTTGGTATGAGGGCAGATTTGCAGCTCTGCCAAGCTTAGCTCACAGATGCCTGGTGCTTCAGAGTGGCAAGGACACACCCTCTGTTTCAGCCGGCTTCCTTTTAAAGCAGCTGTGCTTGGTGAAGGTGAAGGATGAGGCCTGGAGACTGGAAACATCCACCCTGCTCTGACAAGAGTTCTAAGAAGTGTCCAACCGAGCCACATAAGTTTGTAGCCAGCAGGCCTTGATTCCCACTTAAAAATGAGTAAGAGCTGAGGGATGGAGGGGTTTCTTGCTGTATTATTACTTTTTTTTCCCAACAATCTTTCTTGGAGAGTGGTTTCCAGTCTAGTCTGGGACGTCTGTTTGCCCTAACTGGTTGAGGGATAGCACTACCACCGTGGGGAGTGAAAGCAAAGTTTAATACTAATTGGGCAAGAAGGGAAAGAGGAGGAAGGGTGACCTGGTGTGATGCAGGCTGTGGGGTTTTACAGAGCTGCTCAACCACAACCATCTGCACACACTTCCTGGAGCCCTCTGTGACTTCAAAGCTAGAAGAAGGTTTGAGGGGCAGTCAATTTACCTAACCTGCTTCTGTCTTGACTGTATTGCAGCTGCTCTCTTAAATAGCACAAGTGCTGTAGCCTCACTTAGGAACAGTGGTGGGAATGTGGGGAGGAGGGAGTCAGATTTCTGGGCACTCTGCTTCAGCGTGTCGCAATGGTACTTCAGGCTCCATCTAACATGATTCAACAAAAAGGACTTGCTTACTGCCAAAGCACTTCTTGGCCAAGGCAATGGGATATGTAACGCTGATGTGACATCTTGGAAATCTGTAGGTTTTTTCCTGTAGGAGCTGACAGAGTGTGACCTTTGCATGCACAGTTTGAGGGATAGGGTGCAGTTGTTTAGTGCCTCAAGTGAAGGTGCAACTGAGGCTTGTAGGTCCTGCCTTTGTCTGAGAGCTGCTGGGGTGCTGCAGTCAGCAAAAACTGGTGCCACTGCAGCCTGGAAAAATTTTAATATGATCCCTGCTCTCATAGGGTGATGCAGCAGTCCTGTTTATGCTTACTTTGCTTGTGTGCTGCCAGGGGAAGACGCTCTGAGGTGTGGGACACTGTTGTTACTTATAGCATCAAAACATCCTCTGGCACTAACACCAGGACATGGGTTGTGCTGTGCATGGTTAAGACAGCTTTGGAGTGCCCACGCTGTGTGAACAGATGAGTAAATGGTTAGGAACATTGCACAACCCCAGGCTAATATGATCACTGCTTCCTGGAGCTGGCTTAAGGTGTCTTATTGGCCCTTTGGCATATAGGCTAGGGCAAAACCTCTGGAAGGAGGTATAGTTTCCAGTGGTATAGTTTATAGATATATAGGTATGTAGTTTCCACCCTTCTGCATGTCTTACCTCTTGGAAGGTGGCCAGCAGGCGTACTAAGTGGTTGGGTCTTTTTCAGGTATTAAGCAAACTTGCTTCTATTATGGAACACTGATTTTTTTATTATTATTATTATTATTTTTTCCCCCTCTTATGCTGGGATGTGAGCCACTAATGTGCTGAGAGAGGGCCTGGAAGGGGGCGTAGCTGTGGCTACAGGGCCATGAAGAATTTGGTTGGTTTGGGCAAGAGGCTTGTAAGAATATTTTTGGGATGAGTGGAGAAACAGGGCACAGTCTACTGCAATCCAACCCCTGTTCCTGCTTGGATGGCAGTCTTGTGTCTAAGATCAGCCTGTTTATTCTGCTCCCTCTGCCTAGGGAACTGAAGCCCTGGTGACTGCTCTTACCACAGTCTTTAAAATCCAAAACAGCCCACACTCTCAGCACCTGGGCTGTTCTCCACAGTGGTGAGAGAGATGAAAGCTGGGGACTAGGATTTATTCTCCATTTTTAATTATTACCTGAAAATATCTGTCTTCATGTGAGTTCACTCTTCTCTTTCCTAGCTGGTTAAAACCCACAATCTGCTGACCACCAGGAATTACATTTTTGGGTACCATCCACACGGCATCATGGGCTTAGGTGCGTTTTGCAACTTCAGCACAGAGGCCACAGGTGTTGGCCAGAAATTCCCTGGGATTCGACCATACCTTGCCACCCTGGCTGGGAACTTCAGGATGCCCATTTTGAGGGACTACTTAATGTCTGGTGGTAAGTCCAGGAGCAGTTTCTTTCTCCTTCTCATGCCTTTTCCTCTGAGCTGTCCTCCCCTCTAACAAATGAAAAGCTATGGCAGAAGCTGGTGTGGCCACTTCTCTCTGGTAGCATCACACAAACATTGCTTTCATGTAGCTGTCAAGAGGAAGCTGTGAATAAGTGTGACTATCTTAGGCTGTGGAAAGCCCTGCTCTTCTGAATTCATCCTTAACTCATAGAATACCAGGTTGGAAGGAACCTCAAGGATAATCGGGTCCAACCTATCTTGGCAAAACATGGTCTAGACAAGATGGCCCAGTACCTTGTCCAACTGAATCTTGTTTTCAATGCTGGAAAAAACCTCAAAGATACACTTTTCCAAAGGCATAATAAAGGGAAAAGGCAGTGATATAAGTTTGCTGAGTGATATTAATAGGTTTGTTCTAATGGATTCCAGTATTTTAATGGAGGACTTGCAGGTTTTGACTGGGCAGAGGAAGCAGTGTTCGCGGCCTCAAGAAACATTGTTCTTGCATGGCCTGAGTTTTTCCTTTTCAGAGTGAGGGTGCCCTTCAGTTAGAGATGAGGGGGTAATGTTTAAAGGCTGTTTGCTCTTCCTAGAACAGATTCATCAATAAATGACTTCAAAATAGCTATCTTAATATAGTATTTTGGATGAATCTTGACTTGTGGCTGAAGACCGGACAGGAGTAGCTGTACTTGATTATGACATGCTAGGTTTGACTGTTTCCAAGATTACTATCTTAATTTGGTGAGGGAGAGGAAAACTACCTGAATCTGGTGCAGAAAGGGTGTTTGTCCCTGCCTAGGAAGGGCAGTATTGCCAGCAAGCTGGTCTCTGTCTTCCTGCATCAGATGCAAGTTGCTCTGTGAAGTGCATAACTCCCATAACTTTAATTTTGTAGGACAGCAGTGAATGAGAAACTGGGATCTGCTTTCCAGTCTATTACATCTGTAGACTCAGTTCACATGTTGCTTAAGTTTCTGTGCAGCATCAGCCTTTCTATATCTAATAAAGATGTTCAATCTGCTGAAGATGACTGGTAGATAAATCTTGTGGCATCCAGAGCTGCTTCCCTCTTTTCGGAAGGAAGGTGGGAGTAGAGATTAACAATGTCACTGCTGACAGGTCTGGTGCAGCAATCCCTGAGCATTACAATTAAATCAGTGGGAAATTCTGCTTTCTCTGTACTTAAGATTTCAGCAAGGCTATAGATGAGATCTCTTGGACAAAGTTAACTTTCCAAAAGTCGTCATTAATCTTCAATTTTCCTCCACTGGAACTTAAGGGTGTCACTGCAAAGGTTTTAAGGTCATTTGGGAAGTGCTGATAGTTCCCTCAATCCTTTTTTGTGGATGAACCACTTCATGTGAAATCCTAACAAATATTACTGTACCAATACACATGCTTACTTGGTTTACACCCAACTTTTTCATATTACAATGTTTTATAGCCTGCTAGAGATTAGAGCTACAGTAAGGGTCCTCTAAGGCCAGCAAAACCTATATCCTGTATCAATGTGCTATAATTCAGCAGTTGCCACTTGTCTGCATGTCTCATTGCATTTTTGGGAGGAAGGATTTCAATATTTGGTGGTGTAAGCAGGGGTAATCTCCTTCTACTAACAAGTGTGAAATGGCTGAGCATAAATCTGTGCCACCCCCTTAGCAGGGCTGTGTAGTCTGCAAGTCTGGTGTGGAGAATGGGAGAAGTACTAAGGCTTTTCTGTCCTATAGAGCAGCAAGCATAGCTTGAAGGCTCAAAGGAGACCTTGTCAGGGAGAGTTGTAGCTGTGCTGAAAGAAATGGGGGTTTTAATCTCCAAATCCAGCTGACCTATCTCAAGTGAGGTCTGTTCCCCTGAGGTCTGGAGCTGGGATTAGTTGGTGACCTTGATGCCCTAGGCTTCTAGATACACATGAAGGTTTGCAGCCTTGCCCAGTGTAATTCCACAGGGCCCATTCATCATTTAGTTCTTGGTTCAAGTGATGACTGCCCTGAGATGTGCAGAATCAGCTTCTAAAATTAAATTGTGTAATACTGTCCTTCCTAGGCCAATGACCTTATGTACTCGACACAACCCAGACTTGTGTGGATGGGAATGTAAATGATGGCATCTCATTTCTCCTTGGCTTATCCTGTTCAAAAGTGTGAGGCATGAGTAAGCTCTGATAATGACTGTAAGATAAAAGCATGAGTTTCAGGAGTAAAGGATCAAACTTCATAGTATTTTTAGAGCAATAGAGTAGAAATTAAAGGTTTCCTATTTCATTGGGCTGAATAGGATCCCTGGAGTGAGGACTGGTAGGGATTGCTTGGTAAAGGTGTTACGCTGTGGCTGATGGTTGCCATGGAAAGAAAACAACTGACTGTTGGAGATGGAACCACAATTAGCAAAAATTTATTTTGGAAACCAGGTGTCCATGCAGTTTGTAGGTTTGGATGTCACAGGGACTGGGCCAGACTTCTTTACAGAATGGTAAAGATCACTAAGTGGTGACAGCACTATTGCAAGGGTTACCTAAAAGCTTTGGGGGTTTCAAAGGGATGGAGGAGGATCTTCTAGTGTGCATTCACTAATCTGTTAAAGTGAGGGCACTTGGGCTTGAGGAGATGTCTGTGATAGGTGTCTCTACCATGGAGAGGACCTTGTTGCTTCAGGAGGGTACTCGGTGGCCCCTGATGGGGGCTCAGGGTTATATGATCATGATGACACATTGGTCTGAGGCAGTGGGGTTTGCGACTCAAGTCACATCACCTTCACCACACATCAGGCCAACTCCCTCTTGCACAGGTGTACCTGCCACAGTAGTGCGTGGGATAGAAGGGAAGACCTCCCCAGAAACTCATCTCAGAGTATGGACTTCCCTTAGCATTCTGTCCCATACATCTCCTCCTTCCCAGGAGAGAGAAGGATTGTCTTTTTGCCATGCAAGAGCCTGGTGTGTTAGTTCAGAAAAAAACTTTTTTAAACTAATCTATAATAGATCTGCCTCCTGAAGGTTGTCAGTTTATTCTTTTTGTATCACTAAAACATCCTCCTGAAGGAAAACCTATTCCATATTTGTTTTTGCTGAGGAACTGGTGAAATTCAGACTCTCACGCGTCAAAATAACACAACTGCTTTGCTTATGCCCTAAAGATAAACCAGCTCCTAATGCAAAGTTTACTTGGAGGGGATGTTTTAAACAATTGCTTCGGCATCACTGAGCACTGAAGAAGATCCTTATTTAAGCCTTATGTGTAAAGGGCAACCTTTTGAGATCTGGAGTTGTTGGGGTTTGCTTCTTACCAAGTTTAATGCTGTCTGTGTCTATGAACTGCCTGCTTAGTTGAGGAGCAGGTTACCTGATGATGTACCCAACCCTCTATGACCACAGGGAAGTTGTACAATCCAACTTGCAATCAAGGCACAAATGTCTTGCCATAGTATGGCTGGTGTCTTCAGGATCCTCTTCATCTTGCAGCTTGACCCTTATCTCTCTCTTGCATATGCAGGTATATGTCCCGTGAACCGTGACAGCATAGATTACATCTTGTCCAAGAATGGCAGTGGCAATGCCATCATCATTGTGGTCGGAGGGGCAGCAGAGTCCCTGAACAGCACCCCAGGGAAGAACTCCGTGACACTGAAAAACAGGAAAGGATTTGTGAAACTAGCTCTACGGCACGGGTAAGAGGCAACCTCAATGCTAGAGCAGTACTGCTAGCACATGAAAGATGCTCTTATCCCCTGAAGTAGCTGATGTCTTAGATTCTTTCTACAGTCTTGCTTTGTTGTGTGGATGGGTATTCTGAACATCAGACTCGTGAGCCTGTCCTCTGTGCTGCCCTGAGCAAGAGACAGGGGTAAAATCCATCTGAGACAGCATGAGGCTTCCAAGGCTAAGGAGAGGCAGGTGTCAGTAACATGTATGGGGCAATGCCTGTGCAACCCTTGTGATCTCCAGGATCCCATGTGTCTGGAATGGGATGTCCATCAAAAATCAGAGATGAGAATATACGGAAGCATATTCAATGCCTGACCTGGGTAGTGTTTCATGAGTCCATTGCCAGTAAAATTGTTTTGTATGCCTTAAAAGTGCATCTACTATATCATGTCAAGTCTGGCTGACTTATATGAGTACCTTGTGCTGCAAACAAAGCTCTGACCAGTAAAATCTGCAATTGTGCAGCCTGGAAGAGTACATGACAGTGAGTGTGGTGCTGTAGCACTGACTGCAGACCAGGGATGTGAGATCCTAACATCTTTCCTTCTTTGCAGTGCGGACTTGGTTCCTGTCTACTCCTTTGGGGAAAATGAAGTGTACAAACAGGTGATCTTCAAGGAGGGCTCCTGGGGAAGATGGGTTCAGAAGAAGTTTCAGAAGCACATTGGCTTTGCTCCGTGCATCTTTCATGGCCGTGGCCTCTTTTCGTCCAACACCTGGGGCTTGTTACCTTACTCAAAGCCCATCACTACTGTTGGTAAGATCTTGGTATAAACATGTTTCGTGCTTGGTAGTAGCATACTTGAGTCCATGTGATACCCCTATTCTATCTTGGTCTTGGAGTCTTGACTACAGAACTCTATTTTCCTGTCTACAAGAAACCTTCCAGCACAGCTAATGACCTGGAAGTTTCCAGTTGCTACAAGCCTTCCATCGTTCTCTGCTGCCAGACAAGTTTAGCAAGTGAGCTGTTTTGGGGAAAAAATGGTGTAGCTGCGACCTTCTCTGGTCTCAGATGTCTGAAGTCAGAAGCAGCCTGCCCTCCCATCCCCTCCCTGACTGACAATATAATGCCATCTGGTAGCTGAATCTTAAAGCCAACCCTAAAATTTGCCTTTAATTCTTCCAACCCAAAGCAGCAAGGCTTTGAGGGAGAGATTAGTACTTCTCTGCTTTTGTGGTGTGTATAGGGAAATGCACAAGAACTGCAGCTTTTAGCTGTGGTTCCTGTTAATTGAGGAGGGATTTATCACTGCTGTAAATGGAAGCAAGTGGGACTTCTGAATCACCTTGCACAGTAGAGGCTCTGCACTGCTGGCATTCACGTAGTTAAGATGGATCTAGGTACTGCTGCAGATGTAATGAGTGTCCTGATGGTGGGGAAATTGTGCTTCAGAGCCTAGTAAAACAGTGCTATGCCAGGGTAGGCTGAACTAACATAGCTGTGGCCACAGAGGACAGATCTCCAGGCTGTACAGAAGCATTCAGCCTAACATGTGGATCTTTCCCTCTTTTTATCAGTTGGAGAGCCCATCACCATCCCTAAAATTGACAATCCATCCCAGAAGGAGGTGGATTTCTACCACAGCATATATGTGGACTCCCTAATCAAACTCTTTGACAAGTATAAGAGCAAATTTGGCCTGCCAGAGACTGAGGTCTTGGAAGTCAACTGAAGGGACTGGCTCAGCAGCACCTCCTTCTCTCAGAATCAACATCTTCTCCAGGAGTCCAAGCTGTCATCATGTACGTGCAAGCATGTGTGGGTAAATGTGTCTTTCAAAGAAAGTGTTTAAAGTATTGCTAGACCACTTTTAAAAATAAAAGGCTTTGCATTGGATAAATCCTATTACAGATGTCTTTCTACCAAGAAAGCACAACTCTCCATTGCTGTAAGGATTTGGATAGGGGAAATGATTGCCTTTGTAATCTGCTATATAATGCTGTTATATTGTCAGCAATGGATTAGCAGCATTCCTACAGCTACTGTAACCCACTAGCACAAGCTGTTTTGAGGAGAGTAGGATCCATCTGGTTTTTAGTCAAAAAAGCATCAGGTTGATTTGCCTGGGATGGCAGTATTACAGGTATGTTGCACAAGAGCCATGTTGAGACATGGCTACATAGCACAAGGGCACTTCTGCTTCAGAAAGCCCCTTCAGAAAGCACAAGTGGGCTGCCAGATCCCCTGGTGTGGCACCTAATATTGTGCAGTGCAGGAGACCAAAGGATAAGAGTCTGGTGGACCTTGAACCATACAGTGTGGTGGATGCTTTGGCTGTTATTTCACCACATCTGTTTTGAATGTCTGTTTAGAAGCAGGTCTGTCCCAACTGCTGCTTGCACAGAGGCATGTAACTGGCAATATGGGACTCCTCCATAGCCACACAACTCCAAGGACAAGTTCTACGAGCAGTGGGATGGTGCAATCATGTGGCCCCTGTGTTGCAGACCCTTAGGGTCAGCTTGTAGGGGCAAATGCAGAGGGTCTATTCATGCAAATGTTTTGGATCCCAAAAGCATTTGGGGAAAGCCCAAAGATGGCTTTTAAATATTCCGTCCAGTGAATGTAAAGGAGTAGCCTTTCCATGCATAGGATCTAAAGTGAGTGACTTTTTTAAGTGTTTATAAAATGTTTACGTGGATGTTAACACTGCTTGTAGTGAGATTTCTTCAGAGTAAAATGTGTTTATGTATAAACCTGACACATTGCACTACTTGCATGTCTGACCTGCCTTTTTGATAGTTCAGTTGAGTGTATTTTGCGCTCCAAAATGTGCCTTTTCCATGCGAGAGGATGGTACTTCACATTCCTGGAATCTTGCCTCTAAAAACAAATGTTCACCTGTCATATTTGATAGACTATTGTATTACAGAGCATCAATTTTTGTACAAATTTCTAGAAATAAACTTGGGTAAAAATAGTGGGCTGCTTTGGTCTCTTTGGTGTTGCAGTGGCATGTGGCTGGCATCACGTTACAGCAATTGTTTGTGTGATTGCAGCTGTGCCTTGGCTTTTCTGGGAAGAAAACCAGTCTGTCTGTCCAAAAGCAAGCCCTAATCTGTGTCACTGAATGGAACACCCAGGACAGGCTAAGCAAATCTTTGTGGTTTTAGGGTGGGTTTTTACCTGTCAGCGTATAAGAAGCTAAGGAGACCTCCATCTGTGGAACTCCTTCACTGAGCAGATCCAGAAAGTTTGTGCTGCATTGCTCCTTTCAGCAGCAGACACAGAAAGTTCATGTCCTGTTACTCCTCTCAGAAAATTTGGGTTTTGTTGCTGTGTAGCACACAAAGAGCTGGATTGTATCCCTGGTCCTCAGCTGAGGAAATCTTTCCAACTCCTGTCAGAGCCACCTACCCCTCCACCACTAGAGGTGCAAAGTGCTCCAGAAATAGCACAAGCTGCTGTAAAGTTCATGTTGACTCTTAGTAACAAGTAAGGGTTTAACCTGTTGTCTGTCGGGCTGGAATTGGCCTGTGAGTGGTCTCTCAGTACTGGCTGACTTCCACAGACTGACACTGCTACTCTTCAAGGTGAAATCTAAACTTATTCTTTGCCTTTCTTAGGCTTGGAGAAAGGACTTAAGCCTCCTGCTCTAGAAGAGAAACACAATATGTTGCTAACCTCCCCTTTTCCTTGTTAGTAAAGTTTATTTGGTCCTTTGTTTTCTGCTAGCAAACATTAAGGCCAGGTTTCCAGTGACTGGGCTGGAAATGCACAGCAAACAAGGCCATGAATGCTCTGCTCCAAGCCCTTGGCACAAAGTGGAGCAGGTCAGTTCTTGCAGAGCTTTTTCCAAGTAATGTGTTCAATGATCAAGTTTGATATTAAAGCACAGCTGCTGGTTGCAAAACTCCCTAAAGCAAGGGAAGGGTTTACTTCAAATAAGGATCGATTCCTGCGAAAGGCTATGTGGATGTCCCAAAATTATCCATACAGCACAGTCAGACCAGCTCTGCCCAAAACTCTTGGCTGTGTTGGAAGTCCCCATAGTAACATGAGTAACATGAGATTGTCACTCAATATTGATTCTTTTCTACCTACTTGCCAGTAGTCCATAAAAGGGGAATTTTCCTTTGATCTCATCTTGTGCCCAAGGTACCAACACAGGACATGCTAGTCTCATGCAAGTTTCAACCACCCTTCTGAGCTGAGCTCATGATCAAATGATTCCTTTGAAGCAGTTTTTCTGCAGTTGGTTTTCCCTTCTCTTGCCAGTCTTAGGAGTGTAGAGAAAAGTCAGTAAAAGACCCAATGGGGATGTCCTGGTACCTTTCTTTGTGTCTGCTTTTTCCTACTTATGTTCTTGCCTATATAACATAGGGGCTTCTTGGGAGGAAGTCTTTGATGTACACAGCATCCAGAACAAAATGGATAATAGTGTGACATAAACTAAATTTTAATAAAAGTTACAGCTGTCACCTCTGACTCAGTAGTGACCATGGCATGTTGCTGGGACTGTGTCAGCATGTTTCCACTATACTCTTGCCTTCTTGTTGTCCAGACTTCTTCTCTTGGCCATAACAAGAGGTAGACTCCTGCCAAGGATGTACCAGCCCTGATAAAAGAAACTGTAAGAACAGCTTTGAAAGATGGGCATCTTTGTTTTCCTGTGGACTTGTCTTGCCTTTAGTTCAGCAACTTCCCCTTCCTCTGGTGTTATTTAGCTTGATATTAAATGCATTTGCACTTCTCCAGTGCTTTAAGATCTCCCTGTCCTCCTAACACTACTCATTGTACCTGCAAAAGTCCAGATAAATTGGTCCCTTCCTCTGCCTGGGGCTCTATCAGCCCTTTCTGGTTTCTGTTTTCTTGCAGTCTTTCACAGAATCATAGAATGCCAGGTTGGAGGGGACCTCAGGGATCATCTGGTCCAACCTTCTTAGGTGATATGTAATTTAAATGAGATGGCCCAGCACCCTGTCAAGCTGAGCCTTAGAAGTGTCCAATGTAGAGGAATCTACCACTTCCCTGGGGAGGTTATTCCAATGTTTAACTGTTCTCATGATGAAGAACTTTCTTCTGGAATCCAATCATAATCTCCTCAGGAGCAATTTATACCCATTACCCTTTGTCTTTTCCACGTGACTCCTTGTAAAAAGGGAGTCTCCATCCTCTTGGTAGACACCCTTTATGTACTGGTACACAGTAACAAGGTCTCCCCTAAGGCTTCTCCTCTCAAGGCTGAACAAACCCAGTTCTCTCAGCCTTACTTCGTATGGTCAGTTTCCCAGTCCTCTGATCTTCTTAGTGCCCCTTCCCTGGACCCTCTCCAGCCTGTCTGCATCTTTTTTGTACAGCAGGAACCAAAACTGAACACAGTACTCCAGGTGTGGCCAGACAAGCCCTGAGTAGAGTGGGATAATGACTTTGTCTCTGCTGGTGATGCCCTCAGCATCCTGTTGGCTTTATTTGCTGCTACAGCACACTGTTCACTGATACTGAGCCTGTTGTCTACCAAGAGTCCCCAAGTACTTCTCCAGAGAGCTGCTCTCCAGCCAGGTGGAATCCGGTCTGAGCTGCACTCCGGGGTTATGTATTTCCAGGTGCAAGACCTTACACTTATCTCCATTGAACTTCATAAGGTTCCTGCTAGCCCTCTCTTCTGGCTTGTCCATGTCTTCCCAGAGGGTAGCTCCTCCCTCTGGAGTATCAACCTCCCTTTTCAGCTTGGTGTCACCTGCAAACTTCATCAGGACACTCTTGATGCCGACATCCAGGTCACTTATGAAGATTTTGAACAGCATTGGGCCCAATATCAGTCCCTGTGGGACTCCGCTTGCGACTGATTGCCAGTTTGAGAAAGAACTATTTACCACTCCCCTCTGGTTACTGGTTTCTTTTGTCCCTTCCTGACAGGTGAATTTATCTTATCTTCTTGCTGGGATTTAGCTCACAAACTTGCCTGTTAAAACAGGAAGAAAAGTAGCTTAGGACCTTTAACCTGTTTTTGTACCAATTTGTACCACCCTACAGGCTGGAACAGAGGACTTTGCAATATCACCTCTTCTTCCTCATGCATTTACATTATTTTTGTCCTGTTTTGTCCCCTTCATCTCAAATCAGAGCTCTCTCTCCAGCAAACAAAACTAGAAGAAAACCAGCACATGACTAAATTTGTGAAAAAACCACGGCAGTTGGGTGCAGGCCACCTGCAATTATTTATTCCCTCCTCGAATGCCAGCCACAGGGCATCCGGAGAATGTTACATGGGTTCCCTTAGCTGTTTTTTACCTATCTGTGAAGCAGGGCAGCAATATTTTCTACATCACCAGCATGTCATGTCACCAGCTTGCTCTGAGACCCTCGTTATTTAAAGTAGTATAAGCAGAATAGTGCCTTTTGTAGTGCCTGTACAGCTTTTTTTTTATTCAGCCTGGATGCAGAGCCCGCTCTAATGAAAAAGGTGGAAAAAAGAAAACGGGAGGACATGCTGCCCTCTTGAGGTGCCTGCCTGTAACTCCTTGACAAGGGGGAAAAAAGGGCATTTTAGGGAAGTGCCAGGTAGTGATGCCGAGAAACCACCAACGCGGAGAGGAGGAGGTCTTGGAGGAGGAGGAGGCACAGAACAGAAATGGATACATTATGGATACATTACTCTCTGGACCAGTATTTTGCCACTTTATCCCAAGCAGCAGCGCCACATGGAATAACAAATGAATTTCTACAGTGCAGATCCTTCTAAGCTACGTGTTGTAAAATGATCCTCAGGAAAATGGTGCTATTTGGCAACAGCTCAGTTAAATGAGGTTTTTCCCTCTAAAGGAAAATTCTCATCATCAGAAAAACGAGCAATTTCCTGCCAGGGGTCCAAGGGACCATCTTCTGCAGCTGAAAGGGCAGGAGGAAAATTGCAGATGCAGAGATTTCTCTGCCCTGGATGTGATTATCTTTTGTTCTACTGGGCTGGGGGACTCGAGGGTAAGAATGTTTTAACAGGCTGTAAAAGGCTATAAGAGAATCCTGGTGGGAGTCTGAACTGCATCCATGGTGTGATCATTTACTGGTTCCCTGGTTTCTCCCAGATCTGATCCACATTGGGAGGTTTTCCCCAAATAGTTACTTGCTTTGCTGTGCTTCCTGTTGTGCTTTGATCAAGATTACTGAGTGCAAGATGGCCCTCCCATTGTGTTTGACTGAGCCAAGTATTAACCTTTGTGCCAAGATGTCGTATTCCTGTTGCGTGTCATCCCCAAACCACTCTGATATTGTTGGTTTCTGAATACAAATATTCCTAAACTTCTCCAAGTCAGGCATCATGAAGACCAGGACTAACATTTATTTCTATTATCCCACCTGAGAAGCATGAGTTTTGGGGAAACTAGCTCAGTTGTCCAAATAATAAGTTCTCTGGCTAGAGTTTGCCATAGACACAGATAGCTGTCATCAAGTTTCGAGTTTCCCTTACTGTCAGATGAGCACTTCAGGCCCATAATGCCATGAGAGCATGAAGTGCCATTGACCTCCATCCTGACCACAGGTTTATCCCTAACCATGTGACTGGGATGCTCAATGTCTTCATAGAACCATAGAATCTTCCGGTTGGAAAAGACCTTTGAGATCGTCGAGTCCAACTGCACCCATCTTCTGCTAAACCACGTCCCTCAAAAACTCATCTATCCTTTTTTTAAATACCTCCAGGGATGGTGAGTCAACCACCTCCCTGGGCAGATGTTCCAGTGCCTGACCACTCTTTTAGTAAAGAAATTCTTCCTAATATTCAGTCTGAACCTCCCCTGACGCAACTCATGGCCATTTCCCCTTGTCCTGTCACCTGTCACTTGAGAGAAGAGATCAACACTCGCTCTGCCACAGCCTCCTTTCAGGCAGCCATAGACAGTGATGAGGTCTCCCCTCAGCCTCCTCTTCTCCAAACTAAACAACCCCAGTTCCCTCAGCCACTCCTCATAGGACTTGTTCTCCAGCCCCTTCACCAGCCTTGTTGCCCTTCTCTGGATGCGCTCCAACACCTCAATGTCCTTCTTGTAGTGAGGGGCCCAGAACTGACCCCAGCACTCGAGGTGTGGTCTCACCAGTGCCGAGTACAGGGGCACCATCACCTCCCTTGTCCTGCTGGCCACACTGGTTTTGATATAGGTCAAGATGCCATTGGCCCTCTTGGCCACACTGCTGGCTCATGTTCAGCCGGTGTCAACCAACACCCCCAGGTCCTTCTCCTCCAGGCAGCTCTCCAGCCATTCTTCCCCAAGCCTGTAACGCTGCATGGGGTTGTTGTGTCCCAAGTGCAGGACTCAGCATTTGGTCTTGTTAAACCTCATCCCGTTGGTCTCAGCCCATTGATCCAGCCTGTCCAGATCTCTTTGCAGAGCCTCCCTTCCTTCAAGCAGATCCACACTGCCACCCAGCTTGGTGTCATTCAAAAACTTGCTAAGGGTGCACTCGATCCCTTCGTCCAGGTCATTAATAAAGATATTGAACAGGTCTGGACCCAGCCCTGAACCCTGGGGAACACCACTCGTGATCGGCCTCCAACTGGATTTAACTCCATTTACCACCACCTTCTGGGCCCGGCCATCCAGCCAGTTTTTCTCCCAGCAGAGGCTGTGCCTGTCCAGGCCAAGGGCAGCCGGTTTCTCAATCAGAATGCTGTGAGAAATGGTGTGAAAGGCTTTACAAAAGTCCAGGTACACCACATCCACAGCCTTTCTCTCATCCATTAACCGGGTAACCTTGTCACAGAAGGAGATCAGGTTGGTCTGGCAGGACCTACCTTTCATAAACCCATGTTGACTGGGTCTGATCACCTCGATGTCCTGTATGCGCTGTGTGATAGCACTCAATATCATCTGCTCCATGACCCTCCCCGGTACCGAGGTCAAGCTGACAGGCCTGTTATTCCCCGGATCCTCCCTCTGACCCTTCTTGTAAATGGGAGTTACATTTGCCAGTCTCCAGTCGAGTGGCATTTCCCCAGTCAGTCAGGACTGTTGATAGATGAGGGAAAAAGGTTTGGCAAGGACCTCCACCAGCTCCCTTAATATCCTTGGGTGTATCCCATCTGGCCCCATAGACTTGTGGGTGTCTGATTAGCCCAGCAGGTCTTTAACCAAGTGTTCTTGGAACATTGAGGGTTCCTCTTCACAGTTTCCTGGCTCAGGAGGCTTGGAGCCCAGAGAACATCCTTCCTATTAAAGACCGAAGCAAAGAAGGCATTAAGTACCTCTGCCTTGTCCTCATCCTTTGTTACTATCGATCCGCTTGCATCCAGTAGAGGAGGGGGATTCTCCTTGGTCCTCCTGTTGTTGTTAATATACTTGAAGTAACATTTCTTATTGTCTGTCACTGAACTGGCCAGTTGAAGTTCCAGTTGGCCTTTAGCCCTTCTAATTTTTTGCCTACATGATCTCACCTGCTCCTTGTAGTCCTCCTGGGAAGCCTGTCCCCTCTTCCAAAGCTCATATATTTTTCCTCTTTTTCCTGAGACCAACACAGAGCTCTCTGTCAAGCCAAGCTGGCCTCTTCCCCGCCAACTCATTTTACAGCACATGGGAATGTCCTGCTCTTGTGCTGCCAGAATTTCCTTCTTGAGGAGCATCCAGCCCTCTTGGGCTCCTTTGTCATTTAGAACCGTCTCCCACTGGACTTTACCAAGCAGCCTTCTAAACAGTTTGAATTCTGCCCTCCAGAAGTCCAAGGTGACAGTTCTGCTGACCCCCCTCCTTACTCCTCCAAGAACTGAGAATTCTGTCATCTCGTGATCACTGTTCCCCAGGCATCCTCCAACAGTCACCTCCCCCACAAGGCCCTCTCTGTTCACAAACAGCAGATCCAGTGGGGCGCCTTGAGACACATCTTGCTCAATGAACTAACGGGAGGGTTAGGAAATAGCATACAGCATTTGGCCTTGATTTATGGTCCACTGGAATCAGAAAGGATCTTCTGGTTGATTTAAATGGGCTTTCAATGTAGTCTCCAGTGAGAGTGAGTGACTGGTGCTCACTACTTTGGGGTGGATAGGTGTGATGGACCCCATGTACAAAAAGATCACTGAAGTGCTTTGGTGTGGATGGCCCTGTGCAGATTCACTGTCTTGTGAGCACGCAGAAACTGTAACTGATTTAATTTCTCTGACGTAAAAGATAGCTTCAGTGGCTGATCTGAGGTTGTAGAATTACTTTCAAAGCAAAGGAGCTGCTTGTTGTCAGTTCCCTCTTCAGAGCAATTGCTTGTTTTCCTTTGAAGTTAGGTATGTGGAAAATTTATATTAAAGAATAATGATCCCAAAGGAAAACAGCATTTGAGCTATTTCCATGCCATACACCTAAGCTATCAGAAGTTAACATTTCAGCTCAATGTATGATCTTATAACAGTTTTTCTAATTTATTTTCCAACTCCTATAGTTAAAAGAAAAAACAGCACAGAAGATGTAGACATGTTGTGAACAGTTCAAGAAACAACTTCAACAGTACACGAAGCATGTATGCTAGGACAGGGAGTTCCAGAGGTGGCCCACTTTTACCAGCACACCTCTAGGACAGTCCCCAGAAAGATCAACATTGTAGTACATAAACCAAGAATTGTAATACTTGTATCTGGTGTAATCACAAAGCAGTGTGTACTGCTATGGCCTTCTCCTAAAACCAACCAAAAACTCTGGGAAATAACTCTTAGAAAATACTATTTCTTATCCCAAGCTGATTAGTCTTCTTTTCTTATTTTTATTTTCTGCTGTGCCTTTTAATTCATCATCTATATGGTTGTATGGTTTGATACATCAGCTCACTGACAAATTTCACTTTGTATCTGATCCAAAATAACATTTTCCAAACTGTTGTAACAGCAATTCAGAGGGCAAAATAGCACCTTGCCAAGCCTTGTTAAGCAGGATGCAAGCACTTCCTCACTCAAAGCTCATATATAGTCCCCACAAAGCCAAAACCTCATGTGTTTAATGTAGATGTGTCTCTGAGTAAACACTGGCTGCTCATGACTTTAATCCCAAAGGCCATTTAGAGGAGGCCTTTTAAAACATCTTCTTTCCAAACTATCTTGGCCTGATTCCGCCTTGCTTGTGAAACCTGGGAAGATCACAGCACGACTTCGCGTGGCAGCAATTCTCTTTTACCACACTCAAAACAGAATGCATCAAGAAACAGCTCATCTTGTTTCCAAACCAATAAGTCTTTGTGAGGTTCTTTGAACATTTGTCAAACTTGTTAACCTTTTTCTGGTCGTCTTTCTTTTTGGCCACAGTGATGAGGTAATAACATCCTTCTGAAGGCAGTTTTTACAGCCCCCTGCCACTTGACACCCCCCCCCCCCCCCCAGCTCTTTTGGACAATAAGCTTTTGTTTGGGTTTTTCAACAAGCTAATTCAAACAACTGCTAAACTAACTGACAAACATTTTGCAGGAGTAAACATGCTGAACTATCTTTTCCAAAGAAAAATATCAGGTCCACGTACTCAGGTTATGCTCTAACCAGTGGGTGAGACTCCTGCAGCAAAACTTGGAATATCCCCAAAGTATCTTAGATCCATACATCCATCATTCCCCAGAAGTAAGGCAAATAACAACAGATTTTAAAGGCAGCATTAAAAAGAAATGGATTTAGTAACAAAAAAAACCCTTCCTAGGATAGTTAGAAGGTTGGAAAGATTGGAACAGATTGAATCCATCACAGGTTGGTGAGAAAAGGCTGAAAAAAAGGTTTATTAGGGCTAACTCAGGTATTATTATTGTTGTGGCATTCATCGCTAAACTGAGTTACATCATGATGTGTTGGCCATTCGGTGAACCTCATTCCAAGCCAGCATGACTTGATGAGGGGTTATTTTGCAAACTCTCACCATAAACTTGATCAAAACCCCAGCAAAGATGCTTAAATGTAATCCATTGACTTCAGTGGATTTAAGATCAGTTTATCTTGTTTGGATGACGTCAGTCTACCAACATGTTGCTTAAGCTACTCAGAAAACAAACAGCAAAACAAACAGCACTCTTTCCCCCAACCATAATGTTTTAGTATATTGAAGGATTCAAAGAAATAATACACACATGTTGAAAGCAATATGGTTTAAAGCAATAAGTGTTTTCCCAGAAATTAGATCTGTTTTATGGGTTGTTGATCCATATTTTGCAATTGTGCTGTGAAGGCTCTAAAATAGGAAGAGCCTAGGTGACAAATGCTGAAGTCCACGTAACAAAATCTACTCAGTGCCTAAACAAATTACTGAAATGACCAAAATTACCAATTACTTCTTCTACAACCTAGTTGGTATGCGAATAAAGCTGTTTCGTAAAGGTTGATGTGGGCATCACCTTGTTCTGAGATAGTGCTGCTATTCTCCTTCATGACTATCTCATTTAAAATGTATTTTTTCTCCTATCTTATTTAAAATATATATTTGAGCATACTATAATAATATATTATATATATAATATATATCTGAGCACATTTTTCTGAATATCTTCATGTAAACCTGTACTTTTACAGTACCAACTCGTATCTTAATGGCTCTTCAGCTGATGCTCACAGACATGTGCTGCTTTTAATTCAAATCCAAGGGCCATGATAGCAAGAAGATCTGACCTTTATTGCACTTTTCACTAGGAGTCTCTGATGCATTGCATAGAATGTCTTAGGTAGCTGCAGGTGTCTTATAGTAGTTTAAAACTGCCTCTGGGGACAGAGCAAAAATATTTGCTTCCTAGAAATACAGACACTCAGAAATACCTCGGACATGAAAGAGTCCAGGGTTTAGCACCCATAAACCCAATCTCTTACGTTAGTCTCTGTTGTTTGAGATTGATCTCTCCGAAGGCAAAGCTAAACAAGATCTTTTAACCTCACATCTGTGGCTGTAAATTACATTATGTAATAATAATTCAGTGGCGAAACTTAAGCTTTTTCCTTTTCTTTAAATAGCTCACAAACTTAAAATATTTAGCTTTGTGTCTGGAATCCTTCCATCCATCGGTGAAGCATGTTTGCTCATTTGAGTGATTCTGCAATGATCTCAAACCCCAATGGGAAGCATATTTGACCCAATGCATGGCAGAAATTGGAATTACCACTAGCCACAAGACTACTGTTTCGTTTCCCAATGCTTCTAGCATGCCCAAACTTGCAATAAAGTCTATTAAATAACCTCTGTAATGACCTGCAGGCAGTGTTTCTCCACCACATGCCATTTGAAAGGACAATAGCCCATGTGTCTCAAATTCAATGCCACCGAGCAAAAAGAGCACTGATATACTACTGATCCAAGAAATGGCATGTAGATTTTCAAACAGTATTTCTCACAGTTTCTGAGGGGTATTTAATCCAGCATTGTCCAGTGGTTTTTTATTTTTTTGAAAAAAATGCTTTATTCTTTAAGATAGTTTACCCTATTTTGTTAAAATCACATTTTGATATTCTGTTACTTATAATTTTAATTATTTTCTAGCCTTGCTTTACAAAAAAAATATCCAGAAGAAACTGTTTCTGGCTTTACATAAGGTCAAAGTGAGGAGCTTCTGGTGCGTTTAGGCCACATGAGAAAACACGAGACATTCAGTAATCAGATGATGCTTTTGAAAACTCCTTTTTTACTATTTGCCTGCAGGATTCACTTTGAGAAAACTGAAGCTCGTAGAATCATAGAATCACAGAATGGTTTGGGCTGGAAGGGACCTTTAAAGGTCATCTAGTCCAACACTCCTGCCATATACAGGGACATTTTCAGCCAAATTAGGTTGCTCAGAGGCTCATCCAACCCCTTGAACTTTTCCAGGGAGGTGGCATCCACAACTTCTCTGGGCAAACAGTGCCAGTGTTTCACCACCCTCACAAGAAAGAACTTGTTTCTTATATTTAATCTAAATCAACTCTCTTTCATCTTAAAACCATTACCTCTCGTCCTATCATCTCTACACTCTCTGATAAAGAGTCCCTCCACATCTTCTCTGTAGGCCACTTCTAAGTACTGGAAGGCTGCAGCAAGGTCTCCCCAGAGCCTTCTCTTCTCTAGGCTGAACAACCCTAACTCTCTTAGTCTTTCCTCACAGGAGAGGTGTTTCCAGCACTCTAACCATTTTTGTGGACCTCCTCCGTACCTGCTCCAACAGAGTCGTGTCTTTCCTGTTCTGAGGATCACAGAGCTGATTGCAGTACTCCAGGTGGAAGTAGAGGGAGTAGTGGAGCAGAATTACTTCAGTTGATCTGCTGGCCACGCTGCTTTTAATGCAGCCCAGGATACTTTGGCCTTCTGGACTGCAAGCACACTTTGTCAGGTCATGTACAGCTTTTCACACAAAGAGTACCCCAAGTCCTTCTCTGTAGTGCTGCTCTCAACCTCTTTATCCTCAGCCTGTGTGGATACCGGGGGTTGCCTTGAAACAGGTGCAGGACTTTGCACTTGGCCTTGTTGAACCTCATGAAGTTTACAGAAGTCCACCTCTTTAGCCTGTCCAGGTCCCTCTGGATGTCATCCCTTCCCATTAGAGTATCAATCACAGCACTGAACTTGGGCAGATGGGCAGTTCATGGTAGTGGAAGCACTGTGTGCATCCACTCACTTGCTGTAGCTGCAGGAATTTTATCTTTTATGATAATCAGCTGCAGGAATTTCATCTTTTATGATAATCAGCCACAGGAACATCCACTGGGATGCAATAAAGGCCATGCTGTGATCTTCAAAATGAGGCAGACAAATAATGCTGTCTTTTTTATGTGGTTAAAAAGATTAAATGACAATTTCCTTGGGCATCAGCAAATTGCATAGGGTCCCATGTGATACCACATATACAGCTGAGATTGGCAATACCGCTCCGGCACTACTGGTCCAAGTGCATGTTCATAAACCAGGGATAAAAGAAGCCACTTCTTGGCTGCAGCTTGCAAATACTCTGCTTAAAACAATCCACCAGTTCTTATTAATAAACTCATTATTTTAAGCCCCAAAGGGATGATTATTTTGTTTGAATTCAGACACAATTTGGGTTATTAAATGATTCTCGTGTTGAAAAGTCACTGTAGTGAACTATGCAAGGGATGGACTTAATCCCTCAAAACTGATGAAAATCAAATGTAAAACTGAAACCTTATCCCTAGAAACTCCTCATTTTATAATGCTCGTGCAAACAGTTCCTTGTCATGTTAAGATACCAAAAAGCAAGGATGAAATTTAGAATATGAGGCCAAAATCTTAGCTAGCATGAGCTGGAAATCTGCAGGGACTTCCTTGAAACTATATCAGTTCCACTGCTATAAAATCATTAATAAATTAACGTGGGATTTGGAGTCATATCTGAATTTTCCTCTGGGGGAAATTTTGCTTTTCTGTCCCTGAATTACGGGTTAGAGCTCTTGATCTACATTAAGCAGCAAATTAAATCCAATCTCCATATAAAGGGCATGCAGGCTGCTATATTAAGTAACTTATTTGAATTTTCTGAACCTTGGTATTTTAAGAAAATTTTGAAATAGCCACCTGTGCCTGTGGAAATGAAGAAAAATTGGAAAATCCTGGTACGGTCATATGAGCTTTAAATTCATCAAATTGGCATGTTAGTCACAGAAAAGTCATATATTATCTAATAATTGATATTTTTTTGTTTTAAATACTTTGATGTTTCAGGCAAACAAGCAGTGGCATCTTCACACTATTTCCATAAACTGTTTTTAGTGATTTATCTCTAGGAATAATGGTTTTTACAACTGTCATCCTCTCTGATTTTGTGTATAATTCTGAGCTAGATTTAGTTTTGCTCACTGGAGGAAGCATGTCTAAAGATTTTCAGATTCATAATGCATTCCCAAATCTCTTGATTTTATGATCATTTTTGTCATTCCAAGTGCATTTTTCACACCTTGGGCAAAAAAATGCTCTCACATTTCATCTTTAAAACCAAGTTTCGATCCTCCAAGGGGACGATGGAAAGTTCAAAAGGAAGGAGCAGATGTATTATAATGAACCAGAAACCAGGAGGTGAATCAAACTGATATAACAAGTCCAAAATTACTATGTTCGAACCTCTTGATCGCCACAATGTGGCTCAGGAGTCTGCATGCTTGAAAACAGGGCGCTTTGCTATTGGAAATACTAAAATAGTATGGGTTTTTTTTTTTCATGAGAAGAAAAATGGAGATGCTCTCATTCCAAAAAAAGGCACTGTGTTGAAATAACTTGTAATCAGTGACAGCAACATCCAGAACTCAAACAGAATTGTAGGCTCACAATGCCCGAAACTTAAGCTTGAGGTAAATAATTTTTTAAGATACCACACACAGAATCACACAACTTCGTAATAAAAGTCCATTCTCACATGTCCCTCTGTGTGAGAAATGGGGAATTACTGAGCGGGAGAGTTTGGTAGCTCTATTTTCCACTCCTAGGAAGTACTTCGGAGAAAGACAAACCGTGGTGAGTGGCTGCAAGGGAAGAAGGGGGAAGAAAGAGGGTGACTTCTGCAAGGATGGCCATCAAACTGCAGAAGACTTGACTTTCCATTCCACTTTTCATTAAGCTTCCTCTTTTTTTTTTATTTTTAAGGAGTTCACCATTGAATATCCAAGACCAAAATGCATGCTGAAGGCATGAATACTGCAAACCCTTGAGTAATGCAGAAGAATGAAGGCTTGCTGGGCTTCCAGCAGGGAAGTTCTCTGTGGTGTGGGAGCTGCATGGGGCCGAGGGCAAGGAGAGAAGAGGCAGAGGAGGGCAAGAGGACAGGAGGGAAGGAGAACAGGAGGAGGAGGACAGGACTTGCCAGCACTGCACATCACACTCAACCCTTCCAGAGCCACCTTGCCTGGTGGGAACAGGCATTTCCAGTGTCGCTGCTGGGGTGGCGGGACGGGCGTTCCCAGTGGTGTGGAGACCGGTGTTTCCACACAGACTGTGCTGGTCCCTGGCAGTGAGATGGGGACAAGCATCTCCAGTGCAGCCGCCTACACCAGCCAGGGACTTCAGGGCACCATGGAGATGAATGGCCCCAGTAGGGCGTGGGGACAGGACTGGCGTTCCCAGTGCTGCGTGGTATGTAGGCATGGTGCCACCCCTGTGGGGATGGTCCTTCTGGCCAGGATGGATCTGTCCTGGGTGACGTGTGATGTCAGTTGCTGCTGGGGAGATTGGAGTGTTGGGTCCTGGTGTGCATTGGCATTAAGGTTGGCATGATATGGGGTGACACCATGTGGTGTGCTGTGGGGTGGGTTGGGGTGATTTGGTAAGCCTGAGCATTACGTGAGGTGGGACGGAGTAAGGTGGGATGGGTCAACTTGATGTGGTGTGGGTTAGTGTCATGTGAAGTGGGTTGGCATCATGTGGGGTGAGTGGGTGTGGTGTGGACTGGGATTGTTAGAGAAGGGTGAACATTATGTGGAGTGCGACTGTACGTAAGATGGGATGGGTTTTCTTGATGTGGGGTGGGTTGGCATGATGTTGAGTTTGGGGCAGGTTGGTCTGTTATGGGGCAGGTTGGGATAATGTGGGGAGCATAACATGATGTGGAGCAGGTTGGCCTCATGTGGAGCAGATTGGTGTGACGTGAGGCCTGATGTGGGGCAGGCTAGGAATGTGGGGCAGGTTTGTGTGACATGGGGCAGCCTGGTGTGATGTGGGGCAGGCTGCTGTGATGTGGGGCAAGTTGGTGTGATGTGGAGTAAGTTGGTGTGATTGTGGGGCAGGTTGCTGTGATGTGGGGCAGGTGGATGTGATGTGGGGCAGGTGGATGTGATGTGGGGCAGGTGGATGCGACATTGGGCTGGCTGGCCTATCGGCAGGGCAGGTTGTCCAGATGTGGGGTAGGCTGAGCCAGATGTGGGGCAGGCTGGCGTGTCATCAGGGACCAGCCGAGGTCCTGCCTCACTCGGGACCCCTCCCTCCCCGATCGCGGCACCTCCCGCCCCCCAGCAGCGCCCGGGCCGCGGCGGGGCCAGGCCGCTCCCCGTTACCATGGCGACAGCGCCCTCCCCTTGGCCCCCTCCACCCCCCCACCCAAATATTTTTGTCCCCCCACGTGATGAAAACAGCTCCCCGCGCACGTGACGGAGGACGAAGGTTGTCAATCAAACCCGACTTTAGCCAATCATCAGCCGCGTTTGCGGGCATCGTCCCGCCTTCCGGAAGTCGGCGCTCCAATCGGCGGTGGCTCCCGTTCCAGCCGGTTGACAGAGGCCGTGAGAGGGGCGTTGATTGGCATTTCTTATAGCCAATGACAACTCAAGATTGCGAACGAGTGCCCGCCCCGATGCAGGGAGGACCAATAAGAGAGCGGAACTCTCCTTCCGTCCCGCCCCCTGACGCCCGCCCCCCAGCACTGCGGTAATATGGCTCCGTAGCGCGCGGCCCGCGCCGGTGCTGCTGCCGCCATTAACCCCTGCGTGCCCGGCGGCGACAGAGGGGGAGAGCGGGGCTCAGGCGCGGGCGCGGCAGCCGCTGCCCGGCGGTGGTCAAGCGGTGAGGATGAGCTCGGTCGCCGGCCCCGTCGCCTTGCCCCCGGGCTCCGCCACACGGGCCTTGCATGTGGAGCTGCCGTCGCAGCAGGTACGGCGACCTCGGGCGGGGGGAGAGGGGGCGCTGCTCCCACAGGTGTTGGAGTATCCTGGGGCGAACGGGATGCTCCCTCAGGTGTGGGGTATGCTTGGGCGAGTAGGGGTGCTCCTTGAGATGGGAGGTATCTTGGGGTGAACGGGCTTGCTCCCTGGGGTGTGGGGTACCCGGGGATCAAGAGGGGTGCTCCTTGAGGTGGGGAGTACTCGCAGGTGAAGAGGTTTGCTCCCCAAGGTGTGGGATACCCTGAGATGACAGTAGGTGCTTCCCTGAGGTGTAGGGTGGCTACCCCGTGTGTGGGTGCTCTCTGAGGTGAAGTGGGTGTGTTCCCCGAGGTGTGTAATACCCTGCAGTGAAGGGGGGATCTCCCTGAGGTGTGGGGTACCCTGAGTTGAAGGGCGCGTGCTCCCCGAGGTGAGGGTGTTTGCTCTGTGAGGTGGGGAGGTACCATGAGGTGAAAGGAGGTGCGCTTCGAGGTGAAGGGGGCAATGCTCCCTCAGGTGTGGGGGTGCTCCCCAAAGTGTGGGGTACTCTGAGGTGGCAGTGGGTGCTCACTGACGTGTGTGGGTGCTCTCTGAGGTGAAGTAGGTGTGCTCCTCGAGGTGTGTAATACACTGCAGTAAAGGGGATTGCTCCCTGAGGTGGGGAGTATCCCGAGGTGAAGGAGGGATGCTCCCCGAGGTGTGGGGTACCTTGGGGCGAAGGAGGAGTGCTCTC
The DNA here is from genome assembly GCA_033558185.1 of Dromococcyx pavoninus. Taxonomy (NCBI): domain Eukaryota; kingdom Metazoa; phylum Chordata; class Aves; order Cuculiformes; family Neomorphidae; genus Dromococcyx; species Dromococcyx pavoninus. The sequence goes on along the minus strand of JAUMJL010000286.1, from coordinate 1,338,517 downwards.
CGAGTTGTGGGGTATTCTGAGTTGAAGGGGAGTGCTTCCCGAGGTTTGGGATGACCTAAATTGAAGAAAGGGTGGGGTGTTTCCTGAGGTGTGCGGTGCCCTGGGGTCCCTTTCTTCATGGGGGCAGGGGTCTGTGCCCTTCTTCTGGCAGTACTGGAGAGTCAGGGAGGGCGGGCGATTCCGTCTCCCTGAGAGGCTGCTTCAGCATCCGTAGAGGTGCTGGGTGCAAACTGAAACTGGGAGATGCAGCACAGATAACACCTGGAAAAAGTGGCTTTACACTTGGGTACCTGATGGGGTAGGAGCAGCTGGGGTGCCCTCTCCTCTCCTGCTATGTCTCTTAAGAGGGTGGGGGGGTGAGCATGCATAAAATGGACACTGTATTCTGAAAAGTGGTAAAATGTTCCCTCCCCATCATATCCTTCCTTTGGCTAACTCTGTTTTTCCTGTTTGGTGATAGCTGGCTTTTGGTTTACTGGGCAACTGTCCCACATTTTAATTTTGGAGAGCAGTAGGAGCAAGGTTAAGTGAGGAACTCTAGGCTCTGAATGAGGGTTTAGCAATCTGTATCAAACTAAGTCTGTGCCCTTTCCCCCCTTGCATGCGGTGGTGTTTATTGTACGGATCCTATTAACTTTAGTAGTCATGGAGAGGGAAATAATTACTTAGTGCAGACATGCTTTTCTTTAGAAATACTGTAAGATGTGAGACTGCACTGGAGTTTGTTCCTTGCCTTGGTACAGTCAGCATTACTAAGAAGTAGAAATACATCCCAATTTTCTTGAACTACATACTTCCAGATGTGAGAATGAAGAGTTGCTAGAGAAGAATCAATAAATGTCAACTTGTGATGAAGGTACAACTCTCCTTGGATAAATGTGATTTACCAGGCATTCGCTTAGGGGCAAAGGGAGGGAATGACTTCTGGTCACCAGAGCCTTGCAACTATGGGCTCTAATTTGAAAAAAAGTGCTTATTCTAAAATGTGGGTGTGTTTTGTTAATGAACATAAACACGAGCACTGCATTGGATGAACTTCACAGGGAGCTGTGGATCCTTCAGGAGATCAAGGATGAGGAGATCCTCTTCCTGATGAATTTTTGGTTTTATTCTTTCCAAGGCTTGTGCAAGAACCAAGTGAATGCTGTAGGGAGAAGCCTTAGTTATTAGTCATTGGACTTCATTTGTGAAAGCGAGAGCAAAACATAATCCTTTTTCCTAGGAGCAGAAGCTTTTGTAGGAGTTTGTAAGAGCAGGAACTGAATCACCAATTATAGGATGGTCCAGTCAAATAAATAGTTTAAGTTACGTGGGATGCTTGTATGGGTGCTGAAAAAATGTTAATTGTAGCAAGTGTAAGTCTAAGCAATTGTTTTGCTGTGTGCTGTGCAAATATAAGGACCATGTACTGAGGTATCTGTGTGCTGTGTCAGTGCTTTCAGTCAAATCAAGGAGCTTTGAAACTACAGTTGGATATGCTGATAACAGATCATTCTCTTTAGCTGTATCATCTGAATTTAAGAGTCTGTTACTGAATTGCAAGATACTTTACCTTGAAGAGACTGTCACCCTGGAGGTATTTTACTGCAGAATCATGAAAAAGAATGGGAAAGGCATTTTGGTCTCTTGAACTGCTTCTGTAATACAGAAATCTGGCTGATCTGACTGTAGTGCTACTTAACACAAGGTAATTGTTTTCTACCTGCCAATACAGAAATCAGCTTGGTGATTTGTTTTAGTAGACAATTTTCATCCAGTGCTGCATTTTTTGACTGTAAGGATGAGAGGAAGATGGTCTGGATCATATCTATAAATCTCTCTAAAGACCAGATTCTCAAATGTGAGCTTAAGGTGAGTACTTGTAATGACTGAAATGACTTTTTAATTACTCAAATGTTGAAGGTGTAATTTGGGTTTAGTCTAGATTTAATTGTGCCAGTGAAATTCACATTGATTAGAAAACAAAGTTCCTGCTACCGACACACTTGCAGGAATGAAAAGTCATATCCAAAACCTTTTCCCAGGGCAACCAAGCTTGTGCCAGAGTGACTAACCTATTTTTGAACTTGTTTGTTGGTGGCAGGATGACCTGGCTTAAGGAAGGCTTTTGCTGTTGTATTCTACAATTTAAGTGGTAGAAATAGAGAATATGGCTGAAAGGAAATGCATCTGGTTAAGCAGAAAATTGCAATTTGTATCTCAAGTAATTGTGCCAGGATGTTGTTTTCTTTTGCTGGAAGAGTGAGTCTAACAGAAGTGAAAATGTGTCACCTTAAAAGCAGAGATTCTTTAGCATTATATCTTCTTAGTTGGTTGATGCAAGAAAGCCAGGAGGGTCATAATAACTTACTGATTTCTAAATGCTCAAAACAAACTTCTCAGTCTTGTCATTATAAGCAATTCAAAGTAATGAAGGGGTAGGGGTGGCAAATTTTCAGGCTTATAAGTTATAAATGGAAGAAGTTGTACAAAAAAGTGTAGTCTTAACCTAGAGAGCTGTTCACGCAGCAGTCAAATGATCTGTTAAGTGTTACTGTACTAATTGCTGACCAAAACAGATGTCGTGTGATTGGCTATAGATGGGAAAGCACGTCTTCATGGACTCCAGAGCCAATGCCTCCTGCACTTCAAACTACTTGCTGAAATTGAGAAGCTTTTATTACCAATTCCAACATTAGAGAGTCTGAGGCTTTTAATGAGTGATGAGATAGTATTTGCAGACCTGCAAGCTTGAACTTCAGGTGCATGTACTGTTGTACAATCAGCTATACTGATGCACAGTTTATAGTGAGTGATGAGGGAGTTTTAAGGAAGAAAAAGAACCAATACTTTTTAAAAAACAAATGTTTTTGTCAGTTGGTGTTTCAAGGCATTCATTCAGATCCGTGTCCATAGATTGAAGCATCCCCTTGTCTAGATTGCCCACCAGGGCATGAATAAACTATAGGTTTAACTGATTTTGGTGTTGGGTGGAGCAGAGGAGGATCCTGCAGAAGACATGGCCAGAACCATTTCAGAAAATGAAAAAAATGTCTTTATTGTGATAAAGATAAATGAAGAAGGAGTAAAATCCAATGTGGATTCCAGTGTAGCAGGTGAGTACTAAGCCATATGTGTAACAGCTTAGGACTTCTGTGTCTTCGTGGATTGTAAAGGGGTATTTCAACAGCTTGTTCCCAAGTGGTTTGACTGTACACCAGCCACAGGGAAAATGCTCGTCAGCCAGTTGCATCTCTGTGACTAGGACTTGCTAGTTGTGAGCTGGAAGGTCTATTCTGCTCGTTTCCACTGGCCTCATTGATGATCAACTGCAAGAAGCTTTTTTTCCAAAGATTGTCTATGACTTACTTCCAAATTAAAGGAGCAAACCAGTACGTGATGTTTAGACTGTAATGGGGAAAAAAAGCTAGATACTATAGATACTAGGGGGTACACTATGAACTGTACACATTTTTTGTTTGCATCAGAGGTTTTAATTCCAGTTCAGTGTCAGTCAATCACATTTTAGTATTCCCTGTGTAGAGTTGTCCAAGGTAGATTTCCAAGATGAGCTCAAAGACTTTAGATGTGTTGTGTGGGAGGATGTATATGAGTGAGTTGGATCTGTTCTGGTGAGTATGGACACGGTGGTAAGAAGAAGGGAAGAGATTAACTGTGCCACTCTGCACTGCTGTGAATAATGTTAGACCAAGATCCAGGTGACCGAGTATCTTTTACGTCTTTCAGTTCATAGATGTCTCCTGTCAGTTTCTGTGGAAAGGAGCAGCAATGAAGTTCAGCCACAGATGTCAGAAGTAGTTGCTCAGGACAGAGCAAACGGTTAGTGAAGCTCTCCAAGGGCACCTTGTAACCTCCTTTCACACTCAAACTGGGATTCAGGAAGAACCAGTTGGAGTTTGATGAATTTTTAGGAGCCTGAAAGCAATGTTTAGTGAATGTGGCTTTGATACTGGCTTAACTATGGGAGCAGTTTAGCTCAAGTAGTGTGGGACAGAGATTTGAGATAAGGGCAGGGGATCTGAACTGGTTCCACAATGAGCCACGTGAGGTTTCCTTGCACTCTTAGCTTCATTGAACTGCAGAGCATCACATTTGGTCATACTCAGTACTGATGCAGACTTGTCAGACTAGAAGCATGTGGGTTTCATGAAACACATATTGACATTTCCAGCGGCTCGGTAAAAGTGTCATGTGGCCAGGCTATGTTTTCTCCCAGCCCATCACTGCTTCATCAGTGGATTTATTCCTGTCCTAAACCTTTTTGGCACGGAAGTGTCCTTTGTTTTGAATACTGAAGATTAACATCTTATTTAGGAACTGAAAAACTTCTTTCAGCTGAAGTCTGGAGCAGACCTCTAAGTGGTAGGAAGAAAATTCTCCAAAATCTGGTTTGAACATGAAACTGTGCTGTAAAATTTACATTCTGTGAGCTGGTTGCTTGTAACAAATGGATTGAATTAAAAGATCTATACTTTTATTCTACAGACCTTCCTATAAAGAAGTGTGAAGTTGCTGATGAGAGCTGCTTATCTCATTGATGGCCATGGAAGTGAATGTTCCATCCATTCTGTAAAATTCCTTGTACAAGAAATTGTTCCATTAAGCCACATTTAAAGAAATGATATATAATAAACATTTATCAGTCTTTGAGCTTCTGGGATTTTAGTAATTACACGAGCTTCAGAAACTTGCATTGCTACTCTATTTGAACCCAGGATGCAAAGGAATGGAGGTAGTGAGTGAAACGAACTTTAAAGCAAAGGATGTTTTTTCTTTTCAAAGTACTTCTGGAAAGAGCTTCCTAGGGAGGAAAAACCCAAGTACTTCGGAAGTGCAGGTCCTTCTGGATTCCAATAATAAATAAAACTGTATGCCAATCCAGTGTAGTCCAGCGGCATGGGTGAATGTTTAGATACTTGAGATGATCCAAGTGACTAGAGATAAAAGCAAGATGAGAAGAATAGGATGGATTAGGTTAGAATTTCATAGTTACTTTCTTTAAAGATGTATGGAACGACTTGGGTCATGTAGCAGAAAGATGTGATTCCAAGTGCGTTGGCAAATGATATTGAGAGGTCTTGTATGTGGGGGAAGTACAGACTGAGGGCTACATTGTACTGTTTTTTTGATTAAAACATTGTGAAAAAAAATCTTTGAAATAGTTTTACATAGCTATTATATATTCCACTGAGTAATACGAAAACAAAGACTGACTTAAATATTTTACTTCCTCTTTCCTACTAAATATGCTGGGGAAAATCAGAATAGCGGATGGAAAGTGTTGTATTTGAATATTGCTTTCACTTCCCTTTGGCATGCACTATCTTGAAACACTGAGTGAAGAGGGAAGTGCTGCTCCAGTAAAATACCACAATGAGAGTGTTGCCCTAGTGATCTTATTCAGTTGTATTCGTGTCCAGCTGTATGTCTGATGTTTGTCGGAGATGGAGGAAATACTTATTAAAGTTATTCTAAAATTGTAATTGTAGCCCAAAAGAATGGCTGTTAATCTGGGGCTGGATTTTTGCTCTCTACTTTTTTTTCTGATAAGGAATGCAGATGTGTTTTGTTGACTGGATGATCTGTCAAAAAGTTAGAGAGAGAATGTTCTGTCAGAAAGCTGTAGTAAGTAATTTTTGATGCTTTATTCAGGAGATGCATGGAGGCTTTGGGAATATTCTTAGTTGAGTGAAGGAAAGACCTTAATAACTGATAAAGACTCATTTCTTATTTATGACGAGAGGCCTGCTGGTCTGACCTTGGCTTGTTATCCAGGAACATGATAAACATTAATATGTTTCAGGTTATTAATAAGCATATGCTGTTTCCTTGTGCAACTTGGTGGATACTTTAAACCAAGTGGTCCTTTAAGGTTGAAAGTGCTTTTGCTTTGATTTTGTTGATGCTTTATTCCATAAGGCCATGTTTACTTTCTCGGCCCTTCTTTCTGAGCATCATCTTGTTTTCCATTGCTTAACTGGTGTTCCCAGGTCATTCCTACAGCTAATATGAGCTAATACTCTCTTACCCAGGGTGACTTAAGAGCTTAAGGGACTTCTCTGAGCTGCAACTGCATTATTAGTGAGGTGGGACTTGCTCCCTGGTGCTCTCTTTTCTACCTCGTGGCATAGTTCCTATGTTGTGTTAAAGAAGCAGTTATAGTTTTGATCTTTCATCTTGGAAGTGAGTAAGTATTTATTTAGACAAACTCATAGGAAAGCATCAACAGGAAAAGATGGTGTTTTCTAGCTGCTGCTTCTTAAAGATCTTGGTCAAATGGGTGGAAAGGCTGGTTATCTAGTTACATGTTATTTGTATCTTTTATAAACACCACCCAGGTGCAGCTTTGTCTAGCCAGTGGTCAGTGCTTGTAAGATTTTTCTTAACCTCAGTTTAGAGCAATTTTTTTAGGGTGTGCTGGCAGTTTTTATTCTTCACAGTTGTGGTGTTTGCCAGCTCGCTTTGGTTTGTCACTCTTGATATTGTAGTGACCACAACCAAACACAGCTGTTGAAACAATGCACAGATAGAACTTTCTTTGAATAAGTCCCTGCATGGGCTTATGATTTTGCCTTTGAGCCCTTCCTGCTAACATTATGTTTAAGTAAATTGTATGTTTTGATTCTTGTTCTGTCACACCTAACCATGTCTTCTGTACCTCTCCTTACCTTATGTTTTAAATAACAGGCTAGTTCAGTCGTTCTGCAGAGGTGAGCACAAATTTTGGCTGTGGAAAGAAGGATAAAGATGCAGAAAATTAGCGAAGTGTTTGAACACTGTGGGCTTGCACTTAGTATCAGTTTTGGTCTTGGTTGTCTTATTGGTTCTAAGCTCTAAAAAAGCACTGTGGACTTCCTACGCATGATTATAATGTACAAGAAGATGTCTTGCTCCTGTTGAACAGTTAGCAGCTGTTTGTCATTGCTCTGAGGCAGGAATGGAGTTCTGAGTCCCTCCTCTATGCAAATTCAGTTATTTAGTGAGGAAAGAGTTTATTGGGCTAGTTAGAAAGAGAGAGGGTGCACAGGTGGGTAGAATGAAGGACTTGGCTACTTTCTAAAAGTAATATATAGCTGTCTTAAACTTTTCAGTTATTATGTAAATAGCTATCTTAATTGTTTTCTGATACTTCTGTTGCTGTTTTAATTGGCATTGAAGGAGCAGATTGTGCCAGAGACTGGCATGTTTTTTTTTTAGATATAACACTGACTTCACATATTGCATGTTTTTAACTCTGGGTTGAGCTAATAAAGGGGTCTTTTGCATTCAAGTAGCTGGAGAATACTTACACCTGTCCATGAGCCATCTCAAATATAGAGATGTTACTTATTCTTCCCCTTTCACTTTCCCCTATGAATTAGGGAGGACTGTGCCTTTTGGACAACACCTTCCATCTGCTGACTGTCCTTGTTGAAACTCCAGTGCACAACAGGAGTAGTTGTGGCAGAGAATGAGTTATTAGAAACCTGTATTGAGCCCTAATGTGTTCATGTGAAAGCTTCATAGGCGTTTTCTGTCTGAAGTGAACCTTTCAAAAGCCTTTCAGATCCCCTTAAGCATAAAGGAAAAGAAGCACCTTGGTTTAAGGAACTGTAAGCTAAAAGATGGTTGTGCATCCCTGAAAACTTTGAGTTGATGTAAGTAGTTTTGATTTTACTTGTGGTCATTTTGTCTGGGAAAATCACACTGAGCAGATTCAATGTGTCTCATTCCTTGAATCAAATCTTCAGGAACATGAGGGAAGAAAGCATTGTATATGTGTATGCTGCATCTTCACAGGAAAAAAATGCAGTTACATTCCAACTATGCATCTTTGAGCTGGTGTTGTCCTCAGGTGTGATTCATACTATAAATTTTGAAAGACTGTTGCCAGAAAGTACCTAAGCCTTAGGAAGTGAGTTTCTAAACGGCAGTTCAATCCCATCTCTTGACATGAGGAAACTGAGATATGAAGGAGGTTCAATTATTATGAGATCTTCAAGTGACTCATTGAACTAATGATGGTTGTGTAGTTTTGAGGGCCTTGCTGTCTTCAAGTGTGTGCTGAAGGGATACTAAAATAGAATTCCAAAAATTCCTTATGGTCTGCCCTACAAAACTGCATATCAAATGCTTCTGCTTTGTTTCTGAAGTAGATCTGAAATCACATGTGGTTTGCTTGAGCTTTCAAAAGCTGAACTGTGGAAAACTGTTTAGTTATAAAATTTCTAAATAAGTCTTCCTAGCAAGTGTGTAAATTGGAGTGCAAGCATTTGCTTGTCTTTCCTGTGGTTTTAGGTAATGGCACATCTGAACAGTATCTGAATTTCCCACTGTATAGAATCATAGAATCATCTGGTTGGAAAAGACCTCTGACATCAAGTCGAACCATACCTGTCCCCTTACTAAACCACGTCCCGAAGAAACTCATCTACCCACCTTTTAAACACCTCCAGGGCTGGCGACTCAACCACCTCCCTGGGTATGTTCCTTTGCTATTAAAGGCTTTGTGTATTGCCCTTCTGTGAGATACGTGTCGTTTTTATAGTGAAGTGTATCAAATTGGAAAACAAAACCGCTTGAAAACATATAAAACTGAATTAAGTATGAATTTTTGTCTACCATTTGAATTCCAGGAACTTAAATCACATGATTGCTACTTAATAGTCACACTGATATGGATAGGTGAAAGCAAGTAGGTAGTGAAAATCCAAGGAAGTAGAAAGTTGTAATAAATAATGAGGTGCAGAGCAGTGCTGTCGTAATAAGTAGTGCTCGTGCTGGCTAAGTACAGTTCAGCTTTTGATAGGTGTTTTTGAGCTAGAGCTTTTATGCTTTTTAAGAAAAAAAACCCCAACCCAGCCTGACTGCTGTGCACTACAAAGCCCTATGTTTTTCTGTGACTTAATTATGACAAGTATTCAGACACCCAAATAGCTGACCTTGCAACCTCAGTTTTAAGTTCGAAACAACTGGATTTGCTGTAGTAACGTTTGTGTTGATAACTAATCGTTGCACCCTGCTTTAATGCTAAAATAGTTGGAAGGATTTTGCTTAAATTCTTTCAGAGCTGCTGTGGGTCATAAAAGCAAGCAAGCACGCTAGGAAACTCAGTAAAACTAGAATGTGTACCAGCTTGTACAGAGGTCAAAGCTGACCCTGACCTGAAAAATATTATGGAATATCCTCCTTTGAAACAGGACAGCAGCACTCTGAAAATCGGAGATTGTGTTCAAAGATGAAGACTGGGTGTTGGTGTTTATGTTAAAAACTATCTGATAGGTTGGAGTTCCATTAAAAGCTTCAACTTGTGCTGAAATTTTAGCCAGTGTTCAAAGTCCTGTGTGGTGTGGTATGTCTTCTGGCGAAAAAAGGATTGCTTTTTAGGTAACCAGGTCTCTCTGAGAACCTGGAGTGGTGTTTTGCTTTGGCAACTTTGAGCTTTTCCGTAAATTTGGGCTTTGCTTGTACAAGATGGCTTCCCAGCCTTAATACACTGGTTTTATCCTTGTATTTACACTCCAGACAAAAGTAAGGTGTCTATTTTTTTCCCCTTTTTCCCCACCTCTACTCATTCTTTGTTGAGGTAGAAACAGTCTCTTGAACCTTGCTTTTAATACTTTGCTTTGCTTGGATGATGTTTTGCACTTCACATAGGTTATATGGGAGGTCACCAGGAATGTGGGGGTGGTGGGAGAAAAAATTTCTAGTCCAGTCACAGATTTATAAAAACTTTTTCCCAACCAATTTAAATTAAACTTCATTCTGAAAAAATGTATTCAAATTGACTAAATTCTTTTAAAATTACATTATTATCACAATATCTGAAACTTACTCGTGGGCACAGGTGCAGTAGGCTCACTGACATCATTTTATTAACGTCCAATGGAGTTTTTGGTCTTAGCTCTGCTTTCACAGAAGGGGCTATATGACAGCATCTTGGATGGCTGTTGCTGGAAGAAACTACACTGCTTGCCTTCCTTAAGTTGAGATGTTCCTTTGACACATTTGCAAATTCGTTTAACGTGTTGAAGCGCTAGGGTTTCTGCTGGGAGCGAGAATTCGTAGTTTTGCTGGAAGAAACAGTGCTAAATAGGGCAGACCATACGACTGGGAGAGAAGGCAGAAGGAGACAGATGCAGGATGGAAAGAGGACAGACAACGTCCTTTTTTCCCAGCAGTGAGCTATTAGATCATCTCAGCTGCTAACAAAACGATAGGCTCTATGTGATAAAGAATAATACTTAGCTGTTGCCCGTATTAATGACCTGAGCTTCACAGTTCATATTTGGAGCCTGAGCTAGTAAGTGTGGTAGATCAGTAGTGAAGATAGAAAAATGGTGTTTGGCTGTGTTGGGTTAATTTTTTTTCCTAGGGTTGACCAATTCTTATAAGGGAATCGTAAAGTGCTTAAAGATGGAAGAGGAGTCAGAATGCTCTGTGCTTGTTTTTGCTGCAGTTTCAGTACTTTAAATCTCAGAAGACTTAGTAGACTGAAGAGTTCTGGAATCATCTGATGAAAAAGCAAAGCAAAGTATTAACAAGGTTGTTGATCAAAATGCTTTATTCTGTAGCAGTCTGACTTGTTTATGGCCTGTGGTAAATCTGGAGAGGTTCCTGTAAAGTCATAGAATGGAATTACTAGATACATCTAACAACTGATAATAGTTATTCAGAATGATGTAAAGTGAGTGCTTTTCTTAAATAAGAAAAAAAGACCCCTGACTTTTCAGAGAAGCTGGTTATTCTTGAGCGTGGGTGGTCTTGCTGCACTCCCTAACAACTCTGTCAAGATGCTGCTGTTGAATTCCAGAAAGCCAATTTGTAGCTCTGCTGGCAAGAAAGGTGAAACCTGATGGTAGGCTCTGATCTCATCTAAAACTTTTTGTGATCAGCTTTTCTATGTATCTTTGGGAAAACTGTATGCTTATAATGTATGATATCTTTACCTCCAGCAGTGTTATTTTAAAATATGAGCTGCTACTTAGGATTTCTTCTAGGGGAAAATTGGTGGATCTCTTCTGGTTTGTAGTCATTAATTTTCATAAAGGTAGAAGGAAGGACTAGTTTATTTCATGTAGGCCAGCATAGAGTTACTGTGTAGCACTTGCTGTTACTTAAGTGCAACCTAGACTGGCAATTAAAGCAAATTATACCAAGACCTGCTCGATTGACTTTCTTGGGAATTGTGAAGGACTAGGACAGCTGTGGTAATCAGTAGAACTTGTGTGTCCAAACCCCCTAGAATGAGTAGTTAAACCCGCTCTACTACTCTTGCAAAGCAGTGATCCAGATACACTATCCTTCAGGCTGCATGTGCTAAGTTCAGAGCTGTTGGAGAAAGTAAATAACTGATATCAGCTCTGCTAGTCAGAGCTTACCTAAAAGTGCTCTGCTGGAAAAGAACTTTTTTTTGCAGTAGAATATCTTACTAAGATGCATGGTATAGTGTCTGACATCTTCAGTACTGTGTTGCTGATAGACCGTCAGCTGTTTGAGGAGATAGATAATAAGAATTATCTATGCTCATCTGCATATTTTGCTTTTTTATGAAAGCAGATCCCGTGCTATCAGCTTGCAAACACTGCTGGCTTGTTTTAGGTTAAGTGACTCATAAGGCTGCTGGAGCACTTATGTTTTTTAGGACTTGTATTTTGATTTTTTGAACTGGGCTTTTTGGAATGCCTCTCCTAGTTGCACAGCATCTCATCTGTGGGGATCCCTCCTTGTCATGAAGGTAATGGAAACTTTTCTCCAATGAGAAGTACCTACTTTTTCCCACTTCACCTAGAAGAAAAAGGAAATCAAATAACTCAGTTTTATTTGCAACTACTGTATTCAGTGTAAAGTGTAGTGGGTCACCTCTCTTATAGAACTGCTTTTGCAGTTTGAAATGCACTGATAGCTTGATGTGAAACTCTTTTCACTTTGCTTGTTGAAGTGCCAGGCTGTATGTAGCTCTGCACGTATTTTAAGTTGGAGATTTCATTTAAGTGGTCGTGTCTGCCTTTGGCTGCTTGTTGCTTCGCTGTCCCCTCTTTAATCAGCACAGCTGCTTGTACAGGCTCCTTGTGAACCATATTGAGGAACTGGTCTGATGAAACTAACTAGGCAGAAGAGAGAGGTGGTTAATTTTCATCCAGATCGTTTCCCCAGTGTGATTCCCTGAGCAGCTGCACAAGTGCTTATTTATGGTGATAGAAATGAGGCGGGTGATGCAGGCAGGGTGAATTGGCTGCTGTCAGTGATAGCTGAGCAGCCCACACAGTGGGTTTTTTGTTTTGCGTATTCTAACATTTTGAGCAAAAAGGATATTAAACTCATAGGAGGTAACACTTAGCAGAGTTTTGATAATTCCCTGAAAATAATGCTTTATTGTTTGTCACAGAACAGCTGCAAGTGCTTGATGAAGCATTTTAGATCCTATTTGAATTACCTTTTGGATACATCTTCATAGCTGATGGTCTCTTGGCTAAAGTTAATTATCTTTGGTCAGGAGAGGTTAGTTAGCTCTGAATGCTACCTCTGTAGAGTTCTGAGGAAATCTGAATAATGCGATATAGTATCAGCAACAACGTAATGGTCAAACTGGAAGGTTTATTTTCAGGATCCGAGTCCCTCTGTCATCATGACCTCATACTGAGGAGTGTGCACAATAACACTGTCCATGTAATGGGAAACTTATTCCCTATCAGCTGGGCTAAATTGGACAGGTAATGGGACAGAAGAGAGTAGAAGTGTGATGACTAAGTTGGAAATTTAGCTTTCATTACCTGTTGTGTGTTGAGTCCTGAACTGTGCTGTGGTCTCACAGTCCCAGATTTAATGTCCCTCTTCCAACTGGTTTGAGAGAAGTGAAGTTTTACACTTCCAGATAAATTGCAGACATTGAAGGGTGCAAAGAAGTCACAAATCATGGAGGTAAGGCCTCCGCTCTTGTCCAGAGATGCAGGTGTAAGTTGTGACACTCTGTGGCTTTTTCCAACCTCATTGCATACAATGAAAGATGAGAAACTTGTTAGGCTTTGCTTGAGGGTACTTTGTTGTACTACTTAAACCGGTCACACAGTTAGTTTGCAATCCTAAAAAGGCCTGAAGAGAAGTTGCCCTCTTTGATAGATGTCATGTGGGTTGTGAGAGACTAAGGAAAATAAGAAAAAATGAAAAGAGGAATGAGCATGGTAGATCATTGATTTGAATGTTACTGAAGTTAATTAAAGGCGAAAGATGGCACATAAAGCGCTTGAATCATTTTTGAGTGCAGTGTATGTTGAGAGTAATTTCTTAAGGAGTGTTTAAGTTGCTTTTAAGAATGGCCAGCAGAACTACACAGATTAAGGTTAGATTTGAAATAATGTACAATGTCCATGTAGGGTTTTTTAAGTGTGACTTGTTGTCATTCTTGATACTCATTTCTAACAAAATAAGACCATTTTAAATCTGCTTTTGGTCAATGTGAGAGCGTTTCTTTTAAGGTGGAACCAGACCTACAAATTAAGCTTTTGGGAGAAAGAAGTTTGCTGTAAAATGATGGTAAAAGAATGCATAAACCAGTTGTTTGAGGCAGTAGGAGGTTTGTGGTGATCCAAAAAGGATAGAGAGCCATTTGTCAACATCCCCGTGGTAGGTGAGGCACTGCTGGGTTGGGAGATTAATTGTGAGAGTATGATACTGAAGAATTTGTTGAGAACTTTATGTATTTGCAGTGGCAGTTTGCCGGGTGCTCAGTTTATGGTAGTCTATTTTAAGCATGCATGGGTTGTCAAAGTTAAAATAAGATCCACAGCTAAACAATGATTTAAGAGTCACTGGCAGCCCTATGAAATTGCTTTGTTAACTAGTTAAATTTAACAATAAGCTAGTAATGTTAAATACTTGTTAAAGACGTAGTATGCTTTGAAACTGAGGTTTTTAACCACAACTATTAAAACTCTTTGGCACTTGGAGGGGAGAGATTGGTTGAATCTAATTATTTTTGTTTGAGATACAGAATTTCATACAGTGTTGGTGTTGGATGAAGTCACTTAAGCTGAGTGTTCCAGTATATTCAATACAAGAGAAAAGGACTTGGTTATCCAAGCAGAAGGTAGCTGACAGACTTCACACATTTGACTGTGCCCTTAATTTTCCCTGAGAATACGGACATGTCTTTCTGATGTATTTTGCTTTTATTTAAGGTTGTTACAGCAGTTTCCAGGATTACTGTGAATTCAGGAAGCTTTGTTCAGCCAGTTACTTATGGCTCTAGATTAGGTGGTGGTTTATGTTGGAGCTCTTTTTCCACTGGTGATTGTTGAAAATAACTTTGGCTAGGAAGTGTTTCCAGTGTGCTGATGTAGAACAGCTGGGTGATACTGCTGCTGTTTGATGCTTATAGCTTCACATATTAGCTTGAAACTACTGGACTAGTTGGGAAGATTTACATATGGAATAAATGTTATGTATAGGACACAAGTAACAATAGCTTGTCTTGTGTGTCAATGTTGCTTAATCTGAGCTCCTAGGTGCAAGTTGTTACTTGTCCAGCCAGTTTCTTATGGCTTTGTTGAAAGCATGTGGTTCACACTAGCTTTCTGCCAAAGAAAAGTGAGTGTTTGGTGGAGTTTTTTTGACAACAGTGCTTTGGAGAACGTTGAAATGTTTTAATAAAAAATCAAAGTTCAATTTCAATCTAAGAACTTTTTATAACTATTTAGTTTTTTCTTATTTTTAGCGCCGGCTTCGTCATCTTCGGAATATCGCTGCCCGTAATATTATCAATAAGAATGGTTATCGTCTCTTGGATACGTACTTCACTCTTCACTTGTGTGATAACACCAAGATTTACAAAGGTAAACCAGGCTTGCTATCAAGTATTTTACTAGTTAATCTTTGAATTATTATGTTACAAATTCTCTGTCCCTTTTTCACTTTGACAATCTGCTGCCATTATTTGCCTCACATATGCTAATAGTGGAAGAGAACTGTTTAGCTTTATGAAGTTCAGGAAAGCTTTTAGTGTTAGCAGGCAAAAAAGCAAAACAGATGATCGATCTAGTAGTCTCTCTTAAATGAGCCTCTTTTTGTTGTTGCTCTTCATGCCCCTCCCCCCAATAACTTAAGAAACTTAGGAATTTCCAAAAGCACACAAAAACTTTTGGAGCCTTAGTTGCTTTGTGTGAGGCAGTGTTCCACTCTGCCTACCAGTTATTTCAAAGAGCATAAACCAGCACTTAACTACTATCACAGTTTTCCAAAAATAAAATTGTCAACCAATGACAAGAATCATCCAAGCTTCTGTTCTGCTTTTGATAACTGTATTTGAGTGTTAGATCTCTTTAATGCTTTGCTTTCCACTACAATACACACCTCTTTGGTATGGGGAGATGTTATTAAAACTGTATTTTATACCTCTTTTGATACAATCAACACTTGGAGTGTTGCAGATGGATTTTGGTTTCTTCTGGTTCTTATTTTCAGCTAATGTAGTTCAACCTTGCTTTTTTTAAGGTTGCTGTTTTAGAAGACTGAGAGTACATAACTTGAGCTTGCTACCTGGGCTTTCCTGTGGTGGTTGGTTGAACCTTTAACTGGTCACTGTTTCTGTAGTGTTTGGTGTACAGGACTGCTCAGCACTTCATCAAAGTTTTATCCTTGGACTCCAGTGGACTGAGAGATAACGTACAAAATCTGTATTCCAGCCTTCAGAGCAGTCTACCTAAACACTTCAAGCTCTTATTTTGGCTGGGAAAACCAAGGCCCATGTGTCAGCAGCTGCTTATTTCTATTTAAATACAGGGTTCTTGGCACCTCTGTGAGGTAAAGGTAATTTGGTTGTTCACTTTCTAAGCATCTGGAACAGGTCACCCTTGCTCTTCAGGAAAACAGTGCAATTAGTTTATCCGTGCTGCACTCCTCCAGGAAGATGTTGTGTGACAAACACTTTGCAAATGTCATCCAAATACTGTAAAGTACTGGGACAGATTCTTTCCCCAGAAACCGAAGCCTTAGTAAATCTTGAGGATTATCTTGGGTATAAAGACAAAATGCTAAATTTAAATAATGACTTTTAATAATTATGTGTGAATGAGTGCTTTTAATCAAAAGCATGACTACTTTTTAAAGTCTCTTATCGATCTGTTACTCATAAACTAGACCCACTAGCATGTCTTTCATGTTAGTTATTTTAGCTTTTTGTATTTCAAATAATAAGATTTGTATTGTTGTTTAATCTAAAGGTGGGTTTTTTTACTCATTTTTCTTTAGAATTTTACAAGAGTGAGGTGATCAAGAATTCTCTGGTAAGTTATTTTAATATGGAAAAGTTTTCTTTTTAATATTATGTATTTACTGCAGTATATTGATTGCTGAATACTGTAACTGTTAAATGTGTATTTACACTCTTTAGTTCTTCTAGGAGCCTCACCTTGTTCTCCTCCTTTTCAGGTACTTTTCACAAGGGTTGGAATAGAGTGAGTTATTGAATAGTAGAATTGCAAGTTTATTTTAACAGCTGTGGAGCTGTTGGTACTTTTTCAGATAGCACCAAACACTTCAAGGGTGGGGCGTTTTCCTGTGAAAACCTTTCAGTGCTCAGGTTTAGCTTTACAATGTATAACCATTTTAAATATTGAGAACACCAAACAGGCAAAATAATGTTAGCTGGGTTTTTACTGTTCTAACTTCTTCCAGAATCTCAGAATTGTATGCATTATAATGCAGGTGTGTTTGCCGTTCAGATTTTTTGTTCTTGCTGAAGTACCTGCTTTTATTTCAGTGTCTACGAATTGCTTATTCAAGGAGCACTTGAATCTGTACACCCAAAATAATATACATTAGAAGCTCATGCTATGCAGTTTGGCAACCTCGGTTTAGAGGCAGAGGTCCTGCTTACAACACCCCCAAATAAAGAGAGTCAAACAGTGTTGCAAAGTATACCACTGACTTCTTTGAACACCCTTTTATTGAGTAGCTGAACTCTAAACAACATCTACCTACATATATAAACAGGTATATCCTTTGGAGAGCTAATAGCTTTAAGAAACTTGAGCTTGAAAGTCCCTTAGAGTTTCAGAGTTTTCCAGTTTAGATCAGTGAAGTGCCCAGACTGAACAGTAGGTCCAGTAGGTCTGTGTGGGAGCAGGATGTTGTAGGTCTTGGGTAAGGGAGTTTGAAAACCTGCTAAACATGCTTCTAAATATATGCATTAGCAAGGTAGAACTGCACCATTTATAGCACATGGGGCTGTGAATGCTTTGAAAACATCCTGAATGGAGGAAAAGCTGTTTAGGTCTGCAAGGCTGTTAGCTTGTCAAGTTCCTTGAGACTTTAGGATTTTGAGTTCTTCCTATTCTAAACCAGGAAAAGGAGTAACAAAAAGGGAATCTAATCAAATGAAGGATTGCATAGAATGTCAAAAATCTAAACAAAAAATGTCTTGAGCAAATTCTGTACATCATTTGTGAGTATTTTAATGACCTGGTGCCTGAATAGCTACCAAATATCCCTGCTCCTTTCGAAAACTTGATTAATACAGTCCTTCTGTAATACTTACTGGGTGACTTTACCCCTTCCGTCTTTTCAGAGGTGTATTCTAAATTGCCCAATACCAGTTCAGAGATGCTTAGTCTGTTCCAAGCTGCTTAGGCACTATAATTAAAGACTTATTTCATGCAGTGGTGGGTTCCTGCCTTTTATTTTGGAGGAGCTAGCATTTTTGTCTGCAGATGAAGCGGGAGTTGTATATAAGATGAACTTTGCCATTTCTCCGTTTTGACACTCTGTCTTAAAGTTGATATCTGGCTCTTGGCACTAGTCGTGTGGGATTGACTTGATATGATTGCAGCGTGGGCCAATTGCAACAGTTTCCATAAATTTTTAATTGAAATATTATCAGAGGTGAGTTCTAGTTCGTGGAATTCATCATGTTTACAATAAAAGCTGAGTTGCAAGTCTGGTCTCTTGGAGTGAAGAGGAGCTCTTAGTGACAGCGTTTGAGGATTCCCGTCAGCATCAGTCAAGGAGGAGAAGAATGTGAACAAACCTGCAAATAAATTATGCAAACTTAATTATTGGGGAATAGATCAGTGTTTTAAATTTATCTTTAGCAAAATAAGCTATACCCTAGCCTTCAGAAGATGAATTGTAACTTGGAAAGGAATGTTACTTCCACTTCTGAAGTTCATGATTTGGCTTAATTAGCAAATTCTGAAGTCAGTTCTTCAACACCTTGTAATGAAAGTAAACAGACCCCACTCATGACTTTCTGAAGTACAGCATGTAGCTTTTAAGCCAGGAATTCTCTCTAGAAAACAGAGCCTGTTGTCTTCAACTCTGTGTAAACCTTGAGTTGGCTGGGATCCATTATTCTTAAGGGTTTTTGTTCTTTGACATGGACTTTGTTACTTTCTGAATTGTCAATTTTAGGACTACTTTCCACTTGATTGAGTTGTTTTTATCCCACTTTGTATACCTACAGAATCCAACATGGAGGAGTCTGGACTTTGGAATAATGCCCGATCATCTCGATACCTCTGTCTCTTGTTTTGTTGTGAGGATCTGGGGTGGCAAGAAGGAGCACTTCCAGCTTTTGATTGAATGGAAGGTCAATCTAGATGGGTTAAAGTACTTGGGCCAGCAGGTAATGTGAAAATGTTTTTTATCATCTTTTTACTTCAGGAAATAAAATGTCTGGATAAACAAATGTGTAGAATGCTAAGAAAAGAAATAACTGCATATGAGGAGTGTGTTTTAAAGTTTGATTGCAGAGATTCATGTTAGTTTACTTCAGAGCTTTAAATTTTGACTAGCTGAATATTTTAAGTTAGTGTTATTGACTGAGGCTCTTAAATGGTGCTGCAAGCACTTGGTGCTTTAAATTGCAGTGCCTTGATTTAAGGAAACAGCTAAATGATTGTATATATAGTTATATGAACATAGATCATAATGTTTGTCTATATTATAGTTTTAATCTCTTCTTATAGTAATGAAATTCCATCAAAGGTCTTCAGTTCAGAAAGACATGAAATATTAAGTGTTCTCTCTGTTGCGGAACTCATAGTAAAAGTGGCTCAAAAAGAAACCTATATTGCAAAAGTGAGAGAAAAGTCTTGGGGTGAGATAAAGACAACTTAATAACTGTAAGGAAGAACAGTACAGAAGTGATGCAAAGGTAGTCACTCACCACCTTCCACCAGCAGAACTACTCACAGTCAGTCCCTGAGCAACAGCTGTCTTGTGAAGACTGACCCTCTAGTTTTTAACTGCTAAGCTGCTGTGATGTTGCATGGAAAATGCCTTTGGTCAGTTCAGGTCAGCTGTCCCAGCTGTGTCCCCTCCCAAGCTTTTGTGCATCCCTTGACTGCAGGGGCAGAGTGAGAAACAGAGGAGACCTTGATGCTGTGCCAGCCCTATTTAGCAGTAGATAAAAAATATTAGTGTGTTACCAATGCTGCTTTAATTACAGATCTAAAACACAGCACCATATGGACTGCTATGAAGAAAATTAACTCCATTGCTGCCAGACCCAGTACCCTTCACAGTGTAGCTTTCCATTTGTTTTTACTGGATGTAAGAAAAGGTTCCCTAAAGACTATTCTCTGGTGCATGATTTTACCTGAAATAACGTTCTTTGCATTAATAGCAGGTTATTGGCTACAGTACTGAACACTAACTTTGTGTCTAGTATGACCACAAAAGCCTAATATTGAGTATAATTTTAGATAATAATCATGTAGAAGCTGTTTACTCTTGAGACTTATCTCTTTGATTAGTTTCTTGGTCTGTTAATTATTTTTGTCAGGGTGCAAATGCAACAGTAGGAAAGATCCTCTGGACAGTGTTTCTGATTTCGAAGTAGAATGACTGAATGTACTCAGTGACTGTTTTAAAAGCTGCGAAGCAAATGCATTTTCTGTGGTTAAATTCATTTTTCTCCAGTTTCGTGTGCTTCTAGAATTACAGGTCCTGAAAAACTGCATTTGACCATCAAACAGCGATTTGTGCTCGTTTGCAGTGTAAACTCATAGTAAGCTGACAGTATTTTGTCTCTTCTCTTCTTGCAGATACACGCAAGAAACCCAAATGAGATTATTTTTGGTCTCAATGATGGTTATTATGGAGCTTCGTTTGAACAGAAGGTGAGGACATCTCGTATTTGTTCTGGCTTGTTAGTGCTGGTGACAAGTTGAAATTCAGCTTCTAAATTGGATGCTCAAAACATTAAAATGCTTCATTTTGAGAAGAAACTTTTTTGGCATGATGGATAAGAGCTGTTATCATACCTCTGTTGCACAGACATCTGAGCTGTTTTGGAAAGACTTAGAGTGTGTTTTAGGTCCAAAAAAACCCTGGTTACTGAAAATAAGTCTTGACCTTATTCTTTGAGGCAGACATCTCATTCAAACATAGAATATTTTGAAAATGATGTGGCTGTTAAGATTCTTTTTTGTGGCAAGTATAAAAGCACTTTGAGTGGCTTGCTCGTCAGCAGCATGGGTAACCATTCACATGTGGGGAGCATGGAGCAAGGCACAGGGTGCCCATGCGTGCAAAGCTCTCTGGTTGTATGCAAGCCTCCAACCTCTGTTTGGTATTTTGATGGTTATCCTTCAAATTGTAGATGGTTTGGTACACAGCTCAGACTCTGCTTCCTGGCGCTGTGAACTCAGTTCCAGGATGCAGTTCTATTTTTTCACGATTTCAGTACTAATGATCTGGGCCTGAATTCAATGATGGTAACACTATCCTCTTTAACTTATCGTTTGTTGTCAGGCCTTTGCTCCTTAACTCATAAAGTTTAAAAGTACATCTTGGTTTTGGCTTTTATATGTGCTCTGTAGCTAAGTTGAAAATGCAGTTGTAGCCTATGTAGAACACAATCTCTATTGCCTTTCCCTATAATTTATTCATTTCTTTATGGCTGCAAGGCCTAGAAATTTATAGTCACCCTGCTCTGTAGCTTCTGATGGCTTCATTTGTCAATTCCTTGACCTAAATCTCTCCTTTTATAGTACGTACCTCCTGTATTTAAGTGACTTGTCTGCTGTTCGAGCCAAAATATTGACAGAAGCAAGCTCTTCCTGTAAACTTCAGAAGCTGTGGGCACCTAAGGCATATTTCATCTTAGTTAACCTTCCTTTATAATTTTCATTTCAATGCTGGGTATTCTAAATATTATACAGCCCCACTTTGGTGGTTATACGAAACATAACTTATGAAGCACCATCTGAAACCTTCTGTAAGAAGGGATTTTTGGTGTCAGGTTTGTGATCTCCTGCGGTGCCTTTTTTTCTCTCTGGTGGTCATGCTGGGTCTCTGATACTTCAAGGCTTCTTAGTTGCAAGCCTGAATTTTTGAGATAATATGTGTATGGAATAGCAGTTTTAGTTTCTTTGCACTGGCACATATAAGACTTTGTTATGAAAATAGATGCTTACAAATACAGTGTTGCAAGTCTAATGAAAACCTTGTGCACAAAGGCACTTCAGGCAATGTTGGAAGTGTCCTCTATTTTTGCACATCTCAGAATGGACAAAGTTAAAGTATAGTACTTTCCCCTCTCCCCCCCCATTGTTCCAAGTAACCCTTGTTACTTCAGTAATTCTTTGTGGTACTAATTAAATTGCCAAAGTAGGTTTATAAATGTCTTTGTCATTAATTAAGGCCATTTATGAGCCCAAATAAGATTTTTGGAAGCTGTCTAAAACATTCTGACAATGTTTTATGAACTCAGAGTTTCAAAATGCACTGTAGTTGTACTTCTGAGCATTGCTTGATCCATCTGGAACTAAATGCAAATTCCCACTTGTCTATCCTGTAAATGTACTTGTAATGAGAGGTGGGAGCCTGAAAGCAATTGTAGCAGAGTAAACTGAAGTAGGGCAGGAACATTAGGGACTGTCACTACTATTTAGTGATTAAAATTGTGGATTTGTTGATCAAATGGATATTTCCATGGTAATCAAAACAGCAAGAGCAACATGCCCATGTAGGAATATTGTAATTGCTAAATGTTTAATTTAGAATTGAAGATAACAGCTTCGCTAGGTAATGCGCTTTAGCTGCTACTTCAGGGCCACTTGCATATAAGGTAGCCTTCAAATGCAGGTTTGTGTTCAAAATACTTGCTTTGTAGGAAACCCCTGTCATATTAAGGAGAAAAATAGAAAACTCTGACAGCAACACTGGGGGAGAAGTTCTAGATAAGCAATGCAATTATAGTATGACAGTTACTATCTTAGCAGAATAAAAGAACCATATCCACAGCCTCAAACTTGTTAATGATGCTTCGCTTTATTTTTCTACTGAAGATCAGAAAGCTTTTAAATTCTGTACGCTCAGTGATAATTAGATATTTGGAATTTTAGCTTTCTTCCATCTCTTCTGTCCAGCAACAGCTTGGCTGTTGCTGATAGGGAATGTAAAAAATGAACATTTTCTTTGGGCAATATTTAAGTTGCAGTTTTTTTGCTGTAGTGGATACATAGCTCATGGCAAGAAAAAAGTTGGGAAATAAGGTTTCAAAAGCCTTTGTCTTCTGAATCCTGACACTTATTGCTGCTTTACTGTAGGTGTCTGACAGTGCTCATGTAAATGCTCATGTTTACAGCTATTTTTCTTAATGTAAATACAAACATGCACTGCAGATAATAGCTGCTTTGTTCTTGACCACTTTTCACTTTCATGTAATTGTACCTCCAACTTTTGCTAGAAGATTTCAGCAGAATTCTACTTCTTTCATCACAACCTTGTCCAATTTATTTTCCTCTTTCCTTTTTGGCATGGCGCCACTGAAGCACTTGTTCCTCTCTTAGTTGCATCATTTCTAGTATTCATGTACTCTATTTGGATCTGCTTGAGCTGGACCAATGTTTGAGTAAGATAGATGTGAACTTCAGAGATTTTTTGAAGCTGTCAGTGTGGACTTAAAGTATTCCCAATTCTTTAGCAGTTTTCCAAATCTGTTCTGTTGTCTCCTTAAAGAAATAAAATCAGAACAGTCTCTTGTGCAGAACATACACTTTGGTTACCTTAGAATAACATACTTTTTTTTGTAACTTCCAGAAACTTGTTCACATAATTCGAAAGTACTGTTGATTTGATCTCTTAAATGTATTACAGCATGGATAAAGAATATAGCTTTAACTCATGGTCTTGTACATTTCTGGTGCATTATTGAATAGGCTCTCAGATATGAAGCTGAAGACTGGTAGTGCTGTAGATTGCATCCTTCAGTGTTTCTGTGTATAGAATTTGTGCAGTAATGGATTATGAAGTTCAATAAAACACACTCCATGTCTAGAACTCAGCTAAAGTAATAGGTCATGAATATCTTCATAGGTGAGTGCTGTTGTAGGCCAGACTTGAACTTCATGTTATTGCTGCCCTAAATTGTTTTTACCTACTGTACATAAAACTGTATGAAGATAGATTTAAAATACATTAAATACAAGATCCTTTGTTCTCCTATCAAAAGTGCATGCTTTTAGTCGATATGGAAGAATATTTTGATTCTTAAATTAACATTATTTCTTTGCCTTAAGGATCACTCAGGTACCCTGAAGAGTAGTCTTCTCCAGGTGGATCAGAACTGTGTTCGTAACTCTTATGATGTCTTCTCTTTGCTTAGGTAAGGTTTTTGAGAATACTCTGTGTAGCTATTGTAACTTCTTTAGTGTGTGTGGAAGGAACCTTTCTGAATATAAAAAAACCCTTTTGGATGGGAGTGTTCAGAGGGGATATCTAAGGTAGTGCTGATTTACGGCTGGGACATGGGCCTTGATGTGTGTACGTTTCTTGGTGGTCTCTAGGCTCCTGCCACGGGGATGCCTGAGCACTCTGAGCAGGAGCTGGCTGTGGAGCCCATGGACTTGCCTTGCGGATGCTGAAATTGTGGAACTTCTGTGGAAAGCCCCTCCTCTGTTGTCCTCAACAAAACTAAAATTTATTTAAATAAATTAGAGCAATGGAAATAAAGCAACTTGCCAAAACTTAACTCGGTGGAGCAGTGCTGTAATTGGAACAAACCAGCTACGTACATAAGTGTGTGTGTGTAGGGGTTTGTGGTGGTGAGTATTTTTTTTAGTGTTAGTCCACTGAATTGAATTTACATTTTGCATAATTCTCCCTTGTAATCCAGAAGAGAGGCACTGCAGTAGTCAGGATGCGGTTACTCCAGCACGCGTATGACGTACGAAAAGTGTGGTGATGGCACTTTGGGTTGGTTACTTAGGTGTTTCTTGTGGTGAAAAACACGAAATGGTAATTTGAAGGTAAACAAGAAGGCCCTTTTCAGATCTGCTTTAATTATAACAATTCAAGAATGGTAACTGTGAGGAAAAATAATAGAGCTTTTAAACACTTAGTAGATTGGTTTTGAGGAATTTGTATTTAAAAGGCATTTTACAAGACAAGTTGGTAACTTTAGTTCTACAGTAATAGCAATAGATGTGCTACAAAGGAAATACTTGAGAAAGTGATGTTTAATATGTTTTTAAAAGTCTGTGGAAAAATGCACTTGGTTTTTTTATCAGTTGCAAAAGTTGAATGCGTTTAATAGTGTTAACAGTAGGTGTCACTGTTGCCCGCACAAAGCGTTAACTATTTTGTAGTGAAGAAAGCGTCAGGAAAAGTTAACTGCGAGTTGCTTTTTCAGAAGTCTTTATTTTATAATCTCTCTTAAATATACTGTTTATTGATTATGTAGAGCATATTTAAACTAAAGGCTACTTTCTAAATTTCTGTCTTCTGTGCTTTTAGTGGAAAGCAACCAGGGGTATGTTATGAAGTTCTGCTTATGTTCTGGCACAGTCCATTAGAGGAGAACTCTTGCACCTCTGAACATTGTCTTTGTTAAATAGAAAGAAGAAAATGTGTGCTGGTCATTGTGATTGCTTTGTTCATGCATTTTTTTTCACATTTTCTTTGCACTTTGTAGTATGAAGCACCCTCCAGAAAAAAAAACACTATTATACCAGCTGGTCATGAACTTGGCCAACTGGAGCCCTGTCTAACGCTCTCTGTACTGAACTGTGGTTCTTATTCTGAAAGTGTCTGTCATAAATCTGACAAGAAATGAAGATGTCAGCTTTGATAAAGCTCCCCTTGCTGGATTATCACCAATGCTGTTTTGTAACCTGATTACTTGGAGCCATACATTTTGCTCGGTCTTGGGAAGATTGAGAGTCCAGGCACTCTCTCTTACAGTTTCTAGACATGCTATTGGGTTTAGCTCCTGCCCTGAGCCAAGACATCCTTTGTCCTTTTTGCTTTGTGCTGAAAGGAACAGTTTTTTTCCAGTTTTCAGCATCAGGCCTGCTGCTGATTATATTTCAGTGGATTCTATGTGTGTTGTCAAGGAGTCTAGTTCCATTCCATTGTCTAGTCCAGCAAAACTTAGAAATTATAGTTTCTGACCATACTTTGGTGTTATTTTTGCCTGTTTCCTTCCTAGCTAGGAAAGCTCTTTGGTAACCAGGGCAAATTTGTCTGTGTAGTCCTGAATTCTTTCTACTCCCTGTCACGTTAACTCTGCTTTTTTATAGGTACACTTTCTCTACTGCTGCTTAGCTTCGATATCTAGCTCAAAATACTAGGAGTAGTGTTTCTTTTCAGATAATCTCTAGGTTTGGTTTTTTTTTGGCAAGTGTCCTTTTCTCCTATCAAGCAGTCTGTTTTGGTACCTCCTTCAGGAGTCCAGACTTGACTAGGACAGAGAGATGGGCAAGGTTTGAGTTGTTATTCATTTGACAGGACATGCACTTTGGGAGGAAATGAATTACTGCCTGCCTGCTTCTGTCCATTGGCTATAAACAGAACAGGGAGGTGTGTACACTGTAAAGGTTTGCATCTCGTCACATAAATCCCATATTTTGAAGACTTTCTCATGACATGATATTCGTCTGTAGTAAAAATTCACAAGCTGCACATGTGGCTTCCTAATGGTTTCATGAGACGTGTATATGAAGAACAGCTTGTACTGCCTTTGTTTAAACTCCTCAAAAAAGTCCTGATGGTGGTGGTATCTTTGTCTCAGTGTTGGTACCATGCTGCCAGGTGTGGATTAGCCACTGTGATCAGCTGTATGTTGTGAAAATCGATTGAGAGCGCAAGTTTTAGCCCTTAGCCCTTGAAAAACTGAAAATTGAGAACTTCTGTGGTTGGTCTCTGCTATCAAAACTGTGTTTCAGGGGAGAAATTATTTCATTTTTTTTTTACTTCTTGAAAGAAGGGAATAACTAAAACTTATGAAGCTTATGCATAGGCCTTTATGAAAAGCATGTGCTTGGCTCCAATTATATTGATTAAAAAAATTAATTAGGCATGCCAGAGCGTGTGAACAGTAGAAAATGTTTTGTGTGTTGGATTGAAATAGTGCCTGTGTGCTCAGATGCTTAATTACTTGGATTTACAGGTTAATTATGCAGAAGGAAAAGTTTAGGTACCCAAAGAACTTAGCTTTACACGAGGAGGTTCTCGACACTTCTGTAGCTCGTGAACCTTCTTGTTTTGGGGCAGGAACAAGATCCTCAGGCAAATGCAGTGGTGCTAATAAGTTATTCATGCCATATGGAAATGACAAATGTTCTTCTAGCCATTTGTTTTGAAAAGGCTAACTAACAAAAATTAACCAGCCCAACTGGAAAGCTAAATTTTTGAGTGTTTTGTCCCTTGGCCATATTGTCAGATTTCCTGAAAAGAGGTCACTTAAAGGCTTTCTGAATATTATGTAGCTGGTGGTAATAGGTTATACAGTAACACGTTTCACCTTTCACATAACACTCAGAATGGGCCAAATACATCTGAGGTCATGTTCTGGACGTGTCTCCATAATCAAGCTCTCGGCATGTTTGCAGCACTAATGGGAATAGATTTATATTTAGTATTCTTTAGTTTTCTGTCCTTTCTTTTCTTTAAACTTTGGAAAACAGACCTTTCGGTATTAAGTAGTGTTGGGGAGATGGGATATGCTGGCAATCACTACAGAAAGGGCTCAAAATCCTCTATGTTAAAATTTTACTTCACTTCCTAGATGCAAAAAGTAGTATCTTGTGTTCTACCACAGCTTTTCTTGGTATTGTGACACTTAGAGCAATTGATCTGCTAATGGCTTTTTGTCTCAAAGTATGGGAGTGCCTGAAATCATCCCACATTCTGCCTGGAGACAAAAAGTGCTAAGAACTGGTGAAACGTGCCCCTTTGAAGTTTTGCTTCCTGTGTTTTTATCTCTTCAGTCAAAATGGCTTTCTCTGTGGTTTAGCCATTCCTTCAGCAGACGGGTTGACACATTTATGTTATTTAGCCTGCAAGTTAGTGTAAATTAAAACGTTTTGGTTGTATTTTTGTTTTTTAAAATATTGTTTTTTAACAACAAAAAAATCTGACACTGGTACAATTTGAGTGCTGGAGATGAGGAACAGCCCAGCTCCAGGCAAATGCTGTAATATTGCTAACGTCTAAGCTGGCTGAAGTTGATTTAAATAATACTTCTAGGTGTTAAAGGGCTTTCTCTGCCACTGCCACAACGTTCACCTGATCTAATGGATTAAATCTTGAAAACTAGAGCAACTCCAGAGACCTCACAGGCTGTGCCTTCATTAAAGACAAGAAGTTTTTGTGGTTCTGGTGATAAGCAAATAAATCTGTCTTCAGTGCCCTGGACAGGTAAACGTGACTTTTCAAACCAGGTCATAAAACTAAGTGAACAATTTCCTTTTGTTTTGAGTCACAGCAATATTGGCCCAGGTTCGGTGACCAAGATTGCCAGTGACAAGACATTACTCTGAGGAGGACCAGAGCTCGACTTCTTAGCTAGCAACTAATTACTGCTTTCTAGGTTATGGGCGTAAAGAAACTTGCAGTGCATGTTTGGACATTGGGCGTATTGATCCATGACAAGTAGAAATATGTTACTAGAAATTGTCTTAAGTCCCAGTGCCTTAAGTATGCTCATCGTCTTATGATTTCATAATCTATCAGAAGCCAGGGCTGTGTTTCAAGAGATTGGCTTTGTTTCAGGATTTGCCATTTGTAATATAACCATTCATTTAAAGAGTGCATGTCTTATCACTGAAGAAGTTGTATTTAAGAGTACAAATATAGATGGTGTTCATCTGTAGTCTGGAACTTTGAGATGATGGTAAAACCAACTGTCGTAAGTGACCGAGACTGAAACAATACAAAATGAGCTGTTGTTTAGCTCTGCCTGTCTTAGGAAAGAAGCTCTTTAACAGTACGTTGCTTGTCTGTTTAAATTCTTCCATTTTTATTAGCAGTCTTATTGAGTGAATGGAACTTACACAAGTTGATCTCTGAAACTAGAAACAGACAAAAGTACGCAATCAACATAAGCAGTTGTAGTGTTGAAAACCTCATTAGTAGTTCAGAGTAGTTTCTTGAGACTTACGGAGTCAGTGGAATATAGTAACCAAATATAGTAACTGCCTTTGGGAGGCTACTTTTAATACATGGAAAATATGCTAAACTTGAAGCTGTTTTTCATAAACTCTTTGAGTTGGGCAATGGTGGAGTGAGCAAGGTCTTCATGGGCTTAAACTGCTTTGTGCTAAGGTGTATCTTGGGGTGTATTAGCTAAGGAGAAGCTCAAGACAAGCCAGTCTACAGCAATGCCAAGGTGGCCCCTCTTGACAGCCAGTAGCTCAGTCAGACTTCACTTTTTTATAGTTGCTGTAAGCAGCAATTCCACACTTTAGGCTTCCAAACATTTGGTGGGGTGAAAAGGAGGGAAGGCAGGAAGAAAACCTGCTGTCAGCTACACTCTGTTGTGCAGCATTCAGTAGCAAAACCAGAGGTAAGCCACGTAAAGCTGTGCTGTCTTTTGAACTTCACTTTTAAGTTCCTGTACTTCCACCCTTATCTCCACACAAGAAGTTAACAGAATGGAACTGTGCAGTGGGGTTCAGCCTCTGCCGTTCTGACAGCGTGGAAATACAGAGTGTCTCTTTTCTCCCTTTTTCCCCTCTGGGGCACTGGTATTAGATACAGTTAGAAATACAGGGAGGCAGGATAGACTTTTTTCCCCATTCTAGAAGTATGCACTGGCTGTTAGGTCTTTTGTTTCTAGCTTATTTTCCTTTGCTGTTCTTTGCTCAGAGAAGGATCCCAACTCATTGCTGTGACCAAAGCCTTTCTAAATGGCGTAGTTACAGATGTTCACGCAGCAGGAACAGTGCCACATCCTGTGAAGGTGGCACGTGTGTGTTACAGGAAAAGGCTGTCACTAATAGCCTAATGCTCTTCCAGTGCCTTGTTCTAGATTTTCCTATGAGTATCTAAGCAATTCAATTTCTGGCTCACATTGCAGACTTTCAGACTTTAATACTGCTGCTACCATTGCCCCTTCTCAGCAGATGTCTCAAGTGCGGAATGGGTAGTAGGATTCCTCTCAGCTTGATTTATGCTCTTAAATCAGTTAGTTCCTCTACTAAAACTTCCCCTTACTAGTGATAAGCGTGATTGTTTTTTCTGTGATGGTCAGGCTTGATGTTTCTGACTAGGAAAGATTTCCACCTGGAAGACTTGGCTCTCCATACAATATAGGCAGCCAAGACAAGGCAGGCATCCCCTTGGCTGTGGACATGAAAACCCAGGTGGCCTAAGGCCAGCATAAATAAATATGAACTGTAATCGGACCTCTTGAGTGCCTCTGTATACTTTATTAAGCAGTACTGTAATGGATGAATAGTATAAGTGTCATCTCTCTTGGCCTAAAAAACATGTGGGTTAGAATTGTGGGGTGGTGTCTTCCTGGGAAGTAGCGATGGAGATGGAAACTGGCATCTGATTTTTTTTAGAGGTTCTTTAGGGATTTTCATTTCTGCAATCAAAACTTTTGGACAGATCCGTTCCCAGGCATTTTACTTGTGTGGTGCTAAGCTGTATGGAAACTGAGGCTAATCAGTCATCAGAAGAATCAATTTACAAGCCTGACCTTTGCCAAAATCGGTAGAGGAGAGGAGTGTCGGTCATAACAAGTTGAAACAGTCCATGAAGCATGAGAAGTGGGGTTTTTTTAAATTATTTTAACTTAACTGCAGGGTGGGTAGTCATCTGATGCTGCTGATCTTGTCTTCAGCTTGCCTAAAATGCCTTGAGGAATAAAGCACCCTTACAGGGGCATATTTTTAGTGCAAGTGTGATAGCTCTCAATCTTAAGTTCAGTTTCAGAGGACTGTTTAGGAGAGAAATTACACAGAGCTGTGCAGAAATTCCAGAATGGCTTTATTCATCTTTCTTTGTGATAGCATGTAAAGGACTGTATCAATGAGGCAATATTCAGTTAGATTAGAAGTCATAACCCAGGCCTTCTCCTTTTTCTGGCTTTATTAAAGTTGATGAAAAACAGCGTGTGCTACTTAGCTCAATTTTCTAACAGATACCTTGATGGGTTTAAAGAGGAGGATTTTGTGAACAATGACATTGGGATTCTTCTTTATTTCTTTGTTAGGACTTTGTCCTGATTATGGTGGTAAGGATTGTGCAGATAATTGCTTTATCCTTCAGCCTGGGCGAGGGTTTCAGTGAAATACAGTCATCTCTCCAGAATGTTCGGGAATACCTAACCAGGTCAGAGGAAGTCATTTGACTGAGAACAAATACGATCCATTGAAGATCTCACGTTGGGGAAAATGCTCTAATCTCTTTGATAATTAAAAACAAGACAGAGGGAAGAATGTACCTAGGACTGACAAGCTGCAGAAGAACTCCTGTGAGTGTAAATGACCATCCCTTTGTCTGGTGGAATTCTACTTCTCTTGAAAGTGAACTTTGATTTGAGTTTGGGGATCGCTTCCAGGAAAAAGTGCAACAGTCTGCAGCTTCAAAAAATGAGCCACCTGAATACTGGCCAGTGTTTCTCCTTCTCCCTCCAGTGGGCAAGGCCTGTGCTCAGTTGTCACCAACACCTTATCAGTTGTGTGGACTGCAATTGGAAGAACACATTCCACTGTAAAGCAGCCATTTCCCTTCTTGGGTGGAGCCTGTAACCCGTTCAACCTGAATTTATGCATCTTCCTTTTCAGTTGTGCAGTGAACTGTAGTCTTAGCCTTGATCACTGTCTCAGAAAGAGACTTGAATCTTCCACTAAGAATTATTGACAAGGGATCTGTGGGCAAAAGGCTGTTGTGTTGTACCAGTGTTGCAGTCCTTCTGGTAGGATTCATCTTTACATATTTGTGCCCTTCAGAAATTCGTATTTGCATATAGTTTACCTTTCTTCTAGGTATATGACATCTTTAACGTGATTCTGTCTTTTGCCCTGGTAGCAAGGTTTCTGTGGCCATAAACTGATAAGCACTGGTATAGAGAAAAAAAAATTCTCTGTTTGCCTGAAATGTGTTTGTTCTTTTAATAAAAAAAGTCAAGCCGTAAATCCATCGGAATGCTGGAGTGAAATCTATGAATTGGAATAAGAGGACAGAGACATCTCTGGTTTTGTGACTTAAGTTTCTGGAAAAAGTAGTTTATGCTTCATGTTAAAATTCTCCTCTTTCATGCATTCCTCATTTGTATCAAAGGTGATATATGTACTAGCTAGCTCTTCTAAATGTTCCTCACACTGGACTCAATCACCTCCCCTGCTGTCAGTCTGATAGACAATTTTTTTTCCTTTTCTTCTCCATTTACAAATAGCTCAAAGCATCCAGTGTTGCAGTGTCCACATGGATTTGATTATTCAGAAACTTAATTTGTCTTACATGTGTAAGTCAGTTCAAAGCTGTTTGAAAGAATGATTGAAAATATCTGTGCTTGGACAGCACTATCTTGTTTGAGTTTCTTACAGCACTGGCTCTTGTAGAGGTTTAATGCCACAAATGAACAAGTCAGACCTGCATTTTATTTCTCTTCTTACTCCCTACTGTATTCTCTCATCCTATCTCTTCCTTTGACAAATTGTAGGTATAGGTTTCTAAGGAAATTGGGAAAGGGAGCATATGAGTATAAATTAGAAGAATTTTTCTTGTGGGAAAGCAGATCTAGCAAATGATTGTTTAAGGGTCTATGTAAAAAATATGTTATAGCTGGCTGGCACTCTACATAATCTAATTTCTGGGCTGATATGAAGTAGTATGCATTCCAATTTTTTGTATTTAATAGGAAGGTCTTGGATTTTTTTTTATTTTTAATAATAGGTTTGGATATTTTACTTCCAGGATCCTACATCTTACTTATTGCCAGAAGTGTTCTGTTCTATTTTCTAAATCCTTGGTAGTAATTCTCAGTTTAAATTTAGTTTCATTGTAAACTAAGGTTGTTCTGGCAAATAAGACCATAGGCATTTATTTCTCTTGAGAAGTAGCTGTATTATACGACTGCTGTAATTAATTGATGTATTTATGGCTTAAAGTTCTGTACATAAAAAATCCAGATGTCTGATACACTCCAAATATCTGTGTGCTTCTATGATAGAACTACAAAATCATGTATCAAATGTCTAATAAAGTTGAGACTCTTTTGTTAATGTAAATATAAGCATATGTTAGCTTAATAGGCAGAACTGTCACTACACTCCAGCTTTCAGATTTTTAAAGATCACAGCCAGGAATGAACTTGCTGTATAAAGTAGTAAATCACTAGACTAATTCATTACCAAGAGGGATATCTCAGTTGCAGGGTATTGCAGTGTGTCTTAAAGGGAAGTGCTTCAGCTGAACCTTCAAATATTGCCTCAAACTTACCACAGGCTGAAAGAGCAAATGTGTTGTTACAGCACATTCCCAAGTTGTAAAGTCAAGTCACTTTGGACCTTTTTTTTTTTCCTTCCAAGTCTATACCAAGGTTGAATTGATCGGAAGAACATTGTATGCTAGATTTGTTTCAAATCTTACGGCCAAGGTAGAAAGTAGGGTTTTTGGGAGGGAGGGGATAAGGAAGCAGTTTTAAGGCAGACTAGAAAATCCTGGAGAAGTACCCCAAGAGGCCCATATTTCAGCAACTCAGACAGTATCAAGTAAAGAGGAGAGATGTTGAAATTTTGCCTGCTGGTACTTTGTAGGTTGATTGGAGATGCAGCTTTTGGTGGTCTTAGCTTACAGCACATAGCTAATGTTTTTGTGTCTATCCCACTGTCTTTAATCTTCAAAAGGAAGGGAGAGTAGTTTCTTTAGTCTCTCCCATCTCACAAAGCAGGTAATGCAAGAATGGAAGTAGAGTAGTGGCTTTATGGATCTCCACCTCCAAACTACATTAGGGTGGTAAGGAATTTTAATGTCTCCTTTGCTTTTGAGTTCTTTCCAAGGCAGCAGCAGGCATCTCACCTGATGTTGGACAATTGCACAGCAGCTCTCGGGCCCCCAAGCAACAGCAGTAAATCTGTCACACTTAATGTTCGTATTACGCTGCTGCTGGCTGACAATGGCCGTGAGCTGCTGCAGAGACACCAGAACAGCCTGCAGACACAGGATGACGACACTGTTGGCTAACCTATCTCTTTATAAAGGCTTGAGTTTCTGCTGTAACTGGCTTGGCTTTCCTGACTGCCGAAGGAAATTTGGTAGCAGGCCAGTGGCCTCTTGAAGCTCTGAATTAGCTCTTAAAGTGCTGTGGAAGTGCGAATTTTAATATTAAATAGTAAAAAACCTTGAACAATCCAGGAAGAATTTGGTGTTGGCTGTGTATGGGTTATGCCATCAGTTGGCTCATCATTGTCAATTACTAAACCAAGCTGGATTGTATTCAAAGCACAAATTGTGCTAACTTTAGGCTGCAGAGCTGGGCTTGCATTCAGACTAGAAATGGAAACAATATACGGACAATTAG
This sequence comes from Dromococcyx pavoninus, assembly GCA_033558185.1. NCBI lineage: Eukaryota > Metazoa > Chordata > Aves > Cuculiformes > Neomorphidae > Dromococcyx > Dromococcyx pavoninus. The sequence continues at coordinate 1,304,781 of JAUMJL010000286.1, read as the reverse complement.
TGTTGAAGTTTCTCTCCATTCATTATATATAAATTTTAATCCAGATTTATAGCCTCAGTTTTCTGGTCCCCATTCATTGGTGCAATGATAATTGCCTCCACCAAAGTCTGTTTTGTGCGGAAATGATGGACAAAATTTCCATGCTGATACTCTTATGACTTAGTCTATGCTCCTGTTGCTGGATGACCAGAGGTTTCCAGGTGGATGCAGAGAGGTCTTTTTTTTTTTGGCTCAGGAAGGGAGATATCTTTTGAGAGTTGCTGCTTTTGTGACATGAAGTCCCTGAAATTTTATTCTTGGAAGGCTTAACTTCAGATGTGGTCATGATCTTACTGTTACCATTTTTTTGTTGTTGGAACAACAGTGGAATTACTGGGATTGCAAGAAACAAAACCTACTGATACTGATTGACCCAATGTAAATGTGTCTATTTGGCATCAAGGCAGCTGTATTTAACTGTAGGGGATTTTTTATATTGTGAGAAATGACTGGATGATGTTTGGCTTAAAAACAAAACAGTTTCTTATTAAAACCGGACTTGATTAATTCAGCTACCTATATAGCAGTCTTTACAGGTTAGGAATATACCTTTAGGTATAGATTCAAACTGAATTTGTATTTCAAATTGAAAACGTATTCTAATGTATGTACTGGTTTGAGAAATCAGTCTGAATAGATGTTTGTTCTTTATACTCGAGCATGGGCAGAAGAACTTGAAGCTGTTATAAAATTCGTAGGTTGTTAGCTGGGTATCACTGTGAGGAAATCATGGCAAATGACCCTTCTAACAATTTATCAGTCTCATAAATAACTTTTCAAACAGTAAAACACTTCTCAGCAGTCAGATTTTGCTGCCTACATGGTGTGATGTGAAGACTTGTAGAATTGAAGGGCGGGGAAAAGGAAATGTCATTCAGTTCATACTCTTTACCTATAAGTTTTAGTTTTGGGTAAGACTTTCTTATGTCTGGAAAGAAAATGTTCCAGACTTTTGGAAAAGAACAGGCTGGAAACTGTTGAAGTATGGAACTCAGACGCTGCTGTATGATGTGACAGCAGAGCTCTGAATGAGGTTCAGGATGGTCAGCAAGCCTTGGCTAGGACCTGCGTAACCATACATTACGTAGTCCATAACCTTAAGATGCATTTGGGAAGGTGAGAAGATATAAGTGATAGTTCCCAGAAGGCAGTAAGTGTTTCCAGGAGGTCTTGGTACTCCATTAGGAGTGCAGGACTGAGCCCTTGGGTCATGCAGTGCTGTTGGCCTCAGCAGCCTTTTTCCACCCCCGGCAGCCTTTGGCAGCCAGCAGAACCATACTGCTTGATGTGTGATTTAGATGGGGTACACCTCCCCCTCAACAGCACTTAGACTGCTTATGCTGTGAGCAGTCTGAGAAGTTCTAAAGAAACAAAAGGTATTGGTATAATTTGAAACAAAAATTGTGTCATTTAGGAAGAGCAATAAAATGGAGGAACTAAAAGTGTCTGACTTAAATGTCTTCACTTAGAACTTTAACATGTTATAAGTCTGAATTGCAATGACTTTATTTAGTATTACTAGCAGTGATTACTCCCTGTTGTACATGTATAATCTCCTCTCTGTGGCTGGGTGGTTTAGGCACTGTCCTCACACTGATTAACCAATTTGTAATTGTAAGGTGTGCTGTTAAATTATGAGTTGGTGTGGGAAGGAGTCACGCTTTGTGGTTACTCATACCAGAAACATGTAGCCTGCTTGTCTTGGTCTAGCTGCATACAGACCACTAAAAATCGTTAGCCAAAACCTTTAAATAGCAGCGTCTCGATTGCCTATAAATCTGGAAGAGATTAGAGAATGGAGAAGGAAGGAGCTATGTAGGTCTAGTGCTTTGGTCCTTGGCTCACAGCAGATGCGGAGCCTTCCTTTAGTAAAATTAAGCATTCCTACGAAGAGGCAGAGATTTTTAATTTTGGCGAAGCGGAGATGGTTATTAAAGCTTGCATTGAAACGGACTTGGTCTCTTTGTTATGTTTGCCTGGCAAAGCACTAATGCCATACAGTAGGTTTTCTGACCACACTTTTGCTGTTCAGACCAGACCTTAGTTTAAAGTGCTTATCCCAGCAGCAAGGCTACCTGAAGATTATCCTTACAAAAGGAAAAGCCATTAGTAGTGAAACTAGGAATGTCTTAAAAGACATAGTCTGTCTGCAGACCAGCTCTCATTTGTTCTAATAAATACATTAATTTCCACTCTGTGTTAATTATAAGAAAGATGTTCATGCCTCTCTAGACCTGTTTTTGCCATTGCTTTCTTCTGCCTGATTTTTATTTTCAGTAAATATGGGAAATAATCAGTTTTTCTTCTTCACTCTGAAGCCACTCAGAAACACATCATCATCTTTTCATGCTTCAAAAGTGATTCAATTAAGAAACCTATGTTTTTGTTACAGAAGAGCCCATAACATTTTTGAGATACTAAAAGATAGTTTGTGCTCTTGGCCTGGGTAGCTGTGTGTTAACTAAAGGATACTTGCAGTTTTTTAAAGCTGCCCTCTGTTAATAGTGCTCATGGTACCTGTAGCACGTGTATCTGTCTTGATGTTAACAGTATTATAACTTGATTGTTACATGAGGTCCCTACCTTCTCTCTCACCTAAAGCTTTGCCTTATCAACATCTATTCAATTTAACAATTGAAAAGGACATTTTATACTTGATCAAATTCAGAGATTTTCTGGTTTGCTTTGGTTACTCGTTTATAAATTGTGCAAGTTAGGATTCATCTTTTAATGTTTTATTTCAAAATAAAAGCTGACAATCTAAATTTGTGTTACTGCTGCTGGTTTTGAAGGAGCCAGATCATTCATCATTAGGAGATGTGTGGGGGACCTTCAGTACAGCCATAATTTCTCCTCTCTTTACAGGCTTCACAGAGCCCAGTGTGCAATTAAACAGACTCAGGTAACTGTTCAGAAGATAGGAAGGGAGATTGAAGAAAAACTGAGATGTACATCTACAAGCAACGATCTGGTAAGTTTAAATATTTAAAACCTTATTCTACAGACTTGCTGAAGAGCCTGGCACGTGTTTCTTGACCACAAGCTTGTTTTTTAGCACTTTGAACTGGAAATCTTCATGTAAACTTGTCCTTTGAAACGGGAACTCAAGAAGTGTAATGTAATGGATTTTAGATTTGTGTTACTTATCGACAGATTGCTTATTCTGTTTTTACCTTTATTTTGTATAATTGCTTTTTATAATATAAAAACATAAACATTGCTCAGTGCATGAGAAGTTTATTACAAAGCCCAAACTTTTAATGATGTAGATAAATCTTAACAGGAATCTGTGGTGGATTTAGTGAGATGAGTCTACCGGCTGATAGAAGAGAACCATAGAATTGTTTAGGTTGGAAAAGACCATTAAGATCATCGAATTCAACTGTAAACCTGACACTGCCAAGTCCTCTGCTAAACCATATCCCTAAGCACCACATCTGCACATCTTTTAAATACCTTCAGGAATGGTAACACAGCCGCTTCCCTGGGTAGTTTGTTCCAGTGCTTGACAACCCTTTCAGTGAAGTAATATCTCCTAATAGCCAGTCTAAACCTCTCCTGATGCAACTAGAGGCCATTTTCTCGTGTGCTTGGGAGAAGATACCAAACCCTACCTTGCTAAATGTCCTTTCATGTAGTTGTAGAGAGCAATAAGGTTTTCCCACAGCTTCCTTTTTTTTTCCAGCTAAATGACCCCATCTTCTTGCACCGCTGCTCTCTTTGGGTGAACAGAATTGATCCAAAATCTGTCATTCAAGTGACACGTTCATTTTAAGCAGGAATTACATTAGATCTTTCAACACAAGAAGTGTGCTGGCAATAGTTTCTACTTTCTGCCTAGAAAGACTGAGTGCAGTTCAAAGCAGTGAGTTAACAGAACAAGAACTGCTTGTGATGACCTCGTTATATTGGTAGTCACTGGCATGTGGCATGTGTCTGGTGCCTTGTATGGGAATGGGCAAACGTGTGATGTGAGGTATAATTTATTACTTTAAGGTGGATTCTTGACAGTACTCAGCTGATTTTCAGAAGCATCAAACTGCTTTAAGGGTTTGAGAAAATGGAAAAATGGGATTTTCCTTATCTACCCTTAATTAACGAATTGCATTGTAGACAAAGAAGCAAAGATGTCAGCTCCTTTGAGGGGTAATATAATATCCCCTGTGAGTGACTCCAACTCAGAGTTTCTTTGCCCTCTGCTGGTATCTTGGCTGTTAAAATGTTTTTAAGCATGTTTTTTTCAGTTATGGATATCTTTGATCCTCCATGCAAAGACTTTTCTTTCATAAATACATGTGAGCAAAACTATGGTGATGATTGTGTAACTTGCAGTTTTGTAGTAGCCACGATCTACGGTCTAAGGCAGCAACCATGGTCTGTGGTGTAAGGCAATGATTGCCCATTTTTTTGTTTGTTTAATGGTGGAAACTCTTGGTGGACTCTCATTCCACTTTAGAACTATACTTTTATTCCTTATTGAAAGTTTCATTCCTTGATTCATGTTTTCTGCTGGAATCTTGAACCAGGAGTCTGAGCAGACATGTGTAATTGAAGCAAATATGAAGTAGAGGAAGAGTTCAGCCAGAGCTGACTCTTTTTAAGGCAGCTGGTGTTCAAGTAACATTAACTCCATTAACTACTTGTAAAAGTGAAAGCTGGCAGAGTTGTACAAAGTGACAGTGTTTCATAGTACTTATACAGGACTTGCTCAGAAGAGTAGAATGACTGATTGCCCCTTTGGGATTTGAACTCTCTCTGGGGCGTGATTGGACTGAAGAGATGTAACTTCTCTCTTTCTTTTTGAATCCGTTTTCAGTTATTCTCAACAAGTGTCTGTTAAACAGGATAGATTTTCTTCCTTAAAAAAGAACAACTAGCTGCTCGCCCCTCCAAACCCCAAAACAACAACAAAGCCTGTCACTTATAATAGAAAATTCTGCTTCACTGAGCACACCGTAGCATAATTTCTTAGCGAAAGCAGTGCATCAAAGAAGAAACAGATTCTTTTTAAACACAGGAACAGATTTAGAGTAGGTACAGGGCAAATCCTAAACTTCTAAAGAAGAGATCCTTCAAATATAATTGTGTGTAGTAATGTAATCTGCTCTCTGCTACTTGTTCTTTCCTTTTTGTATGCTTTTTTTAATCAGCCTGAAGCTGGGAATTGAATCTAATAGTACAGCTCAGATACATCCAACCTTTTTGCAGTTCCCTGCCTCGATTTAGTATAGATTCCGCATTGCTCATTTTCCCTCTTGTTGCTGGACCCTTTGCAAGGGAATGAATGCTTGTTGTGCTGCTTCTGTTCTGCTCTTAGACTCTATGTAGTTGTCTCAGAAGCTTCCCCCCTCCTCCTCTTCCTCTCTCAATTTCTGCCCTAGGCCAGGTTGCATCAGAGCACGGGAGAGGAGATGCATCCCACAGGAGGAACAAGCACTGTGGGACACAGCTGAGTTTCTCTCTTTCCAAAGCAGCAAAGTGATTAGGGTCCTTGTTAATCTATGACCTGTGGTAATCTAGGGAGTTCAGCCTTAAGTCTGGCAGACTTACTCTTGTCCTATTTTTCCCTTCCCTTCTCTTTTATTACCTATTTTATGGAAATATTTGTATGCAGAAAAACTCCTATATTTGTTTAAGTCTGTTCTTGTTTCAATAGAAAAAGGAGAGTGAATGTTTACAGTTGAAGATCCTGGTGCTACGTAATGAACTGGAGAGGCAGAAGAAGGCCCTTGGTCAAGAAGTAGCCTTGTTGCATAAGGAAAAAAATACTTTGCATGACAGAGGTAAGTGTAGAAATGTTACTGCTTCTATTGCAGATATTCATAATGCACTGATTGGAAGAGTAGTAACCTAGCTTATGATCCTGGTGACTGAAATGAAGATGCTGGGTTTCTTTTTGTATTGTTTTGGTCTGACTCTGGTGTGCGTGTGTTTGTGTTTATCTGAAGTGTGCAGCCAGATATAATCTCGTCATCTATGTTAAACTGAATTCCAGACAGCAGTTTCTGCTATCCTGTCTCTAAATAACTTCTTAATGTGACACTGCTCTAAAGCAGTGTTTAATCTGTGTTTAATTAAAATTGTATGAGAAAGTCATAACTACTGTACTGTAGTGCAGTAAACAGTTCCTTGATTATAATATCTTAAGGGATGTTAGTGTACTTGTGATTAGGATTCTGTTCTTAGTGTTAGAGGAAAAACACCCATATAATAGCTTATTATGTAAGTGAATGGTGAAATGCTTGGTCTTCTTGGCATTTTGTTTTACTGGAAAAGTGTCCTATAGTAAAATGCTACATCACAGTCTCTCTGGAGCTCACCAGACACCAAGCTTACATGCATATCTGATCTCGTTGCAGGACTCTCTTGAGATTGTGGTTTTTTTGTTTTAAATACCTAGTTGAGTCACTACTGAAAAATGAGGCTTTTGCTATTTGCATAATTCTAGCTATACAAGATTTGAGGTGCCTTAACTGAATTTCTCCACTGCTGTGGACATAAGTGGAACAGGTGTTAAAGGAGAATGAGGTTTCAAGGGTTGTATCTGGCTGGGGAATGGTGTGTAGTGCATGAAGACTTGTATTCCCCCTGTGCTGTCTTTTCCCTTTTTGGCAGCATGACGTGGAAAATGGGCATCTGAGAGTAAATGAAAGATTATTGCCAACACTTGTGTCAGAGTCTGCTTTTAAAACCTCAGTTAACTAAGAAAATACTTGATGCTAATTTCTTTCTTGCTTCCTCATGTTATTTAGAAAATGCGTTTCAGACTGAATACCAGAAACTTCAAGAGCATAACGAATCCCTGCATGAATTAAGAAAGGAATGCACTGCTAAGAGGTAAAAGGACCTATGCTTTACTGTAACTGGAAAGGAAGAACAGGCTTGAGAGTAGGACATTTGAAGTATGATTTGTGGCACTAAATTCTTCATATAATTTCCATTAAGACGTCTGTACTGCAACTTATATCTGAAGTGGAAATGAGCAGTGGCAAGTCTAGAAAAGAAGAAAACAAATGCTTGATTGCACGTGTAGACTATGATAGGACTCCTAGGTCTGTTCTGGTGTGACAGCTTTGCAATGCTAAATTGTCATAATCAAAATGTGCCTATAACATGGGGTACAATTGAAAACGAAAAGTTAGCTTTGTCTTCTGTAGTTATCTTTGTGGAATTACCTAGATTTTTTGGGGAAGGAGAGGTGATACTTGTTGAAGATGCAGAAGGGACGTGAGGGCTTGATACCTTTACTTAAAGCTTTTGAAGAAATTAACGTTTTTGGAATCTCTTTCCCCAAAGAGAACTGTTTTTGAAGACAAATGCCCAGCAGACTATTCGATGCAAGCAATTGCTGTCGGAGCTATCCTATATTTACCCTATTGATCTGGTACGTTTTTTCCTAAAAATCTGCTTGATGTGAAATGAACTTCCTATTTATTACACTTTACTCAAAGGTGGTGGTTATTCTTGATGAAACTTGCTCTTCACTCATGCTGCTTTTTTCAGCTTTTTGTTGGATTTGATCCTTAGATTGCAACCCTCATGGGGAGAGGTCTTATGCTAACATTTCTGAAATATAAAAGCAGAATAGCTGTAGCTGTAATTTAATGGATACTTTCAGTTTTGTTTACGCTTACAGAAAGTAACCCTGACAGTAGGCTAGCTGGATTTAAGGGAGTGCATGTAAACAGATGTCAAAATATTGAGCTCCAAAACATTTTATATAATGAATTGACTTGGATGAAGCTCTTCCTTCATTAAAAGTTGCATTTATTTCTGAATTATATGTAATGTGGACTAAAACATTAGTAAAAATCAGTCAATTTCATTGAATGTGTATTTTTTCTTTAGAAAAATGCTTTGTTGACATCAGATTTTGTGCAGGTTTCTGTTTTCTGGATTTTGTTTTCCCATTCTCACTTTTCATTGTTGATTTTAAACTTACAGAATGATCAAAAGGATTACTTTGTTTGTGGAGTCAAGCTTCCTAATTCTGAAGACTTTCAAGGTAGCTGGATATTCTTAATTGTGTTGTTGACACTACTTCTGAACTTCATAAACATAAGTAAAATGATAACAATGGTTTAAGATCTAAATTTCTGACTGGAAAGGTCTAGACTAGAAGAAAACTTACGCATCATTTATTTCCATTTCCTAACAAGTACAAAGGGAGTTGCTGTTGAGTCTTAGAAAAGTACCTCTTTTTTCTAAGACTTGAAACACTGGAACAGGTTACCCACACAGAGAGGCCATGGAGTCTTCATCCTTGGGGATGCCTAAGAATCAACTGGGCAGAGAATTGGGCAACCTGGTATAGCTGACCCTGTGCTGAACAGGGCATCAGAACTGCACAGTTGCCAGAGTTGCCTTCCAGACTTAGTGATTCTGGAAAATATTTGTTTGACCTAAATTTCTGTTGTGACTGCTTTCAGTCCATGAATCTTGCTGGGACAATGTGCACAAATCCCCATTCAGTTTTCTGTAGTTTCCTGTGGGCTTACCACATGAATATCCTGCATAAGTAAGACTTTAAAGCTGCCTGACAGCTTGGAGTATTTTACAAGTCAGCTTGTACTTTAACTGTCTACAGTCATCCTATTGCAGAAGCAAATATATAACATGCCTGTCTGTATAGCAGTTCTACAGGTAACTGCATGTATTCATCTACAAATGTTTGACATGAATTGGAACTTCATTAAAATCCTTTTGAGAATTTCTTACTCCCAGTACTTGCTAACTCTGCAAGGCATGTGGTTTCTTGGGCAAAAACCTCAATCAATTGTCCACCTTTTAAAACCATCCCATAGGTATTAACTTGTGCTAACATCACCTGTTGGATACTAGAATAATGGAGAAATAAACTTTACAACAAATTAGCATGACAAAAATCAATCTCTTGCTTTGTTTTCCCCATTGCTCTGAATGTGGTAATGAACTCAGTTATGCTTGAGAAATCAGTGGTGTGCTTCTGTGGTCCCATTTGCATTTTACTTGCATTAATTCCTTACAAAAGAACTACTAAGTCTTTATCAAAGTCTCTAGAAGTATGGTGTTCTAAGGAAGAATTACTAAGCATTGAACTTAGTGAAATATGCAGTTAAATTTGAAAACCAGCTGTCTGACATGTATCTTATTTCAGACTCTTAGTAAATAATAATATTTATTGAAAAAAATTATTCCCTAAAAAGCCAGTTTTGCTGCAAATGCTGAAGACTTTTGCAAAATCCTTTTTGAAAGGGGTGTAACTTTAAAATCCATGTGTTGTGCTCTAATAGAGCTCAGTATGATTCAATAGTTGTCATTGAACATCACTAGAAGCCTTCACAGAATGTCCTCTGGGTAACCGATTTCCCGGCACTCTCTTGTGCCTCAGAGGGGATGACTATTGTGTTCACTTATAAAGAGTTAAAATAGAGCAGAACAGAAAGGAAAAGGCCTTTACGTGGCAAAAGGATGTAATCTGAATTGCAAGACCTGTGTGTATTCCTGGCAGGTGAAGCTTTAAGGTTGAAACCTTAAAAGTCAAATTCAAAATGATACTTTAAAAGAATGAGTTAATCAAAGTTCTTCCAGTTATTGGCAGAGAACAGAGTTCATACCCTGGGGTCAGTGTCTCTCCAACTGATCTCACTAATGAGTAAAGTTAGGGAGGAATGCAGCTTTTCCTTGACCCCAGTCATACATGACAGCTACATCTAGAGATATGCAGAAAGTTTAAGACTTAAATTTTGTCTTGGGAATTTTGTTTCACTTTTCCCACTTCTTTTTTACCCTCCCCTACCCAGCCAAATGTTAAGAAGAGTAACTTCTAGCTTTCAAGGTGTAAAATTGTAAGGAGAACAAGCTATCACCCATTTTACATTCCCCTTAGTGAAAGAGGCAAATAGTGAACTGCAAACAATTGTAAAGCACTCTAAATTTGTTTCCGACTTGCATCTACATTTAAGTATTCTGGCATCTTCATTAAATATATCATTCTCTAAGAAATAAGGATGAACTTGTACTAAGCCTGCAGTAAGATCTAATTGATGAAACAGTGGAATCTTTTTGTTGTTGACAGCAAAAGATGATGGAAGCATTGCTGTTGCCCTGGGCTACACTGCTCACCTGGTTTCAATGATATCCTACTTCTTACAAGTACCACTCAGGTATCCTATAATTCACAAGGGCTCCCGGTCTACGATCAAAGATAATATCAATGACAAACTGACGGAGAAAGAACGAGAGTAAGTATGTAGTAGATATGCTTACGTGCTTTCTTCAAAACAACAAATCAAACCCTTCAGCAGTTTTGGGTAGTTTGAAGTGACACAGAGTTTGAAGTTATTTGTTGTGGCTTTCAGTAGCCATGGGACAGTTGTTTGAATTTCTCATGTTTGAATTTTGTGATCTAACAGAGTAGTTAGTCCAGCTTTGTTGTTCTGGGTCTGTTGGCAGGCATAAACCATTGATTTGGCTTCTAATAATGATAGAAGAATTTAAATAGTGTGTCTTTTGGCTGCTGATTGGAAAACTTCCTTTTGTGTTTTGCTACTGGCTATGAGAATAAGCTGCAGATAACAGGTGTAGCTTTACTGAGGAGGTACTGTCAGTACTGGAGAAGTGGTTGAGAAACATGAGAAAATAAATAGCTTTCTTTAATGCAGAGGATTTTAACTAATTGAAAAAGAGCACTGTAAATTGTTTTCTGTTACAAATCAACTTAATAGTCAATGAAGAGTTTTTCATCTGGTCTCTGATCATTATCTTTCAACATGTAGCTATGCAATTGTTATTGTGCTACTAAAACTATTTTGCTATCCTTAAATCTACTTTCTGAATACTACCTTCTGCATTTTGCCTCTTTTCCCACTGTCCTTGCACCTGTGTGCTCTAATATGAACATAGTGGCAATTATGGGTAAAGCTTTACTTTGTAGCCTGAAACCACAGAACTCAAAGGAATGCAGTGCTGACTAACTCAGGGAGACAAGCTGTGCTGCTCTGATTCTGTGTGTGGGTGCTGCAAAGTCAGGCTTGCAGCATCAGTAACTATTTTGCATATACAGGGTTTGAAACGGGAGCGAAGGAAATAGCTGGGGGCAAATGAATTCTTGGAAAGTAGCTGTTTCTATTGACGTGAAGTCTGTAAAAACTTCTCTTTGGAAGTATGCAACTTGCAATATTTGAATACCATTTCCTAGTAGTTCAAATCAAGATGGAAGGGGCTTATTTGGTACAGTTGACAGGATTGAATTGCTCAAAGTGTCTGATTTCTCTTTGAAGCTCAGTGACTTTTGGCCCGACAGCAGAGGTAACTTGCCTTAAGAGTTAAATTCACTGAGATCTTCTTGTTTTGACACAATAAAATATGACTATATAATTACAGCTTACAAATTAATTTTGATACCATTTTAATAACTTATCCAAACACTTCCTGGGTAACTTAATAGGAGATTAATCTATTTTGCTTCAGTTTAGTTCTCTAAGCATATGATCTTACTCCTTCCTGTACATCACTTTCACAAGGGTAGCAACCTAGAACATTTGTATCTGGAAAACAAATTTCTGAGGAGTAGAGCTGCCTGTGTGTGGGTGTGTAAAGATTAAACCAATTTCCTGTTGTCTGAGACAGATTGGAAGGTTTAATCCTTCAGGCTGTAGCCTCCCAAACCCTCATGACCTAATGCTTTATTTCACAACAGATTTCTGAAAAAAAGAAAGTTTAGCTAAGTATATGAATCCCTGTTGGGCCATTTACCTGTGTTCTGCAAGATTTTTTCAGGATTAGCTCCTGCCCGAGATCTTCACTTCCCAGCTATTGGAAAGTGAGTCCTACCACCTCTCAAAGGACCTCAGTTGCTATAGAAAACCTCAAATGTTTTAGCTTGCAGTTTTCTTTCTAAACTAATAGCTCATGTCTCTCACCTGAATTGAACATAGCAATTAACAGGCATTATTAAATTTCTTCATTTCAGTGATCTGTCCTGCAGCAGCTTTTCAAACTCCAGTATAAACTGTTGAGTAGTTACAGTGAGGATTTTTCTATACTCCATCTTTACTATAACACATAGCATCATGTTTATTGACTAGGTTAAACGTTTTACTTGGCTTCGTACCTTCTTTTTTTGGACTGAAGAAGTCCCTGAGATCCATATTAAGAACTTCTAAAAATTGTGCACTGAGGAATAGTTAATATTTTCACCCCAAAGCAATTTCATAATTACATGTGTTTGTTTTTCAGTGTCATGCAGTATAGATGTATTATTTCACTTTCAAGTTCCTATGTCACCTTTTTTAAGGCTTATTATAAACTGGTTAAATATTTTGAGAGCTTTCAGAATGTAGGTTATGTTTGGGAAATACTTTGTCCACTTCAGATTTATTTACTTGGATGATCCAGGTCACTTAAATCTCAAAGTTCTTATAGAAGTGTTCAGTTTTGTCTGCTTCAATTGCAATTGTGCTGTAACTTAAAAATGTACAAAAGAAGTAGGAGGCTCAGCACTTGTGTCTGGCCACATAACTGAGAGCAGAATGAGGTGTAGAATACCTGCCAGTTGCGTACAGTATATGGTCAGCTTTGTAATTGTGGAGATATTGAATAGCTTATAAACACTAATAACTGTTCCTTTCTTGTATTCCATAAAATAGTTTTGATACTACTAAAAGACTGTACATTTTCTCCCATAAATCTACTTAAATCTACTTTTATGACTGTTTGAACCACCAAGTAAGGCAAGAATGAATTTCACTAAATAGCTCATTAATTCACTACTTCAGTTGTCTGTTTCAGCATCTCCAGAGTGCACCAAATATGAAGGTAGGAGTGGTGTTGTTCCTCAGAAGTTATGGAAATTGAAAGATTTCAAGCAAATGCTGGATATGTAACTCCCAAATTTAAGCTATTTAGGACAACAGCATGTTCCTCACTTCAGTGACAAGCGTGCTTACTGAATAAACCACCTAAATTCCTTGGCACTGTTCTTGTGGATCTGAAACCTAGCACTTCATCACATTCTCATAAACATAGTAAGAATGCTGAGATTAAACTATTTATGGTATCTTCTGGAACTGTCTGTCAAGCCTGGCATTTAATACTTCTGTTTGTCTGCTCCCAGGTTTTTAAATGAAGAACAGCTTCCAGTTTAAAGTAAAATAAGGATTGTTATGTCTGGAGCGAGATACACTTTGTGGAATTGCCTGTGTTGGTGTTGCTGCTATCGTTCTGTTTCTTTATATAGGCTTCACTTCAGTTTTCTTCTTTCAATGCCGATACAGGCTAAACATCTCTCAAAGTAAATGCTTGCATTTTGCTGGCTGGAAGCTTATTGAATCTTTTGAACAATATCAGCCTCCTTGATCGGTTTAAAGTGAGTACAGTAAAGTACACTTATGCCATCTCTTTGGGAGTCTTTTAGCATCTCTTACTCAAAGCTGTGCTCAGTTGCTGCTTTTTAGAATTGAAGCTTCATGTGACACTTCTAAAACTTGCCAGTTGAGTATTTAAGAATAGAATACTTGTTTAATCAAGTCCCATTAGACAGCTTGGAAATTGATATACCCTTCTAAGAAAAATAACATTCTTTGGACTTTAATCACCTTCCTTATACCCTGCATATGTCTGGACAGGTGAAGTGTGCATTCAGAGCAATTATTTCTGTTGTATTTTGCATTCTCATTCACACTGAGTCTTATAAAATATTTTCAAGATCTTACTTCCCTGCTAGGTAATCTGAAAAGGAGAATGGTTTCAAGAAATAGTTTTGCTAGCATTGTTTCCCTATAGTAGTAATAGAGAGGAATCAAATACCATATGCTGTCTATTCTGGCTCTTGCTAAACCTTCTTCCCACTAAGATGTGTTTAGGGAGGTTTAGAAAAGTGTCAGTATAAAAGGTAATCACATCAAAGTCATATTTTATGTTAAGGGGAAAAAAATGACGGGGTGGAATACATGATTTAAAAAGGTTTTGTATTTAAAAGGCAGAAAGGACACCATGATTTCCAGGCATAGCTACAGGAGAACTACAGGCATTTCAGAGTTGTCTGAACTTGAAGAGGTACTTTTTTTGTATTATAGATTTAAATATTGAATATTTAAGTATTATTGTTACCACCTAATGTTATAAAGGTCAAATGTATATGCAAAGTTTAAAAATAAAATAAATTAAAAACGAAACAGGCCCTAGACAGTAAGATTGTAATTATTAGTAAGTTTTTTTATCTTGATGTATGATTTAGTTAGGTGTTCTGAAAGGAACTGTTCTGAGCTAGGGTTGTGAAGATCTGCTAGCATCAGACTTGATCTGGAAACAAAATCTGAGTGTATCCAACCTCTTCTATCACAGAGGCACTAGAACACGCAAAACCAGCTGTAGTTCTGTGAGTGTTGATACCTTAAAGCCCAGTTTCATTTCATTGCTGTAGCCCATGTGGGAAGTGCAAAGGCATGAATAATAAAAAACAGGTCATCTTTCACTGGTATGAGGCAGTCTTGTAGCAGCTCAAGAGTGTATCAAGCATGAAATGCAGCTGCTGTTGTTGGATTTTCAGAATAGTTCTGGATTCCTTAAAGATGTAAAACCATGAGTGAATTTATTGTAATACATCTTTGGTACAGATAAAGCCCACATGTGAGCGCTGGGCCAAGGGCTGCAGCCCTGTGTGTGATGAACGTTAACATGTCTGCGTGGCTTGCTGACTGAGCCTTGAATTCACACCAGCAGGTTGGTTCACCTTAATTTGGGATGCTTTTAATTTGTTTAGGGAGCCAGATTTCATAGAAGTGGAAAAATGGAGAGTAGTCAAGCCAGTACTTTTAATCTGCATGTATTCAAGCAGTTCACTTGATATGCTGGTGTTGCATTTTAGACATACTCATTTGCAAATAACTTCCATTGTATCTTATGTCACACAGTGTTAATCATCCGATCTGAGTTACTGACATCATAAGTTCTTATGTGAAAGGTTTCACTTCTCAGGCCTGTGAGTAAAGCAAAGGTGGTATCAAAGCCAGTCCTGCTACAAAACTGCTTCCAGATTACCTTTTCTCGATGAACTGTGTTGTCTTTCACTTATTTTAAGTGTGACAAGCTGGATTTGCAAATAAGAGGAGATAAGTATTGCTGAACAGGCAATTTTAGAGCGTTTAGAAACCACTTGTTGAATGAGCATAGTCTAAAAGAGCTCCTCACTACTGTGGTCTCGCTCCTGTTTCAAATAAGGGCAAAACCAGAGTTTCAGGTGTTTTAAGCTTACTACAACTGAAGATGGTTACTCCTTTGTGCCTGGTCACAGATAAGCCACTTGCAACAAAGCAGTCTGAAAAATTGTGACACAAGCAAGTGAAGAATTAAGTTTTCACTGACATTAACATCTTCCAACTCAATTGAGAAGTCTTTAATCGTATTTGATACTTCAACTGAGATGATTAAAGTGGCAGCGTTGGGAAGAAATCTTGGCAAACTTAAATCAGATGGACGGAGATGGTTTGTTGAGAAATCTAATAGCTGTCAAAGCAAAGTTGATTCTTTGTGGTAGATTGAGTGTGTGTTAAGTGTTCAGCTATATTGCTTAAAGAATACTTTTTGTCATGAACTTATCTTGAACTGTATTTTTATGTTTCACATTCTTGAGGATATTTAGCTAAAATCAAGAGTTATTTTGTTCTCGATCACTGAAATAATACTTTTGTCTTCATTGGGTCAGCAAATATTACTGTGTGTAGATTAAGAATTCGATCAGGTGCTCTTTAATAAATTTAGATACTGTTAATGCTGTTTCTGGAAACTAAAAGCTTTTACATGCTCCTGGCCAGTCTGAGACAGCAGATTGTTTGCTGCATTAGATGAGAGCACTACCCCAGATATCTACAGCTGAGAAATGTTTCTGTGAAGACATACCCATTGGAACACTAGACTCCTGATTATTTTTCAAAACATTACTTCATTTTTCAATAAGCAGGGACTTGACCTGTATAAAGTGTCCTCTAGATAAAAATGATCCTTCAGTGGTAGGGAGATAGAGTTCCGATTGTCTGCTCTGTCCTTACAGATAGTCCTTGCGTTGCGATATCCATCACAGCATGTATGTAGCAAGCCTTGAATTCAAGCTGAAATGTTTCACAGTCTACAAAAAGCCATCAGTGTTGCTTGTTCCATGGATAACTAGCTGTGTTTTTGAGGTGTTTGAAAGTGTAATTTGCTGAGCTACTAGAATGATACCCTCATGTATACATTGGTGAATACCTTATCAAGAACTGCCTGACTTTCATAAGGAGAGTCTTTGCTTGCTTTTCCTGTACACAGCCTGTACATATTAAACTATTGTACGTTCTCCAAGAGCAAGGTCACAGCAGTTACACTTCTTAATAGAAAGATGGCCGTGCTTCTGCTTTCGATTATCTTCTTGTTGAGCTATTCAGATAGGCATTTTGAAAATACATTTCATAAAGTTAAACTGCCAATATATTTTCCTTTCCCAGTTAACTAATTATCTTTGTATTCGGTAAAGCTTGAATGAGGATATGCTTTTTTCCCATGGCAATCTGTGTTTTTGTCATCAAATTTGTTTTACAAGTGTAGTTCTTTCTCTCAAGTAGAAATTGAAAAACATATAGTAATCACATCTGAATTCATTTGTTATTCGTGATTCATATTCATGTCTTAATCTCATCTCTAGCAAAACAAAGTGCACACTTGTAATCCTTTGCCTTTTCATTTAATGTCAGCATTTCTCACCAGGTAGGGATCTTACTGTTTTGTTTAAAACTTTTATAATCATGCTGATTGTTGGTAGACTACTTAGCTGTTCCTGGTTAGCTGGTAGTCACCTAAGGTCATCTCCACCATCAACCAGTAGCTTGATCTGAAAAGGATCTGAAGTGCTGTGTTTTGCATGTCTTTGAGAAGTCTGATGATGATTATTTTCATACTACTACATTTCAGTTGTGTTTCTCCCAATGAGCGCTCAGCTGCTTGGGTATGCTACTTAAGATCTGTGCCAGTCTCTTCTCTGGAGCTGATACAACCATGGTGCAGCTTATCTGAGAAGGAAACAGATTTTTAAGCTGTGCAGCCAAAGCTTCTTGTGCCTTGATCTTCTGGTGCATCGCTAAGAGGTTTAAAATGCTGGGTATTTTGATGTTGGTAGCTGTTTAGCAGCCTACTTTTTTGCTAATACTTGGTTCAGAGTGTCCTGGGGAATAGTTTCAAGTGAACTGGCCAGATAATGGTAATCCTCATCTTAAGACTTTCAAGGTTTGCTTTATTCTGGTTCAGAAAGTCCCAGCACTTTTAAACAGCACATGCTTTCTCTTCTGGATGCAAAATTCCTTTATAATGAGCAAATGGGATGTGGTTAGGTTGGAGGGAAAACACCAGCTCCTTCCTCCCCTGCCTGCCCCCCAAAAAGGAGGTGAGAGAGTTGAAATAAACTTCAGTAAATATTTAAACCTTGTTCTGGTACACTCCTCATACTTCAGTCCTATCAAGCAAGAACTTGTGTCTTCTTCAGGTCATTATCTTATCTGGATTGGGCTGTTTAGCTCTGTCCTTGTATAGAGTGTGCTATCTGTGGATTTAAGCTTGAAATTCATCATTTTCTAAACTGCCTTATTTTTGGTAGTGCTACGTGAGGCACAGTTGTTCTCCAGATCTGATGGATGACATGCTGCTATCACATCAGTGATACAGTCACAGAAATTACAGTCACAGAAATTAAATCAGTTCTTTATCTGTATAATAGTGAGTAATTGGGTTTCAGCTACATTCTGCCAAGACTGCTCTACAACCATCTCCCTGCAGCCATTCTGGTTACTGTCCTTGAAAATGAGAAGTTAAGGAAAAAACAGGTCAACTTTGTTCTCTGACAAATTCGGTCATTGCAGTTGGGCAGGAAGCAGTCCAAGATGCAACAAATATGGTGATGTGAAAATACAGTGGCATTACCTTAATTTCATAGGATCATAGAATAGTTTGTGTTGGGAGGGACCTTTGAAGGTCATCTAGTCCACCCCCTCTGCCATGAGCAAGGACGTCTTCAACTGGATCAGGTTGCTCAGAGCCCCATCCAACCCAACCTTGAATGTTTCCAGGGATGGGGCATCTACCACCTTTTCGGGCAACCTGTGCCAGAGCTTCACCACCCTCATCAAAAAAAATTCTTCCTAATGTCTACTCTAAATCTCACCTCTTTTAGTTTAAAACCATTATACCTTGTCCTATCGCAACAGGCCCTGTTAAAAAGTCTGTCCCCATCTTTCTGTAGGTACTGAAAGGCTTCAATAAGCTCTCCCAGGAGCCTCTTCTCCAGGCTGAACAACCCCAGCTCTCTCAGCCTTTCCTCATTGGAGAGCTGTTCCAGCCCTCTGATCAGTTTTGTGGCCTCCTCTGGACCCGCTCCAGCAGGTCCATGTGTTTCCTGCGCTGAGGATAACAGAGCTGGACACAGTACTGCTCCAGGTGGGGTCTCACCAGAGTGGGATAGAGGGGCAGAATCACCTCCTTCAACCTGCTAAGTTTCTGATCTTCAGTTAACTATTGGATAATGAAGCATTCTTAAAACATAAGTCCTTGTTGCTACTTTAGCTTGCAAAGCTACAAATATTTGCACGCCTTGAACTTTTGCATCACTTTGAAAATTAAGGTTATCTAACACAATTCCAAACTGGGTTTGTAATTTTACTTACATTTGCTAAGTGGGATGTAATGTGCTATTTAAGTTGTACCACACTTCAGCCTGTGGAAAACAGTTAGATGTGATATATAAAAATCGTTATTTTACTAACTTCTTCCCTAAAGAGCTTTCTGAAGTAGAGATTAAGCTTTGAGACTTTAATATAATTTGGGATATGGCAGAAGTCTGAAGAGAAGAGAGAATAAAAGATCTAAAACATATGGTGTAATACCAAAGTAGAAACAGGTGAAAGCAGTTAAAAATGAAGCAATTTCTTAAGCTTTAAAAATAGTTTGTATTAAAGACAGGCGGTTATAGACAATAAAAATTGGCCACCAGTATATTGGTATATATGTGATTTTTCTGGATAGACAGGAGGTCATAAATCACAGAACACAACAGTAAATGTATTTGGACTTGTATTTGGACTTGAATTCGTAAGAGATATTTGAGGTCTGAAATAAACCTATGGATTGAGGATTCTTTCAGCTTTTCCTAACAGTTACCATCTGACTGAACGAAGAGTCCTATGGTGATTTACTGCATACTCATCAAACACTGAAGTTACTGTGTAAAAAGCTAAAGATTAGCTGAGGGTATGAAATTAAGTGAGATTGTGATGACTGATAAGTACTTGTCTAAGGTCAGCTGAAAATGAAGGAGAGTGAAGAAAAGTTATTAGTGCTTAAAGTAGAGTAATTATGAGTGGTAAGAGGGGTAGTCCTAAAGCCTAAAACACTGAAATTGGGCTAATCACATTTTTAGCTTTGAAACAGACCTCTAGTTTTCCCAATATCTTTGGGCAGCATAAGCAATCTTTGAAAGACCTCTTTATATGTAATCAGTTTTACAATTACTAAATATCTTGATGTTGGATTGGCGAGTAGTTCTCGTTGGCGACACCGTAGTAGGGAACTTCTGCCCATGCGTTATTATCAAAACCAGCGGTTTAGTCCATATAGTCAAAATCAGAAAGCGATGAGTTAAACCCCTTTCTTTTATTGGGAAGTAACTAATACTTTTTATAAGGACTATTTTCCCCCTCAAGCTGATGGACCCAAACTCTAGGCAACTCGCCTTAAGCTGCAAATATTAAAAAGAAAAATCTTTGCAAGAGACTTTTCTCTACTGTCCCCATAAATTTCTGAGTTATTTTCAGCAGCATTTAAGCATAGCCTCCTTTGTTATGCCTTGAATCGTAGAGAATAAGGCTGAAATGAGCACTGGAAAGTAGTTTAGAGATTCTTTCTACCCCATGGAAGAATGAAGTTTATTTAGAGGGAAGGGTTACCATAGCTGAGATGCAAGGAGATTTGAGCTTGCCTTAGAGATGACACCTCAGACTTCTTTTCACCCGTAGCTTTATGATTATAAGATGATCTGCTTGTGTTTGGTTGAACGGGTAATTTCAGCAACATGGAGTGATGGCTGATGGTCTCATGGGGCACACTGCAGCTTTTGGATCAGATTGCTGCAGAGGTGTCATGGAGCCACAGAGCCTGCTTCCAGCAGAAATGTCTTCAGGCCCATAAACAGGTGCAACTGGCAAAGACATTCATTGAAATTTGTGTCTACTCATCCTATGCTGCTCCCAGACCACACATGTTTTTAGACATATTTGAGAGTACATCTTGAACTGAAAATTGAAATTTGTTGTCGTTTAACACCGGTATTTCTGTTTGGCCATTTGCATCTTAATGATTTAGCTGGAGTGGAAATGATGGCAATCAGCCACCATTACTTTTCCATATTGACTGAAAATGCATATATTGAGTTTCTTTTTTTTTTATAATAATAAGACTTGGACAGAAAGAATTGATGGTTTAGTACCCTGTCTGCATTCTTTGTAACCTTAAAACATGATTGACTGTGCTAAGATTATACTTTGTTTTTCAGTTTTAAAGGTGTGCATTTGTTCTATCCATGATTTGTTCCACTTGTCTAAATACCATGTTAGAAAAAAAATCTCATAAAAGACTACCTCCAAAGTAACAGCTCCCTAGGAGCCCTGTTGATAGTGTTGTTGGGTGCCCGTAGGCTTGATAGCCATCAGAATGGTATTTGTTATGCAAGCGTTCAGATTGACTATTTATTTTAGAACTTATTATTTGTGAAGTGTTACAAGATCCTTGAAGAACTCAAAATTTAGTTCTGTTGTTGATGGTAGGGTGCTGGTTCTGTACTTTCAACTTAGAGAAGAGGTAGATTTTCAGCCCTGTTTTTTATTTAAAAGGCTAACTTGGGGTTACTTTTCCCCATCAGGATAAGTTGTGAACAAAGCACATAACCTTTGTTTCACATTTTGCTTTTCACAGCTCTTTTGGGAGGGTTTAATGAGAGTTAGTGCTCTAGAAACTTTCACATAGAGTCTACAGAGTAAAATAATACCAATGTTGACAGTTCATTTAACCACTCGTTTTAGCTGGAATTTATTTCTTTTTCACCCCTGTTTGCCTGGGCAGTTTACAAGAAAATTAGGAATTCTTTCTTTTAGGCTTGCACTAATCTGTATTCACTTGAGTGTTTGATTTGTCAGTCTTACTTGAGTTTTGTACGAGTAGATACATTTGCTTATGTAGATCAGCAGTACTCTAAGCCTTGACCTGCTCATACTTGTTTGCTTACGCATTGCCCATCAGCAGAACCTCCTTATGTGTAAACAGACTGAAACTACCTTGCCCTGTGCACACTCAACAACCCAACAGTTCTTTGTTCTTGGAACTACTCAGTGGTTAGTGGCATCCAGTTATGTTAAACACAAGATCCAAGTGCTAAGAATAGTATCTGATTTGACTGTTATGTGTCTTTGACGGAAGAGTTCTTGACTAGCTGTTAATAATATATTCCCTTCTGACTTCCATGCTGTTTTCATGGACTTAGCTTAAGCTGAAGGGTTCTTTATCTAGCAGCTGACATCTGCTTAAGGAAGTGTGGCAACAATTAATAGGAGATAGGTTGAAATAAACCAGTTGATGTTGATTTGTTGGAGTTAATATTGTAGGTGGAGAGGAGATGCTTATTCTTAGGAACCCTCCGAGCAGGAGAGATGTGAGAGAGGTAACGTGGAGACACATCAGTTATTATCTCAATTCTGAGTTCTGCTAAAAATGAAATTACATAGAGGTGATTAAAAGTGCCTTGTAACTGCTTGTAAGGTTTGGGGTTTTTTTCCACTGTCGCCCATGAGAAACGACAATCAAAGCCTCTTCTGGAAAGTCTGGGAAACCTCTTGAATGTGTTAGTGTTACTATAAGCTTTATCTGTGCTTTGAGGCTGTAAGCATGATATTGTTCTAGTTCACTATGGAAGAAAATGTTTTGTCATTGTGGTATTGCAAGTAGAAGAATACAACTTTTGTGTAGGACAACATGCAATGAAAAGGAAGGTGAGCTATGTGTCTAAAAATGTAATGCATGTGTATGTTTTGCAATTTATTATGAATTTCCCTCTGTTCCTGCAGTGTGGTACTTGTATCACAGTGATTCCTATAAATCAGAACACATAACTCTAATAAAAACTTTGCATTTGTCACAGTCCTTCAGTGTTACATAAGCAAAATATAAAGCTTCCAAAACAAATGTAAGTTTTTAAGATTGAGGATCCTCTTTATTTTATCTTAAATCTTAAAAGCACGTATTGACCATCTGGTTAAAAGCCGTCTCGTGTGCAGTTTGGATCACTTTTATAGTGTTCTCCATCTTCTGAATTCAAAGTGGGAGTTGTTTAATTTCAGCATCTTTGGCACAATTGTCATAGATCCTAAAGATGCCTTTCCACCTGCCTGCTAGATTGTTTTTCCCTTTGTCACTGTACTTTTCCCCGGCACAGGCTCTTAGCATTTCTGGCACCTCGGATTTCTTAAGTGAAGCAAGAATAACCTTGAGTACAGTGGAAACACAAGGTGCAGAAACAACTTCAAATGGGATTAACTTGTTACAAGTTACTAATGCTGTGGGTTTTTTCTGCATCAAGTTAATGCTCCTTGAACCAAGATCTTTGAGTCACTGTTAAAAATGATTACTGCTGTATGCTGGATGAGCAGTGTGCTTTTTACATGTAGAAATAGAATGTCTAGAGTAAAGTCAGTGTATTAGGGCGGTGTTTTAAGAAGCCTGCACTCTATTGAAAGGTAATATTCCGTAGTCATAAGATAAATATCAACTTATTTTCACAAGGGCACACTTCGAACCTCACCGAGAAGCTGTTTTGTTCATAATTTGCTACCAGAGTGTGTGGTTTCCTTGCAGTGTGTCAGTGTACTGCTCTGAGGAGGCCCAGGGATCAATCTCTTCAGAGCAAATTTCCTACTATTTAATAACTTCACTCAGATGATCTTTTCTGGTGATTGCACAACAGACACCTGTAGCTTGAGTTAGGTTTTTTTCCTTCTTCTTTCCACTAAACCTATCTATTTGTCATCTTAGAGTAAGTAGCTGTGTTCCACTTTAAATGATTTTCTTTCTCAAATGGATCAACAAGAATGGAAGCAAGGAGGGTATATGTTGGGATAGAATGGGCAGGCAGATGTCATTTCGCATTTCACTGGCTACTTTGTGATTAGAAAAATACCAAAAGAGTAGTTTTCAGGTGTATTTTTTGAGCAAGTACAACTAAAATCTTATACAGCAGACTTACCTTTTTTACAGCATGCCAGAGTGAGATCTTAGCTTACAGTCGTGCTTTTCTAAGGAGCGGGCAAGAAGAATTTCACAGAATTTCACAGCCAGTAATTAAAGTTACGTTCAGTTGTACTCAGTGAAGCACTATATAAAATGTTGTGGTTCCTATCCCTTAAGTTTATTGCTTGTGACCAGACTTAATGGGCAAGCAAGAGAACACACAGAGAGACATAAAAGATGGTAATTTTTTTTCTCCAAGTAATAAATGTGCATATACAAAGACACCCACTGACATTTTTCAAGACTTTCCTGTAAATGATTGTTATGGAAGCTGACACAAGGGTATACGTAGTTTAGGGTCTTTCAAAATTAATTAGTCGAAGTTAGAGGACAGAAATATGAATATTAGCAAAGGAGCAGGACCAATGTGATAAACAAAAAAGCTTAATCTTTGCAACTTAAAAGAAACTGTTTGTGGGAGATGGTAGTGAGCGCTACAGAACAGTTTATCTTTTCTCTACTGAATGTATTGAAGAGCTGTGTCTAATAATAGAATGCATGGTTCCCGTTATTAGTGACTTAATGAAATAATATCTTCAAGTGAAACATGGGTTGTGTTCCTAATGGTGCTTTTATTGTCAAGCTTGAGTGAGTTTTGTATAGTTAATTGTAAAGGTATCCTTTAAACCTAAACGCTGCTCTATTTGGGTAGTGTAATTGTAGATGTTGAAATGAATTCCTTTTGATTTGTATTTTACACTTAGGATAATGCACTGTAGAATTTTCTAGCACGCGTTTACTTTGAAAGTTTTTATCTTCTTACATGGGGAACTAGTTGGATTTATAGCTCTGTTAAGGAAGGTGAGCTAGATATATGCTATTCATAGTGGTTTTTATATTCCTCAACTTGAAGTGACCTACTGAGTTTGAAAGTAGCATAAAACTTGAAGCTGATATCTTAATATTTGATCTGCTGCAGTCGTGACCTGCTAACCTTTAGCCTTAATGGTGCTATATAATTCTCATTAAAAGTTGCAAATGTACTCTACTGTGGGGCTGATTGATGATAAAATAGACTTTACATAATCACTCTTCTAGAATGTGTATTGTTTCTAGTAGATATTGATCTCCTGTATTTGTTATCTTATATTGGAGAGAGACTTTGGTTTCTGATGTAATGTGGGTATTGTGCAGGTAATCATAACACGTAATCAGCATCTTGATTAGGAGCTACAGAAAATGCAGTTCTTGAAAATATAACAACAAATACAATGTAGAATACAATGTACAAATATTAGAACTGTTTGAGAACTGCTTCACTTAAGCAAGATTCCTAGAACACGTGCACAAAATTATATTTTTTAATGCACTGTCAGTTTCAGTACATTAGGAAATAAAGTTTTGGTTCTCTGATCTCACACAGCACTAAAGACAGAAATAAGCTGTGCTCCTTATGTTTACTACATCTAGGTATTTAAAATTGTGAAAAATGCTTTATTAAGTAGGAGAAATTAATATTAGGAATACTTGCAAGGTCTGTAGAGACATGATGCTGTAATTGACTTGAGCCTTTGGTGCATGTGTGAAGCTTGTTGTTCTCAAGTCTTCTTCTGAGATGTTGGTAAATGAACCTGCTGATCTCTTCTGTGTGTGAAGAGATTTTCTACTCTTTCCATCACAAAGTAACAATCAAAAGAGTATTTCTGCTTGAAAATGCGCTTGCCAAATGCAAATGGCTGAATACAAAGGGAATAAGGTAGGATCTGATATTATGCTGCATGCATCTTAAAACATGCTTCACTTGGTGAGAGGAATGTAGTGGCACTGGAAGAGCCATAAAGCATCTTTTAAAACCTAAAATGCTTTAAAAAATGTAATTCATTAGCTGAATTTTGACATCAAGTTTTTGAAGGCTGACTGACGGGAGTTGGAGAGGGTTCCAAAGTATATTCTGTGGAGGAGCTTCCTGGGAGAAGTTAGCAAGGGAGGCTTTTTAAATTTTTACTTTCTCAGAAGGGGAGTCTGTGGCTTTTTAAAGTTTACTTAAATATCTGAATAATTTCACCTTAAATGTTTTTTCTTTTTTCATTTTTTTTCCTACCAGATTTCCTTTATATCCAAAAGGAGGAGAGAAGCTTCAGTTTGAATATGGAGTATATCTTCTCAACAAAAATATAGCACAGGTGGGTGCAATGACTTTTTTTATGAATATCTACTATCTGTTTAGTGTCACTAAACAGAATGTGCATCTGCTGTTTTGTGATGCTGTTCTCTATGGTGAACATCTGTGAACCACTGGAAGTGTTCTTCAAATCTTGTCTACGTTTACCTTTCTGCTGTGTGCTCGAGACTTTCTTATGTGGTGCTTGGAAAAAGGGCTTGCCCAGCTAATGATGGATCTTATCCTTTTCAAATAAATACTATTCATCCGTACCCACTGTTTTGAAAATTGTGAATTATTTTTTTCCTTTATTTTTATTCTTGGATTTGAAGATCCATTTGTGTCATTCATTGCTGCTTTAATTTTGCTGCATTATTACTTTAATTAGTATTCTACCTCTATACTTACGATAAGAAAACACAACAAGCTGAAAAACATTAAATCTTGCCAATGCAGGACTTTATATTGGAAACAAAAATTCCTCTAATATTCCTTACTTCCTTGCTCTTAACGTGTTTTAAAAATCATCCTTTACTTTGGCAAATGTGTGGGAGTTTACAAGTTTATGAACTTGTATTTGAGATGATACTAAGACCTGCTGCAAACTCATTTGGTATGGAATTCAGAAGATGTTCAAAAAGCTGATCTGAAAGGGACCAGAGGTGGCCACTTAGGCTGTTGCTTAATCCTAGGGCAGGGTCAGCTGCTCTTATGCCATCCCTGGTAGATGTTTGTGTAACTTTCTCTGAAAGAAAACTTGTGATATAAATAGTCTTTTCCAGTAATTTGCTATCCTGGCCATTAAAGTCTTTTCTGACATCTAATCGGAATCTGCTTTGCTTCTGTTTTAACACATCATCACTTTCTATAATAATGTGTTCATTCTCTTTCGCTTTGCAAACTTCAATGCGTTGAAAATAACTTCTTCCTAAAGTGTTATTTGTGGGTTTCTTAACTTCTGAACATTCTTGGTTCTTTTTCTCCATCTGAATCCAAATTTTTCTTGAAGTGCATTGCCCAAAGCTGTGTACACTGTGCAGCTGTTGCCTTCAAAACACTGAATAGGATGAGAGAAATGCTTCACAGGTCTCTTATTTTTTTTTTCAGTTCCAATAGATTTGTTCTCTTAACAGCCCAAACCAGTGAATTTTGTGATTCAGTGCAGCCTGCAACCCCAAGTCTCTTCTGCACTGCAACAAAATAGTCCACTCTGACTTTGTGCAGGTGACTTGTTTGATTTGTTTCACATGCTGTGCCTTGAATGTATCCTTAAATATGTACCTTTTTGGTTTTGATCATGTTGCTGATTTGGTGATGTAACTCTGAAAGAAAAGAATAGGGAAGGATAGGTTGAGAACTGAGACTCAGCTTTGTACTATCTGCGTGGGAGCCTATCCAGGTCATGTAATGAAAATATTGGATAGAGCTGGGGTAAAACCTATACTTGGGTAGAGCCCTGCTTCACCACCACTTTCATTTTAAACAGTGAACCATTGTTTAACCGCACCCAAAGAGTACTTTCTTGTTATGTATTCATTCATACTTCATCAATATCCCATTTCCCCAGCATGCTTGTGAGCATGTTACACCATGAAGTGCCAAGAAATTTATTTAAATTCCAACAGAAATATGACATTTCAGTTTCTAATCTGTTTGTAAAGCTTGAAATTAGATTGGTTTGAATGTTTTAAGCTTGAAAAATCTGGTATTTTTTTATACTTAGTTTCTAGTTGTTTGGTTTGTTTTTCTCATTCCAGTTCTCTTTTCCAGCACTTTTTCCCCCCTTGCCTGCCCCAAATTGAAGTAAAACTTATGAATCTTTTTGTGTTGTTTGTTTTTTAAGCTTGGATTGCATTTACCATTTTCCAGACTTCTGGTATCTTGCCCATACTTAGTGTATTTTGGAAGATAACCTTCAATGGCTCTGAAATTACTTAAAGGCTAAAATATCTTAAGATGAAGTTAATCAAGCCGTGCTAATCTTGGAAATTCACTTAACCAGGCTGTTAATATAACTTAGACTGTGACTCTTTGTTGTTGGTATTAATAATGGCAGCCAGCTGTTCACACTTGACTTTCATGGGGAAGACTAGTGAGAAAAAAGGATTAAATACTCCCTTTCCTTCAAATGCTTTGATAGCTTTCTCTCTCCGTTACTATCAAATCAATGCTTTCCTTAATTTATTTATGTAAGTAGAGATTAGTTCACTCTGCGACTCGTGAGTTGTGATGCTGATTGCTTTGCTTTTCATCCTTTCATATTTTTGTTCCTATTCTGGAGTTTGCCTTTCAGTTTTGTGATGCGAGTGCTTTGCACTTCTCTCTTAATTGAAATTATGAACTCTTGATTGAACCCAAGTAGGTAACCTTTCCATTATTTCCTTAGTCTAGGTTAGCTGGCATTTGTACCTCTGGTATCTTCTTTTATAGTAACTGCCACTACTTCACTTGTTTTCCTGGTTTCATCTTTGACTGTTCTCAGAGATACTACTGCTTTAAACCTACTGAAATCTCTTGCTCTCGTTTTGTTCTTGTCTTATTTTGAAATTATTATGAACAGCTGAACACATGGACACTCACCTGTGGTTTTTTCCAAGTCCTTGCAGTTGGTTTCTGAAATCACTGGCATGTATTTAAACTCATAAAAGTAAATGAAGACTTTAAGTACGTTTTTTATATAAAAACGTTTCCAAATTTACGTGAGGTCACTGGTGCTGGTCAAGATGTGGTTTGTACAACACCAGTTGTTCACGTGTTAATGCTTGAGATAGTATGCTGTTGAATATGAAAACATACTAAAAGTAAATTGGAGGGTTTGGGCAGCTTCTACTACTTAATTAGGAAAATGTTATTGGAGTCCATATAAACTGTTGTAGTCACCTTTGTTTTGATATCCTTGGTCAAATATTGCAGTTTTTTATAGTTCTGCCAAGAGAAAATTCCATTGTGATAGCAGAACAGGTAGATAACATGCAGAAATATATCACAAGTTCTGAATTCAGGGCTGACTTGATCTAAAAACCTTGAGATTACTTGAATCCTTTGTGTGTTACTTTGGAGGCTGGAACTGTTGAAGTTAAGTAGCTTTTAGAAGATCTTAAGGCTGCTTCAAGAAAATCTTTCAGATGTACTTAATTCATGTGATTGTGTGGAAATTAAGTTTGGATGGAGAGTGAGCAACTGCTTTTTCCTTATCTCTAGACCATCCCTACCTGAGAAGGAATCCTTTTAAGGCCCAATGTTGTTGGCCTTAATTCAAGGAACGAGTTCTGTAAATTATTCTGTCATGAAAAAATGCAGATCGGTTGCTTAATTCCCACTGGCTGTTGTGGGAAGATTGGAGGTGTCTGGAAGGAACAATGCTGACACTACTGCAGTGTTAAGAGAGGAGCTTGAATCTCCATTACCCTACTTTGAATCATTTATGCAATTCGTGATCACTGTGGTGAGAAACAAAAAACCTCAGAAGAAACTTGTATCAACTGGAAGAAATATTTGAGAGGGTTTGTATAAGCTTCCCTGCTTACAGATTTTTATGTATTTTTTCATTTCACAACTTCAGAAACAGGAGTAGAGAAGAAGTGAGACTGGGTAGATAGTAAAATCGTTGAAATAAAATCTCTTCTAGAGGGAAAGTGGTACTGTTTTGTAAAACAGCAAGATAACAACAATGAAAACCACATCTTGCACTGGGGAGAATTCAGCTGGAATTAGAAGGAGCTCAGTGCTAGCTTGGTAGAGCATTTATTTGGAGAAACTTGCTTTGCTGTTACATTCCGAAGTCAAAACAATGTGTGTTAATTCCGAGAGATCATAATAACTTCCATCTGTACGTGAGCACAAATTGTTTCAATCCTTATATTTTCTATTTGTAAAATCGAATCCCTCACGAAGTTCAGAGTTGCTTTTTATGTTGGGTAGCGTTAGGTAAGACCATAGATTTCCAGTTAAGGTTTCAACTCGTCGGCTCTAATGAGCATACAAATGTGCTATTTTTGTATAAAAGGAAATTAGTGACTTATTTATAATAATATCAAGAAAAAAAATCACTGTCATTCCAGAGCATTGTCAAAGGTGAAGCAGAATACAGTTGCTACAAGTTGGAGTGAATTGTGCCACTTTCAAAAGTATCAGCCACTGGGAGATGATTCAGTGGGTAGCTGACCCCACAAACTGCAGCTGCTAAGTTATGGATGTGTTGAAGCATTGTGAGGGTTTGTTTTGTGGATGGTAAATGTGCACCATGGGCAAGATAGCATCTTTCTAAGAGTTCTCATCGCTCTGAACCGATAATGCATGTGGCACACAACTCCACTAGGCCATAGACATGGACTGCTAAACTGAGCTCTCAGGAGTTCTTGAGCAGTGATCTTGGTGCTCCAGTTTTTTTCCTCTCAGTTAATGTTTTTTTTTTAAAAAAAAAAGCTTTGAGTATGAGGGGATATGAGTGTGGTGACTTTGAGTTTCAAATCTCAGGCTTGTAGAAAGAAAAGCTTTATTGCTGCTTTACTGGCTGTTCTGCTGTATCTCCTGCATTCCCAGAGCCTTGATTGGTTGGGCCTAGCTTCAGTGTAAGTTCTTACTTACATATGGAGTGATGATCTTATTAACCATGATTTCAGTGACCATCCTTCTTGAGGTGAGTCCTTAATGAGCATGCATGCTGTCACTCCTGGAGAGTACCTGGCCCAAAGTTGAATACAAGATGATATTACATGGTTTTGCTCCTGTATTGGTCATTGTTTCTAGTCCATGTGTATGTGATGTGTAGCCATTAAAAAGAGTATGACCATATTGTTCTTGAAACTTCCAATCTCTTTTGGTGTTCAAGAGGTTGTTTCTTGTGTGATACTTGACAGTCACTGTTCCTTGTCTAGTTGCAAAGTTGTTTGGAGAGGAAATAATGGCTTTATAGCTATAGAGTTGGTTTCTTCTGGTCCCAGGCAGAATGGGTTTTGCTGCAGCTATTTTCTTGTCCATAGAACTATCAACTTATTTGCAGCTCTGAGTATCAGATGATGATTTGGTGTTTCAGTCAGCCAGTGAATGGAATGGAAAGGAGTAGAAGTTCATTTATCTTCTGATCTTCTGGATTTATTATTCTGAGTCTCAGCCGAGTTTCCCTATAGAACTATAGGCCAGAACTATGATCAGTGCAAGACTCCTTTGAGTCTTGTGGCTGCTGTGACCTGGGTCACTAACTGCATCTGGCTTTGGTGGACATGACCTCAGAAATGGTGGTGTTCTGTCCTTGTCTAAATTACTGAGTGTTGAAAGGAGACTTTCAAAACTGGGTATAAAATAATTTGGTTCTACAACTCTGACTTTCTAGTGAATCTGTATAGTCTTACCACAGTTCCTCATGGGTGTTTGTCGGGAAGTCTCTGGAGTTGGTGGCAGTCAGAGCATACCTTCCCAGATAACACTTTCAGGTTTTCTGAAGTCTTTTTGATTCGTTATGTTGCATGAATTAAGTTTGTTTTCATGTTCATGTTGAATGTGTGCTCACGATCACCTTGCAAAGCAAGGCTTCTCTTATGATCTAGACTTGCTTTGTTTTGTTAGACAGCTGTTGAGTGATGTAAGTCTGATATTCCTATTCACATTGGCACAATTTGCTCAGCCTGGCCAAAGAATA
Source organism: Dromococcyx pavoninus (assembly GCA_033558185.1). Taxonomy (NCBI): domain Eukaryota; kingdom Metazoa; phylum Chordata; class Aves; order Cuculiformes; family Neomorphidae; genus Dromococcyx; species Dromococcyx pavoninus. The sequence continues at coordinate 1,273,672 of JAUMJL010000286.1, read as the reverse complement.
ATTTTGTTTTCATCTGACAGTCATTAGCGACAGGTGAACTTTGCTATTCTACATGATTCTCCAAGGATCTCTAGTGCACTGATGTGAAAACAAAGATCCAAGCAAGGAACTTTGTGTCTAGCCCTCTTTTTGTGTGTCCAGAGTCGATGTGTCCACATGGTGGCAGACAACATTTACATGCTATAAACCTGTAACCTGCTAGCGAAGTTGATCAGCCAATGCTGCTCTCATGGGAACGGTGCTTTTTGTTTCAGTTACTTGTCTAATGCAGGAGGTAAGTAACATTTGCAGAAGCACAGAAGAAAAGCAAAATACTTCTTGACATATTGGAGTTGCAGTCAAACTGATATCTTTCTAATAGCTGCATGGAATAAAAGTTGAATGCTTATGTTCTAGTGCCGTATGTAAGGAACTGAACCGAAGTTCAGCTCTTAAACGTGAAATGAGGCAAGATGTCCAGTTCTTGGCTGTATTAGACTATCTAACATGTGAGAAAATCAACTTTATAATAGAAACTATTAAACTTTTCCATGGGAAGTTGAATGGCAGAAATGTTGGGAACTAGAAATTTGTTTTGGCAATAAACACTACTGAGCAGAAGTGTCTTTAAAAGTTCTGTGGGTATCGGTGTGGACGCAGTGGTTATGACCCTTTGAGTGTAGGATACTGTGACTTGCACACTACATCTTTTATGAGGCCCCTAAACTAAGATCATAAAACGTACAGTTCAGAAAGAATGCACTGTCTGAATTTGTGGCCAATTGAACTGCATAGGGAGAAGTGTTTTTGAAAGAGTGCAGGTTGAAGCCAGAGCCGAGTCCTCATCTTGTGAAGTGCCAAGCATTCATTTTAATGTTAAGAGGAAGGGACTGCACCTGAAAAACCACAAAGTACCTTCTCCAGCTGCATAGAGCCAAAAGCTTTTAGGAGAGGTTTCATTCCTGAAAGTCTCCTAGGGTAGCAATGGGCTGATACCTTGCCAGATCATTTAGAATTGGGGAATTTACATACGGTTTTTTGCATACTTGTTGGAAGACTTTCTTTTTTTCCTTTCCTATCACCCATGCCAAGATAAAATAGGTCGAAATGAGACTGGATTAACTGTAACAACAGTCGCCCTTTCATTCAGATGAAAGCCTGACTGTCCTTGTCCATCAGCAATTTGTACTGGTCAACAAAGGCCAGTGTTAACTTGGGGAGGAGCAGATCTTGGTTCTCCAACCTATACTGCTCACTGCACCTGTAGCTTGAGCCCAGGCAGTGGTGGAGGCTGTGCTTCTTGCTCTGATTGCAGAGGAGTACTGAGCAGACAAGACAGGGTGAACAGCATGGTTGTGTGGAATAGGAGAGATGGCACCACTGGCTATGCCTGGAGTTACCTCTCCAAAATAATTTTGGGGACCAACCCCTGCAAGCATGCTCTGTATGTTAAATCACTTGTGTACTAGGGAGCTGTCATCGTCTCTGTGTTAACTCCTCAACCCACAATTTTCTCTAAATAGGTATATGTTTAAAATAGAACTAAAATTTAGTAATCAAAAGGAAAATGGATTCCTGATATAGTTAAGCTGACATAAACACATGTGATTTTCCAAGTTAAACTGCTTCATAGTATATATAAGCACTGTGTTTTGAAATTGAAAAAGATAGGAAAGTGGGAAGTCTCGTTTTGGAGCCATGGCACAATGTGTTAGGGTAGGAAAAAGTTGTAGTGTATAATTTTTCCTAATGAATAGGGAGTGTGCTCTGGATACAAAGCTTGACTTTCAGTTATAAAGTGTTAACACCTGTGCAATTCGTGGACCTCATATGTGAGCCTGTCTCTTTTTTCGGGAGCCTTCTCACTTTCTGCTATGTTGCCACCTCTTATTGGGAAAAAATGATCTGAAAATCCATACCGTTTCCTGAAACCTTCATAGAATCACTTGGTTGGAAAAGACCTTGGAGATCATCGAGCCAAACCATACCTGTCCTCTGCTAAACCGTGTACCTCAAACTCATCTATCCATCTTTTAAACGCCTCCAGGACTGGTGATTCAGCCACCTTCCTGGGCAGCTGTGCCACTGACAACCCTCTCGGTGAAGAAATTTTTCCTGATATCTAATCTGAACCTTCCCTGGTGTAACTTGAGGCCATTTACTCTTGTCCTGTCACTTGTAACGTGGGAGAAGAGACCAACACCCACCTTGCTACAACCTCCTTTCAGGGAGTTGTGGATGGTGAAAATGTCTCCCCTCAGCCTCCTTTTTTCAGGCTAAACAAGCCCAGTTTCCTCAGCCACCTCTGGTAAGGCTTGTTCTCCAGCCCCTTCACCAGTTTCGTTGCCCTTCTCTGGGTGCGCTCCAGCACCTCAATATCCTTGTAGTGAGGGTCCCAGAACTGAACCCAGTATTTGAGGTGCAGCTTCACCAGTGCTGAGTACAGGGGAAGGATGACTTCCTCGGTCCTGCTGATGGCACTGATACAGGCCAGGATGCCATTGGCCTTATTGGAGTCAGCTGTGAACCAGGTGGCATGTTTACCTGGCTGTCAGCCAACAACCCCAGGTTCTTCTCTGCCAGGTGGTTTTCCAGCCACTCTTCTCCAAGCCTGTAACGCTGCGTGGAGTTGGTGTGGCCCAAGTGCAGGACCTGGCACTTGGCCATGTTGAACCTCATACCGCTAACTACAGCCCCTCGATTCAGCCTGTTCAGATCCCTGTGTAGAGCCTCCCTACCCTCAAGCAGATTAATTTTGCTTGCTTTAATGCATAAAAATTACTCTTACCTATCATTAGCATGCAGGTGACAAACTGTGACTTTCTTTTTCTCTGAGCTTTTGTTGTTTTCACTTCTCCATCCACCCACATCCTTTGTTCTTCTGTTGTATAGTTTAATATGTATGGCTTGGGTTTGTCTCATACTTCTGTGCGTAGTATTTGGCATATCGGGGCACATAGACTGTTTTGAAAGCTTTGGGTATGACAGCTGCTTAATCATCCATAAATGCCTTTCAGGCTTGTTATGTACTGTGATTGAAGTTCAGAGCAAGTTGTTTTCCAACAAAAGGAATAAAAATGTCTGATATGTATTGGCTCGTCTACTTCTTGATCAGTACAGAGCACTTGGAAATCCAGAGCTTGAAAGTATTTTGTTATTCAAGAGACTGGGAACACTAAAAAGGATATTGTATCTGTCTTTGCTGGCCTTGTGCATAATTCACGTGGATGTTTCTCAGGTTAATAAATAGAAAAAACAAGCTCTGGTTCAACTTAGCAAATATAAGGCCATTGCTGAACAGACGTTGGTTTAATGCTTCCTGACTTCAGCTTTTAAATTGGAAGTATCTTCTGTCATGAGGGTTTCTGCTGCTGGGGTGTCTTAGTACCATTTGGTGTTCACTGAATGATGGTGTTAACCTGATAGGAAGCAAGGCTTACACAGATTAAACTATTAATTCTGTATTCCTCAAGTGAGAGGTTTTCACATTTGATTCAAAATCTAATATTTTTGAGAGGTCAATTTCCTTTGCCCACTAAAAATAGCAAATGGATACCTGGGAAGCAGTTCACCTTAGGTGAAGCATGGGGCTGAGAGCTGAGGTTCCCCAAATTCTTCCTATGTTTAGGCTCTGTGGCATGGGCCAAATTACTTGCACTCTGAGTAATGCTTTCTCAAAGCAGAAGCCTTTTCACTTGAAGGAGGAGGTTTCATAAATCTGGATGAATGATTTGGAAAAGAAGCTCAGTTTTACCCCTTTTAGAACAAAGGCTTTCCCAGCATAGCATGTAAGAGCAAATAGCTGACAGACTTTGTTTGCCCTACATGATGGAGTACATTGTTTGTGCTTGTTGAAATAATTCTGCAGGTGCCTTTCTTGAAGCATCTTAAGGTACAAGGACTAATGCCAAACTGAAAATCACCTGGTTTTGAAGTGGATTTATCAAAATATGAAGCTATTGAATAAATGTAGGAGAATTGAGTAGGACCATATGCAAATTCCCAAAGAAATAATTTGGAAACTTCGTTATATTTCTCTGAACTGTCATTGACCAATCATAAAAAGTTTTGGGTTGGAAGGGATCTTGAAAGTTACCCCCTGCAGTGAGCCCAGACCCCAGACATCTTCAACTGGATTAGGCTGGTCAGAGCCCCATCCAACCTGACCTTGAATGTTTCCAGGGATGGGACATCAACCCACCTCTCTGGGCAACCTGTGCCAGTGTTTCACCACCCTCAACAAAAAAAATGTCTTCCTTACACCTAATCTGAAGCCTCATCAGTAGCAGAGAGACGTTCACAGGCTTGGATGTAGGTATTTGTCTACCACCCAGCTGATGGAATAGCCCCAGTACAACCTTTCAGCCTGGCTGCTGAGTTTGGTCTCTGGGCTACAGTCACTCTGATTTCCAGCCAGGACAAGGTGGGCAAGTTCACTGTACCTGCCTGTGCACTCCTGAGACTATTATCCTGTTGGTGTCTGTAGGTAAAAAAACAAGCTACAGATGTTCTTGTGCAGCACAAAATTACGCTCGGGGAACTAAACACATAAAGAAAACGTCACATATAAAATGCAGGTTTGAAATGTTATTTGTCTTTCTGGCTTTTGCACATCTGACCTTTTGTTCCCTGCCTGATGTAATGATTTTTAATACAAAAGTTCAGGATGAATGAGGTCATAGGAAGTAAGTGTGCCCATGTCTTATAATCCAATAAACATCACTTTGTGATACCGAGGCGTTTTAAGAAGTTCTGACCTGAACCTGGAAAGGTTATGCTGTGTAGTTTCATCTCATCAAGTTATAATGCAGCAAGACTACAGCTGAACGGTAAACGTGGTTTTAGTTATTTGAGTGCTTCACTGGGGAAGGGGGGGGAGGCTTTTCTGAGGCCAGTAATTGCTCTATCTTCTAAATTGCTTTTTTTAATGTTCTTTCTGTAAAATGGTCATGGTATATGAGAGGCACCTTTATGGGCAAGGGGGCCAATATATGTTGTTTTTATAGCGAGCCCACTAACCAGCAAGTTTTACTGGAATAGTTTACTTATGTAAGTGGCTGTTTCCCCCAGTCTGTCTTTGACAATGGTTTCCCATAGCCTTACTGGGGCATCACACTCCAACCGTGAAGGCTAATGTTTGAGCCCCCTCTCTGGAGGGGTGTTGTGTTTACTCTAAGGATGGGCTCCGTGAATACAAGTGAGAGAGTCTTGGAGGAAATGTGGCTTTTGGCTCATCTGAATGTTTAGTTCTACGGTGTGTTCTGCATGCACTCAAACACGTACTCCTATTTCCTTGTTTTTTTGTGGTTTAACTCCAATAAACACTATTGCTGTGAAACCAAAATCCAGTATTAAACGCTGCCTATTATCACATTTCAGTTTTAAAAATTAGAAGAAAACTACTTCATAAATGTTTGGCAGAATATTACAAGTTGCTGAGCAATAGCGTCCAGGCTGCTGCTGAGTTTGAGTAATGATCAGACTTTGTGTTTTGGTGGATGTGAGGGGAAGAAGCAGCTTAATGTAATTATAAAGCATATCAAATAAGGTAGAAAGAGTTTTGATCTGTTATCAGAGGAGAATCTAGTTCCCCTGCTCACTCTGAATCACTCCTGTACTTGTATTTCATGCATGAATTTCCCTTGCCTTTTAAATGGAAATGAACTAAAATTCTTCAGGCTGGGCAGAGAGGAGGATGTTCTTGGGGAAGGAAAGAACCAGCGAGTGAGAAAGAGTTACTGCATGAATTTGATGCAGTTTGTAAGAACTGAATCAGTTAGAGCACCGTGCTGCCTGAATGTGTGCAGGCACTTTACCATAACATAGTGATCAACTGTGTAAATGGGGGTGGAAATCAGGCCGGTTTAGACCAAGCATGTTTAAAATATAACAGTGTGATTGTGAGCAGCCTTTGAAGGGACAGCATAAAATGGAGTTGTTATCTCCTGTTACTGCTTCGATTGCTGTTTGCGTGCTTTATTTGTTATTTCTAAATCGAAATTGTGATAGGAGTCCTTCAAGATGGCCTTAACGAGGGCTGTTTTAAGCATGCTGGGTCAGCTTGAGGAACTTTAAATTTAGTGTGTGCCCAATGGATTAATGAAGGATGTGAGTCTTCAAGGATGCTGAGGTAACTTGGTTTAGCTTAGTACTCTCAGAAGAATTGCAAAGTAAGCATCCACTTTTCAGGGCAGACCTGTGAATGGCATTGAAATCCACTTGGGAGAGGGACACAGGCACTGGCATATATACATATAAGTCTGCATTTCCATAAAAATAGCTGTCTGACCACTTCCTGTTGTTGAGATGAGGCCTGTCACTGCTGTGGCACTTCTCTATTTGCTGCTTCTGCAAAAAGACTGAAGACTCCAAGACTTCTTACAGTCACAGTGCTTGCTATGTTGCTTTCTCTCTTCTACTTTCCCAGGAAGCTTAAAAAAAAAAAAGCAAGGCATTGTTACATTTACTTCCAAACTGTGATAGATGTGTACTGACAGTCTTTCAAATGTGAAAAATGAAAATGAGTTTTAAATGTTTAGTTTTGAGATATGCTATCTGAAGAGGTAATTGATACCAACACGAGTTTCACTGATGTTGGACCTCAAAGGTTTTTCAGTAAACCCACATAGCTGTCCAGAGCTAGGACATCTAGCTAGATTAAATAAAACAAAGGCAAGCAACATGTTAAGATTGCAAATAATCTGATATTTTATAATTTCCCCCAAAAGGTATAAACACACACAACTGTGTATATAGCAGCAGGCATTATTTCACTGATCCCCTAAGGTTGTTTATATAGCAACAGGCATTATAACAACACTTTCTGTTCTCATTATTGCAGTGCTTAGTCATCTGAATCCCAGCCAGTGCTCCTTCATACTCTGAAAAGTCATCCAGGATCTTGTAAAACAATTAACTATGTCATTTTATTAAAACTTGCATTTTATATTTCTGTCCTAGCATCTGACATCCTCTGAAAACCTTATGTAAATGCTTGGCTTCTAACCAGTACTGCAAACTTGATTGAAAGAACACTTCTGCTTCTATTTTTGTTTGTGGGTTTTCACATTTGTGGAACAGATGTCCTTTTAAGTGCTTGATACTATCAAGAAAATCTTCTCATGTAATTGAAAATAATTCAGAATTGCTCTTGACTGCCTCAATAGCACGTGAGGTTGCGTAGTGTCGAGTCCACCTCTTGCATGGATACAAACAGTGTGCTACAGCATCAAGGTCCAGTTGCCTGCAGTACAGACTAAGGGAAGTGCAAAAATGCTGGAGTTTGCAGTGGAGGCTCAAGTATTAGGCATGATGTGTACTGAAGCAACTGGTATTTTGAACATTATTAATATAGTCTGAGCTATAAGAGTGCTTCCACATGTCTTAGAAAGAGACCGGTATGACTGGGGAAACAATATGGTAAATGATGAACAGATGAGTTGAGAATTGGAGTCATTCTGGGCTCCCAAAGAAAAGGATATTCCAGTCCAGGTACTCTGTGGTTTCTGGCTGGGAAGTAAATGTATGTGCTTGCATATCATTAGTCATTAAATACTGTTACAGGAATTAGTATAGGAAGTGGGCTATTCTTCTTCGCACGTAAACGCAGGATATTGTGATTTTTCTGAAGAGGCAGCCCCTTAGTGGCACAACCCCTGATTTTGATCTCGGGTGCAATCTGATATGACCCAGAAATAATTGGCTTTTTAAAATAATTGGCTTATTTGAAAAACTTTAATATTTCTTGCACTTCTTATCTCTAACCTTATAAGAGAGTAACTAAACCTTTGCAAGTTTGTATTTTAATGCGTTAACACATAAGTGCTGCACTTCTTATTGTGGAATTGTTACCTTTAGGAAGGTGGTAAAATTATGTTGTCTGACATGATTTTCATTAAGTTTAGCATTTTAGTTGACAAAATAAATTTCTTGGAAGATGTTTGGATGGCCATACTGGTTTAGAGATGCTCAGGGTGAAGCTGTTTCACTGTGAAGGACAGACAACTGCCTTCCAGTAGAAATTCAGACTATTGCACAGAATGAAATGCCGTTAGAAACTGGTGCAACTGATTATTATTCCCTTTTTTCCTCCTCCTAAAGAGTCTAAACCAATTATGCCTGGCTTGTTACAAGTTAACCTTAATTTGTTTGTCTTTCCTCACCTTTAGCTAATGCTGTGGTTGTGTTACCTGAAACAGTTTTCTTAGTCTGGTGAAAATTAATTGTTTAAACAGTTTATTAGAAAGCCAATGCAAGTTTTAAGTGTAAGTTTACCTTTCTCAATGTGAATCATTGTTTTAAAGGCAGTTCATTGCAACATTTATTGTTTTCTGTGGAGCTGGAATAAATGGCAAGTATAATACAAAATACCCACTAATAAGATGGGTTGGTCTTCTATAGAAGTGCAGTTTGCCTTATGATAAATTTAATCTCCTTTTTCTTCAGAATCTTCTGTAGAGGTACTTCCTGAAATTGTTTTAAAACAACCCAGTTGCTTTTACAAAAGCAATTTAGGCAGTTACCTGCCAACAGTTTTAAATACTGTCTATCCTCTTCAAAGTCTTTCATAATGCTGCAATTCTTGAGTTTATCACACTGGATTTGCAATGACAGTGGCTTGGTATACAAATTTTCTGAAAAAGGAATCGAACCTACAGTTGTTTTCTAAAACCTTGTAGAAACATATAGCTTTTTTTAGCTTCTTAACAGACATCATTCCAAGTTATTTAATTAGAGATGTTACCATAGAAGGCAAAGTTACAAATGTTGAAATTTCTTCTCTTTGAGATGTCTAAAAGGAGTTAATCTCTGTAATCAAAAGAAATACAAAGTGACATTTATTCCCTTAAGTATCGATACCCTTAAGATCTTCTGTCTTGAACAGTACATAAAACATTATGCATCTCATCTGTTAAGCCTTGTTTCTGTGGAATGTTCCTGGTAACTGGTATGAGAGCAGAGGAGTCTGAAGTGTCTGTCTTTGGCATATTTGTTTTCCAGTTCATGTTTACCATGTGTTTTTGTTCAATAAGTAACATTTCACACAGCACTTGGGAAAACAAAGCTGTATATAGGGGCTAAATATTAGTAAGGAAATGGCAATTAATATTTTATTGCTTGAACATCATTAATGATTTACTCACAGTCCCGTAGAGGATAAAGAGTCATAAATACAAACACAAATCTGGGACACTTGTTAACTCAAATTAGAACAGGCACGTTTTTTTTGGATGGCTGGGTCTCATATAGCCTAAAGGAACAATCTAATCTTTAAATAAAATGCTGCTTTTGCAAATGATAGTTGGTTCCTTTGGTAACTTAGTGTGGGGTGGATGGAGATGAGTGATGTTTGATTGCAGCAATTGAAATGTGAACTCACTTTCTTTGGAGAAGAAAGACAGCATGCAATCACTTCTTTCCACTTCTGTTTGCCTGCCTAGATGTCATGTTTCACTGCTCTCCTCCTTGCCTTCTCTTTAAGTCTTCCATAATGCTAAGCTCTATCTTTAAGTTCTTTTTAAGTCTCATGGTCAAAGCAGCTGTACTCTCCCTACATTTTTCTCTTTTTAAGGTTTATTTGGATGTTAAAGGGTAGCTGTATGAATCCTACTGTAGCAGGTCACAGGTGGTGGTTACTGTTACAATTATATATGAATAATGTATTGGGTGAGGTGGAGTAACTATCCCTGTGTGCATGGTGGTGGCTGTTAAAAAAGTAATAAGGAAAGGTGCAGGAGAGGTGCTTTCCAGTTTGGGTAAAAAAACCAGTCCTTCCTAGTGATGCAGCATTGCCAGAGGGTGGGTATAGGAGGAGGAAGAGATCTCCTCTCTCAGGTAAAAGAGAAATCTCTTTTTTTTTTCCCTCTGCTTCCTCCATGCTCCTGTTTGCTGTGTATCCCATGTGTAGTGGGTTCTCATTTAATAGAGATAGGTGTACTTTTGTTGGGTTATATGAGACTACTGCAGACCACTGCAAGATAGGAGTTAGCCTTGTTGCATTAATGAGGAGGTAATTTTGGAACCAGACTAAATCCTGGAAAGTAATAAATGACTCTGGTGCTTTAACTTACTTTTATTCTTTTTTTTCTGTGACTAGAATACAGGTGAGTTTTTCAGCAGCTTCTGTGCTTGCTTGTAGGTTTGTTTTGTAAATACATTGTCATCATCCAGTATTGATAAGACACGTAAGGCAATATTGTTTTGTTTTTAAGCTTATTACAAAGTCAAAATAGAATGCAGTTTAAGTTAAATCATATTTTTTCTAGAGGTTTGACAAAACTTACATCCTAACTACTTTCTGTGAATCTCTACAATTTGCAATATGAAAATTTGTTGTAGCTGAAACAGTGGTTTTGCTCATGTTTTGATAGAAGAGTTTCACATGCATTCCTCTGATCTTGGCTCTTATAAATAGAGAGATCCCTTAATCCAACTCTTTTCATGCTCTGAAACCTTAGAATTTAAGGATGACATAAAAATGGGTATTCTGCGAACATTTATTCCTCCTGCTACAATCAAATGTAATGGTTTTGATTTTTTTTTTGTTGTGTAGGTTTTTTATTTTTGTTTTTTATTTCTTTGCCCCAGGCTGGTTCTTTGGTTAACAAATCCACTGTAATCTCATCAGAAGAATGTGGTGATCGTTTAGTAATTTATATTGTATGGTTGTCTTAATCCGGGTTCTGTCATTGTAGCAGAAAATATGAATCCAAGCCCACCATATGACTTGACCATGTCCATATGGAAATAATAAGCTGTGTAATAAATGGCCTCCTGTTGTACGATGCAGAACTGAGGATGATTTTCTTCCAAAGCAATTTTTCTTTCCAAAACTCAGACGAACACGGAAATCATTCCCAATTTCAGGAGTCTTTTTTTGTGAAAAACTGATTGATCCATTGTTTGGGAGGTCAGAAATCTTTCTAACCTAGAAAATGCTTTTCTACACCCTGCTTTTGTGAATTACAGAAACAGGTGTGTAGCTCTAAAAACCAAATTTAACACTGATTGGGATTGTTCCATGTTTCAGCAAGCAGCCCTATCAATACCAAAGTTGTGTGGTTACTGTATGTGTATATTGGAGTCCAGCTGCGAATTCTAGAGGTTCTTAACATCTACTGAGAATTGTGTTTCAGGTTGATACTGCTTCATTCCAATAGCATTAAAGATATTGGAATTTAGGGAATTTTTTGTATTTTTATATTTAGCCACACATCTTTCCTGCAAAGTTGCCTGAAGTTATGAGATTGAAACTTGAAAGAAAGAGTTTTTCCCTTCCATGTGCTGTTTTCTTTGGAGATATTTTTATCCTGGGGACTTCTTAAAATAAGTAGTTTATAATTGCCAGCAGTGACAGATATGTCATGTGTACTTCATTTGATAATCTGAGGGTAAAAGCAAGTTGTGGTTTGCATGGAATCAGTGTATTGAATCTTTTCATTTATGTTTGCACCCACATAGGAATTAATACTTGGGTGAAAGTCAGTCTATGTTTGAAACCTTTCTCTTAGCTACATGACATTGTATTTGAGTGCTGGGTTTAATTATGAGAATAATAGCAGCAGTTTAATATTGATGTAAACTGTAGAAGGAACACAGATTTAGATCAGTTGTGTGACAGGGTATATTTTTACTGCTTGATATTACTGTATTAATTCCACTACTGATTCCAGTGTACATGGATACATTCAGGATGACAGATGACATTTACACACAAATAACTGTTTTGAATTGGTGAATATAGAACATTGTGTTGAAATTTGATCTTTTTACTTAATGGCTGTATTTTTATTAAACTGTGAAGCTGCTCTGCTGTTACAGATTGGAAATGGAAAAAGTGTAATGAGGTTTAACAGTCAAGTTGACTGATTATTTTGTCCCTGTTCTTGGGTGGGTTTTGCTAGTATGAAGTTATGAGTATTAAATGGAACATTTCCTTAAGGGGAATAGATCTCTTGGAACTACCTGATTATCCTACACTCCCTTTGAAAACTTAGTAAATTAGCTGACCATAATGCTGTATTCATTGGAACCTGGGATTTGGCAAGCAGTGCTAATTTGAGTTTTTTTCTGTTCTTGTAGCTTAGATATCAACACGGGCTGAGTACTCCAGATCTAAGGCAAACTCTTCCTAACCTGAAAAACTTCATGGAGCTTGGGCTAATGGTTAGATGGTAAGTACTTTTGTGTAATTAAAAAGGGGTGGATGCTACAAAAAATGTAGCAGAGGGGGCAACACTGTTTGAAAAGCAGTATTCTTCACTCAAGTGAGATGACTGCTTTCTCTGTTACAAGATTGAAGTTAGTGTGGGCTTATCTTGCAGTGAACTATTTCAGCATGAGGCTTGACCAATTCTCCTTAAATTCACTGAGAGGAGCTTCAGTAAATGTTGAAGGCAGTTCACTAGCAAATGTATTTCTACAGGTGTTAGATGTTTTGTATTCTTGGTATTTTTTTAATTTGTGGTCTTTGAATTGTGTGTGCTCATGCAGCCACTTATCTGAAGCTATTATTTTGTCCTGCGTTCTTTATTCATTCTTTGGATGCCTGAATCCCACCCAGACATAGTATTGTGCAATTTTAGAATCCCTGTGTTAATTATTCACTGCTCCAGAGTTGCAGAGGTCTTGTGTGGTCCTTGTGTCGTACTTAGCCCCATGCAGATGCCCTGGATACATTGTCTACCTGGATTTCTCAAGGGCTTTCAATGTGGTTTCCTATGGCCTCCTCCTAGAAAAGCTGATGCATTACGGTCTAAACAAGGGGGTGGGGGTCTAGCTGACAGGGTCACCCAAAGGAGGTGGTAAATAGCTTATTTGCAACTGGCAGCTTCTCTCAAGTAGGTTCCCCAGGGATCGATAATGGGCCCAATGCTGTTTATCATCTCCCGCTGTTCTCCTGCTCCTGCAGCGTAACGCGTGTCACACGCTGCACACGTGACCAGCGCTGGTGGGAGCACAGGGACAAGGAGCTCGGTGCTGCCACCAGGTAGAAACAAGGTGCTGGGCCAGATAAAACAAGGTGGAGGGATGGATTTGGCCTGTGGGCAGTGAGTTTGACACCCCTGTCATAAGTGATCTGGATGATGGGATCAAGTGTAACCTGATGAATTTTGGCTGTGACGCCTGAGTGGGGAATTGGACACTGTGGAAGGCTGAGCCCCACCCTACGGGAATAGACTGGAAGAGTGTGCTAACAGGAACCTTATGAAGTTCATCAAAGACAAGTGTAAGGTTTTGTGCCTGGGAAAACATAATTGAGGAGTGCAGCACAGGCTGGGATTTACCCAGCTGGGTAGCAGCTCTATAGAAAGGGACCTGTGGGTCCTGGTGGACCAGTAGTTCAATATGAACGAACAGTGTGCTGCTGTGGCAAAGAAAGCCAACGGGATGCTCGGATGCATTCACAAGGGCATCACCTGTAGAGATGAAGAAGTCATCCCGTTCTACTCAGTGCTTGTCAGGCTGCACCTGGAATACTGTGTTCAGTTTTGGTTCCAGCTGTACAAAAAGATGTGGACAGGTTGGAGAGGATTCAGAGAAGATCGGCAAAGGTGATCAAAAGGCTGGGAAGCCTGCCACGTGAGGAAATGCTGAGAGAACTGGATTTGTTCAGCCTTGAGAAAAGAAGGTTAAGAGGAGAACTTGTCAGCATGTTCCAGTATTTAAAGGGTATGGAAACTCCCTTTCCCAAGGAGTCCCATGGAAAAGATGAGGGATAGTGGATACAAGTTATTTGTGGGGACATTCTAATAGGACACAAGAGGAAGACTTTTCACAATGAGAACAATTGGCCATTAGAATAATCTCCCCAGGGAAACAGTGGATTCCCCAATATTAGACACTTTTAGGATGTGACTGGACAGGGTGCTGGGCCATCTTGTCTAGACTGTGCTTTTGCCAGGATAGTTTGGGCCAGGTCCTTGAGGGCCCTTCCAATATGATAGTCTATGATTCTATGATACTTGTTTTTAATAAGATAATAAACTACAAAGCACTAACAGCCGAACTGTAATGTTTTAGGGCTAGTATATGATTTTTAGTAGAGACTGAAAATTGAGCTTGAAATAGTTTTTAAATTTGATGTGAGATCACACTGAGCATTGTGGCGCTGACTCTTCTTTGTCAGTTAAGTTAAAGCTTGCTAGTGCTATTCATATTATATCTGAATTTCTTAAATGTTAAGACAACAGAAGTAGCAAAGCCTCCATTAGTGTAAGGCAGACTAATTCATTTTCTGCATGAGAAGCATAGAGGGAGCATAGCATTAGGTGAATTTTTCTGGTGATGGAAATACTTTTCTGAAATTATTACAGAAAAGGTTATGTGGTAAATTGTTTTAGGTTGAATAACAGCAGCCAAACTCTGCTCCAGTTTTACTATGCCAATAGGATTCTTATTGCTGGATTTTAGTAGGATCCTAAACCATTACTAAGCTCTAAAAATCTTTTTTTTTCTCTCTGCAATGCACAGAACATGGGAAGAACCACACATCAGATCTAAGGACAGTATGTGATCACGCATCCTTTCGTGCAAAACCAAACCCAAGCTTTTTATTATTGCTCCATTTGAAAATCATAAGAGCAGGCTTCAAACGGGGTTAGCGCCTCTGAGGAGCACAGCTTAATATATCGGACCTTTGGGACAAAAGTTATAGTGCAGTGGGTAACAGTGATGAAAATCCTATGGGACATTGTCCTGCCACAGCTGTTTTCAGCCCTTATTTCTGTGTTGCTCTGTCATTATATTTCGTTCCTTGCAGAGAAATGCTGATTGATGTGAACACAAGGTTTACAAACCTTGGGAGCAGTTTTGGCAAATGAAAACAAGAACAGGAGCAGAAAAAGTATTATCTTTTAGCAATACTGTAAAAAGTGTTACCTGACAGAAATTCAAGCTAGCCAACAACAGTGGAAATAAACACACCACGAGAAAACAAAGAAGTCCCTAGTGCAGTTCTGTCAGTTACTTCAGGCACTGGTGAAAAGATTCTCCCTGCTTTTTTTCTTTATCCCCTAGCAAGATGCATAAAGAAAAGCTTTTTTCATCAGGGAAACTGTTACTGTGAGTTTTTGTAGGGTGTCATTACTGTGATGTATAAGTCCTAAGATGATGTGTGGTTCCCTAATGGAACCTGAAAATGGAAGGGCCGAAATACCTAAACTCTGACTTGTGTAGCACTTGGGTGTCCTCATCAGTGGAATGGGAGGAAATACAGGTCATAGAATCACAGAATGGTTTGGATTGGAAAGGACCTTAAAGATCATCTTGTTCCAATCCACCTGCCAGAGTCACGGATGTCTCCTTTACTCTTGAATAAGGTAGGATGACTCTTGGACATGTTAAATTGGAATTCTTTTCAAAACATAGGTATCTGTTGTTCCCTTTTGTTGTTTGCTGGCTCTGAAGAACAGCTAATGGAACCTTTAGTCATGTGTTAGAGGTTTTGCTATTGTACAGCCAAGAGGGTTTTTTTCCTGTAGGTGATACACAGCCATTAGCACGACAAAACACATTTTTTGGCTGGACAATATTTCAAAACATGTAAGAATATTAAGCATAGTTCTCCGGGAGTATCACATTCCCTCCTTCCCCCCCACCTCCATGAATGTCTATGCCTCATTTCCTTCTCACCTCCAAAACTTGTATGAATAGTTGTTCATTTTTAACTTTTTTTTTTAAGGCTAATGATTCTAAACAATGCTTCTTAGTACTTCCTAATAGTATAAATGGAAGTGAGGCTTTACAGGGAGCCCAGCTCAAGGGGAAGACTGGCTAGACTTTTGTAATCAGGCATTGCAGTTGAGCGCGTGCATAGCAGAGTACAGATGCCCACTGTCTTGTGGATAATATCTGATTACATGTATTGAAGCAAGCAGAAGAGTCACCAGCTGTTAAAATGAAGATTTGGAGGTAATTTTTGTTTTCAGGATACAGTAGGTGATTCATCTGATACCCTCTGCCACAGACCATCATCAGTAAACTATTTCCAGCTGATCCTTCATTTGCAGGATGAGAGCGAGAACACACGAGGAGGCAGTGATGATTTTTTCTTACCTACGTATTCACATGCACTGCCTGGTTTGTATGGGCTTGTTGGTGCTAGTCTTCACTTTCCTTTCTTAGCACTGTAGCAGGGTTTTGCTGAATTCAGGTTCTGTCAAATCATAGTCACATTGGTGAAGAGCAATACTTACACTGTATTTAGTTTCTCTTTGACCAGGACTAGTTTTAAACTCTCAGCTCCTGCCATTCTCCTGCTCCTGCAGCGTAACGCGCGTCACACGCTGCACACGTGACCAGCGCTGGCAGGAGCACAGGAGTGAGGAGCTTGGATCTGCTGGGTAGAAACAAGGTGCCAGGCTGGGTAAAACAAGGTGGAGAGCCATGAGTTTGACATCCTCGTCTTAGACCATCCATCGTCCTCACTTTTGCTTTCAACTCGACACATCTGTATTTGTCTGCAGTCTGGAATGGAATGGAATCCTCTAGATATTCAGGCTCACTGAAATACGTAGATATTTTCAGGCTTAACCTCTTTCTCTGATAAGCATCAGTTCAGATTTGAGTACAAAATAGTTTCTTCACTCCTTCAGATTAAAACCAAACCAACAATGCCCCCAAGCCCATAGCTTTTGAAGAAGATCCCACCTATTTCAAACTTCTATCAGAGAAAACATGCCTTTCAATTCTCTGCTTCAAGCATTCATGAACTCCATTGTTCTCCTTGGAGCACCGGGGCAGCCCTTGGCCCTATTTGAAGGTCTGTGAAGCGCAGTGCCTTTGCATCAAGGTTTAATTGCATTGCTGCTGGATCCCTGTGCCTGCTGAGGTTTGTGTTGTTTTGGTTTCTCAGGCATGGCACTCAAATGATTAATATGTGTTTTCACATCCCAACACACGTGATTTATTGCAGCAAGCTTGCAGGTCTACAAGCTCTGCTTCTCTCTTCATATCTCTCCTGGCACCTATATTCTGCTGTGTTTACTTTTCTCCCCCCTTCCCCCTACTGCAAAATACTTGTATGTAGATGAAATCAGGATAGATCAGTTGGCTCCTGCACACTGTTGTTGGAGGGTACAGAACTGCAAAAACTTATTTTTTTGGTATCAAATCTGAATGTTGACTCTTAAGATGAAAGATGATGGGACAAAATTGTTGTTGATTTAGACTGTCCCAGTTGTGGTCCCCCAAATCTTTTCCTTTTGGGAATAATTTTCTCTGTTTCCAGTTTTTTAATCCTGTAGTCTCACTGACTTCCAGAAAAGCAGCTCATTTTTAAGATGAGCTTTTGCTGATGCAAAAGGCCCTTTGCAGTTTTTCTCTTCCAATGATTTTTCTTTTGAGTATGCAGTTTATTCCAGCTTTTGAAAGAAATCAAGTCTTTACTTGCATATAGTCTGTATATTTTCAACATTGTTTTATCCCTTTTTGCGTGTTAAGATTTATCTTTCACAAGTCAGGCTTTTTTAACCATGGTTGCATTAAATCAAGAGACTTTTTCATTTTCTTTCCTATTCTTCAGCTTAATTTTATTTACTCTGGGTAACTTTGTGGTTATTGAAGGCAAGTAATGAGCACACTGCAAACTTGAGCAGCCCAGTGAGAAAGGGATTCTTTTTTCCTGGTGAATAGATTAGACAATAGACTCATCTAATGTTGGCAAATATGAGATACTCCTTTAGAAAGTCTTGTCTGTAGTCAGGGAGATGTTCTGTTGAGTCTGCATTTAAAGGCTTTACCCGAAAATACTTGCATGCCAAGGCTTAAATTTGTGTTTCAAAAATATGTCTTGATTCATATACTGCTAGATTCAAGAGGAGCCTGAACTTAATGTTTGAGTTAAGAAAACTCTGGTAGCTTAATTTATGAAGATTTTTTTTTTTTCAAAAGCTTGTCAGAATTTCTTAGCTGCCAAAAGAGGCAATTTCTCCTTAACTTTGTTATTGGCAGCCTCCCTTTGCAGCCCTGTCATTATTGTGCATTATTTAACCAGTAATCTCCAAGAAGGTGAGAAGCTATTATTGCTTTTTAGCACAGTTGACATGGTATTGGCTCGGAGCTGTAGTTGGAGCTTCAAACATTTCAGATGGCTATAAACCAACTTAAACACCTTCATTTAGCGTTCTTACAGCCATGAGGTCATAGTTTGCAACAAAAAAGATCAAATGCTGTTTAAGTTATTTTTTTTTAAAGTATTCTCATACCAAAGAGCTGTAGCTGTGGATTTTGGCTTTGGGCCAGGCAATCAGGATTGAGTATTTTGACCAGCTGTGATCCAGTAATGTTCCTCAGAGGAAACATTTTGTGGGGAGGAAAAGATACATATTTGAGCCTGTGAGTTGTGTATTCTGTCTCTCATACTGCTTTACAATTTCTGTGAGCCCTTTGCAGAAAGATAAAATAATCACAAGTGAATCCGACTGAAGAAACTTTATCAAAACTGCAACAAATTACCACCAGAGTCTGTTCACTGAGAAAATAACTTCAGAAATGTTTGTGTCCTATTTCAGTCACTTTATCTCCTCTGTTTACAGCATGGAGTCTGTGTCTTGTGCCTTAGGTCTGTAAGAATGTCCAAATGGAGTAATTATTGACTAGTGAAAAGTAATATTTTGGGGAGAAAACAGCTACTTTGTAGTCTTGCTCACAGTAAAAATTACGACTGAAGTTAGACTATTATGAATTGTCTTTTAACATTTGGGTGCAATTGAAACATTGAGATGGGTGATGATG
This sequence comes from Dromococcyx pavoninus, assembly GCA_033558185.1. Classification (NCBI taxonomy): domain Eukaryota; kingdom Metazoa; phylum Chordata; class Aves; order Cuculiformes; family Neomorphidae; genus Dromococcyx; species Dromococcyx pavoninus. The sequence goes on along the minus strand of JAUMJL010000286.1, from coordinate 1,254,958 downwards.
TAATTCTTATCTACGATGTCCAATAAATCTGAAGTCGTTTTTCTTTTTAAATTTAGAAATCTTACTTCCTCGTAGTAATTCACTGTACTCCTATCCATAACCAGTTCTAGTCTGATCCAACTTGATGAACTAAAGTCCTTAAGGCCTGATGACAGTTCATCAAATAAGTTTTCCTACTCCACTAGTCACAAGCTGCTCTTTTTTGACAGGTGTCCACATCTGTTTGTTGTCTCAGAAGATTGTCTCAGTAATTGTGGCTGGAAGCTGAACCAGCTCAACCCTAGTAGTTCAGGTCAAGGTTGTACCTTACAGTAGAAGACTGTGTTCCTGCAAGTCAAACTCTTTTCACTAGTGATGATACCTTACAGTCTCTTAACATTTCTGGGCAACTTGATTTTACTTTTCTAATGTGACTTGCTTTTTTTTTATATGCACTTCATTTATTCTGTGAGCTGTGAAGCTGAATCTTTCTCTGGACTTTACCATGATGCAATGCTATGAATTCTGGTAACAGTACAACCTTTCCTCATGGAAAACACAAATGAAAAAGAAACCTTGGGTCAGCTGCTTGTTTTCGTGGTTAATAACAGCTTTGTATTTCTGAGCTCTCTCCTTCTCTGTAAACATTGTTTTTGAACCAAAACCTCAATTTGACTTCTCATTCTCTCCTGGAGAGAGGTGATGGAACAAGGAAAGATCCCCTGACTTAACTGCTTAATGCACTGTGCCTAGAGTCATTTTGTTTTTATTTTATTTGCCTGCAAGACTATGACCATTGTTCTATTTAAAAGTGTAAAGAGAGTTATAAATCTTCTCATGATAGCCTTTTGGACACCCATCACTCAGCGTGAAGTAGTTGCCTAGGTTACCTCTTCAGCTAAGAAGGGGCATCTTGAGAGGGTGACTATTCCACTGATCATGAATGGGGTATTATGCACCAGTGTTGCCAGTGCTCATTTTCTTTTTCCAGTGACTCTGGAAGAAGCCTGGGCAATGAACTTTTATATGGCTGATCTCCAAAGTCTTCATGCGTATTTACTTATATCTAAATGCCTGAGATAGTATTTGATAAGCAGTTAAGCTATTCTGTTGACCTTGTTCCTGATTTCTCAGATTTGGGCTGTTATTCCCACATTTGTTCCTGAGTGGAGCTAACTCCTTCCTATTCATACTTATTGACAGCAACGGACCGTTTTGGAAATCTACCCTCGTATGTCTCCAGCTTAAAACCTGGTTTTGCAGTCTTAAGTAAGGTCCATTTCATTGCATGTAATTTAAGGAACCTGGCTGCAAGTGCTTTTTGTTCTAATTCATTAGATGCTTATGTGATAAATGAATATCATTCCTTCTTTACTGCCCTATGGGGCAGCCCTTATGTACTCTATTAACTGGAAAGTTATTTTGTAGACGAGGGAGATTAGCTTTGTATTGCTGCTATGTTTGGGCTGTTAGATCACTTAGTATAGATCATTCTGCCAGTTCAGCTTACTAAGGAAGGGAGGATTTTTTTTGGCTGCTGAACTAAAGAGGCATTGTTCAGGCATACATAACATGTGAGCTTGAATAGCCTTGTCATAACAAGCTGTTTAAAAACTCTCCTGGTTCTGCAAAAGCTAATTAATTTCTTGCTGGCTTGCCTGTAAGGCCTAGATTTACAAAAGAATTTAGAGGTGTTTCTTTTTAGGAAGAACTTAAATTTACATGCCCACCGGAACAGTTTGTAAAGCTGCTTCTCTTGAGCTAATTATAAACCACAGTTTCCATTTTGGTTTACGCAGACACTTTAATTTCTTCTGCTGCTGCATGGAAAAGTTGTTGTGCCTATATTGGGCTTATTTGTACTTGCTGAAGGTAATTTGGGGTGTACCAATCAGGCAGTCTTATGCTGTACTTCAAGTCTTTGCCCTTTACAGAGTTTGATCTAAGAGAAACTAATTTGAGCGAGTTTAAAGCATAACAAATAAGAGAAGCGGGTGTTACTCATTCAGATGGTGAAGAGGCTTTGCCTTGGGTTTGGTCTCTCCAAGACTTCTTTGTGTTTTGCACAGTGGCATGCAGCTTCAGGAGCTAGGATTAAACCTAGGGTTGCTTTCTGCTCCTTTTTTCCTGCACATCCTTCTTATCTGAGATACCTCTTACTCTTGTGAGATCTTGCATCTTGTGCTGCAAGGTAGACCATAAATTCAACAGGAGAATCTGCTTTGGAGTGGGGTCTGTAGGCTCGTGTTCAGGCCACTGTGTGTGTAACTTGTCTGGACCCTCTTCTGATTGTTTGTATTTCAAGCAAGAGCTTTTGTCACTGAAATACTGTGTGAAGAGTAGATATCCTTGTGATTGTTTTGAAAAGCACTCATCTGTACTTAGAGCCACAAGGTACAGCTTGAGCTTGAAATTTTTGCTGGGTGAGGTTTTAATGTCTTAACTGCCTGTCCCAGGGCTGTGGGTGTTGGAATAAAATGTGGAGAACTGGCAGAATTTCCTATAAACCCTTCTTGTCACTGTGCTTCGGTGAGGAAATGGGAAACCCTCACTGCTGTACAGGGTGTTGCAGATCTGATGGTTTGGCATCAGACTCTTCCCTCTGAGAGGATGCTCTACAGAACAACTAACATAATGCATCTGTGCATCTGCCATCTGTTATACATGTGGAAAAAAGTTTTCCTTTTTTGCCTGTATATGTTGCATTATCCTATCTGTTCCTAGTCTTTTTTTTTTGTCTCATATGTGGGGCTGTGTCTCTGGAATCTGCAGCCCTCCTGGGTTCCAGTTCAGCAAGAATACACTTCCATTTGACTCATCCCTGTCATCTTATTAGAAACCAAGAAAAATGATTTTTATCTTTATTGTTGTAGGGGATATAATACTGGAATCAATCTGGGAACAGCTCATTCCTTTTGGAAAGAGATGACAATAAATGGACTTTGAGTTTGAAAAAAGAGCTTATATGAGAATGGTGTTCTCATAAACACCACCTTCTTTTTGAACATACGTGTTCACTATTTTAAATGGTATTAGACAACTGGTTTGTCAAATAGATCCAGACTTAGGAACACATACAGGGGCACATTCTAGAGCTGCAAAAAACAAGTGTGTTGCCCTTTGGACCTTGAACTGACAGTACAGTACAAAAACAACAAAGCAAATTCCAGCAACAGAAGGTTTTTATCCAACCTAAAATACTGTACTGTGCACGGAACCCGTCTCTCCTCTTTGTCTCTTTCTTTCGAGCCTCCTACATTTAGAGCCATAAGGTGATGATCAGCACAGTAGACATACCCAAGCCCTCGTAGCACAAAGCTCTCCTGCATTGAGGTTCCCTGTTGTACTCTTCAGGACTTCTGACAGGCTTAGACTTCTAGCAGCAAGTCTGGACCCAGGCTGTGCTTTTCACTCAGTTTTATAAAGAGAGGGGAGGAAAAAGGCCTTTCCTGCATCTTGCCGTATCTCTCTGGCAAGATGTGCAAATCACAACGTTACACACTGGCTCATCACACAGCACCTTCAGGATGGACATGGGATTTGACCCAGCCAGCACGGCTTTATGAGGGGCAGGTCCTGTCTGACCAACCTGATTTCCTTTTATGATCAGGTAACCCGCCTGGTGGATGAAGGGAAGCCTGTGGATGTGGTCTATCTGGACTTGAGCAAAGCCTTTGACACTGTCTCCCACAGCATACTCCTGGATAAACTGATAGCCCATGGCTTGTACAGGTGCACTCTCAGCTGGGTTAAGAACTGGCTGGATGGCCGGGCCCAGAGAGTGCTGGTGAATGGGGCTGTGTCCGGCTGGAGGCCGGTCACCAGTGGTGTCCCCCAGGGATCAGTGTTGGGTCCAGTTCTGTTTTTAACATCTTCATCGATGATTTAGATGAGGGGATTGAGTCCATCATAAGTAAATTTGCGGATGACACTGAGCTGGGAGGGAGTGTCGACCTGCCTGAAGGCAGGAGGGCTCTGCAGAGGGACCTTGATAGGCTGGAGAGATGGGCTGAGTCCAACGGGATGAAGTTCAACAAGGCCAAGTGCCAGGTCCTGCACTTTGGCCACAACAACCCCATGCAGCGCTACAGGCTGGGGACAGAGTGCCTGGAGAGCAGTCAGGTGGAAAGGGACCTGGGAGTGCTGATTGACAGGAGGCTAAACATGAGCCAGCAGTGTGCCCAGGTGGCCAAGAAGGCCAATGGCATCCTGGCCTGTATCAGGAATAGTGTGGCCAGCAGGACGAGGGAAGTGATCCTTCCCCTGTACTCGGCGTTGGTGAGGCCACACCTTGAGTATTGTGTTCAGTTCTGGGCCCCTCAGTTCAAAAAAGATATTGAGGTGCTGGAGAGGGTCCAGAGAAGAGCAACAAAACTGGTGAAGGGACTTGAGCACAAGTCCTATGAAGAGAGGCTGAGGGAGCTGGGGTTGTTTAGCCTGGAGAAGAGGAGGCTCAGGGGTGACCTCATCGCTCTCTACAACTATCTGAAAGGAGGCTGTAGACAGGTGGGGGTCGGACTCTTCTCCCAGGCAACCAGCAACAGAACAAGAGGGCACGAGCTTAGACTCTGCCAGGGAAGGTTTAGGCTGGATATCAGGAAAAAGTTCTTCACAGAACAAGTAATCAGGCATTGGAATGGCCTGCCCAGAGAGGGGGTGAATTCACCATCCCTGGAGGTTTTTAAAATAAGACTGGATGTGGCACTTAGTGCCATGGTCTAGTAATCATGGTAGTGTTGGATTAAGGGTTGGACTTGATGATCTTGGAGGTCTCTTCCAACCCAGATAATTCTATGATTCTATGATCCAAGTAGAAGGAAGATAACTCAGTTCTGCAACCTGTCTATATCTGGAATGGGAAAGGCAGTAAAACCTTAGATACCTTGTACTGGAAAGCACTGTCTACTTATTTGCAGAGTCTTATGATTTGAACGTTGATCTGTAGTAATCAGTTATCACTTGTCCTTGAGGAATCGGCTCACGCAAACACAGAATGGTGTGCCCAGAGACCCAGAGAAATCTCTTGAATGCTTTGTGACTCTATGCACATCTTGGAATTCAATTGAAGTCCTAAAAATTATCATTTAATTGTAAAGTTTCAAAGAACTTGATACAGAGCAAAATACCATGTTGTGCTGCATTTTGCTGTTAAAGTTGAAAACATGGTGCTCTTTATTTCCTGTGCTCTTTTTTTAAGGAAGAGGAAGCAAACTTAGAGGAAATATGAAAATGTCTCTTCTCTAAGATTTAAAATACATAGAATCTAATCAAATAATTTGTACCGAGTATTTGTCTACTTTTTCTGAAGCAAGGCTGAAAGCACTAAGCTGAGGGAAGGCAAGGGGAAAATAGGCCATTCCCATTATGTCTGCAGCGTTGCCAAAGTAGACTTGAGAAGTGTCCTGCCTCAGATTCTTGTATTTGTTGTATTACATACTTTTAAAAATAAATGGATGATTGTGTAGGGCTTAGTCAAATTATTTTCAGGTCTCTGGTCAGTAAGAGGCTTCAGGGCTGGTCTCCAAGACCACATGAACAGCACGAAGTAGCATCTGTGGCACATACTGCTTTCTGGTTTGTCACCTCTGCTAAGAATGCTCCAGAGCTTTGCAAACAAAGCTGAGAACAGTGTGCAGAGTTTGCACTGAGAAGGTCTGAAACATCAGTTGAAATCTAAGAAGAAAGTTGATGTTTCTGCTGCTCGCTGCGTGTGTGGCACTTATCTCAATACTTCACTGTCTACAACTGTAAATTCTGAAAAGCAACTTTTCCTTAAGGTAATTTGAGGTTTTTACGGAAGAGAAGGAACTCCTGCATGTGTATTAAGGGGCAGCCTGGGAGGAGGTAAGATGGGAGAGGAAATTAAAGAGCAGTAGTTCTCCACACTGCTGTCCCATGGGGATGCTTATTTTTCACAGAGGGACTTTTTGCAATAGACCTTATCCTATTTACAAAGGGGAGTAAGAAGAGGAAGATAATGTGAAAAAGGATCCACGGTAGGGACTGCTCATAACTGCTGTTTCAAAATTTTCCCCTGCAAGTCGGATCCCAAAATGTTTCAGGCCTTGAGTAGGAGTTTCTTTTGAATGGAGTTAATGGTGGAGTCTCATACTGACAGCAGCTGATTCTTGGCATTACAAATTTGGCAGATCAGTATTAGCTGTATTTTTTATTTTTAAATTTGGAAGGAAAATGAACTGGTTGCTTAAGTTAACTATTTGCATATAGGCTAGTGATTATATTTGGATAAGAATTAAGTTGATGAAGGAGAAATTACATAACACACTCCAGATGACGTAAAGCAGAGGTTCCAAACTGTAGACCCTGAGACAGTGTAAGTGGTGTGTGGAACTGTATTAAATAGTAAAATCAAACATGTAAATTAAGCTTGATTAATTCATGTTCCTGAAGAAACCGAGGCTGATGTTTGTCCAAGAAGTTTTGGAACAATTGCCATAGAAAAGCAGATGATCTGGAAAAAATGATCCTTTGTGAATAGCAAAATTAGTGTGTTTTTTCTCCTTTGTGCAGCTGTCAGTGAAGTCCACTGTTGGAAGAAGTCACCCTTCAAGGATTCGGCCATTATTACTCAATTTTGAAGAGTTTATGATGGCCCAGAACAGGCCATAAATACATAAATATACGGTCAACAGTAATAATTCATAAAGTACAGCTTGGTCCTATAAAATGATGTTAACAGTACGAATTACCATGATGTAGTGGTTTCTTGGGTGATTGACTCTTCAAACCATGGAGCTTTGTAAATGTTCCTACATGATCTTACTGGTTTTCAATAAAGCTCTCCTCTGGGGTTCTGTATTCATACAGCATTAAACACATTTGGGGTATTAGCACTTTAGGATACAAGTGGTTGGCCAAATGGAGCCCACAGTTGTGATAAAATAATCGCTTCAGCCTTTAGTTAAACATCTGTATCACTCATGAGCGTGCCTGACAGCTGTGATTTATCCTTTCCTTCTTTTATAGTGATCGACACCACACATCCAGTGCAATTCCCGTTCCAAAGAGACAGAGCTCTAGCGTCAGCAGATTGGATATTGGCTTTTCTAGTGGGCTTCCTTCTCCAGATAAAGGACTCCGAAAAAGAGCCAGCACGGGAAATGAGAGACTGCAGTACAAAACGCCTCCTCCAAGTTACAACTCTGCTTTAACACAGCCTGTTGCCATCACGGCCCGTGTAGGAGAGTTAGATAAAAAACCTGGATCGATATCTTCTTCCTTGGATACCTCTATGGACTCCTCAAAAGGAAATTCCAAGAAAAGCGAGGACTTGTGCGGCAATTTAAATGGAGAAAATGGGAGCCTAAACAATACCCAGCACCAACAGGAGTCTTTCCTAGGACATACTAGTGCAATAAATGGGGCCTTTCTGCCTGGAGAGTGCTCTGGCACTGCAAGCAACGAGCAGCCCTGTGAGTTTCGTCCCTCGCTCGGCCCTGTCCTTTGCTGCACCGTGGAGCAAGCAGAGGAGATCATGGGGATGGAAGCGACGGGGTTCAGCACAGGAGATCAGCTGGAAGACTTTAACTCCATCCCAGTGGAGCACGCCGTGGCAGTAGAGTGCGATGAACAAGTCCTAGGGGAGTTTGAGGAGTTCTCTCGAAGGATCTATGCACTGAATGAAAACATGTCCAGCTTCCGCAGACCACGTAAAAGTTCAGACAAGTGAGCTTGGACAGGGATTTAATAGCAGACATTGAGGTGAAATCAGTGATCTGGAATAGAGATAAAATTGCACTTATTCTTTATATTAATAAATAAAAAAAATAAGTCTATTCCTATGGTGTTAGACAAATGTACTTGAGCACGACAACACAGGTTCATGGTATGTTCACAGCCCAGGTAAATTTTGATTCTGCTTCCAGTCCTCTTATGTCTGGTATTTGTAACATGTTGGAATTTTTTTTTAGGCATTGGAATCCATTTATAAAGGCTTTCCTGGAAACAGCTTCTAGTCCTGATCAGGCCTTTCTATGAATATTTGTTAATTTCTTAATTATTATTTAGACTTAAATTTATTTTAATCTTTTCAGAAAGAAAAAGTTAATTTAAGAGTACCATAAATTGCCATTTATGGTAAGACCTCTTTACCTTCTCCCATGTACTCCTGTGTTTCCTTGAGCAATGTAGTCAGTGTAACAGAAATACCATGAATTTGTTATAATTGGACAGCTTTCTCGTGGCTGTGCTCTGTAGCCTTTGAAGTTCTAGTTTGCACTGATGGGTCTTCAGTTGGTGGTGTAAACTTGCCAGAGAATGAGCACCTGTGTTATCTGCAGTTTCCTTGCACCTGATTAATGAGGATGATACTTTTCCCCTCTGTTCCTACCAGTAGAAGCCTTGAGGACTAAATTGCCTCTAAGATTTCTTATAACAGTCTGTCTGACCGTTCCCTGCTTCAGTTGGGCACAGGCCTTGTCAGTAGAGACCTCACGAATGAGCTACCTAACGGGGGCTCAGCTGGCACCCTCTGAGGTGTCTGACAGAGACAGCGTGCTGTGAGGCACTTCAGACATCTTCATAAAAACCTAGACTGAAAATGCAGTCAGCACTTTGGAATTAGGTGAATTTGTGGAATTGCTCCACCCTCTGTAGAAAGGAGGCACCTAACAGTATTCATCTAAATTAATATCCTCTTAACCATCTGTACTTTCAAGGAGGAAACTTCCAGCGGTTCGCTGGCGGTGCTGTTTGCTGTTGGGTAGGTTACCACTGGCACATGTGTTCAGCTGCACTAATGGGAAAGCAATTTGCAGCCTGCTTTGTGATTCTTGGTATTTGTTTCAGTTTGGATTTCATTGCTCTTGCTTTCTATATTGTATACCCAATAATTTGGGCTCAGTTTTGAGCTCTCAAATATAAAAACATATAGCAGAATAAAAAAACACTTCATCATGCCTGGCTTTTTTTTTTCCTCTCTGGTCTATGCTTTCTTTTGAACCAATGACCTAGTCCTTTTCCTAACTTCACTGTAAGGCTAGCCTAAATTAACTTTTTAAAATGTGGATATGTATAACCTCAACTATCTGTTGTCAAAACAAGACATGTATGTGAGAACCAATATACATAATAGCACCGGTCTAGAATATGCATTTCTCCAGGTAACACCTTAATGATTGTATTAAAATTATACTCACCTTTCTTCTGTTAGCTTTTAACTGTTGTGTCTGCAGTTGAGTTGTTGGATCTAGCCTTTCCACAGCGATCCATTATCTTGGGTCTCTCCCAGTATGATGTGCTACATGGAAGCACTCAAAAGCAGAGACCATGATTGTGTAAGGCTTTGAACGCGATTCCGGGTGCAAACTTGGTCATGAAGTTGGACACATTCATGAGTATCTTCACCCTGAGTAGGTTCCTCTGTTCTGACCTCGTGAAAAGCTTCCCTAAAGGAAATGCTGTAGCAGTTTAAAGCATTGCCATCATCTTTGAGAAGAGATAGACTGGAAATTCTCCTTGTCCTTTGGCATCCCGAGAGCCAGAAATGAACAACTGAAAGCACAGCACTTATGAATGATGTGGGCATAAGATACTCAGTCCTGTGGATGTGTCTTGCCATTTTCTGATAGTGGTTTGATTTCAGGTGCAGTTCAGTAATGCTGAGTCAGTGGTGGGATTGGATCTGGCACGCTCAGAGCAGCACAGACCTTCTGTTTGTAGTCACACTCTTTTCCTCTATAACAAAAGGCATTAGGTTGTGTGTGGTGGTGACTTTTCAAAGCAACCCAAAGAGTAGTTGTGAAGTCGCTGTGTTTTGTAGGCAAACACAGAGCGTCTCAGTGCAATTAAGTGACACATGAAATCAGGTCTGTAGAGCAGCAGTGGGAGTTGGGATATTTTTTTTGTTAGTTGCACATTTTCTCAGGTTGCACCCAACCAAATGAAGTCTAGTTTTCCTCCTGGATGTTGTGTTGCTTTTCCTGTTTGAGCCCTGTAATTGTTAATGTGTCAAACATAGTGGTTGATTTCTGCACCTGTCACACAAAGCTTCTTTGACAGGCTTTCTGTGGCTGTATCATTAAGTAGGCCTTAAATTGTCCCCAGGTTTCTCTTCTGCATCCATCACATTCCACGTTGAAGGTGGTGTGAAGGGGGACAGCATCGTAGGGCTAAATAAAGCATTGACAGACTTCTTGTTGCTGTGAGGATGGGGGACTGTACAGGCTGCAGCCACCTCAGGGCTTTCTTTTTTGTGATTATTTTTTCCCTCACTATAAATTATTTGAAAATAACGTAGTGGGAGAGAAACAGACAGTAGGTTTGAAGGTGAGATGATATATCACAGTGTGCTTTAAACTATCAAGAGCCTTTCAGTGCACAGCTGTGACACTTAAATGTCTGCAAATGTCTTCAAGTGGAGAAAACATTTTGTTGCAATCTTTTTCCCCTCACTAGGAATTCCTAAGATTTTTGAGAATATTAGTTTTGGAAGATCATATCCCACTATATTTTTCTAGCAAGCACAACAGCATTGGCTTATCCTTGCTGGACCAGGTATTTAAAATAAGCAAAGCCAGAATATCCCATCGTAAATGACACATTAAAACTATGTTGGTAATTGTCGGAAAGCTCATCTGTATTTATAAAATAAAACTGATTAGTATCTCTCAACTTGTGTGTCTTCTCTTAATGGCTCTTGTCTGTTTGTTTTCTTTACAAGCCCGATTTGAACCACACTGTCTTCCCCAGCCCCCCAGACTCTGTGGCTTATTGTTCATCAAGCCCATACTGATCTGGATGTGTATATTTGGACAGGAGGATTTGCTAGAAGACCTGACTGCCTTGCTGGCTCCAAATCCCATTTCACGTGAGATGGTACTGCAGTTCTTTTTCATGCTCCTTCAGCAAGGATGGTACACAGCTGGAAAAACAGCATGCGATGGGGCTGTGAGACAGCTGGATTTGCAAAACTTTTATGGATAGTGGAAATGCTGTGTTCCCTCATCAGGGAGGCATTGCTACTCATCCAGCACCTTCTGTGATCCAAGCTAATAAGCAACATCTGTCTGCCTAAAAAGCTTATGTTCCCCTTGAACAGGAGTCTTCTGCACAAGTCTTGGGAGGAGGCTGTCCGTGACATGGGGTCGCTGGTGGGAAGTGGTGTAATGCGAAGAGCTGCAGCCCCTCTCCAGGCATCATCAGTGCAACAGGGTTATTTTGTTTTTTTTTTTATCCCACCCAATTTATCTGTCAACAGAGAGTAAAATGCTGAGACTCCAACTGTATCCTTCTGGAGCTAAAGTGGGAAGATCCAGGAGAGAAATTTTTCTATCAGCTGCTTTGCAACATTTAACAGCTTTATTGAAATGTAGTTGCGTCAAAGTGAATAATAAAATATGAATGGAGAAGTTTTTTATTGGAATAAAACTGGAGGTGCTGCTTGAGAGTGGACTTGTTCTAGATAAGCCTTGGGCTCTTCTCTGCCTCATTTTGTGACCTTTCAGAGGTCCAAAGAGCTTATTTCTCCTTGGTTTCTGGGTTTTGACCTTTCTCAGGTGGAATTGTTTGCAGGTGCTCTGTCCCCTCTGAATGGACCTGGTTTAGCCGGTGTCTTCGGGCAGCTGTGAGCCCCTCCTGTCTACAGGCTTAACCCCAGGTGAAAAAAGGACTTCAATTTTCCAGTAAAAACAAAATTAACTTGGACTTCTTTTAATTGCTGGTTATTTTGATATTGGCTTATTTTATATATGGCAGAATGCGACATTGCTTTGCCATTTTTCTTTAAATAGTATGCAAACTTTTTTTCCACTCAGTAATTTGTTGTGAGATGTCAGCTCTGCTGCTGCTGAGATTTCTCCTCTGTGTGTATTGCATTGACTAGCCTGATATTTAATCTGTTGGGCTCTTCAGACTAACTTCGTGATGTTACTTTTAACGGGTTGTTTTGATAAAACCACACTTGAAATCCTGAATTTTTGACTTCTAGAGCAGCCCTACCTGTTCTGGTCTGGATTGTCTTGGATGTAACAGGGACAAAAAGCCCCTTCCTGTGTTGCACTGACTCGTGAAAAGAAACTAAAAGTGCTGGCCATCAAAAAATGAAAATATTCAAAAGCAATTAAAAAAGAAAATGCTTTTGGGTAATCAGGTACTACAAGGGTTTCATTGAGACGGGTCCTTTAAGGCTTGAATTGGCTTGAGTAACCTGTGTGAACTGGTGCTGCTTTCCCCAGCTACAACGAGCAGATGCTTTGTGCTCTTACACAGGGGACATGTTCTCCTGAGGAAGTTAGCAGAGGAGAAGGTAACCTGTGTTTCCTGCTGCGCCCTGAAGCCTGGACAGCCAGCCAGCTTTTGCAGGAGAGGGGGGCAGAAGCCCTCAGACTGATGCTGAGCACCTCTATTGAATACCCACAGCAACTGAAACAAGCCCAGGGTGCTTATTTAGGCAAAACTAAATATAGTTTCCTTGGCAGGGCAGAGGTGAGATAGGGAATAAATCTAACACTTGCTCTAATTATTGATTTTTGGCCTTTTGGCAGCAGTGCTCTGGCTTTCCATCATTCCTCCACATGCCAGCAGTGGCATCAGTCTGTGTGCTGGTGCCACGGGCATCATGTAATTGCGGCAACCGCCTCTCAGCTCCTGCAAGGCGCTTTGTGAGCTCTCTGACCTGGTGTGTTCTTCATGTCTCGAATTGCCCATGGGCAGCTCCTGAGGCGTGGTAGCATGTTAATGCTGATATAAATAGATCCATAAACACAGAACAGTCCCAGCTGCCTAAAAATTTCTTATAAATGCCTGTATTTTTAAAGTGTTGTAAGGTACTTCGGTTAATTAAGCTGCAAATGCATGAAAAAGCTGTTAAGCTTGAACGTGCAGGTGGAAAACCTGCCAGAACAGCGGTCACGCTTCTGCCAGGCACATTGGCCTGGGTGTGGGGACTGCACAGGACAGGCAGAGGAAATCCAGCCATTGAGGAGATGTGTCTATTTTCCTCTTCCTTCTTACAGAAGGTGGAAGATCAGGGCAGCGTGGTGCGATGGTTGTGTTGCCTATGCCTACCTAGGATTTAATCCCAGCTCTACTTCTCAGTGACTGTCCTGCCTGCAATTCTCCTTGGGCTTCTCCCCCCAGCTGGTCAGTTTACTGCTGCCAATGCTGCCGGTGCAGAGTGCTTCTGTTTTCAGCTGACACTTGCACGTGCTAAAACTGAGGCACTTTGGGGGAAGGAAATCTTTTCCTTGCAGGTATCTCCTGATGGAGGAGGTGCATGGACTTTTTTTGCCTTTCTTTGATCAAGCTCTTCAGCAGAAACCTGTCTCTTCTTTTCAACCCTCGCTTTTCTGGTTTTTCTTTCAAGAGACTGGTTTCAGTCGTTGGTCTGAAATTAGAAAGAGCCTTGACAGAGTTTAGGGCTGTCTTCTGCAGTTTTGCCTGACCTGGCTAGCACTGCTATGAACATAACTCCTGGGTTTGGAAATAATTTTCTCATATTAATCATCATCTTCCTGGTAATTTGCAATGATGGTGAAATTTCACTGCAACTTGATACATCCTCAATGGTTTAGCTGGAGACATGAGTGCACTGGCAGAAAGACAGAGGACCCTTATGTGTATCTGTTTTCTGTGGCTTCAGTTGTGTGTGCCCTACATGGCACCAGGAGGGAATGACTCCTCAAGGGGTGCAGAGGCATCTGACTGACACAACACTGATGTTTTGATAACATTTCAGCTTTATAGTAATCTCACAGAGTGCCTCCTTTCTTTCACAGATGTTTAAACTGATGCTGAAAGGAGTAGCAATAAACCAAGTTCACCGCTGTCTAACTCAGATCCCTACCAAGTTCTCCTGTGTCTTGATGCCTGGTCTGAAAGACAGGGGGGGATTCCCCTTAACGGACCACTGTGCTCCTGACCACAGTTTGACAACTGTCCCTTAGAGAGCTGAAACCAAATATACCTGGTTTAAAAATATCTCTAGGCAGCTTCAGCTTTCCATCTGGAAGGTATGTGCTTCTAGCACTACAATTGCTAGTTTTACTCAGCTCTGAAACTCTGTTGGAGTTCCTCAGACCTTTTCAGAAGGCAGAGATGCTCTCTAATGTATTGTAACACCTGCACAGCATCAGTAGGATCACAGAATCATCTGGTTGGAAGTGACCTTTGAGATCATCGAGTCCAACCGTACTTGTCCACTGCTTAACTATGTCCCTAAAAAGCTCATGCAACACTACAGGCTTGGGGAAGAGTAGTTGGAAAGCTGCTGGGCAGAAAAGGACCTGGGGGAGCCAGCAGTGTGCCCAGGTGGCCAAGAAGGCCAATGGCATCTTGGCCTGTATCAGAAACAGTGTGGCCAACAGGACAAGGGAGGTGATTGTGCCCCTGTGCTCAGCACTGGTGAGGCCACACCTCAAGTACTGTGTGCAGTTTTGGGCCCCTCAGCACAAGAAAGACACTGAGGTGCTGGAGCACGTCCAGAGAAAGGAAACAAAGCTGGTGAAGGGGCTGGAGAACAAGTCTTGTGAGGAGTGGCTGAGGGAATTGGGTTGTTTAGCCTAGAGAAGAGGAGGCTGAGGGGAGACCTTATTGCTCTCTTCAGCTACCTGAAAGGAGGTGTAGCGAGGTGGGTTCTGGTCTGTTATCCCAAGTAACAAGTGTTTGGACAAGAGGAAATGGCCTCAAGTTGCACTAGGGGAGGTTTAGACTGGCTATGAGGAAAAAAATTCTTTACAGAAGGAGTTACCAAGAACTGCAAAAGATTGCCCAGGGAAATGGTTGAGTCACCATTCCTGAAGGTATTTAAAAGTTGTGTAGATGTGGTGCTTAGGGACATGGTTTAAAAGTGGACTTGGCACTGTCAGGTTTACAGTTGGACTCAACGATCTTAAAGGTCTTTTCCAACCTAAATGATTCTGCGATTCCCTATGTTCTGTTTCTCAGTAACATTTGTAACAACAAAAAAGATAGAATTAATTAGTTTCAAAAAGAGATCAATTTACTTAATCGATCTTCAGATGCCCTTCAAAGAAGGCAGTGCCCTATGTTTTCTGTAGGGCCTCTCCAGTCGTTGATGTCTGTCACCTCTCCCTTTTTTTCTCTCCTTAGGATTGCTGTAGAATAGGTGTTTACTGTGTATTTGCAACCCAGTAAATTTCAAGGTCTGCAGCTGCTGGGTTCTACAAGAAACTATTAATAACTGTTATATCTGGATATTTTTCTCCTCAGATGTTTGTTAAACCACAAGGAATCAGCAAGTTTTGAACGTGTTTCCATCAGCTGAAGGCATAGACTTGGTTCTTGAGTGAAAAAATTCGTATCACAATTGGAAGGAGTTGGTTACATGCATGTGGGGCAACCACTAAATGGGGACATCCAACTGCATTTGGAGAAAGGACAAGAGACACTGAGATGTTCTGCTTCATAGATGTTCTGTAGAAGGAATGCTTAATATCCATGTAACTTTACATGCATTTCCACTTCCCATCTGTGTTTGCCAGAAGAGCATGTGTCAACAGTCTACAGTGAGTTTTTAGGCTGGTTTTCCCTAAGCAGTTACGTTAGATGGGCCACGGGTTTTCACCTAGAATTTTCAGTGTGTTATTTACAATATAACCCACAGTATTTCAGAAAAGCGTGGAAATCCTTCCTGGTATAGCAGTGAAGAAGAGATGAGGGCTGCTGACAACTTTAACTTGAGCAGCTGAAAACTCTCACTTGAAACCACAGCATCTTTTTGTTTCATTTCCATTTGAGCTTAAGCGTGTCCATCTCCCCAGTCCAGTTTTAATATCTAGCCTTTGGATTTCATGCTTGTCTTCTCCCAGATGGAGCCTTCCTTTAACAGATCACCTTTCTCAGACCCTGGACACTGATACATAGCAAGTGCAGCACCGCAACCTGTGGCAGGAATCTTTATTTTTGCCTCCATGTGTATTTTTAATAACCTTTTCTCCTGTGCTAGCAGGAAATGCTCTCATGCTGGAGTAGGCGGAGGGCCCCTGGTTGACTTGGCTCCAGCTTGTTTTTATAGTGATAACTTTGTCAACAGCACGTAGTGTGACAATGCAAGCGGTTGTTTGGCTACCCCTTCGTCCATGGAGGAGACTTGCTA
The DNA here is from genome assembly GCA_033558185.1 of Dromococcyx pavoninus. Taxonomy (NCBI): domain Eukaryota; kingdom Metazoa; phylum Chordata; class Aves; order Cuculiformes; family Neomorphidae; genus Dromococcyx; species Dromococcyx pavoninus. The sequence continues at coordinate 1,238,904 of JAUMJL010000286.1, read as the reverse complement.
AATTGAGGTAGGATTTATCCTGGGTGAGAAGTCCAAGATGCTGTCATCTTTGCTGGGAACTGCAGATGGCCATAGAGGGAAGCTTTAATCCTCCCTGCTCTGACGTTAGCCAGATATCAGGCACTGGAGTACGTGGGCTGATTAGTGTGGACTTGCTCCGTGTAGCAAAGCTTCCAGCATTAATGAAACCTTTGCTGCCTCGAGCAAGTATTTGTCAAGTTGGGGACCAGCAGAGCAGCATTTGTCATGCTCTTTGGCTGAGCATCTCTGGAGGCAGCAACCTCCACCTCTGCTGTGATTTTCAGCATGAGATGAACAAGTGAAATAAATACCGTTGACCCTCTCTACCTGCCAAAGCAAAGGAGACCCAAGGCTTTTCATCATTTTCATTGAAGGTTTGTCAAGCACTGGAATGGGCTGCCAAGAAAAGTGGTTGCATCACCATCCCTGGAGTCATTTAAATGCTTGTAGATGTGGTGCTTAGGGACCTGGTTTAGTGGTGAACTTGGCAGTGTTAGATTAACAGTTGGACTTGATGATCTTTAGCTTCTTTTCCAACCCAGATGATTCTATGATTCTGTGATCTACCTTCTTCCGCAATAAAAATAGTGTGAAAGAGGTGATGGCTGTAGTCAGACCCATATCCCTGACTGCCACACTGGTCATGGTGTAGTTTGTGAAAGCAGAGTGAATTAGAGGCTCAGCGATACAAATGGCACTCGTGGTCACCGAAACAGAGGAGGGAAAGAAGAGCATGCAGTCTCCAATGTGTATTCTGACTTACCTGGCTGGGCCAAATGCTCCCACACTGAGCTGTTCCCAGTGACTTGTACCAGAGGGATGGATGGATGAAGGGATGGAGGTGACCATCTCCTCATGTGGCTGCATATTTACAGAGAGGAAAAGAGGCTCCAAGTGCCCTGCAAACCCCATCTTTCACCTCGATAACTGCACTGGGGCCCATGGACGCAGTCCCGCAACAGAGAGGAAGTTCAACTTTTCCTCAAAGCAAATAAAGGTCTAATCTCATTGCCAGCTTTGGAACAAACTGGTTAGAGAGTTATTGGAGAGAAGGAAGATCTAGGTTTGTGAATGAAGGTTTTTTTTTTGGTGTTGTGTTTTTTTTTTTCAGGAATCCAGTCCCATGACCCTTGGTTGGAGGAAACAAATTTCACCTTTCTCTTCACCTAGTGTCTTCTCCATCAAGCTAACCACAAGAGGCTGTAGAGTCTCTGTGAGAAGGATTTAGGAGGAAGTCTCAGGTAATGTGACATTAATTGGGAAGAACACCATTTATTTAGAGAAGGTGTGTATTTGCACCTGAGTTTAAAATTACTTTAAAATCCAGAAAGTTACTTGTACTTGGGACTTAAACCTCTACTTGCCAACCCCTTGGTAGATGGCCTTTCCCATCTCTATGTGATGGTGTTACTGCTCCTGCAGAGCCGAGCCCATGCTGCCTGCTCTGCATGTCCTGTGGGTGTTGCTCTGTGGGTGCAGTGAGCTATGGGTAGAAAAACAGGATTAGTTCTCAACCCAGAGTGCTTGGGATGGAGCTTGAGAAATGAAGAAATAACCCCAGCTTTCCAATCCAGCCTCCCTGTTTCTGCCTGCATCGGGCTGCAGAGAAAGGGGGATGGATGGAAAGACAGGCAGAAGCTGCCTGCAGCTTCTCAACAGGCACAGGGCTGTGGCCATGTGCCTGGAGAGGAAGGAGTAAATTATCCCTCCGGCTCCTGCACACCTCTCCCCTTCCATCCCATGCTCCGGATGAATTCTTGTGTGTCTTTAGCCCAAGGCTGGGGAGCAAGATCTTGTCTTCACCTGCGCGTGCTGAGTATCTGGGATGATGGGAATCCTGATTGTGTCTGGGACTTTAGGGTCCCGGAATGAAACAAGTGGCAGTGATTTAGACATGCACTAATGGAGGGTTTCAGCCTCCCAACGCATCTGACTAGTTCTGAGCACTTTGGGCAGCCTCTCATGAAGCATCCCCAGCCAAGGAAGCCTTGTGCAAATTGGACGAAGACGCAGGGGAGAGGAGGAGGGGGCTCATCTCCAAGATGCAGTAGGTTCATTCAATCTTAGCTGTAGTATTTGCACAGGGAAAAATATAAATCGAGGTTGTGCTGGTCTATATCTGGCCAATTTCAGTCTGGAGTTCCTGACAGGTGACCCCAGGGTACGGTTGCATGCTCTCAGTGCTTATTTTTGACATCGTAATCCAAATTGACGTTCAGTGCTTGAATATACAATAAGTTCATTACAGCTAAACCCTCCGGCTCGGGGATTTCCTGTTGGTAAGTCTCGGAAAGATCAGAATTCCCAATGGTATCAGGCTGAAAACCTTTGCAGATAAAATTCAAGTTAGCAAGTTAAGCCAAAATGTTTTTGGAGCCGAAGTGGAACTGTATTTTCTGTCCAGCACAGTGATGCCTTATCCTTCCATGTAGCTTGGGAGTGGAGGCAGAGGCCCCTGCACAGCTCCCAGACTGAGTCTCGGTGCTCGTCTCAAGGGGATTTCATTAAAAAACAGTGGATGAATCCACAATCCTATGGCTAAACTTGTGTCTGAATATTTTTTTGGGGAACATAAACTGTGGCTTTTCATTCCACTTTCTAAAGATAGGAGAAAAATCTGTACAACATCTTACCAAAACAGCCCGTGATCAGCCACGATGAACTCCACAAGCAGATAAGACTTTAGATATCCCTGTTGCCTCCATGAGAACAACATATCTTCCCACGTCTACATGAGGGTTGCAACACAATGGGGTTACTACTCAAGCCCTTGACCTGCTGGTTAATAAGCTGTTATGATGAGGTGTGAAGTTGGCCTAGGACTTGTCCATGCCCATCTGGCACATGGACAGCACCTCTTCTGCTTGCCTCCTCCCCCTGATGAAACTGATACCTTATGAAAACAGATACAGTGCTCTCCATTCGATGGGTCTCAGCTGGGATTTTCAAACTACCAGTGGAATTTGAAGCTGATTTTCCAACAAGATAAGTGGAAAACTTTGCTGTGTCTGAACAGAAAAACGTGAATTGGCTCCATGTGGGAGTTGAGCGGTGGGAGAGGAGCTCAGAAGTTCTCTATCATGAGTGGAGCAAGAGCCAGGGGTAATGCTGTTACACAAAGAGGTGCATCTCCTGCAAAGCATTAACAAGATAGGATGCGAAGAAGAGAGCAGGAAATGTCTCATTTCTACACATCCACTGCCTTGAGCAAGAAGAAATGTATGCACACACAGAATACAGTATGTCTTAGAAAATCTTACAGACCTGTAGAAGTAGAAAATACTAGAGGAGAAAACCCAAGGACACAGCAATTCCTGCTACTGGATGGTTTGAGAACACGCAAAGACATAAAGAATACTCATGACTGGAAGGACCAGCATTGAAGTTTATTTTGAGGTTAGCCAGGGTTTTCTCAGCAGAGTTTTTAGTGTCTTTGAAGATGGAGATCCCACAGCCTGTGCCCATGTTCCAGTGTTTGACAACCTTCATTGTGAAAAGCTTTTCCTAATGGGAGTTTCCTATTTTCTGACTTGGGCTGCTGACTATTTCCCATCACTGAGCAGCTCCCAGGAGAGCCTCCTTCACTCTCACCTCCGCAACATCCCAGATGGAAGTTTCAGAGAGTGATAAAATCCCACTTTACCTTCTACTCTCATTGCACACTCAACTCTCAGCCTCCCTTTGCATGTCCTCTGCTCCAGTCCCAGCCAACTCTGTGATCTCACTGGGTTCTCTCACCATCAGCCTGATACTGGGAAGCCCAAACTGGTCCCAGTGTCAGTTTGACAAGTGTTAGATGGAGTGGGAGAATCACTTCCCTGGTCCTGCTGGCTCCACTCCTTTTACCACTATGTAGGGCATGGTTGGTCTTTGTTGATCCAGGTCCTTCTCCCGAAAGCTCTTCTCCAGCCCGTCAGACCTCAGCCTGTGCTACACCATCCCTGAGAGATGTCCCAACTGATGTGATCTTGAGGGTGGTCCACACAAGTTCCTGAACTCCTTTCCAGCTCCATGTTTTCTTTCATCCGAATCACACATATCCGTAATTCCCTAAGTATTCAATAAAAAAGCGTGGGATGAAGTTGCTGTTCTTTCCTCCCATGGTGGTTTTTAAATTTTACACATCTTAAACCCAACTAATTTGCTACTCTCTGGAAGTGTAGCATCCTATATGGCTCCTGTGAGAAGAACACGTGATAAAAGTAGGATTATCACTTGCAAGAGCAGTGTAATGGCACAAGAACAAATACAGTAATGTTTCCTCTTGAAGCATGGGACCTTCTGTGGAGGATCAGCTACAAGCTCTGCGAAGAAAGCTGTTAACCATTGGACTTGAAAACAGTTCCTCGCTGTGGTCTGCTTGTCGGCTTCTCTTGGTAGCTTTTTGTTATGGCAAATGACACACGATTGCTCTTCCTGCAGGCTTGTGTTTGTGTTGCAGAAATGTCTAGAAACAACAGCTAAGGTGGAGAGCCTCATTCTCACAGCGCCTGCCTACAAGGGAATGGGGCTCTTCCTGGTCTTCCCCTAGGATCTGGGAGCAGAGGCTGCTGTGATGTTTGGCGGGGGATGGATACACATGTGAGAGAGTTCTGCAAAGTTTGCTTTTTAAAAATGCCTTAAAGGAAGGAATAGAAGCCTCCTGAATGCAGAGACACAGAGCTTCTTAGTCCAGGCTATTTCTGATGACTCAGAATTGGTCTTAACATTTCATATTTCTAGGACTCCGACATTCCCAAATTGTTCCTTCTCCCTGCCCCTGTGTTCTTTCTATTTCTCCTTTTCCCCAGCCATATGGGAGACTACCACTGCCAGGAAGGGAGCTCTGGTCCCCATAGTTTGGTGTGATGTCCAGTTGCTCTTCCAGCCATTGTCTTTACTGGAGCAGAATATCTGCAGTGTTTTACTAATTTTCCTGGTAGGACCATCCATCCTCATCTGGGGTGGGACTGTGGAGGTTTCTCCTGGGTGACAGTCATGATCCAAAGAGCTGCTCATCTTTAAGGAGAGAGTGAGCTGAATGGGAGGGGTCTGATGTGACAGACGTTTCCAATGATCCAGGTGCTGGGTCCCTCCCTATCTTTCACCTCTCAGCCTAGGTGGAAAAAAAAGCCATTGGAAGCTCCCTACCACCTTGCAGGTTTTTGATCCTGGGGAGCTGGACCATTCTTCCCACATAACCAGCACATTGTTCACATTGTCTGCCTTCCCTATGGTGAAAAATAAGGGTAAGGTTAAGCATCACCCATTATGTCCCTCAGCAAACTTCTGGGAGCCTTTTGCAGAGCAGAACTCTTCCCAACAGGATTGGGCAGGCTTTCTCCTTGTATGCACTAACATCTCCACCTTTCTGAGGAATACCATCCCTGTACCTTGGGGAATCCAGGACCTGCTTTTCATCTGAGGAGTGCAGTTTGTGCACTCAGCCACAGTTTAAACTCTGACCCTGAGAAAGTGGAAGCCAAGGATGCTGGCTTATTACACCTCAGCTGACAGGCTGTAGGAAGAGGGATGGGTTGGAAACAGGAATTTGGTTTAGCTCCATCGTGTTTCCATTGGGCCTCAGTTTATAAATACTTCAGGTCAACCATGAGCCTCTTACTTTGACACTTTTGCAAAGCTGAGGATGCTTTGGGTTTTATACTTAGAAACTTTCCTTTCCTGGCGGCCCTTCCCTCCTTGCCTGCCAGGAAAGTCCAGCACAAGAGTCAGAAAGGTGCCTGTCTGGATTAACTAGGAGCCTGCCACAACCAGCACTGAGCTTTGCCCAGGGCATGGACTGAATGATATCAAAGAGCCAGTAAAGCAATGTGAGTCCTGGGTGCTGAGTTTCTCTTGGGGTTGGTTCACAAATGAGGGAGAGGATGGGAGTGGGTTTCTCCCCCATCCTGAAATAGTGCAGAAGCAAGATGGGAAGTCAGGTGGGAGCGGTGCTTGTGAAGGATAGCTAAACATATGGAAATTATTAGCTGCAAAGTCACCAAAGCATGCAGAACTATACTCCTTTGCTGAAAACAAATTATTTTTTGCTTCTGTCCTTGTGTGTTTCTCTGCTGAGCAGACAGCAATGCCCACCTGCCTGAACAGCAGCTGCATGGCCAGAGTCTGTGGCTGGGGACTGATATTTACTCCAAGAGCTCTCTTCCAGCAATATTTGGGATGGTAACTGAGGTGCTCTTTGCCATTGGCTGGGTGAAACATCACCACAGCAGCCATCTCCTGAGTGTGGGTGAGGACAATGGGGCTGGAGGGAAAGAGCTGGCTTGCAGAGATGTTTGCTCTGCAGATCACTGCAGTTTAACTGGTTACTCTGGGCTCTTCATTCTGACCAATGAAGAGAGGTGAGCATGGGGTCCTGTTCTTGGGTTGCCTGCTTGGGAGGAGCAGCACACACAGCGGTTCCTGCAGATCTGCATCCTTAGCTAGATCTACAGGTTGCAGTTTTCCTAGGGGACTGGTTTTCCTTCTTTCTCCAGGATTACTTTGTGACTTCACAACTCATATGGCTCCCCCAAACTACCCTCTAAATCCTCATGCAGGCAATGCACAGGTAGAATCTGGGCTACAAGGCTTGATATCTCACATTTACTTCCAACAGTGATGCCTGTGATTCCTTATTCTGAGTGGCATGAGAGCTAGAAACACTTGTAAATACTTCATAGTCTTTGGGTTGTACACATCACTTGGCTGCATATGGAAAGAACCTTCTTGCAAATGCTGAAGAACTATTGAAAATGCAAAACCAGAATGTGACTGGACACCCAGAGGCTGAAGCATCCTCTCCACAAATTACAGTAGATGGAATTATTTTATTGACTGTGCATTCTAATTCTTCTGTTAATTGCTCAATGGTTGAATGTGTTTTCTTACCACCTCCTGGTGCTTGAGTCAATCAGCTAACTTAGGAGGCATTGTCCTCCAGTTCCTTCACTTTCCTCTTGGTATGTTGAGTTTTGGATGTGGCAGGAGACAGCGTGGTCAGACAGCGCTCCTGAAAGCCTGCTGAGCTGGCTGAGCAGCACTTTGGTGTGGGTAGAGCATGACTGTCCCTCACTGAGCAGTACATCAGCCTACAGCTGCTTTGGGGAGAAACTGAGGGAAGAGAAACAAAGAACTTCTGTCAGTGAAATCCTTTTACCACACTTTCTGCTGTTGGAAATGGATGCAAACTTTGGAAAAGGGCTCAGGGTAGCAAATTGTGCTGTTGGCATGTTTCCGGCTTGTTTCTGTTCATTGTGCCATTTAGAGGCAGCAAGTGATCGTCTCTCCTGAGCACAAGGTTGTGTGATTTGGTGTTTCATGTTGGCAAATCACAAGCATCTCTAAAATTTGCACGATTTATTGAGCCAAAACAAGGATGGTGGGACAATGATATCGAGTCCTTTTCTTACAGTAGATATCTTTACACAGTTTCATCTTCCAGGCTGTTGCAGAGACATTCATAGCATTGGTGGTCTGCTGAAACTCCCTGCAGCTCGTTGAGTCATCCACATTGAGCTTGTGGTCCTGAAGCAGAGATTGTCCTGGCCTTGTTAAAGCCAGAAATCCAGCCTGGTTCCTCAGCCAAGTGTTGCGTTGATCAGAAAACTTCTACAAGGCTGTGATGGAACTGGTAGATGGAGTTTTTCCTGAATGCATTAATTCTTTCTTCAGCTAGGAAGGTTATATCCAGCTTTGTTTGCCTTGAATTCAAGCTCTGGAACAGCCCTGGGATTGTTATCCTCGCTCCTTTATAAAAATCAGAGAACCCTGTGCCTCTTGGGATAACAATCTGTTAGGCTGCAGAGATTATTACTATGGTAAAATCATGCATAAAGTGCCTGCAGCCTTGGCTCTTTATTATTACAGGTGTGCATCTGCACGTGGGAAGAATTTAGCAATTGAAGAACATAATGTTAATGAACAACCTGGGAGCAGGGGAGCAAGCTGATTGAAGAGCTGATTTAGCCACAGAGCATGTGGTAGAGTGGTATGTCTTTCCTTGCTTTCACAGCTGAGAATTGGGAGGTACACGGTGATCTGCCATTTGGGGGCACACTTTACTGTGGAGGTCACTGTTTGCTCTCTGCAAATGAAAGCAGGGACGATGGCAGCATTTTGTGTGACAGCGATGCTGAGCTGAACTCCCAGGATAAAGGCTGAGCTGAGCAAACTGATCTGACAGTGGGGCTGGTCCTGCTGTGAACAGAGTTCGGACCGCGACCTCCAGAGGTCCTTCCAGCTTCAATTGTTGTGTGGTTCTGATTCTCACCACTATGATGATGAGAGCCTGAACCCTTCCAGCTTCAATTGTTGTGTGATTCTCTATGATGATGAGAGCCTGAATCAACTAGCTCTGGTGCAAACATCTCAGAAGCTTATGATAAGTAGTGTGAAGTCCACCAAGGGTGGCAACCAATAACTTGTGGTATCCCTTGGTAATCAGTACTGGTGCTGGTAATGGTCAATGTCTTCATTGATAACCTGGATGGAGTCTGCTCATGGGATTTGTGAATGGAATTGGATTTGTGTAGGAGAGTGTCCAATGTGCTGGAGGGCATGACTGTTACTCAGAAGGGGGCTGTTACATCCGGGATGGAAAAACACTGTGTGTCACTGGGGATGGTGGGGGCAAAACCCTAGGAGGCCACTTTGAAGAAGTGTAGGGGCAAGGCTCTGTCCTTGTCATCATCTTGTGTGGGTAGGTGAACACTGCAGACTCTTTCTGCTGCAAAGGAGGAGTACAGTTCATCTAGTAGAAGTCTGAAGGCTGTAAAACACCAAAAAACATGCCATGGGGAGCTACTGCACGACCAAGGAGAAGAGGCTTTTCCCATATGTTCAGCATACCCTGGAGGTCTCCCAAAGCACTGTGTTTTCCATTGCCCTTCCACCCACAAAAATAAAAAAAATATGCACTTAGCAAGGAGAGGAGGCTTTTCATCCAATATGTTGGTCTTTGGATTTTCATTATTCCTCTTAAATGATGAAGGAAGAAGTCAAATCTTGGCAGACGCTTGCAAGTCCTGAGTTTGTATTTGTGTTCTACCACAAAGGTCCTCTCTATTAACTCTCACCATCCAGGCATGTTGATAGTCCTTCTCAGGGGTGTTGTGGTTCAGGTCCATCAGAGGTGTCAAAGCATGAAGAGTTTGCAGGCACGTGAGCGCTCACACTCAATTAATGGCAGTGGAACAGTGTTATGTCCAAATCCGGGATAAACATAAACATATGCATCTGGGTTGCTGTTAACCTTTGGAGGTGGCTGGGGTTTTCTCCAGGCTTCACTGCACTGGTGGGATGCTGCAGAGTGGTGGACTGGAGATGTGTTGCCGAAACACCCAGGTTGCCTTCCCAGAGCCAGTCAAAATAAAGAGCTTGGCTTCTTTTCCGCATTGGCTGCCGGCACTGAGAGCTCTCTGGGGATGGTTCTGGAAAGGCTGGCATGCAACTGCCCACTGATGATGAGCCTGGTGAACACCTCCTTGGGCTGAAGAAGTGAAAAATGATAGTAATCTCCTGCGTGCACTACGTGGAGACATTCTCCCATGAAGTTTTATGAGGCTGCAGGATCTGGAAATGTATGAAAGGCAGAAAGCATTGATCAGTAAAGAGGGAAAAACTGATTGAAAGGAAATTAATGTTGTTGAAACCTTGTGGAATAATTAGAAACTCTCTAAAGACCTGGACTTCATATTGACCCGACCCAAAGAGGAGGCAAAACCTCAGAGTGCTGCAGGTTTGCAGAGCCGCTCACAGAGACTTCAAGAACTGAAAGTGTGCAGAAACTGATGTAAAATATGGACATGAAGTAGGTGCCTGGAGGCTGGTGTTTCCCTGCCCTGATGCTAGAAGAGGTGTGTAATAGCTACCATGAGTGTTGTGGGTTCTCACAGGGGCGACTCGAACACCAGTACTCCATGAGGGCTCCCTGTGCCCTATTTATCTGCCGTGGAGAGGGATGTCTCACCCAGCCCAGGGCGTATGCATTTATAGGCACCTATTTTCAGAAGTCCTGACTCCAACCTAGAGGGTGAGATGCATGTGGAGACACCTCTGTGCCCTGAGTGCTTCTTACACCTTCCATTCTCACCAGCCAAAGCTGATGACTTCACAGGGGCTGAGTCTTTTTCCAACTGTTGAAGGTATCAGGATCCAGCTTTTCCCACCCCGCTCTCGAGGCTCTGTGCCCATGCTGCAGACCCAGGAACAGCAATGGTGTGGCCTCAAGGCACCACCTGCTTCCAGTGGGCTGGATGGGATGTGCTTAAGCAGCATCCTCTGTACAACAGCCACTGGAGAAACACCTGCTTTGGGGTTGGCTCTGTTATGTCCTCGTTCTGCTCTTGCATGTGAGAGATTTTACTGATGTTGGAGTGTCCAAGGCAGAGAGGAAAAAAGAAATGTTTCAATTTGCCTGTGGGGTATGGAATTTGTTGCATTCAACTCACCAAAATGCTGGAAAATACTGTAATTAATACTGAGTACAGTTAAGCAATTTTTGAGAGGTATCAAATGAGTAGCTTTTAGAAATAAACACCTTTCCTCTTTAATGTTTCACTTAAAAATCACAGAGTTCTGCTAGAAAAGTAATGCTTTTTGATGGATCCAGTTTGATGTATGGGGAGAATACAGACATGATTTTCCAAATGGAGAGCAGCCTGGGCTTTTTGCAGTCCCACAAGTTTTATATCTAAACTCTTATGAACATTGTTTTCAACCTTATTTTTGCTATTTCATGGATAACATCCCCGTGTCATGAATAGCTTTCCCCTCTGGATCCCTGGGTATTTTTGAAGCATGGGCAAGTTTGTTATCTTTGCTATAGAGGGAGAGAAAACAAGACATGGTCAAGGCAGCAGTGCATCTATATGAGCATTTTTTCTCTTTGACTACACATGCAGAATATAAATATCTAAATACTCACAGGCTTTTTCCTGTACTAGTATGTGATGATGGATGGATAGATAACCTTTCTCCATAAAAATATACGTAGTTAAGAGTAAATTTTTCATTGTCATCCCCAGCCTGTGTTTAACAATTTCTTTTCCTCATTATTTTTTTTTGTTTCCTTAGAATATGGCTGTGGGTGGAGTGACGTGACCTGTGTCTAACATAATATTCTTGGATGGGGTTTTTGAGTAATGGCACTGTTATTGTACAACCTCCAGCAAGAACAATTTGCAAAGTGTTGCAAACTTTTCAAAATGACCTGACAACAGCTCTCCAACCAAAGTGGTTTCGCAGGGATCCGTTCCAGTGTTGCAGGGCTTGGAAAGGGGGAGGCAAAATAGCCATCAGGGTTCTATGCAAGCTGCTCTTCACTTCAAGTTTGCAATGCTGGTAAAGGGGCTTGAGGTCTAATGCTGCAACACCCATGTGGAGGAGTCATTCACTTTGGGGCAAGAGAAAGTCCGTGTGCTGAATGCTTTTGGAGTAATCTTAATCTGGAGTTACAGAAACAGTTTTATGATTATCTCAGAGGGTTTCTTTTCATCCATGGCCATCTACTACGTGAGTGCAGAGCAAAGGTGTGAACACAGACTCAGCAGGCTTTGTGGCTCAGACCCTGCGGGGACCTTACGAACAAGATGATGGTCCCTTGTGGACACATCGTGCCCCTGGGCTAACAGGGGCCTCTGCCTCTGGGACTTCAGTACAGTGTCCTTTCTTCAGATCTGCTCATGGCAAAACAAAGGTTCATATGCCATGATATTAGGGAGAAACTGTAGCTAGGAGGGACCACAATGTAAATTGTTGCTGTAGAAACCAAGGTATTCATGATGTGCATGGGCTGTTCTGATGCATCACGCAGAAGCCCTGGTGTTATTTTTATTATCCAAGATTTGTAGAAATTAATTTCTTCCTCCCTGTGGGGTTTGGGTCCCTCGAGGAACCGAACAGAGAAGGTGAATGTTCACAACCAGGCTTTAAATCTGCCGACAGCCAACTGTCTGCCAAGATTTATTGCCCAGTCCCATGGCAGACAAGCCTAATATGGGACTCCCACACCGTCACGCCAATAGTCTCAGCGATGAGAGAAATCAGATACAGCATCTGGGTCAGCTGGGGTGGGGCTTTAACGCTGTATTAAGGTGCTTTGATGGTTATTGAAGGATTTAAGAGGGGTTTTGCTGTGTGGGTGGGATAAGGGGAATGCAGGGAGAGGAAGAAGAGGTTTGTGGTGAGCTGGTGTGGAGAAACCTTCAGAAGCATGGTGGGACCCAGAGTGACAGGAGCACTGATGCTAGCTAGCACCCTGCAAATACTGATGGGGAGATGAAGGATGAATTTGCTATCTGTAATGAAGTAGTGACTAAAAGCACTGGTTAGGGACCCATGTCTGCATGTGCTGGGTGCTGTACAAACACCCTCCAGTGTGTGCAGCAAGTCTTGGATGCCGAGGGAGGTCAGTAACTTTCCCCTGATCCTGATGAATACTGTGTGTCCCTCACTGTGCAGGATAGCAGGACCTGGCCTTTTCCCCCGCCTCACCCTTTCCAGAGGCAAGTTTTTCTCTTCAGTGTGATGAATGTGTGGTATCAGTCAGACTCTGTGTCTGAAGTGCTATGTGATGCACAAACACAGCAAAACTGGGAAAACCTTAATGAGGGGGAAAGGCTTCTTTAGTAATTACAAATGAGGAGCTAAGGGCTGGGACAAAGCAAGGTGGTGGACTAAATGCTTGGAAATCTCCCTAAATTGCCTGAATCCTCTTAACACCCCCTTGCTCCTCACTGAACAAAACTGCGAGCATCTGATATCCTGCCTGTGTTCCCTTGTGATGAGCCCTTCCTCATTTGTGTTAAAGGGCTCCTTTCGTTCTTCTCCTCTGGAAGCTGTAAAGTTGACTTGAACCATTATTAAAATAATAGAGAGACCCCAGAGGATCTTTAACCAGGAGATCTTTAATAATTACTACCTCTAAGACTCTTGCGACTCTGTTTGAACCAGGGTTTCTCATGCTATCCAAGTCTTGGAACAGAGCTCAAGTCCATTCCCACGGGGCTAAGAGTGCCATGTGACTTAATTGTCCTCAATATTTTTCTAGTCACGTCAAGGGCTTCCTTGGAAATGTTATATAGCTGAGAAAGAGTTTATTATTTGCTGTCAGGGGGCAAATAACACCAGGGCATCTCTGAAGACGTCTATAACGTATCTGCGTAATGTGAAGGTTAAAATAAATCAGTAAAAAGAGCCACTCTCCTGAGGGCAATATTCTGTAAAATATTTCATCGGAAGGCCTGGATATTATTGCACTTGTAATTAATCTTCCTGGTAATAGCACGGCTTATTTTCTCCTGCCATGTTATCTTGCTCAGTGTTTGCCAGCCGCTAGATGTCAGGGAAAACTCTTTCGGCGTCGATTTTGAGGAAAATTCTCCCAAAGTTGGGAGTTCCTGAGTTTTTTTATTCATTTCAGGTCCATAAAAATGCCTGGTGTTGTTGGGAATTGAGATGCCTCGGCTGCTGCTTTGAACTGCCAGCATATGAACTGCAAAGCTGACCTGTTCCCCACCTTCTCTCCTCAGTTTGCAGCCATGGATCACTTTGTACAGCTGAAGAGGCTTAGCACTGATGAAATTATACCCACAGCACTGACCATCTTTTACTCACTGCATGCAAATCATCTATATTTTTGTCACTGTTCCTTCTGATTTTTACCTGGATTTTAAACTCGGGCTTTCCCGAGCATTTGTAACCCTTCTGTTCTCAGATCATCACATTGCAAGCATGCTGTGACTTGATTTTTATGACCGGAGGGAGTAGTTTGTGTCTGCAAGATGAGTGATGGAGACAAATCTTGTGCAACAAATACACGCCTGCAAGGAGCCAGGACTCAAAATGGGCTTTGAGAGTCCATGGTTGGGGAAAGGTGACAGGAGAAGACCCTGAGGATGGTTCTTGCATGCAAGGAGGCTGTCTTGGTGCAGATGTTCCCCTCCTATCACACACATCCAGTTGAGAGGCATGAACATCCTCCCTGGGAAGGGTCAGAGTCCTTCACCAAAAGAATTCAGCAGGAAGGTGCCAGAGATCCACATGTCACTCCCTGTCTCCGAGACTCATTGCAACACATTTTTTTTTTGTACAGGGGAAAGAGGGAAGAAAATGCAAACCGTGAGCCCCACTAAATGGAAATGCTATTGAAATGTTTTCTTGGTAATTAACCTCCTCTGCCATGCGCTTCCTGACTCTTGAGCAAGGACTGATTGCTGCAAATAGCTCCGCCACTCAAAGCAGTGACCTGCTGGAGAGGGGTACTGCTCTTGTTGAGGGCTGTGTTTGGGAAAAGGAAGCTTGAAGGTAAATGGTTAGTGCACCAGGACAGAGAGAGTCTCTCTGCCATTTAGAGATGATATAAGTGCTGCAGCGTGTCAGGTGTCCTGGGAACCTTCCCTGCCCTTGGTCTGCCTTTTTTTTTTGGATCAGCCTGCTGCAACTTGAAAGTGGGCTTTGCTCCCTGTTCTAGGAAACAGCAGGTTGAAAAATCTCTATTTTGATTCAGAAGTTTCCTCCTAATGCTCATAGCCTTTCCATGGGAGGATGAGAAATGTATGGCTGGGTCTTCTTTGGAGTACATATGTTTGAATCAGTGCAGTGTGTACGAGTTTTGCTGTGATCAAGAGACGCTGCAGCCATGGCCATAGTGGTGCCAGGGATTTTTTTTATAAACATTATTTCCAAATGTGATCCGTGTTTCTTTCTTGCCAGGGTGTTTGCTGAAGGCAGGCATCCCGATTCATCCTATCCCAGCTCAGTCAATGCTCATTTATCTCCTTCATCCAGTTGTAAAGGTCTCAATGTGTTCCAATACTGTGAAATACCGAACATTTGCCACAGATTAAATAGAACAATCTTTGCTCTTTGGTTTTCTACTAGTCTTACTGGAATTTCCTCAGCAAGGACACAATCTCTTTTAAGCTGCTTGCAGAAAGACCTTATACTTCACACTATTGAGAGTGGGATTTGATTCACCACCTCAGCCTGTTGAGCTCAACCTTTTTAACCATAACCAGTCTTTGTAAATCATGGTACTCAGAGATCAGATGTGTGTGGGTGAATGAATGTCTCTGACCACCAGTACCAGTTTTGAAGAAAGATTGAATGTCCCCCTGCTACACTGCTTTTCCTTGTGGTGTAAGTCTGGGAGATGGATCTAGAGACTCTCCTTTTTTATGGGACTTACATAGCAGAAACTGTGGAAATTCACGATGTTGGGCATGGACGAAGCTTTGGGACAGAAGAAACTCCAACGCCCACCCAGTCTAAACACCTACACCAAGGATCATGCTGCCAGTTCATAAAAACCCACAGCAGAAATGAGTCCAGACTTTCTTTTTTTTCTTCCATCTACTTAGTAGGTTTCCTTTGGAGCCAACTTAAATTTGTTTTGCTGCAAATGATGCCAAGACAGTCATTATTTTCCCTCCATGGGCTTATTTTCTTTAGGCTGAGGAGTCACCATGCCACCAGTACTTCTTCATAAATCATGTTTTCTCCAGTATAATTCTTTGCATTTGACTGCCCTTTTTCAGTGTTGATGATACTTAAAAATGTTATGTCTCATAACGTGGTTGAATCCTTAAGAGGAAGCTAAGATGAAAAGAGAGAGGGTAAAAATGACTGAAAAAATTCCTTCTCTTTCCCAAGGCTGATCTATTTCATGTGTATAATTTTCTTCCTTTCTGGACTAAAATTGCAGAATTTAGTTAAAAAGGCATTTAGTTTTTTTCCCCAACCTGAGACACAAGATGGTGATTGTGTCTGTTAACTGGCTTACAAGGCATGGTTGATTTCTTACCCAAACATGAGGTGCCTTCCCCCGAGATCCAAACCCCTGTCTCATTGCTGGATCTTCTGTACTTTTCCTGGAAACCAAATGAAAATCACAGTCCAGCAAAGGCTGGGAGGGTGTTGTGACAAAACGAATTGGAGTAGAAGATAATCATCTATTGTTATGCTGCAGAACTTCTCGACTTGTTGGGATTCCTCCAAGAGCCAATTGGACATGATGAATAGTGGTAATTTCAGAGCTATGCATATTCTCAGAGTCTGCAGTTTTCCACATCTACTGCATGATGGAGAGCAGTGAAAAAAGAAAAGTTTCTAATCAACTCCAAGCCTGCAGCCTGGACTCTGTCCTGCAGCTTCCAGCTGGTGAGGTGCTTGTGTGAAGGAACGACTCATGTCTGCAGCAAGCATAAGCCACTGTCCAGATTCTAAAATGCTAATTTATACAGTCTTCTCTGAAGAAGTTGGAAAGCAGGTGTCTCCTTAGTCTGGATTGAAAGACATTACACTTTTGCATAAAAGTCCCTAAAAAACCTGTTTCCTCTAAGGAGATTTTCTTTTCATGTGACATCATTTACCATGGGTTTTCTTTGTGAATATTTCTCTTCATGTAGAGCTGTCGTATCAAGACCCCTGGCTACACCCATGTACCTTTTTGCAACCTCCCCTGTAACATAATAACACACTCCACACAGACCTGTCCTTGCAAAATAAATTACCCAATGAGTTGGATGTTGGATCCCACCATAACCAAACCAAATTTGGGCAGAATCTATGCTAGAAGTAAAGATGTGAGAATTAATGTAAAAGTGCCCTCTCGTGGCAAATGGAGTAGGCATCATTTGTTAACATTTTGGAGAAATCCATAATGTCACTAGGATTGTGATTTGTGTGGACACTACTTAAGAAGAGGGAACTGTGAGTTCTTTGTGATGACCTGCTCAAGGCACCTAGAGAATAATGGAGTTGGCTTCCCTCAGCCACACACAGCTGAGAGCTGGAAGTGGTGGGGTCAGGAAGGAAAACAAGTCTTCTGGGGTCCAGAGTTCACCAGGAAAGGTGCTGGTTTTGCAGCAGGGTGGTGGGCAGGAGCCTGGCTCTGGGGAACATGCAGCCAGCAGCGAGCTGTCAGGGTTTGAAGTTTCCTTTGCTTCAGGTAGATCTGCTGGGAATGAAATGTTTGCAGCTGCAGAGCAGAAACCAGACTTGGGCAACCCTCCTGCTTGAAACCACAAGACAGCTTAAACTAACACTCTCTCTAGAAGAGATGATTTAATAACAAAAACGTAATAAAGAAATCTGGGGCCTTTGTTCTGCCTGCTCTCAGACTTGTAATTCAGTGCTGCTCGCTGCGTTAGCTGTTCCTGCATATTGTCTGAAGCAGTCACCCGTTACGTACCTAATTAATCAGAACCCTGGGTAGACCTGTCTCTTTATGGTACAAGCCATAAAAAAAGGAGTTTTATGGATCTTTTTCCTTCATTCCTTTTTATTTTGAGAAGGGTCATGAGATTTTCTTTATGCTAATGATTATTATGGAGCGCCCACAACGTCTTTCCTCTTCCTGCTTGCTCTACCACTTTCTTCACTCCATGGAAGACAGATTTATGGTTGGGCTAGACAGTCCTGCTTCTGAGGAATTCATCACTAAGGAAAGGTAAAAAGCAGAGCAAGAATGATATTGCATCTCCCAGTCTAGCCCAGTCATAAGAGGTTAGGTAGGTAGATGAATGCTACAGGCACCTAGGGGTGCCTGCTGCTCTTCTGACCAGAGAAGGTCAGCCTGCCCCAGGTGGGGTGGTTGCTACCCCAATTACCTGGCTTTGCTGTTCAGCACCTCTGATTCCATGCTTTTCCAATGACATGTTGGTGGGTGCAACTAGGAACTCATCTTCTTTCGTGCTCATGCAATCAAAGATGACTGAAAGTTTCCACCTGAAGACACTTGGCTGATGAGGGAGGATGAATGAGAGAGGGCCAAGCCACACCGCTGCGTGGGCACCGTGGATCAGAGGCACCGTGGAGATGTGGAACAAATCTGACATTAGTCTTTCAGGGTGGAAATCAGATGCTGGTAACTTGCTGGCGTGGTACAGTGTCTGTTTCAGGAAGGATTCTCTTTCACAGGACCTAGTACGAGGCACACTTGACCCTGGGCCCTTAGATGCTTCTGTAGTACAAATGGCAGCAATGGACATACACAGACATGAATTTTGCTGGGTGAAGAAAGGCAACATTACAACTGCCTGCTATATCAATGGAGATAAAAAAGTGTCCCGAGAATCATTAATGCTTCTCCACATTTGTGGTAAAAGGGAAGAATCAAAAATGGCATGAAGTGCCCAGACCAGAAAGCAATGGAAGGAAATGCCATTACAGCACAGACTGGACTGGTCAAAAACATGAGTCAGCCCATGCCAGCACTCATCTTGATGTTCATGTATGCAATAACATGCAGCTTTGATGGTCATGTTTTTCAGATCCTCACTTTCTATTTGCTATAACTATGCCAATTTGTGAGCTTCTATTTTTATCTGGAACCTTACGGCGGTTCAGCTTTGAGCAAGAGGAGTTAGGAGGCCTTGAACAGCTCATTTCACCTCTGTTGGGCCCTCTCTCCCACAAGGGTCCTGTAGGTCCTTCAGAAGAGCAAAGTTCTCCTCTGAATGTACTGATCTCCATGGGAGCTTCAGGATGCCACTGTAATAGTCGTGATTGATAATAACACTATTTTGGGGCCACTTTATCAGGAAACACCATGACGGGAATTATAATCACCATTTAAAGACATTTCCCCCTTTCCTCTGGTGGGTTATCAGATTTCAGGAAACGAGAGCAGTTCTGCTGCCTTATTATGAGAGACGGATGCTACTGTTTAGGAGCGTTTGCCCATCGATCTGCTTTCCTGACACCCGCACTCATCAGGGGATGCACTGCTCATTTGATGCGCAAAGGCTTCCCAAAACTCTCTTACTTTTCTCCTTCCTTGCTGGTAGATTTATCTCTGTTCTGCAAAGCACCAATATTTATTCCACTGCTTCCCCTAGCTTTCCCTTCCCAGCAGCGGGCCAACTTGCACGGAAAGATGGATCTCTATTTTCTTAAATGCTCAGGCAATTATGTTCATTCTGCAAGTGGTCCCAAAGGGGAGCTCTCCAGTCAGCCCTGCCTTCAACTGCAAATCCTTTTTCAATATGGCAAGTACCTGTAGCTGACCTTTCCTCAACCTGGAATGTGCAGCTAATGTTCCCTGACCCCTCGATGGCCACGCTCTGGGGGAGTACTGTAGTCCCTGATGGGTTTTGGTGGGGTTGGTACCTCTGTTCCTGTGCCTTCTCCATCCCTCATTTGAGTCATCACACCCTCCTTTGCAGCCCCAGGTGGGCACATCCTCTTGGGTCTATGTCAAACATCCAAATGGGAGTGCCAAGAGCACCTCAGATGAGACTTGTTATGGCACCTATCACTACCTCTTCAGTGATGTCTGTTAGTGCAATTTTTGTGGGTTGACTAAACCCTCGCTCCCCATCTGATCTTGGGAGATGGGACTCAACTGTCCTGTTCTCACGGACAACACGGGGTTCTTGACAAAGAGAAGGTGCCTTGGTTTCTCCTCTTCTTTGTATTTCCATCCCTGATCGTTGGTCTATTATCAATCACAGCTCTGCTGTGATATCTGTGCCCCAGTGCTGCAGGATGGATGTACCCAGGGTGATTTACTCTGACAGACCAGTAGCAATTTTATTAATCTAAAGTCAAATTCTGCTCTCAGCCTGCAAATGCTTTGGCTGAGACTCTGCAATCCTTATGGCTGATATCACTTATATTTGCATCACTGTTTATTTTAGTCTACCCAAGAGTTATGGCAACCCTCACTGCCCGTTTCTCCTTACACCCGCTTAATACTCACCACTGTGATCACCTTCACAAGGGTTTCTTTTCTAAAAGTGCACTTTGGGTTGAAGTCATCTGGCTTGCTTTCTACTTGGCTTACTAAGAAAGACAGCTTCTATGATCATGTTCTACACATGCCTGTGTCTGTTTATCTCTTCAAAAACCATTAAGGCTGTTGGCCAGTTTAAGCCAGAGAGGTGATTTCTAATATGTTTTGTGAACTCAAGCAAGTGAAAGAAAGAAATCCTGATAACGCTCAGCAGAGGAAAAGGCTGGGGGGTGAGAACAACCTTTTCTAGATATCAGAAAACCCAACTTATGAGGGACCAGGGATCCTTCAGTTACAGCCTTGTGGAAACGACTCGAAGGTTTTATGCAATTTGCTGTTCAAACATTACAGTATCTCAGAAATGCAAACAATTAACCCTGAAGTAAACTGAGGCAGGATACAGACATTTCAAGGGTAAATAGTATGAACATCTCATAGTGTTTCTCATCTGTGCTTTAGATCTAGGTAGATCGGCGTAAAGTCATCGGACAGGTTTTTTAAATTATTTTCATTATTAAAAGGCTGTCTGCCATGTCAGACATAAAAGAGATATCATGTGCATTTCTCATTCCTCAGACTGTGCTGCACATGTTCAAGAGGGAACAGTTTCTGCTGAAAATGAATTCCTAGTCCAGTTAGAGTGATAAATTGGCGCTTCCCCACAGAGACTCCTGTTACACGTTTCAGCTTAGCGAGAGCTTAGTATCATTACAAGGATGTTTTCCATGGCTGGCGTGTGGCACAGAGACTGCCTGTCCCAACAGGGAGGTTTGCCTGGGTGTCTTGGCAGCCTTCCACGGTGCCACATATTTTCATGCTTAAATATAAGTATTTTATATATCTGTTGGGTAAGTGTATGGGAAGGGACAGCCAAGGGGGTCTGTGATCCTCTCTGCCTGTGCCTGGAAGCAGAAATGGGTCCCTGTGGCCTCTAGAAGGGATGTGCTCCCCTCAATGGTCCTGGCAATGAAAATCCCATGTGGTTTCCTCCCAAATCCCTGAGCTACCCAAGCTGATTCAGTCAGACAGGAATTTAGTAGGGCATCACAGAAAATAGTCCTAATGGCATCATGTTTTACATCCTGTGAGGGCTTTTCCATGTGATCCAGACTAGGGCCTGAGTAGCGCCTACACACAGTGATCCTTGTTTTTGTCTACTGCCATCTCTACTGAAGCTGACAGGATTAGTCAGCTCCAGAAGACTGACTCTGGGTGAAACTCAGCTCTTTGCCAGGCCAGGATCCATGGACTCTTGTGCTGGTTGGAGTGCAGTAACTAGGGTTGGGTTCCACCCTGAGCCATTGTAAAAGAGAAGCACACCTCCATTGGAAGGATGGAGATTTGTGGTCTACAGCCAGTTAGAAAGCATTAGGTTAAGAGCATCAACAGCAACTCTAAAGCAGTGAAGACTTCGTTGCACCAATGGGGCCATTTTTTCATCTGTCTTAGGGATAGCAAAATGAACATGTTTACCTCAATGAAACACTCAAAAAGTGAATAAAGTTTTTGTTGCTTTTCTTTTTCCCCGTAGAGGATGCCACCATACAGGCAATGTAGACTCCGTGTGGCTTTCAGAAGATCATAGTATCCCTCTCCAGAGGAAAAACTGTGCCAGCAAGATGATTCAATGCTAACTATATGTGCTTGTTTGAGGATTTCTACCTCTTTTTCTCATAATGGTCCTACTTCATCTCCTTCCTCGTTTTCTCCAGCTATGGAAATACGTTAGAGATGCAGGCTAAGGGAAGACAGAAAAACAGGGCTTTTGGGGCAAAACCTCACATGAATACAGACACAGACTGCAGGAATTGTCCCTTTGTGTTCAATTGTTAACACCATTGAGGGAAGCAGAATATTTGTTGATATTTGCTACACTCAACATCCTATCAAAAGATAAGAATTGTTTTGTAGTTACCTGTTTGTTCTCCTAGGTGAAATACACCAAATGCTATCAACTTTTCAGCAGCATGGTATGGCAATATTTTTCTGGTGGTTCAGCAGTTAGTGTATTTGCAGAGCAGAAGAAAGAGTTTAAAATGTCATAAAGTGGGAGAGAAGCCAAAAACCTTGGAATAATGATACGTGGAAACCCATGGGGTTTGAGCATTTGACCTTGTAGACACATATGACAAAAACCTTTCCTGTCTCTCCATGAGGAAGGCATGACTTGGACACCACGGCTGAGGCAGGACTAGAAAAATTTTGAGTGCACCAAGGTATAAAACAGAGCAGGACACATGGATTTGCTCATCTACAAAAGCTTGGCTGGAAATGTAAGAATTCAAACGAACTCTCCAGGCCATCATAACAAACAGCAGGAGATACAAGTGAAAATTCACTCTGCCATTGTCCTGCCAGAATCCAACAATAAAGCCAGGATCATCAGAGGGGTGGTGAATGGGAGAGGTTGTGGATCTGGGGAAGGAAGTGACGGCAGGACGAGATTAAAATGTCCCTGACTTGTAAAGACGAAGTGGAAGAGCAAGAAGGGATATGATAAATCTATAAAACCAACTGAGGAGACACTTAGGACTTTCTCAACTCGTTGCAGTCAGCACTGGGGACTCATGATCTCTGCAAGGATTGTTGTGTTTTGAGCAACAGGTAGCAAATACACCCTGATTTAAAATAAATTCTGTTTTCTATTTTGGGGCCTCCAGTGTCTACAGGCTACAAACTTTGCTGAAGATTTACAGTGTTTGGTATGTTAACATCTTCTCCCACATAGATGTTCTAAGGTCTAATAAGGACAGAAACCGTACACCTGCTTTTCCTCTATGGGGACATTTGTGTTGTCTCCCTTTTCCTCTTTCTCTCCCTCCTTCATAAAATATGTTGGAACTGAAGTACTTTGGAGACTGCTACTTTTCTGTTGAATTAACTGGAAGTTGGTAGAGGAGCTCAAAAATTGCTAGAGGAAAAGCAGACAGCCCTTCAGACAGATATATACTCCCTCCCACACACTGCAAGAGTGACTGGACAAACTTTGTCTTCTCAGGATGCAACAAATCACTCCCACCTTTGTCAAGCCCTGGCAGCGAAGAGAAATTGCAGCCCTCAGTATTTCTCAGCAGTGGAGTTGCTGTACTTTCTTTTTTCCTTTGCAATATCCTATTTCTACAGAAGAAGAGGTGAGAGCCCACAAGACTGTTTGATTTTCTGTCATTCCTTTTGTGCTTGTATCAGGGTGGCAGTGTTGATTTCCATGGAAAAAAAAAGATATAAATTACTGCAAATTGTGAACAGTGTAGGTAGGAGCCACTGCAGATGTCTGTAATCTTTGCTATGAAAGCTAAGGGAAAACAGAGAGCCTTGCAAGAAGGTGTGGTAACTCTGCATGTCCTCAAGTCCAACCAGCTGTATCACAAAGGAGAGACATGGTTATGTGCATTTGATTTGACCAGCTTAAACACCAGGGAGGGGGAGAGTGCTTGGCCTGTGATCTGTTCCATGGATAGGAGAGATCATAGGGAACTGCTGTGCCAACAAGTTCAGTAGACATTTGCCAGCAGCAACAGGCTCCTGATGGTAAAAAACCCAACCACGTGCTCTAGCTGCTGTGCCCTCTGTTGTCCCTCTGTCCTCCTGCAGCCCTGGAGCTGTCCCTTGCATGTTCCCACAACCCTATCCTTCTAATCTTGGGGCAGCCTTGTCTTCCTATCCAAAGGGCAGTAAAAGTCAACATTGCCTGTTTCACTGAGAAACCTATGCACGACACTGCTACTGAGGATAGGTCAACTTCAAAATCCCTTACAGAGAGCAGGGCTGTGGTCTG
Organism: Dromococcyx pavoninus; assembly: GCA_033558185.1. Taxonomy (NCBI): domain Eukaryota; kingdom Metazoa; phylum Chordata; class Aves; order Cuculiformes; family Neomorphidae; genus Dromococcyx; species Dromococcyx pavoninus. The sequence continues at coordinate 1,215,391 of JAUMJL010000286.1, read as the reverse complement.
CTTTGTCCTCCACAGATCCTCTTCATCCTAGCTACAGGAGGAGGTGAGCAAAACATGAATTCTCTCCCTACTGGGTCTCCTGCGTTTGTGTGGGAGAGTGATTTGAGAACAGGGTATTGCCTTTTGCTTGGCTCACAGAGTAGACTTTGAGGAACTCAGCTGGCTCTCTAATGTCACCAAGAATCAGGCAACAGAAGAGGAGTCAGCAGACAAATGGGGCAAGACTCTGAGAAATGGGAACCTATCCACAGAGAGGATGGGGAAGCCAGGCCCTACTTTCCTTACAGTCTCCTCTTGCCCTTTGCCTGCGATGTTTACTTGAACCATAAAGGTTCCAAGACACCAAGGTTCTCTTATTGTTTGCCCACATGTTGTTAGGTGCTGAGAGCCTTAAAATCAGCTGCAGCTCCAAGACTATCCCTTAGTAAGGCAATAAACAGCAGATGCATCATAGAAGCTTTAGAGTGCTGTGTTTTCACATAACAGAGAACTGAAATCTTCTGATTATGGCTTGAGAAAAGATTGCAAATGGCATCTTGCCCCAGGGTGGGGATTAGACCAATCTCTCCTTTGGATATGGAGTCTTCATATATAGATTTAAATCTGAAGTATCTGTGTGCTCCCCACAAGGCTGCATTCGTGTCAGTGCATAATTATTTTCTTGGCAGATATTTTTTTGTCCATATGGCACAGAAAATACCAGTTGCAAGGGAAACCACAGAGCTGGGGTTTTTTTTCTGATGTGCTGGAAGTTACTACAGAACTGGATTCCCAGCAAGAATTGTTGTGGACTGGTTTTTCCCCCTTCTCTGAGCACAAGGCTGATTAGGTTTAGCCCTGGAAGTCTCTCAGTGAAGACCCTCCAATGGCAGTGTGTGATTTGAGAAGGGATGTGCAGTGTGTATGTCCCTCACAGTGGTAGATGGAGGCAGAGAAAATCAGGACAGGAGAGTGGAGCTTGGAGAGGAGCATTGCTGAGTTAAGTCCTGTGTTTTCACTGACAATTTTGCAGTGGGGTCCAGTATAAATAACATTTACTCTTTATCCCCAAAACACAACCCTAGCAACACACCAACTGTAATGTGCCATACACAAGACTGAAAGAGACTGGGGCATTGTTAATTTCTGAAGGTTCCCACAGCAACAGTGTCCACAGGCATGCATACTTCATGCTTCTTGACTCTGGAGAAAAGGTGCTCCCATGGAAAGTAATTTTGCATCTCAAAGTCACCAGCATCCAGACGAATGTCTGAGCCATGGGGATAGGGACCATAGGCTTTCATGTGTCTTTACAGCACCAGCAGCCTGGTCCTGCTTGATGTGCCTTGCTGAAACAGAATCACAGTGGTCTTGTGATACAAGAAAGGAGTTTGGTGGCTCTCTGCAGCTAGAGATAGGAAGATTCTCCATGACACTGTTGGTCTTTCAGTTAGACTTGAAGTGCTACATAGCAATGCCAGTGTAGCCTGGAGTGGGAGGAGATGGTTCCTCTCTGTGAGGGCCAAGCAGAGGCAGTGGTGAAGCTGCTGCACCCTGCCGCAGCTTGAGGTTGTCTTTGATTTCACACTGCTGTCCAGGAGACAGGAGGTCTGGCTGGACCAGATTCCAGCATTATGGATGCTTTCCAAGCTGTCCGCTCTGGAGTTGCACAGAGGAGTCCGCTGTGGCATCTGGCAGGTTGGTTGTGGCCTGCAAGCTGCCAAATCAAAAGCCCAGTCCCAGAGAACATAAATAAACTCCAGGGGTGGGAATATTCCCCAAGAGGAGGAAGGAGACAACCAGATGGGCTTTTGGAGTTTTCTTTCTTCCTTGATTTCTATAAACATAAAAAGAAGTTGGACAAGGCCGCAGGTTTATAGCCAGGCTTGGAAGAGCTGATATAGAATGTTTGGGGGAGTTTTGGTGTTACAGTTGTTTCTCAGTGGGACACGTTCCCATAAAGCTCCTCCAGACTTGGACATGGATATTATTAAAGCAGGTGTCTTTGTTTTTAAGACATGCTGGAGCTCTGATGTTTCTTTTGTGTCTGAAATGGGTGTAAAATTGTCAGCATGGGTCCTCTGGGCTGTTTGACTTTTCTTTATGCAGACAGAGCTACCTCCATTGGGCACTGCCTGCCCAGGGAGGCGTGAGTGCAGGAGCACCAGAGTAGCCCCTGGAAGCTCATACTATTTAGTAAAAAGCACTTGGGGAAGATCCCTTTGACTCTTCAGTAAATCTCCACTTGTACACAAAACAACCCATGGCCCCCTCTCCTTTTTATCTCTTTATCCCTTTTATCCTTTTGGACAGAGAATCTTCAGACAAATAAACCTCTACCAACCATCTTTTACTGCTTGATTTAGAGTGAGCAGTAACAGGTCATTGCATCAATGGGAAAGGGCTGTCTATTCCTCTCACACCTCAGCCTCTCCTCCCTCACAGTACCTGAAGGAGCTGTTTTGAAGAAAAAAAACCCAGCATGTGCAGAGTAGACTGTGAGAGGCAAACTCTTCTTTTGGGGCTGGGTCCCAGCAGGGCAGTTTGTTGTTCAGTCTATATATCACTCCACATGGATGCTAACATGACAACCCCATCATAATACTTGCAAAGAATTGCTTCCTCAGCATCTTACGTTACACAAACATCAACCCTTTAGAGTTGCAAAGGGAGAATGGAGGTTATGTGTTGCTAGCTATAGGTCAGAAAACATAACAACCTGAATTCCTCCTTTATTTCATTGGAAAAAATAACAACTTAAGACTAACAGACTTTTTCATTACAGTCAGAGCTTGGGAAGGGAAGACTATCAGGTCTTTGGAGCAAATGGTTCAGTGTTCAAAGGTCTTTGCTCACTTGGATGTTGTTGTTATTAGACAATGGCAAGAGTGGAAGCCAAGGTTGCTTCACAGCTCACAACTGTTTAATAAAGGTCTTGTCATTGTCACAAACTGATGTCAACATACTGTTTGGTTCAGAGTGTCCCAAGTGTGGACACTTGGCCCCTGTTGGCATTTGGCATAAAGGACTCATAAGTTTGAGGGCTGTACTGTGATTCAGACCTAGACATGGAAACCTGGTGCCTCTGTGATGTCTGTTCTGCCTTTGTGGTTGATGGAGATCTATTGATCCAATCATTCCTGCAGATGATATCCAGCTGGTTAAATGTAAATACCTAATGGTACTTTAGTGCCAGGACTATGCAGGGAGTGTCCAAGATAACTGATTGATCCTGAAAATGCAACCAAAATCTTATGAAAGACTACTGCCCTTCTGCAGTGCCAGCTGGAGCCCAGGTCAGATGCTCTTAGGGCATCTTGAATGACTAGACACCTCTGCTAGGCAGCTGTGTTCTGCTCCAAGTGAATAGTTCTCTGAGCTCTACAGTCTTTTTGACTGGTCTCTTGTATCATGGAAGCTCAGGCATCCAGTGCATTCCATGATACCTTTACAAAGGCATCTCATGCTAAAGCTACTGTTACACGTCTCCCACGGTTGCTCCTGCATCTAAGGTTCTTTCCATTTCCTGATCCAACACGAGGTACAGATAGGTCTAAAGGACAGACAGTCTCTAATCCCAGTCCTGTCTCTGCTGTGAAAGGTAAGAGTCTTCTGCCCAAATTTAGGTGTCTTCCGCATAGTAGCTGATATCTGAGTTTATCATCCAAATGCCTGCTACAGTCCTTGGGGAAAGGACAGCCCTCACCCTGGCATTATTAATCCAGTACCAGGGCAAACAGCAGGGTTGGATGATCTGTGCTTCAGACCTGCCTCTTCTTTGCACTAGAGTGGACTCCAAACAGCCAGTTCAGCCATCAAGGGCTCATCTGCCTGCTGGTAGGTAAGTAGCACAAGCTGGTGACCTAGAGCATCCCCCACAGTCTCCAGCTTCCAATTCAGGAGGAATTCCATGCCCTGAAGGTGTAGGGTCATATCTATAAGCTCCAAGTGTTTATAAATGCACCATACATTGAGCTGACCATGTTTTTATTACACAATTTCTTTAATTGTTCTCTAATATCTTCCATTTCCCCCCTACATCGTCACGTGGCTTAGCTCTGGTGGAGGAATAAGAGAAACCACTGCTGGAGTGCCTCTTGACTTGAGCATGGGCTTACCACAGACTCAGATCTCTATTTCCACTTTTGTCCATCACTCCCTTGGGACAAAGTGGATTAGGTGGTAGGACTCCTGGCTGTTACTCTGGCCTCTGTCACAAACTCCTGAAAATAACACAACCTCAATTACCAGCATGACTTTGTCTGGGGTTAGTGACAGTCCTAACAAATGTTAAGTACAGTGTTTGGAGATATTTGGATGAAAGGCACTACAGAGCTATTAAGTGGTCATGTTATTTATTGTGCTTTCCCAAGTGGGTCTCCTTAGCAATGTAGTGTGTAAGTAGTGTTATCCTAGCACCCCCGTTGACATGCAACCTACCGCACTTCCCATGTCCCCCTGGAACTGAATATCCTTCATGTAACTTCACAGCACTGCAGGTAGAGCACTCACGCTTGTCTTATTTCATAAAACACACTTCTCTCTTTTTTTTGCTCTCCTAGGCTGATTTTACCCCAGGAAATCTGTTCAGTTCAGTTGAATTTGATCAGGATGGAACTAAAATGAAGTTCTGTTGAGCTGCACTTCTGAAGTAGGAGAAGACTCTTCTTTCTTGAATGCCATGCCGTAACTTCTCAAGGGCAGCAGCGAATAAAGTGAGAAGTCTGAGATTCTTTAGTGTTCTTTTTGGAATTCTTTTTTTCTGTATCACTTATTTTCATTACTTTTATGTTTAGTGTAAGGGAGAGAAGCAAACGCTTGATGATGCAATACATATAACTTACTGACAAAGTCTAGGTGGAAATGGATTATATCCTAACTATACTCTTGGTGATGTCACTGAGCAACTGAAACCTCCAGTCTAGAGGAAACTGTTCTAATTTTTTTTACAGTTGTCACCACCAGGATAGGTGGTGGAAGAATTTCAAATGTTTTCTAGGCACCTGTTTCTAGACAGCCTGGAAATACCAGAAGGAATTACCTTTGTAGCAGGTTTTCAGTGGACTTAAATCCAGGCAGAAAATAGAAAAAGAAAAAACGGCAGCAAGCCGAGTCATTATCATTTTTATGCCTTAAATTTGATGGCTTGTTAAACTGTTTTAAGATTGTCCATTGTTTTCTGCTGCACATTTAGAAATCCTTTGGCTTTTTTTGTGCAACTTTTCCACTAAAATCTGCTTAAGTATATCACCTGCCCTGTAGAAATCAGTTAATAAGATAAAAATGAAGAAGAAAATATTTAGATTGAAATCACTCATTTCTTTTTACTTTAATGAGGAAATAGGAACATAATTTCTTTGGAGACCTTCAGCTTTCTGTGGAAGCTGGTTGAAAAATCAACAGGTGGAAAAATCTGTGGGGGTTAGATGACAGAATGAATAACTGTGTAAATATAAGTTCCAAGAGGGAAAAAAGTTATATAATAAAGTTATATAGTAAAGTGAACTCACGAGTGGTTCCCTCACGCATTTCTTGTACTGAATGGAGGAGAATAAAATTGTGGAACAACTTAAATCAGGTCTGAATTTGGGGACTGAAGCTATCTTTAAAATAAATTTAATTTTTTAGAACAAGTCTTGATTATACAAACATTTAATAGATTTTGAAGCACGTCCTTTGGTGCCAAGTGTATCTAATTTGTCCGTCATGTACTCATCACTGGAATAAAGCTGAAAGAGTTGTCCAAGTGATGAGGGAAGGGAGGATATTACAAAATCCTAATCATTGAGTCTTTAATAAATATCCTAAAGCAAAGGAGTAATGGTTCAAGTGCAGAGCAGGAATTATCCTGCCAGAAGGTATCAGCAGCCTTCAACAGGAGGATTTTAGCAAGAAATCAGTGTTCTGGGGCAGGAGAATGAGATTGACCAGAGAAACCAAGAATACATGCATTGCATTGCTGTGTCCCTACGCCTCATAAAATGGGAAAAGAACTCATTTAAAGTAAGTCTTCTGATTAGGAAGACCAGTGAGTGCTACAGTAGGTAGCTTACTTGCAAGGATGAAGACAACAAGCTAGGAGGCAACCTGGGAGAGTGGGTGAAGTAATGCTGCAATGGAGAAAGACTTGTGATCTTTGGGTTAGAAGAGTCACCTTTGGGGAGACCTTAAAGGAAATGCAGTTTCAACCCAATATTGACCATCAAAAGCATTTTAAACTCCTGTGGGCCAAATGTTTTAGAAGTGAAGGCAGACTTCTGCAGAGATTAGACCCCTCTGGCTGGTTGCCCTCTTTCCTGGGTCTTCATCTCTAGAAATAGGGAAAGTGCTCGGTGTAGAGAGCTGTATTTAGGTGCTCAGCAGAACAGTATTTAAACAGATAAGATTACCTTGTTGCTCATGGTATATGAAGTTCATACCTTGCGTGGCATGTTTATCACCCCATCTTCTCTCTGAGGAGGGAGAAGAGAACAGTAGGAGAGAAAAGAAAAGTGGAAGGCAAGAGAAGGGGGACCCACACAACGGAGGAGGTTGTGCAGGGCACATCTTCCCAACTTGAGTGATTTATTTTTCTTCTGGGAAACATTGAAACTTCCAAGTAAAAATTAATGGGAAAAAAACACATTCCAGGTGCTCAGAAATGCAAAAGTACAATAAATCAAAGCAATAGGCTAAAGGAGGATGATCACAGCAAAGGGAGAGAAAAACAGGCAGAAAAGCAGATTCCTGAAGTTGTCTCCTCTGATGTGTCAGACAGTCTTCAAGCTCCTGCGGTGCAGTGAGGACTTGTTTTGGGCTGCACAACATGCTTTCTTGGGCTGCTCCAGCCTGTTGGTGGAAGAACCTGATGTGGGAGCTCATTGTCTGTATTTCAAATGCTGTATCTGAAGAGGGCCAGGATGGACTGAGAGTAAAACTGGCAAAAGTAGATAACAGATTCACTGCTTCTCTCCCCATTTTCAACCTGGGACCCCAGAACTCTAGGCCAGCTCTCTGCTGACAACCCAATGTCTTCCAAAATTACATTTGCTCAGCTCTTAATAAACTACAGAACCAATTTTAGGGCAGATGACCCCAACGCGAGATCTGGCTCCACATTCCAAATTGTCTTCCTGATGGTTGGAAAGATGACGGCTTGCATTAAGCTTAGGCTTTCCATCCTTTTTCAGGGAAACCCAGCTCCATCCCTCCTTACTGATGGACCCATGTCAGGGCACAAGTGGTTTTGTTTCACTTGGGGCTGTAACGTCTTTGGCATCAGCAAAGTGCTTTAGAAGCATGTTTAATTGTAAGGTTATGGACTTTGTTGCCCTGTGACATCCAATATTGAGCATAGGTTTGGATGCATTGCTGATGTGTTGGAGGGATGGCCCCTCTTTGTGACCAGGTTTCTCTGCAGCAGGCTTGTGGTCAGTGTAGTAGCTGAGTTGCAGCTTCTGATGATCAAAGGGACACCTAGTCCAGGGCAGTGCTGGCCTTTTTCATCTGTACCATTTACTTCACGAGAGCTCCCCCAGTGCCCATCACTCCAACAATGATGACTTCATTCTGACTCCTCCATCAAGGATTCTTTTTAAACAAGTGAACACATTCCTCTTGTACCACTGGTGTTTTAATTAGAAGAATTTGCAATGTCGTGTGGAAAATGGGTCGTTTGAAAACTTGAAAAATAGAAGCATCTAGGCTGTGGTTTTGTGGCAACATATCCCCATCTTTTTCATACATCATGTCTGACATTTATTACTATTTATTATTATTTATTTATTTTTATTTCTACGGTGGGAACACCTGGCAGCTTTGAGGCAGCTCTGGCCTGTCTTTTGCTGGGTGCTCTGCAAACATACAGGAGAAACCCACTCTCTACTTTCTCTTCTATTTATCTCTCAAGCTGTCCTGACCTTGGCCCCAGCCAGTGTATTATCAATTAGTCAACTTGCTGACAGCTGTAGTGCACAATGAGTCAGTTCCCTACTTGAGATGAACCATTGGTCAATTAAACTAATAATGAAAATCTCTGGGCATAAGAAAGGAAACTTGTATGAGCTAATGTTAAATGTGTGAGGGCTAAGGGAAATAAAAGCCCTCTACAATTATAACAAGGAGAAAATGAGAACCCAGGCTCATTAATAAACAAAAGCAGGATGTAATTAATAAATGCCTCTAAACCTACCAGAACTTGGCATTCCTTTCTAAATATGTCATTAGCAAGAAAAATAAAGAGCAAAATTAATCTGATAAGGATAGGCTTGGAAACTCTGAAAATACACAAATCATAGGATCTGGCTGACATTTATCCCGCTTGTTAAAGGAATTTAACTAAGGAGTTAAGGAATCACTACAGAATGGTGACAATGTGGTCACAGGATAGAAAAGCAAATGGTGATAGTTTGGTTTTGTATATGGCAGAGGCTTTCTACTGTGCTGGGCACAGTATAAACATAGAAGAGGGAGGTGCTCCCTGGCTAGAGAGGAGTGCACTGCTGCTCCCAGTCTGTGATATGATCCCAGGGTGAAATCTGTAATACATAGGGAAATAAAGAAAGATTTCTTGATCTTACAACTTTTGGAAAAAAAAGCCCCAAACCTCTTCTACAAAACAACCATACTGGTCAGATTTGCTGTGGGGAATAATGATACACAGAAAGGAAGGATATTATGTTTTAAAACTACTTCTAACTATCAGTAGGTCAGTTGCTTCACAACTTTTTCATGTCTTGGGCCTCATGTTCACACCCACTTTCAGTGCCTCTTTGCTGCATGGGCCCCAAAAGCACTCCATTTATCTTCTTGAGATGTAGCGTGGGTGGGGTGTGGAAGGATCCCACCAGCACCAGAGGCCAAAGCACTCCTGCACTTCATTTGCTCATGTGCCTTGATGAATCCAAGCTCTGTCCAAGAGAAAGACATATGTCTGAGAAGCCTGAAATGGGCAGCAGATGCAAAACATGGTATGGGGGAATATTTTAAGCCGACTGAGGGATGACAGGCTTTGAAAGCAAGGAGAAGTAGTTCTCCTTGGATGTGGCACAGATGGAGGAATCGGAGAAGAGCTGCTTAGGGAGAAAGAGACATGATCAAAGCAATACTCATTCAGGATGAATATCAGCGGGAAGCGATGGTGTTTGTCAAGATCAGAGGAAAAGAAGTTCCCACACATGGGTTCGGTGGTGCAGATGGATAGGAAAGGGTAGGCTGCAGAGGCAGCATGTGTAAGCCAGAACTGAATATAAATGCAGGGGATGAGCTGACTTCACTAGTTAACATAGTTAAATCAAGCAGTTATTTTTCCCCTCAAAAGGTAGGCACTTGTGAGATCATGAGTTATCAATCAATAGCGTGGAAGTCCACACTAAGATTGCAGAGCCTAGAAGTTAACTGCTGGACTGCAAATGTCTGTATTTGCTGAAGGTCCATGCTCTGCTTTAGTCCTCCCTGGTTTTTTTTCCCCATTTTCTTTTCACTGATAGCAGAATCAGCTCCACAACTGTCTAGTCCAGCTTGTTCCCAGTACACAACACAAGAGGCAATATTTTGGCAAGCTATCTGGGATATTTTTTAGCAGTCCTGTTCTCTCTCTTTTCTGGACTTTAATATGTATTTCAAATCTCCACTGCAAAAAGCAAAAAGTAAATAAAGAGACAGTTTAGACGGGTAATATACAAACCTAACAGAAGATGGAGGAGAGAAAGAGTAACAAATAATACTAAATGATCCAACTCTTAATAAATTATGTCCGACCACCAGACAACTGTAGAAAAGCAGCCAAATTAGCTGCCATACCCTGATGATGATAGTCTAGATAAAATAGTAAAACCAATCTGGACCAAAGAGAGACTCTCAACAATGGTACAACAGTTTGCTTTCTAGCTGAGGCAAAAATAACATGTAATCATTTAATATAATTTCTTCAAATAAACTTCATTTTGAGTTAATGACTTCCAGATGGATGAAGGTTTATAAACCTCTCTGCCACATGATATGTTCCCACTGGGTAATGGTGAGGGTAAGAGAGTGAGTTAATCACTAGGTCTATACCACTAAATTAAATGTGCCCAGTACTGATCTCCAGCCTTGAGACCAAAAGGAGAGGAAGGGCTTCCTTCCACAGCACTTTTCCTTCTTGTCACCCAAAACCATATGGCTGCTTCTGCACTGCCTGTTGGGAAAGTCTCTGACTTGTGCTACCTCCTGAACTGTGCCTGAGAGGTGTCCATGGAGCAGTCTGGTTGCTCAGACCTGATTGGCGTCAAAAGCATCCTAAAAACTAAACCATTTGGAGAAAGAGACTCTCATGCCTGGGAAAGATCCCAGGTGCTGTGTGATTTACCCATGTGGACACAGCCTGAAGGAAACTGCAGAAGACCCCACAATCCTTTCTGCATCAACCAGTACCCTCCTGGAAGCTATTTTGGAAGCTTATCTAACACTTCAAGGCTGGATTATCATGGACAGCTTTGAAAACATGGAAGCCCACATAAAAGATCAAGTCACAAATAGTCGTACTCAAGCGCAAGGCAGGAACCTGTTCAAGATGTCCATGCAGTTTGTTAACTAATAGCCCAGCACCTTTTTGGATTAAATACTAGCCTTGAGTTCCTTGGAGCCAAAGCTTCTAGTCAGGCTGTCAGTGTTCCACATGTATTTGATTGCTTTGTTGGGCTGGGGCCCTGTAGAATCAGGACGAGGAATGTGAAGGAAACAATGGCACTTCATGCTTAGCGTGGAGAATTTTGAGTGTTATTAATTATTTTTCATTTTGCTGGTTAGCATTAAGAGACAGAGGGCTGAAACAAATCCAGGCAGAAATCAGCCACAGTTATTAGTGTCTCAAATCTTTGTCTTACAGGCTTCAGCCTGGTTAAAACAACATAAAAAAATCCCCCAAACTAGACCATGTTTCAGATGAAGGCCCCCAAGGTATGTGGGATTTTGGATAAATGACCTGGGTTTGGTCCAGTGCTAATTATTTCCCTTTAAATACTCAGATTTTTTTTCCTTGTTTATGGAGGTTATTAGTTTGTTTCTTTTGCCTCAGTTTTATCCATACCTCCTGCCACGACAATGCCTCCACAGGACTCACAGCTGAAATCTAAATGAACCATAAAGACGGTTGGATTTCATCAAGGTCCTGATGGAAAGTTGGTTTGTTTCTAGTTCATCTTGCTTGGTTTTGCACCTGGTGGGTTGGGAGGAGTCCTCAGCTTCCAGGATCCCACATCTTAGGCAAATTGTCTGCTGTGGTGTAGAGACCAGAGGAGGCCCAGTTCCTAAGCTCTTCTCTTCCCCAGAAGTGCCTGAAGCCCATGGCTATCTACAAGGACTCCCACATTGCCAGGTCCTCTGCTTTCAGCCTTTCAAAGCAGGAGTTATGGGAGAGATATAACAATGGCTTGAGACCTCAAAGTTTACCCATTTCTCAGGGCTACATATTTCTAGGGCAGTTCATTGGTGGTGAGGGGGCATTGGGTGCTCTTTTGGCCAGCACCACATAAAAGCATGAAACCCAGCACATTTCGACATGCTTGAGTAATCATTGAAGGAGGAGATAGGCTTAGTGATGATATTTTTCACTTCATTAATACATGAGTTGTGGATCTTGAGATGCAGGGTTATTTCTGTATTACATTCCTAACTAGATGTGATGAGACAAAAAGATACCCAATACGAATCCTCTTGATTCTGAGCCGTGGATGCTGACAGAAGATGGTGTCACTGCAGAGATCTGCTGAGAGGTCAGAAACTCCTTGTAATATATTTCATGTAAGTGAAAAACATGGTAAAGACCAAGAAAGTATAGGCTTTTTGTTAAAGGCCCTACACATAGACTGCGAGATTATTGAATGCAATCTGACTTCATCCCATCTGAAATGGGATTAGACTTAAAGTTACACTGTCTCCTTGCTCAGAATTATAGCTTCACAGGAAGCTGATGCAAAGGATAGAGGTGCTGCAGTGGGTGCCATGTTTCTAAAGTAATATCATCTCCAAAAGTGAAGTTTGGTGGGCCTGACAGAAAAGGAAAGGTGCAGGGTGGCTGTTTAGAGCCAGTGACATTTGCCTATTTCACGGCAAAGAGTGACATTCCAAAGGTAGCTGGAGGTTCTGAAGGGAGATTCTGATGAAGGTTTTCAATGACTGGATCTCCTCTTTACCCATTTTCAGGAGCAGCTCCAAAGGCTGTAGGTCTGGAGCAACTAACAAATATCTGCTAAGATCTCTTCTCCACTGAAGAAAAAACAGAGGCTGAGCCAGCTCATCTGGGGCACGAAGTGAGCCACGTTTCCAGTCTGGAGAGCAGAACTTCACCAGTTTCCAGTGTGGCCTCACACTGAAATATAAAACCATGCACAGATTGTTTCTCGAAAATGTTTAACTTTGACTGTAAGAACAGTTGTGGATGAGTCTCTGTTGCTGGTTAGACATCAATGTGTTTCTCATCAGTCCATATCCCAGCTACACACAAGAACCATCTCATTAAATATTAAAGCTTGCGTATTTTTGTCTCAAATTCGTCGTGAGAGTGTGAGCTCCACCACTGCCAAGCTGGATGCCAGGTCTTAGGCAGGTGGGAGAAGCCACAGACCTATTGTACTGCCCTTGAACTATCTATCCCAGCAGCACTGTGGAAGTCTTGCTCAACCAGCTCTGCATGCCAAAATCTTCCCAAACTTCCTCCTTCACCCTCCATTGACACGGCAAATGCATTTGGACACCTTCCCAGTTTCATCAGGTCAGTTCTCAGAAGGCTGGAAATCTCTGTTTCCCATATAGTCGTCCATAAATATAAACAAATATCATGTGTGTTGGACCTGAGCAGTGGAAGTGTGTCTGTCCTGTTATAGATTCATGTTTACATAAATTACTGGGAGCAGATTAGGTGGTTTCATCTTCTTACAGTTTTTTTAGTTTTCTTGCATGTCCCAAGGTTTTGCAATGCAGAATAAATACTGGGAGTCCTTTGAAAAGGATAAATGGCTTAGAGGGGCCTCAAACCTCTTTTACTCTGTCTGGAATTCTTTATTATTCCTTTGCTCCAGCTAACCTCTTCTAGTTGTTCAGCTTTGCCTTGATTTGTTTTCATTGGAGAGAGTGGGAGTTGATTTTGGTTTTGACACTCACCCTGCTACTGAAAGGGTCAGAAAGTCACCAGTCAAACTTCACTGGAAACCAGGGTGAGGGGTGGGGAGAAAAGTGGTGTCTTCTGAGACAAGGGCCAGCATGTGAGATTCCCAGCAGGCTCATGGAGCCCAGAGGGAGGGTGTGCGTGGTGGAGGTGGTGTGGCCAGGTCATGCTCCGACCAACTTTTATGGCTGTCAACTAATCTCTCTCTCTTTGGGGAACTTTAGCTCATGTTACCAGCTGTAGGAGGTGAGAATGACCTATGACTGAAGGCAGACAATGGCCCATAAACTGGATCTCCTGACAGCTTGCTGGAGTCAGTCCCTTGTCCCTTGAAAGGAGGCATATCCAGGGCAGCTCCTTCTTGAACCAAGTGCCTCTGTTCCCTTTTCAGAAAAAGGGAGCCACACGAAGATGCTGCGTGTGTGGTGTTAGGACCTGCTACGTGTTTCCCTCATAAATGCTTTTCATCAGAAAATGCAACAATACCCAAAATGTTCCCTCAAACTCAGCCTTTTTTTTTTTTGGATGAAAATTTACCTCTTTTAATGAACTTTCATGATTTGTTCAACTTCGGAGAAGAATATGCTTCTGAAACCAAAGACAGACAAGTATAAGCCCTGGAAAAAGTGATCATTCTGAGCCTGTGGAGGGCAGGGAAGGGGTTAATTCTGCTTTACCAGCTTCTAATGGGATTGTTTTCAGTTTCCCACAGTGTGGATGGTTACCATTCCCACTAATCTGGGTTAGCTTTCTAATGGTGTTTCATAACATATAGGGAAATACTCATTGGAGCAAGACGAATGGAACAACCAGGTCCATTCTTCACAAAAAATTATCACAGAGAATGTTAATAAGTGAATATTTCATGTAAAAATTTAATTTGGGAGGAAAAGGTCATTTTATAATTAAAAGCTCTGGGTAAAAACTATTCATATACCTTTCCCTGCCTCTGTTGCTCATGCTCCTGCACAAGCCCATCATCATCTATTCGCCCAAAACATCTTGTTTCAGTCTTGTGTATCCTCAGGACTGCTGAGGTTGGCACCTTTGAAGTCTGTACCCCACAGTCACTGCTGGTGGGAACGTTGCCTGTCTCCTTCAGAAAGGCATCACATGTGGGATAGGGTGACCCAAGGATGGTTTCTTCTCATGGATATGCTAAATCATACAGGTCTGCCATGCCTTGGCATGAGGGAGCATATGAACATACACTTCAGAGTATGGTTCTGCTTGGCAAGGCTGTAACATGTTTTGAGCCCAAATTGCTTTTAGACAAGCAGTTGATCAGGTAGGACTTTTAGCTGAGCTTTGGGATGCACTAGGAAACAAGTTTAGTGTGTGTTACTTCTCACATCCTACAGATATGGGGAACAGGGGTGACTCAATTGTGTCCAGCCACCATCAATTACCTCCAAGGGCAGCTGGGCATCAAGTGGCTGATGATGAGCAGTGAGTTGGCCAGAAGGTCCTTGGAGGACGAACGTGGTCTAACACTACACATTTGGTAGAGCAGATGAAGTAGGAAGGGTTCTTCAGTCCAGGTACACCTGTGTGGCCGTGCCCCCTAAGCTGCGTAAATATGGAGGTAAAAGAGCACACTACAGTTCAGTCCATGCTTTAGCATGGGCTCTGTCAGGATCAGGGGATGCAGCCCCTGCATCTGTCTCAGCTTTGACATCAGCTTTCTGTGTGACCCTGGACTAACCTACTCAGCTTCTTTTTCCATCAGATTGGGATGATAATGACTGGCTACCTCACAAGTGGAGTTTACAAGTTGACTGGGGTCATTAAAGATCTGATGGAGTTGGTTTTGTGTTTTGCCTTTGCAAGAGTGCACGGGGCATTACCCCAGGCATCCTGGCAAAATTTTCACCTTCCTTTCTGCTGTCGTGATGAAGGGGACATGTCAGCCCTAGAAAATGTGTGTTAAGCAAGGAAGAGGAGAGTTCTGGGAAAGGACTTATTTTCTGCAAAATTAGTTTTGCTGAGTTTACAAGGTGTCGAAGGCTATTAATACTGCATGCTCTGGTACCATGAGGTTGTAAACAAAGTTTCAATATGCCTTTCCAGAGAGCCATTTATCAGACTCCATCTTTTCCCTCTGGCTTTTTTCCACCTTTTTTTTCCCTTCCATTTTATTTTTTCTTTCCCCTCCCTCTCATTCTTTTGCTTTGTCTCCTGGACTTATTCCCATTCTCTAGGTTTTCTTATTTATTTTCCCCTTTTTCAAAGGAAAAAAACTTTGCTTGTGGGCTGGAGACTTTATAACATTCTCTCATAGTCCTGGATTTAAAACTCTTAGCCGGGGGTCTATAATGTACTGACATGGAAAGACTAGACTTATTATTAAACTAATAATCTAGGAATTTTTATGAACTTCATAACTTTGCAGTATTTTCTAACCACATGGCATAGGTTGCTGAAGTATTAGCAGCCATCAGTGAAAAGCTACTGTGGCTGGACATGCCAGCTTTGTCAACACCTGGGAGCAGGGCTTCAAAGATGAATGAGCTGAGGAGGTGAGTGGAAAGAAATGGGCTGCATGCAACAGCCCTAGGTGAGAGCTCTCTGCTTTCTCCCAGGTTTGTACCTGGTGTGTTAGACAGGTTATAGACTCTAAAATATAAATTGGGTATCAGAAGTGATCTTGAATAGAACGCGGTTGCTAGGAGTTGGGAGTGTAACTCTATACTTACTTATTCTCTGCTTTGGCCATAATTATATACCAAGTTAGATGGATCCTCAACACAAACCAATGTGTCTGCATTTGTATTCTTATAACAGACTGATCTGGTTAGGAGAAGCTGCTACACCTCTCCTTTTAACAACTTATGTCACAATAAAGACTAAACCCCAGGATTTTCAGATGTGACTGATGATTTGGAGTATTTGTCTTGAAGGTCTTATGAGGACTTATCTTTTAAGGGTATTTATGTTGGGTTGGTTTAAGGATCCATGTAACTTGGTATATAGGAGCACTACAGTACTTTCCAGCAGCTGCAACATGTGGAGATGACTTGTTGCTTACAAATATCTTTGCTGGGCTAAAGACATTCAGATATGAAGAGTATTCAGTCGGCATTCAGAACCACTTTGCTACCCAGTAAAATGCAGTCCCCTGGCTTCATGCTGCTCATTACATACTCAGAACATAATTTTAAATGTTGTGTGAAACACTTTGTTCCTTGCTCCATACACCTGGGCAGTCGTGTTGGTTGATGCCAGGCAGCCCCATGTTTAGTTTGGGAGGTGGAAGTACCTTCACAGTGAACTACCCATGGCTTTGCAAAGCTTTTTAATGTCCTGCAGGGTGAAACCATGCACAGTATAAAGAAAGATACACGATTATTGGAGTTGCAGTTCAAGGCAGACAGCTGACCCTCTGTAATGTGATTTATATCATTGTGTAAGCTGCCATTGTATAAACTGCTTTTTTCCACTGCAAGGCATTTGTGAGACCTCCATCTCTTGTGTTTTTTGCCTGTCTGTCAATCTTCTTATCTTTCCATTTTATTAATTAGAAACACTGGTTTTGACTATGCCTCTCCTCAGAGACTGAACAACACACCAGGCCAGTCTCCATGTAGCTCAGGTGGTAGAAGTACATTGACTGCCTTGAAGTCACCTGGGGAAAAAGAAAGAGGAGGAAAAGCTCACTATCTCTCTGTGATGGATTACTAACCCATCCCTGGGATATTCCAGAGAGAACAGAGTTGCAGCCCAGGCTGAGGATGAATTACTGGATCCTATTATAAAGGGAGGAATTAAAAAAAAAGAGAACTTCTCTGGATAATCAGCACCAGCTGCCATTTGCAGGGCACCCCCATCCTCCAGGCAAGCTGCAGCTGTGATTCATGCCACGTTCCACATTGTTTCCTGCCCTTAACATCTAAACAATATGACATGTTCTGCTTTAGTACATGCATATTTCTTCCTTACGCGTGAGTTTCCGCCTGCTCACCGAAGATGCAGCTCATCTGCAAGGAGGACGATGGCTAAGGGTGAACGGGGTGAATGTTTCCGGTGAGTCTCTGGTTGGGAGACATGGATCTTCTTTTCTGCATCAGCTCCATGTCAGAGTAATTGGAAGCAACAAGGCAGTGCTGGAAAATGCTGTCAAGGATCTTGAGCCTTTGTGGGAGTCACTCCTCATAATATATAGAGTGCTTACAAAAAGCCGTGACAACTCCAGTGTGTCTGACGTGCTGAGGCAGGAAAAGAAGCTGGAAAGTTTCATACAGTCACAGGGAGAATAGTCCCAGGGCTGTTTTAGAGAGGAGGGCAGAAAGGGTAACGGGGTTGTGGTAGCGTTCTAGATGGGAAGACTAATATTAATTAGTGAAAATTAGCAAGCACATGGAGTAGTGCAGATAGCAGCAGAAGGAGTTTAGGAGGTCTTTCCTAGGCCCTTGTGCCTGAGACACTCCTATCGCTGGCACAAGGGAAACAGACATAATCAACAGCAACTGCAGGACAGTTGTGCCTCTCCAGGGACACAGCAGGAGCTCCTTGAAAATTACAGCATACCCACAGCTCGTGCCAAGAGTTGGTGAGTACAGAGGCTACCACTCCACACGTATCCTCACAGGCCACCCCTGTTCTCCCTGCAACATCCCGTTGATTGACACTGAACCCTACGAGGTATTGCTGGAGTTTTCTTTTGCTCTTTGGAAGTTTTCCTCCTTGAAAGGAAAGTTCTTTCTCCTTCTTGAAAACTGTACCTTGGCTGATAAATGGGTTTTCTATGTTTCTGACACTAGCCATCAGCCTGAACCCTACTACAGCCTGCTCCACACCCACAAATCTTATAAAGCTCCAGGCACATAGTCTTCACCTTTTAGGAAAAGATAGATCTATGAAGCTTTTTTATTCTGCCAAGTAAATCCCACTTGCAGACTTAGGAGCCCTAAATCCAGCCCAGGGAGCCATCCCTTCGCACTCAGTTACTGCATAAGGGCAGCTGTAGAGGACCAGTGTCTGGTGTCCTCTTGCCTGCCACCCAGGACCACCCAACACTAATGAGATGCCATGAGACAGAAGTAGTGTGTGCTTGTGTTAATGAATCTCAGTGGAGTTTCCCTGCCATAAATTCTTTGTAATGCTATTTGGCTTCACCCCACATTTAAAACTTATTTAGAGCTTAGGACCAGAATATTTCATTTGATGTACACATTTTCCTGTGTAAGGACAGCTGCTGCAGACGGTGAGCCCTATGCACCACCAGTTTGCTGCAGGCTTTTGGGCTCAAATTGCACTCTGTCATCCTCAAAAGTCATCCCTACTGCACATCCCACGATCATTGGGTGCTGGGCACAGCAGGAGCCGAGTTAAAATGAACCCATTTCAGGGGGATGAAAAGGAGGAGCTCTCAAACAGAGTGTAGCATACTCCTACTGGGCTGTAATACCATCCAGGGAAGCTTACACCATTACCAATCTCATCCTTTGATCAGTTCTGGAAAGACAGTGGATAAAAGGCCTCCACAAATGACCTGCCGCCAGTGCCCAGCAGGGTGGATGGACAGTGATGAATTGGTCTAAGGTAAGATGTCCTACTGCAAAACACATGTTACACGTCTCTCCCTCCTGCTCCTTGAAAGCCATTGCAGGAGCTGTGTTTCTTCTCTTTGTGTCTTGGAGTCAGTAAAAAGAACATTTCAGAGGAGGGTGTGATTGTGTCAGTGTGCTGGAGCCATGCTCAGCAGAATTGGTCCCCAGGTGGGTGCACAGCAGGTGAGTTGTGTACAGGAATCACAGCTTCATTCCTCGTGCTCAGGACTAAATCTTGACCATAGAAAGGACAAGGGGTTTCTTCCTGACTGCTGCTAAACAGCTCCATTTTTGCAGGGGTAAAGGAGTATTTGCAGCTTTGATCATTTATCTTCATGCTAAGGTAACCTGGTACTCTGACTCCAAGCAATTGCCAGACATGGAGATATGAGAAATCCATACCAAGGATCTCTGCGTAAAGGTGCTTCTGTCTGACTGCAGTGAAATTATTTCTGTTGTAATGGAGCCTGTAAGTTACAAGCAAGGTCAGGGTGCCACTGTGGTAAACATTAAATATTTAGGCTGAGACCTACCAAGCTTGATACCTAGACACATATGACAGACAAGAGAGGGGAAAGGGAATATTAGCACAGGAAAATGAGAGTCAGAAAAATGCAGTTCTTGAAGAAAAACTTCAATATTTGAGTAGTCTAGGTCACCAGTGCGTCCTTCTGGTACTCGTTGTCCTGACATTATTTCTTTGCACTAATGGGTTTCCATAATCCCTTGTGTTATTGCAGCTTGACAGATTCTCTCACTGTGGTGCATGGAGGATTTTGCTGCTGAGCCATGAGAATGAACAAGGAAGTGGGAAACAGTAGGAGAAGGTAAGGAAATGCTCTTTGGGGGATATGGACAAGTGGGCTGCGTCTGAGGTTATGCAGGAATCTGAAAGTGGTGGTGAAGTGGGTCACGGAGGCCAGTGCACAGCTTGGTGGCACAGGTAAAGGAGTGCACAGGAGAAAGGCAGTGAGGAGGTGGGCACCCCTTCCAATCCCCAGAAAAGCTGCAGGTCCCACAGAGAAGAAGAAGCAGCAGATCTCACACAGGTGCCTTTCTGGCAGGCAGATGTTTCTATTGCATGTTTGTTAACCATTGGGCACCCAGGCTTTGGTGAGGGCATGAGGAGAAAGAAAGAGCTTGAGTGAGAGCAGAGATGCAGCCAAAGCCTGGTGAGGCTCTAGTATCCACATGTACTTCAGAGTTAAGAAACCTGCTTCAGAGCACACAGCTGTACATTGGCATGCACACCTGCACATGAACACACACACACATTTCCCATGGCAGAGGTCTTCAGAAGACTTGCCCTGAACTCATAGGTAAAAACCCCTAACAATGGTGTTAGGCAGTTATTCTCTTCCATGTATCCTCCACTAACTTCAATGCCACTTTGTAAAACATCTTCAGGATAAGGGCTGCCACTTTATTATGTGCCTGTGCCTTGACAAGCATAGTGAGAGCTTTGGTCATCACTGGGACTTTACGTCATGATCCCATGTTCCATGGGATTTGAATAAAAGTCCTTTGAAAACGGAGGGCTGAGCCCGAAGATTCCAGCCATTGACGTGGTTTGTGTTCTCCTGACTGGAAACCACCGACCCCAGCTCAAAATGGAGAGGAGGTCAGTATCAGAAGAGCAACGTTTCAGGATTTGTGGTGGTATTTTAGTTACCTAAAAGATTCATTAATACAAATGAGAAGGCAAAAAACTAGTTTTACTAATATGCTCGAAGTTAAGCAGCATGCTGATACTAAACTAAATGTAAGAGTCAATAGTAAGAGCCTCTGCATTTAAGATCTTTGTGATCTCTTCCTTCTATAATTCTTCCTTATGATTTTTCTTCTTGAAATAACATACTAATTTCTTTCTAGCAAAGGGCTCAAAGTGCTACTAAGAAGTTTACAGGGGTCTTTAACAGTCAACCGCTCTTTTCGTGGATAACTTGGCCTCTTGAGTTCAGTGTATCTCTGAGAAAAGTTGTGTGACACGATGCCTGAAATAGCAAGGACTTGATCCAATGTCTGTGTCTGTGCAAATAAATGAAATATGCTCAAAATTGTCCTGTGACTGTGAGGCCATTCGGCATGGAAAATCTTGCATCCATGCTTTTAAATTTGAGTAGCCTGAAGATCTAGGTAGCTTTATCCAGGCTGCTCACTGGAAAAGCTTCTTGGTCTCTGTGAGATCCCAAACCACAGGTGAACATGTTTCCCTACCCAGGGATGTTTTCAAGTTTCATGAACTGGGAAAGAAATTGATATTGACTCCGGAAGCAAGAACAAAACCTTCATCCCCTACAAACCAGAAGGAAGCATGAGAAAGCCAGAAAGTGACTGTGATAGAACGATGCGATGAATTTGCTTCTCATTTCAGTCTGTTTCGGCACCTCCATTCTCCCTGACAAGTTAGGGCTGGACCTGTTAAATGAATCCCACTCACACCAGCTGTAAAAGCAGATAATTAAAAAGCACTACCCCTCTCAGCTATGAGCTCAAGAAGAAGCACAAGTGCACTACACATAAGCTCACACACAGCCTTTGTCCTTGCATGAGAGGCAGAAATCTTCGGTACCTTCATTGCACATTATTAATGGTGAGCATTCTTGAACTGTTGTGAACAAAACCAGATGGTTTCTTCTGCATGCATTGCGTTGCAATCAAACTGAATATGACTGGAGGAATCTCAGAAACTATGGATTATCAGGGCAGTATTGTTTTGTCCCAAGTTTACCTCTGCAGTTAGTGGTTTCTGTTCTCATACCTCATGAATTTCCTGTTCCCAACACTTTACAGGAACCCTAGCCTTCATCCTCAGATTGCCCCAGACATAGTGGTGAGTTGAAGTGAAGACATAACCAAGAAGCAGGCTTTTAAATCCTGCTAAAAAGAGATGCAGGCTAAAGCCTGCTCTACCTAGGAGATGACTATGACATTTCCTGGGCACAACATACTCTTGTTTTCTGTTCTGGAGCCACTTTTTATGCCCAAGTGCAAGATGAGGTCTTGGAGGGATCTGCTGATAACTCTAACAGGGAAAATAGTGCAGCAGCTGGGGTGCAAGGGAAATTAATTGCAGGAATGGGGCCTCTGCTGTACTTCACACTCCTTGCTGGCCTTTAAAGTGAAGAAGCAGTGTGAGAACTGGAGGGAAACCTCCTGCCTGACAACGTGGGCTGATACTGAAAGGCTACCAAACTCTTGATAGGAGATGAGCAAGGAAGAAAAAGGGTTATATTCATTGTGAAACAATACTCTGTGTCTGCTCTGAAAGACGACAGCTACTGCAAGGCATTTATAATTTGTCAGAAGTATCTCCTTCTGACTACCCTTGCAGAGAGGAGGAATGGGAACAGCTGTTGGCCTCAACCCATCTCATATATTATTATCTGTCTTCAGGACAGGCTAGCAAGGCTTGGTCTTTTTTTCTTCCAACATGAAATGTGATGGGATTCCTTGAGGTTTTGCTGTCTCAGTCTTTCATCATAGAAGAAGATGTGGCTATGGGCAAATGAGATGGAATTTTGTCAAGAGAATTTGTATGTGCTCATAGAGACAGAACAAGGGCTGAGATGAGAGATACAGGACACTGCTTTGTGAGGGTCAAATTATGGCCACTCCAGGCTGAGTACCGAAAGTAGAAGAGAAAGAGGGAACTGTGCTGGATGTGACCACCACCTGCACTGCAAGTCTTCAGGTCTTTAAATCATCTCAACTTAACACACGAGCTCTTTAGTGGAGGAGACTTTGGAAGAGGTTTGGTAGCCTATCATCTGAAGGATAGCTCATATTTTTCCAAGCTAAATATATCTTACGTAGGTGAAGCTAAACCTGCTGGGCCACTCAGGTGCCCAGTGGATGTCACTTAGATCCAGACCAACCACATGTGTTGATAGACAGTAATATGGGCACGAAGAACATAAGGCATGTTAAAGCTTAATCTTCACTTCACATGGTGGATACAGCTGGCAAAGATAGTCTTCATGAGTCATCAGTTCAGAAGTGAGAATAAATCTTCAAGGATCAGGAGCCATGAAACCCACTGAGGCCAACATGGTCTCTGGGGAGGTTATAGGTGATGTTAGCACTGTCATAGGCTGGCAAGATAGAGCTGAGAGTAAATATCACACATCGACCTCAGGCAGCAAGACTTCCCTGCCACCTTCATACTGCTGAGTAGAGACATAAGAGCTTTTGTGCCACCATTACTGGTCAGGAGTGAGGCAGAGGAAGGACTGAATGTAACTGTTCCATAAGTGAGAATAACCCCCACAGGAATGCATGGGAGCTCCTTGCAGAGCTGAGAATAGCCAACAGCATGGACATCAAATATTTGGCAAGATGGGATTAACCAGGGTTTCCCCTCAGCAGACTTTGACTATATGAAAAGGGCTGTGAAAAGGAAGGAATAAGCTCTTCTCCCTGTCCTCAAGGAAAAACACATGAAATCATGGTCTTAAAATGAGCCCTAAAACAGCTCTGTTAAGCTTGAGAGACAAGTTGCTAACAGTAAAACCAGTTAGGCACTAGTGTAGATTGCCTGGGGAGGCTGTGATTCTTAAACCAGTTGAGGTCTTTGAAAACAGATTAGACAAACATCTCTCAGAAATGGCTTAGGAACAGCTGATCCTGCCCTGAGGCAAAGGAAAGGCCTTAATGACCTTTCTTCATCCTTCTAGCCCTCTTTTTTATGATTCTGTGAGTTGCTGTTCCTGTTAATCTTCACCATATTTCATGCTCAAGAAATATACCACTTCCTCAGGGCTGAAGAGATGAGTCTCTTACAGATGGGCAGCAAAAGTATTCAACAGAAACATTCTGTGGAAGTTTCTTCATCACCTAAGATGCTCTTTGAGATGTTCTCCAAAAGAAGGATCTAGATGCTTCATCATGGCTGGCATGGTATTTCAGTAAAGCCAGCTGTGTAGTGCTGTGCTATCAGGAAAACTGGTTATATTGCTTATGTAGGGGTGCCTGACATAGAATTTGAGGGGAAAACAAGAGTGAAGATGAAATGTGGAAATATGGTAGATATTGGTCATTTTATAGGTGTTGAGTCACACAAATGGGGCAGCTGTCACCCATAAAGGTGACATACACAATCTGGTAGAGGTGGTTCCCAGCTATCTGTTAAGCAGAAAAACACCTTTTCTTTTTTTCTTTCATTCTCTTGCTGGTGAGACTTTCCAAGCCAGGACTTAGAAGAAAGCCAAGATATTTTCAGGAATGGTGTTGGATGGTCACTGTCTGGGGTGCAGGACTGTTTGGTACCAAGGACACTGTGAGCAGAGCATCTCTAATTGCAGACCACCCCACACCACAGCCATGCTCCAGCAAGTTTGTTGTGTCTCTGCCTCTGATCACTACCAGATGTCACAATAATAGCTACAAGAAGCTCTGAAGTAGGCAATGATGAAAAAAAGAGACATCTGAAGAAAGTTATTGAACTACCCTGCTATGGCTTATATTTTTAAAAGAAAAGGAGACTGAAACAAGACATAATAGAGCGAACACTTACAGGATCCTCAAATATCCCACCTGAGATGTGGCAAAGGGATGGACTCAATAAGATGGAGTGTAAAACATCTTCAATTTACTGGAGGATGGGCACCCTAAAACTCTGAGGTACACAAAATTGCTCTTCATTCTTACAAATTGTGGCCACTGCTCTTTAATCCACACAGGCTAATTTTCTTTCTACTTTTTTTCACATGTACTTATAATTCAACAAGTGGAGAAGAGCTAGGCATGGCCATCAGAGCATAACTAGTTCTCCAGTTTGGGACAGAAACCAAATTTTTTGTGTATTCAGTTTCTGTCTATCAGGGGTTTATTTATTTATTTATTTTTTAATTGTATTGGAACAATATGAAACAAAACATTAGCAAACTCCTCAGTGATAGATGTCTCGGTGAGTTTAAAGTGGCAGCTCCCGTTTCCTATGTTTATTGCTTTTTTTGATGTAACCTAATGAATGTAGAACCTCTAAAAGATTCTCTTCAGGGGCTTTAAATCTGGAAACCACTTGGCAATTAAGTCAGAAGACTCAGTGGGGTGTGCTTTGTAAGCCCCATTAGTACGTGTCTTGTAGGGGGTACTGCAGTGTGGCCTCTGCCTTTACCCACCCAAGCTGTGTATTAACTGTCTGATAAAATTCACTACAGGGTGCTTTACTGCTATGATATCATAGGGGGAAGGGGACAACAGTTCATTTTTCTAATGGAAAGCCAAGCCATGATCAGAAGACAAAACCAAATTACGGAAAATAAGCATCCCTCTGACGACTTCCCTAACAAGCACAGCAAACAGGGAATCTGCCTCTTTGGAGTGGCCACCATGGCTGGCAGTGTGAGCTATCTGTGAGGTAACTACCTGCACTGCAGGCAAAATATGTCCAAAAGTCATCAGCATTGAGGGTATGCTCAATATCCCTGAATGTCTTACCTTGTGTCTTCTCTGAGTGCCATTCCTGTCTGACACAGATCATGGTAGAAAAGTGTTTCCCAGAGTTTTGTATTGGTGGCTTTGGGACTAATCTGCCTTAGGTTGCTAAGTTGCCTCAGTTTCTGCTTCAGCAGGTGCTGAAGGTGTGGACATCACACAGACCTGAGGCCTTTGTCAAGTTGCTGGCTGCTGTGGACTGAAGGCCAACACCAGCTGAAGGACACGTCTACCAACAGATGCCTGTGTGGGAAGATTAGGTCATGCAATGTTTCTAAGAGCTGTCCTAGAGACAAGGACAAGATAGTTGAGGTAAGCAGTTCCAATGCTTGCTAGGTTTCTACACCACCCTCCTCTTGAGAGAGCTCATATTTCCATGTGAAATCTCTTTAGTGGTCCCAAACACACCATGGACTCGGCTCGTGATGTGAAGTATCTCCATTACAAAAATAACAAGATCAGGCCAACGCTGCTGAATTTGGAGATGTGAGGACTTGAGCCTCCAGGGCCCTTCTTCTGGCATCACTTTCAAACTCTGTGTTCCTCCAAAATATTGTTTCCATGAGAAAAAATATAGTAGGAAGGGGGACAGGAGCTTTTCCAATCCAGTCCACTCTGCTTTATGGCTCCTAAGGTACATGGCTGCAGACTGTTACTCATTTCACAGTTGAGGACATGAATGAGCTTTCTGTTTGGTTAGATTTCAGAGACGTGCTGAAGCTGGCTCTTACACAGCCAGCAAAGACAACCATCAGGGCAAAACATGCCTGAAAGAAGAAATTGAAAACAGCCTTGGAAGAAAATGTGTGTACATATGGCATGACATTAATTTATTATCCTGTGCTGTGGAGCTCTTGCCCAAGCAGAGTTGAAAGCTTAGTGAAAACGGTGGATTTTTCTAAGCTCTACCAGGATTTAGACCCTTCAGTGAATGTATAAACAAGGAATATTTTCAAAGTCTTCTCCTACTAATGGTTATTCATAACTATTTTAGGGACGTGCTGTTCCATCTGACTGACAGCACTGAAAAGGAAAAAGGTTCCAAACGTGGTCTTTCTACTCCATGATTTGCCTAACAGCTGGACATAATGCGAAGTCCATTTTCTGCTCCTGCCACAGCTGCCTTGACATCTGTGTAAGGGAGGAGAAGCAATGAGGACTGGTTTGGCTTGGGAGATTAAAGGTAAAACTTGGTTTTCCTCCATCTCTATCTTTTGTGATACCATGGACATACCTGGAGGTAGAAGATTTTCCCAGCTTCAAAATTTGGCCTTTCAGGACAGAACTAAGGCACTTTGAAAGATTGCCACGGGTTTCCCTTTCACACTCTCTGGACACTTCAGCTTCCCAGGCTGGAAGTCCAGTACTTTTTGAGTTGTTCAGGAGTTATTCAGCATCAAGATCTGAAATTTGTGAATATGAGTCTGGTTTTGAGAGCAAGCTCAGGATGGCCCTTCAAAAAGGCTACATGATGCTTCATAAAGTCTAACCAATGTCCCAGGACCTGGATGGTCAGCTCTATATAATAATCAGAGCCTGACCACATTGGTTCCAGCAACCTCTTATGAAAACCTTTCCATACCATTCCCTACATGATTTTGCTTTCCCCAGCCAAACCCAGTGCTGGGAATATGAAGGGAGGACCTGCATGTAACTCCTAAGGCATCACATCCACTATTATGAGGCTGTGGTAAGCCTTGAACGATGATTCTTTTGTGCCCTGAATTTCAGCCATCTATGCTCCACTGCACTCTTCTGTGGTTGATGCCTTTTAGTTGATTCCTGCAGCCCATGTGAAGTCTGTGACATAGAAGAACCTTGCCCTTTCCTTCACCTGGTTCCTTACTTCTAGCAAGAAGAGCATGTAGCTGCATTGCTAGCCCTGTATTTGCAGATGAAGAACCTCTGCTGTCACCAACAGTTTAGTTTTGACCGAAAAGTGAGAAGAGCCATCCTCCTATGATGTGCCCCTAGTGCCTACAAACAAACCAGGGTCCAGGCACCTCAAAATTCCCAAAGCCCTGTCTCTTCCATGGCATTTTCCCAACTCTCTCTCAGTTGTTGCCCTACCTGCTGTTCCAAACATCATCTCCACAAAGGACAAAGTTGTTCTTTTAAGTTATCTCAAAAGGCCTTTGGGTCCAAAATGTACATGCTGATACTCTTTGTAGGATCTCAGTATGAGTACTATAACATGCCAAGCATATCTCAGGGTGACAGATGTGGAAAAACAAGGCAAGGATTTCTCAGTCTCTTGCCTGCCCTTTGTTTTTTTCATCTTTTTTTGTCTTGCATTTACTTATTTATTTTTAACAGAGCAAAAACAAAAATCCCCAAACCCCTGCACAAGTGAGGGAGAACATTTGAAATGAATTTCACAGAGGTTTCCCTCTTTGCCCTTTACTCCACCCCAGGAGAATGCTTGGCTGAAATGATGTGAATGCAAGATTTTATTAAAAGTAAACCAGCATTATAGGAAAGGAAGCCATGAGTTGTTGTTAATGCCAACCAAACAAACCTAAGCATTCGGCAATATAAATATAATCTACATGATGATTCACATATGTTTTCTGTCTATCTCCTATAATCTGCAACACCCCACTCAGGGTATAAAACAAAGCACCCTTTTCTGTTTATATGCAGCAAATGTTTGGTGTTTTTTTTAATTATTATTGCCAAATCAGATGTGCTCAGTGGATATTTCCATGATCCAATCAAACCTGCTAGGTTCTCAGGCCTAATCCATCGGTGCCATGAATTGTACCTGAGGTTTCAGACTCGCACAACCTTTTCTCTGGCTTCAGTAGGAAAGGTATGAATATGAAATTATAGAGCTGTAGCTTAAGAAGGGATGTCCTGTGGCCTATGTGCTTGTACTGAAATGCCTCCAATATGCCATTTGTGCCTTGGAGATATGCATGCTCCATGCTGTGATCCTTATCAAATGAACTTTCAGATGAGACTTCATAGGGCATCTGAAGTGAAAAAGATGGATGGCTTCATCTCAATCCAGCTCTCTGATCACAGTTGTTTCAAACGACTCAGGACCAAATGCCTGCCCAGTCAGTGACTGCAGAGGAGTTGGAGCCAGAAGCAGGAGAGAAGCTATCATAAAGCCTTGCCTGAGTCAGGCTCTGGACGGTCAAAAGCCTTTGGTCATGAGATTCAGCCATGGCTCTGTGTGCTGCCTGCCCTACTCAGTGCAAAACAAAAATGGCTTGAGTCACAGCAGTCCAAAATTAAGCTTTTCACTTCATAATTCACTGCCCTAGACAAGCAGTTATGATGTCTCAGCTGAGACCATGCTAATTAATACTTGTAAATATGCCATTGTCTGACCATCAGGACTGCTGAAAAAAACCTGTGGCCTTTCTAATGTCCCTTACTCTTCTAGGGCCAGATTTTCTGGCATCAGTCTTAGTACATCACATGTCCAGGGAAATTTGAAACTCCCTAAGAATTTGAAACCATTTCTCATCAGTTGCAGAACAGCAAAGGCAACCCAGCATGATGCTCCACGGATTGTACTCTTGTAGATGCCAGTTTCACCTTTTCTGAGTTAGGAGGTAAAAGCAGAGTGTGGACCAAGCTTGATCATTAAAACACAGCATGGGCTGCAATAAATGTTGGTGTGCCACAAGGGAAAAATGCCATCTCATTGTGGGAGTCCATCTCACCTAACTTTAGCAACGGGATTAATCTCAAACATCTGCAAATATTCTCAGTGTAGGTATTCATCCCCCAGTTGAATGTTCAGACTCTGATGAGAATAAATGGAGATTGAGTCAGTACTGACAATAATGAGCAGCAATTAAGTAAATTAAATAAATAATAAACATGTATAAAAACTATCTGCTTGGCTGGGTTGCCCCTAAAACTCCATGAACTGTATTGACCAGCTTTTGCATAATTGACTTGAACGGAAACCTATATTTCTGTCTCAGAGAAAAATGTGTACTTTGTAAACATGAAATACATATTATAAATCCCACCCTATATATTTATGTTACAAGTAATTATATGTTTAGACTCTTTGCAGTCAGCAGAGGGAAGGAGGCACTTGCAGGATATGATTCATCTTATCTCAACTAGATATTTAAAACAGATTAAATGATCTCCGTGTTACATGTGACCGTTTCTCTCCTTCAAGTAAAATGAGAACTCAGGGCATCCAGCTGAGATGGAGACTTCTGCACTGCAGACATCCAAATATGGGTGAGAAAATCCCACCCAATTTACCTCCTCAAAGTTGGGTTGTGTTTTTATTAAATTCCGCTCTGTACTTGCATTCCTTCCTGCTACGTTACCGACACGGCTTGGCTACTGCCCCCTTCCCCAGTAGAATTAGGAAATAAAAATCAGCCACCACAGTGTGAGTCTTAAAGTACTTCAGGATGTACAATGTAGTATGAATTTAAGTTATTAGACGACATTCCCAGGAACCATCTTAGTTTGACTTGACAGATCTTTCTGCCTTTCAACTTTGACATTTCTTGGATTGTGTCTCCTCGACCTCATGATCCGAAAGAATTTTCCAGTTTCCTTTACTCATTCTTTGGCATTGGGCGAGACTCATAAATTAATGTTAAAAAAGGCATTCCTGTGCAAGCATCTGTGTGGGGGTGTGTGTGGATATTTGTATGTGAAATATTTAATAAGCCATTGAAAGACATGGTAAATGAGGATCCTTTACATGCCAGATTTGATTTCTTTTGATTTGTTTGGGCTTGGCAGTAGTAATTACAGAAGTCTTTACTTTCAGCCTAGAGAGGGGGTGTGAACAAGAAGGAAGGAAACGCAACTTTTATAATTATACTAATAAGAAAATGAGCTAGTTTTATAGGACATTATGTTAAGAACTACTGTCATATTTTTTCAGCAACGACCTGGAGTCATACCTGTATTTTTCAATGTTTTTTTAGTTTTAGGCACCAAACCTGAGTTTCTCAAACAGTACAGAGACTAAAGTCCTTCTATGGGGCGGACGGGAGAAGTGAACTTTCTATGCTGTACATGATAAAGATGTAGGAAGGAGAAATGGCTTTAAGTTTCAGGTCTCTGTTGACACAAATGTAAATTGGACCGTAGCTATTTTTTGAAGTGGAAAAGTTTGCAGGTGCCTTTGAAGCATCAGAGGAACGTAATTCTGGAAAAGCCTTTCAGTAGCATTAAAGATATGAATGGGAACGTGTGGCAGGGTACCTGTGACAGCAGTGTTTTGACCAGAGGACTGAAGAGGTCCCTTAGTCTTCATGGTCTTCTTCCATGCATTGAATTACAGTGTAATGATTTTCCTTTCCCCCTGGCCCCTCCATTGGTAATTTCAAAGAGACTCTGTGAGACATAATGCTGGGACCTCAATTCTTTCCCCATGCTGGGATCTGAGGTTGAAGACTCTTAGCATTTCCTCAGCGTTGGAACAGAGAAAATGGCTATTGTAGTCATGCAGTGCAACTACTGATACATTAAGCTCTTGAGCTCCATGACCCTTGAGCTCATCACTGAGGCCTCTGCATGAGCAAGGATTGCTCTTGCATCATGACCATCTGTAAGTAGATACACTTGGTCCTGAGGATGGAAACTGTAGACTACAGAGACCTCAGATAGCTGATTCCAGAGTCCTGCTCTCTGCTAACAAGTTATTCTTAATTTCTAATGTGAACCATCCTTACTGCAAAGTAACCTTTTGATTTCTTGCCATGTCTACTCAGTATTTTGACTATGCAATGCTAAAGGGAAGATATTGTACTCTCTGCTATAAAAAAGATTTTATGGGTTTATTTGGGGCAGAATTGTCCATAATAGAGGCCTTGGGCCAAGACTTCATATAGAGAAGTCATTACAAGCAACCACTAATATCCAGGGAACAAATTACAGCTGTATGGAAGGCAGAGCAGAGAAAGGAAAAGTGTCAATGTCGGGCATGAAGGGCCAGATTGTGATGGCCTCAAGGCTCTACCCCTTGCCCTCTGTAAATGACACAGCTAGTGCTGTTGATAGAGTGAGCAACCCATAGTGGATTTTTCCTGGAATTACTTCCCTATATACCTCAGTTAGGAGGAGACTAGACACCAGAGGTCCTGAGATTTGTAGGTCATGCCAAGGGTGGCTGGTTAAAGAAAGAGATGCCCCATCTTCTTTTGTTAGAGGTATTTGTGAATACATCACCCAGCCAGGGCTTAAGTAAATTTTAAAATATTTTTTAAAAACAATGTACCCAGTCTCAAATTTATCATTTGAATGTGTCAAAAGATATCAAGAAGAGGAAAGGGGGATTGGCTTGCATTTAGGGCTTGTGCAGATTTTGTGGCTCACTTTTTTCATGAGTGAGATGGAGACTGGGTGGCAGACAAGGGTTTCCCTCCTTCAAAAAAAGCCTTCAAAAAAAGCCTGCCTCATCTTCAGAGAGGGATCGGGATTCGATAGAAGCCTACTGGCCAGATTTTGCTCTGCAGTAATCCTCATGGTCCAGCAAAACTATAGACAGGGAGGATGTAAAGGCTGAAAAACCTTGACCACAATGAACAAAGCACAACAGGAGAAATGTGTTGGAGCTTGACAATGGCTCTTGAGAAAGCCTCTAGCTCCTTCTCTCTTCCATCTACTCTGAATTTCTTCCACATACCCTGTAGGAAGCATTACCCTTTTCACAGTCCTTTTCTTCCTGTCCCTTCTTGCTCCACTTACTTTGGAGCTTGGGAAAGTTCCTCTCCTCACTCCAGTGACATGGAGAAGTGTGTCCTTAATCAAGCCCAAACCTGTCTGCTCAGATGAAAGCACAGCACAATGAGCATGACAAATCCTTTTTCTCATCTGGTGCAAATCCATATTTCTCCTGCTTTCCCAGAAAGTGTGCAGAGAGGCTACGTGTGAAAGATAGGCCAAAAGTTGACACTGGAAGGTTGCAGAGGAATTTTTGGACAGAGTGCAAACAATCTGGTTCACATCAACCCTCTAGCTTATTCATTCCCCTATCAACAAGCAGATGTTCGATGCTCAGCACAAAGGCTGGTGAGTGTCTCCATCTTCCTGGCTTACAGAAGCTGTTCCCTGTTTGTCCCGTGGTAGTGAGTGAAGTGTTGTAGGGCAATGGGGAGGTAACCAGAGTAATGGTGTATTCAGCAACCCTTTGCAAAAGCTGTCTTAGCAAGTATCTTACGTGCTGTATCTGTCATGCATCCCTGGAGAGTTCACCTAGAGCCCAGAAAGGCCATGACAACGTGGGAGAAGGACTGTTCAATTCCAGGGCAAGCTAATTAATCAGGGTATTTGCAAGGCAATTGAAGAGAGCCTGGTTATGACTCTCAAGCCAGTAAAAAGTTTCAGGCTTAGGAGACTGACCCAGCAAGTTGGATCCCAGCACCAGCCTACCTGAGATAGAAGGTAAGAAAGTTTGACTGTTTGGACATGAGACATGTTGTGCCAGTTTCACTCAGCATTGGTAAACTGTCTCCAGCTTATTTCATGGAGCCAAAAAAGCTGTAGCTATTGGACTGTTCAGTGTAGATTTGCAAATCCTGCAGCATGTGACTTGTGGAAACGGGGTGCTGCCAGAAAGCATCTGTAAAGACTGACTCTACTTGTATTGTCTTAAACATCAACTGATTCTACTTGTATTGTCTTAAACTTCATCTGACTCTACTTATATTATTGTCTTAAACATCTTCTTGAGTGCTGTGGCTCCTCATTAAGAAATGGGCTGCCAGTGCTGCTGCAGAGGAGTGGGTGGATGTGCAAGAGCAGATGCTGCCCCCCACTCCTGACTGCGCGTGTGGACCCAAAGGGTTCAGGCAGAGGTCATTCTGGCAAGGGTCTGTTAACCACCAGTGATCCTTCAGCCTCCAGCCCCAATTCCAGAACCTTCCGAAGGAACTTCTGAGTATGTGCTGTTTTGAGGACTTTTGTAATGAGGTTTGTCTGTGCCCAAATAAACACTGATTTGCATTTACCTTGGGAGATCTGTCCTTTTCCAGTTTGCCATGCAGACACTAAAAGACCCTTCCCTCTCTGACTGTGCAGGTCGGGGGTGGGGACGACCCGGTGGCCAGAGTGGGACCTGACAGCATCTATCCTGTGGCCAGCCTTTTGAGCTGAGACACTCTCCAGTCAATGTCTAGAAGCAAGTTCCCTGAATTAATAAAATTTATATTTATATTATTGTAATATTTTATTTATTTTATTTTATTTATTTTTCCCTCATGACAGCTGGTTTCAGGGACCCGTCTGACCCCTTACCCCCAATTGTCTTCTATCCCTGTCTTATCCCTGTTACTTTCTTCTACATTCAGGGCCTCTACTTCCCTATCTTCTTCCCTTCCCCAATGCACACCACCACTCTCCCAATCCTAGCACATGCTGTAGACTCCAGCATGGATTTTTGTGCATGTTCTTAGCTTAAAGTTCATGAGAAACCATGTTGTAGTCTCTGCAGATTTGCTGGTATGTAGTAGTCTGGTGAGTAGAAGGGTTCCCCGGACCTTAGAGATGTGAACCTCCAAGCTGCTAAATGAACTAAAGAGCTGAAGGTCAGTACTGTGTTATGGGGCTGTGCACATTTGCAAGAAGGTAGGACATTCCCAGACCTATTGAGGTGTTTTTTTCTGGCATCAGTTGCTGAAGAGGTCTTTTGAGCAGAGGGATGTCAAGGTTACCCTGTCCACAATAACTCCCAGGCTATGCCCCAGGTAAGAGTGGGTCAGAAACTGAAGCTTTGGACTCTAGACAAGTCTGATGACTAAGAGATCAGTTAACTGGGCTGAGGGTTGTGTTAGTAGTCTCCGTCCATCACTCTAAGTGCTGGAGAACAACCTGTTTCATTTCTGAGATGGCTTTTTCTGGCTTAACAAGCACATTTCCTTGCAGAGAAAGGAAGGTCCCTGGGGACTGCATTTTGGAAATGTGTCTGAATTGCTCAAGTGAACATATGAGAAGATCATAGCCCTCTAGCACTCATCTAGTTGCCTCTTGCACTTGGTATGATTTGTGTTGGATACGGGCCCTTGCACCATAAAGACTGAACCTGCTTCTGAAGAACTGCTGGGCTATATGCTGAGTAACATATAACAGAGGGGAGAATCCCACAGGAAAAGAAAAGCTTTTCCAGTCAGCTTCTGACATGCTGCTACTGATATTGATGATGTTTTAGCCCAGACTCTAATGGTACAGAGGTAGGGTTTTGTTTATTTGTTTTTGCACTGGAGATTGGAGAGTGCAGAAAGAGCTGCAAACAGACAATGTGCTAGGTAGGTGTAAGCAAGCTTTCTGCGCACTTTCGAAGATGATTTAGTCTTGTCCCAGTGTGGTCTGACCATCTGTTAGTCTGACTTCTGGGACTGCAGGAATGTTGAACTGCCTACCTGCATCTAACAGATGCGTGAAACAGGGATTTACTGTCTGAAATACACTGAAGAACTAACATTCCTAGGGATGGAGAAGGTAAACCCATATCTCGATGTCATTTTGGAGAGCACCAGATGAAGGCTTTTGTCATGATCCCCTTTTACTGCATCCCCAAACCTCTAGCCAGCACTGTTCAACCTCAGCACAGTGCCTTGGTCCAGGCTCAGGGCTTTGAACTCTTCAGCTCAGCCTTATGGTTTTGTCAGCAGCCATATACAGTGCAATGATGTGTTCGCTTGGCACTGGTCTTCTTGTTCCACTGCTGGGGTAGCAAAATATGAAGGCAGCTTTCTCAAGGTGGAGTGGGAACATCAAGACATTCTGTGTTGTCCAAACTCTGGTAAATGGTAATCACAGATTCTCACTTGGGTTTCCATGTAGTGAACACAAAATAAAAAGAAGAGTGACCCAGGAAATGAGAGGCATAAAGCTTGCTTCCAGGTAGGTTGTGTTGGTACACTGCAAGAAATGGTTTATGTTCGTGGAAAGTCTGAACACATTGAGCCTTCTCTTGACTGTGCAAAGTAACGCTGAAGGCACCTTAAAAAATACCCAAGCATCACTTTGTCAGTCTTGACCTCATGTGTTTTGGAAATATTTTCACCCACCGGGTGCTCCTGCAGCTTTCACAGCCCAGATGTTTAGAGCTCTCCAGTTGTGCAAATTGCCCCATACCCAGAGACTGCTGGTTTCAAAGCCTCCGGGTCTGTTGTCTTCCCAAAGTTGAAAGGATGGGGAAAACAGATTGGGAAGTCTCATGGTAGCAAATTGTCTAAAAAACCCCCTAATCCAGAAGCTACAAGATTCATATTTCTATGTAGGAAACCTTAAGAGTCCAGGAAAACTGGCCCAAGAGAGGTCTTGGGTACTGCTGACATGGATATTTCAGCTTCCATCTGTGCAGCTGGAAATCTAAGACTTATCCCACCTTTCCTCAGTATGAAGGTCATCATCTTTTACAAAGTCCCATTTATGCAATCCTTGAAGCCTAGAGGAGCTAGAAACCTTGACATGCAGAACAGCAAAGAGCTAACTTTATTTCAGATGCCTTTGGCTGCACAAAATTAATGCTGTGGATCAGTTCTAGAGCTGGAAATAAATCCAGTTGTCTTCAAGCGTCTATGGCTCTATTTCCTTAAAGCAAAATGGCTTCATAATCCAGACACTGATGACATTGGGCAGTTCATGTGGCAGGACTGCCCAGGAGTGGTAGAGTTGAAAACGCTACCTCTAGAGCAATGTTGGCAGGAAAGCAAAAAGAATACCCAAAACCCCAATCTCAGATCATCAAAGCACAGAGGAGTAAGCAGAAGAAACAAACTGTACTGCAGAAAGAAGTGGATGAAGCACAGGTTACATTAAAAAAATTACACCTGAAAAGAAAGATTTTACGAAGATGAAATGAGGAGGAAACAGCTCTGGAAAACAAGATGGACCATTGTGCTGTACAGCTTGGAAATCAGCATGTTTATTAACGTTCTTGATTCCCACAGTCTTGTAAGGGAAAAATTTAATGTTTACATGATCAGAGCTTGACTGCAGTTAAACCAAGTGAAGCTGAAGCTAAATAGCTCTGAGAAAAGCAAGCAGGAAGACCAGAGGACACATGTGCATCTGTGTGTGTGTGTGCTGTGTTTGTAACCCCTGCAGCCATATACAAATATGTGTGTAAATGGGAGAAGCTGCATGCGTGTCTATGCAGTATCTACTACAGTGACTCCCTAATTCTTCCTTACACCTTTAGCTGCTGTTGCAATGCAATTATTGATGATTTAGGAGGCTGCCTCTCATGAGACTCTTGCTCTGAGTCTCTTGTTTGTGCACGTTGTGATTTAACTCCACACCCTCCACAGACTGCAATAGGAAGTGAAGATTCAGTTACGGAGCGGCTCGCATGTCCCAGCTGAAAAGGTCGTTCAATACCTTCACAATCCCAGCAGCTCTCTGATCCATGCCAGAAACTTCCTAGAGAAAAGCAGTTTCACAGTTGGGGCAGGCAGCTGAGCTGGTTGAGTGGCTCATAGATGTGCTAATTGGCATTTCTCCTCTGCCCATCCATCTGGCTGGCTGCTCAGGCTGGTGATCAAGCAAGAAAGGTGTAAAAAATACAATTATAA
This sequence comes from Dromococcyx pavoninus, assembly GCA_033558185.1. Classification (NCBI taxonomy): domain Eukaryota; kingdom Metazoa; phylum Chordata; class Aves; order Cuculiformes; family Neomorphidae; genus Dromococcyx; species Dromococcyx pavoninus. Next base: position 1,178,786 of record JAUMJL010000286.1, on the reverse strand, counting down.
ACTTCAAAGAATATTGTTCATGGACTCCCTCTTGTCACTGTACTAACTGGACAACGAGTTTTAAGCAGAAGAAAATTTTTGGAGTTAACTGTTATAATTTTGATTTTGGTACTATTGTGAGTGTTAGTAACAAGCAATTTTGCTAAAGTCAATGGAGTAACCCCAGTGTAAATGGAAAAAGTTACACTCAGATACAAGACAAGGTGTTTTGAAAAAAAAACCCAATGGACTGTTTGTGCTAACAGAAACAGAGATGGACAGGATAATTGCTGTTGTAAATCAGTGTAATTCCAAAGATTACATGAATTTCTGTTGGCTGGGAATCTCTCCCTCAGTTTGAGATGCGATATTGCTCAGTGTTGATATATAGTCCTCTTCTAGTAGGCAAATGCTGGCAAGTGGCTGCATATGCTCCATGAACACCCTGCTCCAGCTTTTTATCCCTGGTTACTTGGAAAACTTACAGGGTGGGATTCGTTTCCCTCAGCACAGATATCTATAAATGAGATGTATAAGTCTCCCTTGTGGCATTTGGTATGAAAGGACCGAAGCAAGCAGCTCCAGAAGGCAACTGTCTTGATGGTGTAGCCTAGACACCATCTTAGAGTGGGATGGTTTCCCCATGGGTGGATTCTCTTCTCTCCAGTGCAGACATATATAGACATACACACCTAAATACAGGGGTACAAAACCTCATCTTAAATTTCTGCCCCAAACTTTCTCAGGTCTATGTAACAGCTGCTTATTTTTGTGCCAAGTTTTCCTTCAGCTTGATTGGTTTTTTCCTCCTCTCTACCTGCTTTTCAAGAGATGCACTCTCTGGTCCCTTTACACCTATTCAACTTTGAACTCAACATGCTTGATTTTGAGTAATTAGAACTTAACAGTTGTTTAGATGACACTTCGGCCTCTCTCTGTGCAATGGTATTAATACGTCCCTGCCTCTAATGGAAACATCTTGCCTGAGATACTTTACAACTGCAGTTGTTCTTTTAAGGACACTGTGCTCAGATAGATTAATTCATAGTCTTATTTTTTTTTTACTGTTGCCTCCAACAAATGAGCTTCCATCTTAGTCTCTAAGTGTAGTTTTTTTACTCTTCATTACTGTTACAATTCACCCGTTTCTCTCACTCAGCGTTCCTTCAAGGTCGTCCAGATCTTCTGTATCATATTCTTCTCCTCCTCTGCAATAGCCATGCAGTCACTCAAGTTTGTGTCATCAGCAGATCTCATGACCAGGCGCCTATTTTTTTTTTCTGCCAAGTTCATTAAGGAAAATATTTAATAAGATTGGTCCCAGGACTGATTATTAAGGAACACGATGGAGTTTCTCTGGATGTACTCAGAAGTAACAGACAGCAAATGTTGGTCCCAGATGGTATTTTGTTCAAAAGGAAATAATGACTTCCATCTGTCTCATCACTTTTCAAACCAAGGTCTTAGAGCACTTGCTGGTGGTCTGTGCAGCTCTGGCTCTTTGCAAGGTGCTGGCTCCTCCTTGTTATTTCCAGCTGCTAAATCCTACTAAATTAAGCTAAAGCTTACAGTAAATGTTTTCCTAATACTATTTTCATATGTAAGTAACTGTGGGAGTTGCTGGCGGGACTATACATGATTGGAAGTGGAGCTCACCTGTAAGATAATTCCTGAACTGGGATTTAGTACAGGTGGACAAAGACCCAGAGACCTTCTTATCTATTTGTTAATAAAGAGTGTATTGTTTATGTCACAATAGCACCAAATAGTCCTAAGCAGGGGTATGACTACAAATAGGTTAAACCTTGCACAGGCTCCTGCTAAAGGCAGACCTCATCTGAGAAAGATTACAACCTGGTTTACCAAAGGCAGGAAAAGCAGAGAACAGGGGAGGATACATCCACCTAGGCACAGTTATCTTGTCTTCTTCATAGTTAGAATGACAAGTATAGACTTAAATGGCTGAACCTTCCCAATAGTGCAGTGGAAACAGATTGCTCCATTCGAGTAGATCTGGTCCTAAATCCACGTGTTCTCTTGAGCCAGATTCTCTTCTCGAGCCAGATTCTCGGTTGGTGGTTTCTCCAGTGAAGTACCAGGACAGGTAGATCCTTGTTGCAATATTCTCTAACATCAGTGAGTATTCAGCTAAGGATTTTGGACTTAAACTCAGCTTACTGCCATTACACGCAGTCAGAAAAGAAAGCACCACAGTGACAAGGTAAATAGGCAGTCTCATTACTACTAACCCACATTGAAATTCCAATGGAAGCATTCAAAAGCCTAGAGGAAAGAATGCATCTTTTACTATGTCTCAATGGTTTACAAGCCAGTGGTGAAGGAACAAAGATATTTTGAAAATAAAAAGCAAGAATTTGCAGTACAGGTTTCCCTCTTCTCTCCACTGTCTCTAGCAACAGACCCAAGTGACCATTTTTGCAGTAAGTAGCTGAAGTTGGATAAGATAATCCAGCTCTCTGTGTTCCTGAACGTTAGAACAGGTTTTGTTTTGTAATCACCACACAGAAAGGTGGCCAGAAGAGAGACAAAATAAGCTGTTCTGTCAGTCTGCAGTTCACAACAATTTTCTTGACTGCATGGCAGGGTATCCTTTACATGTTACCAACGAGATTGCTGCCACATCATCTCCAAAACCTATTGGTCTCCTAACCAAGTTCTTCCCCTCCTCCAGATCAGTCTCAGTGGATCTCTGTGAAAACAGTCAGGAAAGTATGGAAATGCAGTTAAGTTCAATAGCAACAGCTGGTACCTTCCTCCTTGTATCATCTCTCTTTTGAAATCCTCTAAAAGTTATTCCTGAAATGAATTTGCAATGGTTATGCTGGGAGACCTTCATGATCTCTGACAACGGGGAAGGCCCAGAAGAATAACATGAAAGAAAGGAAGGGAAGAAAGACTGAGGACTAGAAAGAAATGGGAAGAAAGAAGTAATATCCAACAAATCCTCTTTCCAGAAGGTTTTTTACTCAGGAAACCTAGAACAGAGTGATCAAATTGCATTCAGTAAATCTGAACTGATGAAGTATCTGTCCCACAGTTTCATTGGCAGCAAAGGACTTTCGGTTACAGAAAAGGGACTCAACTGCTCTCTGAGCTGCCATGGAGTAATTTTAGCAGGATCACTTGGATTCAAGCTAGTTCTGGGATATATCTTTAGCTGTTGATGTCCTCAGTCACCACCGCTTAAGCTACCACCTTTGTAGGATACTCAGCGTCACTCCAGGAAATATCCCGTGGTGAACCTTCCGTGAGCAGTACCTGAGCGCAGTTAGCAAGTGAGAACACAATCCTGTCACCCCTGTTTTGTCTCTGAGTAGTTCCAGGGTTGTTGTGCAGCAATTTTTTTTCAATGGAGATGTACTTATCTCAGAAAACCATCTGTGCTGGCTGTACTAAATGCCAGCACACTCTCCACTTGGTGAAATCTCACCCTGGGAGACTTTCCTAGTCTTTATGGTGCACAAAGGTAGGCATGCTTGATTTTGAGGGGCTGCTTGGAAATGGATGGGCTTCATTGATGTCCTTGAGCAGACCTGAAACTGAAAAGCTCAGAAGTCAGTGCAAATGCTCCTCTTGACTCCAACTTCAGGCCAAGCATCTATTGGACAAGTGTCTGGCTCAGAGAAAACACAGATACACCAACTAGCATGTGGATGGATAGCTGTTAAGTCAACCTTGAGCCAGAAAGTAACCCAGTTAAGGTCCCAGTTAAAGTGGAATGAAACCCTACATAGTAAGTCCCACTGGATATACTGGCTTGGATTTGTCTCTATGTTCCTAAAGCCATGTGGCTTCTAGGTAGCTAGAAGCATCAGATAGGTCTAAACCTGTCTCCTTGCATGACAGTGTGCAAGATAACAGCTGCTTAGCAGAAGTGCTGGTGCACCCCACCACCTTTACACGACCTACACCACTGTATCAGGGACCTAGATCAGGATTATATACTTGTATGTGCTCACATTAAACACCCTTCCATGGCTATTTCACCTCCAAGAGGAGAGGAGATGTTTTACTACAGAGTCAGACCTGCTGAATGAACAGCACTGGGAACACCAATGTTCTCCGTAGCTAATCAGTGACTGTAAGTCCCTCCTTCTTTGAATAGCAACCAAGTTCAAAAGAGTTGGACATCATCCACATTCCCATTCATTCTCTGGATGTGTTTGAAGCTAGACTTCCTCGCTTAATTTCCGTGAGCCAAATTGTTTGCACTAAACTGGCAAAAGATGAATCCCAGAGCTCACAGTTTGTTTTAACATCTGTGTTAGCAGCATTTTGGTGTTTTGTTTGAGTGCTGTATGTCTATGGATTTAACTGGGTTTGTGTCTTCTCATCATTCTTCCGTTTGGTTTTACCAGGCCACTAGAGCTACATTAAAGATGCAGAGTTTTGTGGTCCAGGCTGCCAACATTTACACCTTGTCATTACCAGACAGGTGATAGGTCATGCTCAACAGAGGACATCAAATACCCAACATCCATGCAAAGCAGTTTGCCCGTTGCCTGTGCATGACCTGATTTTCTTGAGCGATGCAGTCGTTCAAGAAAGACTCATCTGCAAGACAACTTTTCCTTGACCCAGCAAGGCTCCCACATTTGCCACTTGACACAGAATGATAGAATGGAATAATTTGGCTTGGAAGGGAACTTTAAAGCTTATCCAGTCCAATCTGCAAATGAGCAAGGACATCTTCTACCAGATCAGATTTTGTAAATACCTGTCCAACCTGACTTTGAATTTTTCCAGGGGTGGGGAAAAATACCAGGAATGAGTCACCAAAGCAGATGTCAACAGAGTTTGATGCTGTCAAAACTTATCAAAATTCAGTAGGTTGATTAACCTGTATGAGAGCCCTTCTGCAGCTTCTGCAAGACAGGAAAAAAGGAATAAATTTGCAGGTAATAATCCAAAAGCTGGGTTCCTGACTTCTACACAAACTGACTTCCAGGACAAAATTAATCTCAGCTAACAGAGGCACCTACACAAAAGAGGCCTCCATGCAAGCTAGTCACTCCAGGCTCCCTTTACACTCAGTGAAGAGAAACAGAGCATGGCTCTGACCTAATAGAAATGTCTACAAGGGGCTGAGATGAATTGTACCTCAGAAGTGCCTATTTTCCTCTCTTGACTCTAATGTCTGGGGAGTACAGGGTATGCAGCTCAGATGGAGATGTCTGCAGGCGCGGGGCTGGAAAGCCAAGTAAGATGGATTTCACCGTGATGAATTCCCCCAGAGTGACAGTGAAGGTGCTCACTGGCAAAGCCTGCCAGATCTTAGCTCTAGTATTTTAGAATTTAAGTGCATTCTTTGCACTGAGAGGAAAAAAGACTGAGCAGAGAGGGGGCAGTACACCTAAAACCAAACTCTCTGTACTCAGAGGAATAAGACAGGTAAATACTGTCCTAAAACTGAAAACCAGAAAGTACTTTGTGTTAACCCAGCCTGACCTTCCTTGGGACACTGACTGGAGAAATGCCACTCCCCTCAGCTCAGGTTATTTAAAACTTGTGACAGACAGTGAATCGGAGGGACAAGATGCCTTAATGAAATATTCTGGTCACGCAACATCTTGTGATAACTCACTAAACATGGTGCATTGCCAATTGAATTTTAGGAGAATAAAACTTTTCCCATTTGCAGCTCCCCCTGGATATTTTTAATCAGCTAATTTCTCCCACGGCTACCCAGGCAGGCCAGAGTTCAGGCAAGATTCCCATTAGAAATAGGAAAGACCTGTCTGATCACTGAGTTTATCCAGCTGTGTAGTTTGCAGTGAATAATGACCACTGGGGCTTTAGCAAATTGTGGGGGCAGTGGGGTGAGGGAGGGAAGTGATGGCTATGAATCATAACAGGCTTGCTGGCTATGGAGAATCATAACAGTACTTCTTATTGAGGTAGTTTATGTAAGTTTATGCATGTATTTACATGATTATGGCAGCTTTCTGATAGATTCACTTGATGCACCTTTTCATTCATGTAACAAAACCACAGGCAGAACTGGTTTGTGGGGAGAGGATACTTCTTGGGACCAGGGCAGGTGCAACCCTATTTTGGGAAAATTTGCATTGTATCTGAGTGTAAACCGGATTTGTTTCTCCTTTGCGTGGAGTATGTGATCTCTTGGCCAGTCATCCCTGAAGGTCTCTCTGGAAAGGTCTTTCTTCTCAGCATCTCCAGAAACATAGAATTACAGAATAGTCTGGGCTGGAAAGGACCTCTAAAGGTCATCTGGTCCAACACCTCTGCCATAAGCAGGGACATCTTCAACTGAATTACGTTGCCCAGAGTCCCATCCAACCTTGAGTGTTTCCAGGGATGGGGCATCCAGAACTTCTCTGGGCAACCTAGGCCAGTGTCTCGCCACCACCTGAGCAAAAAATTTGTTCCCAAAATGTAATCTAAATCTGCCCTCTTTCAGATTAAACCATTACCCCTTGTCTTACTGCTATTAAAAAGTCTGTCTCCATCTTTCTTAAAAGGCCCATTTAAGTACTGAAAGGCCGAAATAAGCCCTCCCTGGAGCCTTCTCTTCTCCAGGTTGCACAACGCCAACTCTCTCAGTCTTTCCTCACAGGAGAGGTTTTCCAACCCTCTGGTCATTATCATGTCCTCTTCTGGACATGCTTGATTGCATCCATGCCTTTCCTGTGCTGTGGGCTCCAGACTGGACGCAGTACTCCTGGTGGGTTCTCACCAGGTAAGAAGTTTTGAGCAGCTGCCTGCCTGCCTCAAATAACTCAGTAGAGCAGGATGAACTTCATATGAGAAATTTTGACTCGTTTGAAAGGTGTCTTGCTTCGGTGGCTGCCCCATGAGCTTGTGTTTGAAGCTCTGCATGGAGTCCAACAGAAGAAGGATAACAGTCCTTCATATCCTGGAGGATTTTAAGGCCACACTTCGATGTACTTGATGAGCTGTCACAAGCCGTCATCGCTATGGGGAGAAGGTAACTCACCACCTCCTTTTTGCTGCCACAGAACAAGCAATTCTGAGTGTTGCATGAGGTCAGGCAAACAAAGTGAATGTAAATTAAAACTTCTCTTCCTGAGCTATTTAGCAGAAATATCATCCCCTGCAACTACGCAGATTTTTGTGGAGGCCCTAGGGTACCACTGGGGTGGGAATAGGGAAAAACATCCCTGGTAGGAGAAGCACAGAACTGCTGCTCTCCAGGGCAGTGCTGGTATGAAATATTCGCTGAAAAGCTCAGGTGTTTTTTTCACTGTAAAGCCACTGTAGCCCTAGGAAAAGCAGACATATATATCATTGCTTTTGTTTTTCATGTATATCTCTGTTTTTCTTTTCACTGTTTGCAATTTAGGAGCTTGTGTTTGTGGCCTCAGTAAGCCAGCCTAGCAGAAACTGTAGAAAATAATGTGGAAGTTTAGTATAAATGAAAGTGAAAGTGACTGGAAACCAGCCAGCACAAAACTGGTGATCAGCCTGCGTTCCCCTTGAGAGCTGAGAAATGCAAAACAAGCACTGCAAAGTGACACAGATAATATTCCCCTTCAAACATTTATTATTTTTTTCTCTGCTATAGTTGATAGTCCAGGAGGTATCTATTTTAAAAATATTTTTGTCATGAGATTGGTCCTTTGAAAACTTCCCAAACTCAGCTAAATTCAAGTCTTAAATCTGCTAATGAAAGAGTACTCCAGGTGCTAAGAGGAGCTGGCAAAGCTGAGTACAGAAACAAACAGTCAATCATCTCAGAACAAATCCATCTGGTATAGCTGGGAACAGGATTTAAAAATCAAATAATAGGCTTACGTCACTTCTCTTGTCACAGTGTAATTAAAGAATGTGATGTTCTGTGCAGGGGCAGGGTGGGGATAGTTTTGTGCTGTTTAATAGTCCCTAAGTGTTCGCGGCTGGCTCCCGTCTGCCATGTTTCTGTATTGCAGGGCACAGCTAAGGCTGCTGAGTGTGGAACAGTGGTCCTGGCTGGTTGCTTGCAGTTAATCCCCTGCCATCCTTTGGCTCTCCTAGTACTTGTGTGGTCTACTCACATATTGAATAAAAGAAAAATAACATGATGTTAGTGGGACAGACTTCCACTAACATGAACGAGCCAACCTCGCTTTGCCCTTGTTCCAATTAAGCTAAGGGTCAAATTGAGTTAGTTTTTATGTTTTTGAACTTCTTTTTCAGTAGGCTTTTGGACCAAGTTAAATAATTTGGGTCTATCAGTTACACACCAATGGATTTTTGTTTGTTTGTTAGTCTTTTCCTCCAAAAGAAAATTTGAAAGGAACAGAAGGGAAAAAATTTATTGGACTTGAACGGGGCTGGAAGAGTGACTGATACTTCAAGCAAAGATTGGAAAAAATCATCCTTGAAGATCAAGCCTAGCTGCCAGAGAATTTATTGGAATTCCCCTTCCAAACAAAAGGATTGACTTCAATGACATTCCTCCAGCCCTGATTTGTGCCAGCAAAGTTATATGTGAAGTGCATTTGATAGAAGATATTTTGATGGGAAACCTCCTGCCCAGCACCTCGCCTGTGTTGCAGCTTGAGAAAGGAGGGACATAAAAAAACCACAGGGTTGGTTCCTCCATGAGTAGCTTAATGTGGCTCTGGAGGAAAGACTCATCTATGGGAGATAAAGTGTGTGGTGAGACTGCACCTTTAATGACAAAAATAAGGCAAAAAATAGAAACTTGGACAGATAGGAGGAATTCTCCAGGGGACTTTTCAGTTTTAGCTAGCTGGTCTTCTCTGCATGTTTTAGTTCCTGGGGGACAAGTTTTCCTCTGGTGGAAGCAGACAATGGAACATGCATATCCAGGATGGAGTTGGCTTTCTCTATCGTTTGGTCTTGTTGTTCAGAGCGAGAAGATATTGCCAGCAAATCAATTGCAAAAATGGGAAGTCATCAGTAATTTTAGAAAGTACTTAGGTCTGGTAGATGAATTTCTGAGCACAAGCCTTGGCTGGGTGGTGCTAGCAGCAGATAACTTCACAGCACCAAATTCATGCTGTGTCTCTTCAATCAATACCTCTCTGGGCATCACTTGTAAGACCTGACCCCCACTGCAGCAACCCTGTTGAACAAAAATACCCATTTAACAGGCATTGAATTTGCAGATTTTACAGAGGGAAGTGCAAAGTCAAGTGGATGTCCTCAGCATTCAGTAAATTGATCAGCTGTCAACACTTGCAGAAGGTGATGTACCCTACTCCCCACACAGGGGTATCTTGAGCCTCAGTTTCCCTACATGAACCTCTGGCTGGAAATGTCTCCGTCCATTCCCTCCAAATTATTATTGACTAACAACTTCCTGATGAAACGAAGATTTTCAACCCAGGCCTTTAACCTCTGTCTCTATAATTACTGTACATAAGCAAGCTGGTAAAATGCAATTCCTGTGGGCATTGAGACATCCTTTGGTCTGCGTGCGATACAGACCTTTCCTGTCCAAATCTTCAACTGGTCCTGAGGGCTGCTTTTTTAATGTGCAGGATTGGTCCTAGTGAACCTCCTCTTCTTCACCATGCCATACTCTCCCAAGAGCTACATGAGTAGGGTGCTCCATGGCCAGAAGAACTCCTGAGCTCCCAAAGGTGTCCCAAATCCCAGAGACCTCAGCAAATAACTGGTTGGGCAGAGCAAAGAGATCTTCCTTCCTCTTTACATTAGAAGAGCCATGTTGAGTTTGGACCAGAGAATGGTACCACAACTTTTGAAATCAGGTCTGGCTTGAAAGCACACAGGCAAAGCACAAGATCTGAGATTGCTGGAGATGCTGTAAACACAGGTGATGGGTTGTCAGCTGACAAACATCAACTAGGAAACTCCTAGCATCTCAACAGCTACTAACAAGATGGTCAGGTGTGTTACTTTTGAGATGGTATATCTGGTGTTCTTCATTAAGTGCTATCCTGATGTGTGCTTTAGCCTGTACAGAAAGTTGATTGCATGAATACCTCTGCAGAAACCAAAGCATGAGGTCACACATGTATTCCAGGGTTTTTGCTGTATCAAAACCTGCAACAATGTCAGATATTTATGAGGTGATATCTATACCTGAGAGATACGAAGAGAGGATGAAAGACAAAGTTTAAGTGGACAGGTAAGTAGCCTTAAAAAACTTGTTGAATTAATCTTAAAGCCACTCAGCCACTGATATAACTTCTCAGATTTCCCCTGTATTTGCTCTATGAGTTTCTAAAGTTCTGCTCTACCGTCCTTCAGACAGTTGTTCATTATTTTCTTGGTGGTTTTGTTAGTGACAGGAGTGTCATCATTATCACAGAGAGATCAGAAATTGCAGTAGCCAAGTTGCAGGGGGATCACTACAGGCAAGAAGCAGCAAAAAGGAAAGGTAAGGATGGAAATACAATTTTGTGTCTGAAGTCAGGTAACTGGCTTCCATCTAAGAGAAAACAGGTACAAGACATGGTTATAGATCTACAGGGAAAAGGAAGGAAAGGAGAAGAACACCAGAGCATCACCAACAAATAAAAGCTACTGGCTGTGAAATGAGATAATATTGTCTGGGGGAATTTGGTTATGAACAGCATCTGCTTTGTATTCAGTTTCACTTCCACCAGTTTCTTCACTAGAGATGGTTAGAAAAGTTGTCTTTCCAGCTACAAATGTGTGTGGGGGAGTCAGTGCTCCAGTCTGATGGGTGTCAGCCAGGTGGGTGAGGCCAGATGCAAGGCTCAGATTTACAAGCAATTCCTGTTGCCTTGCAAAGGGCAGACAGCTGGGAGGGAGGTGCGAGTGTGCGGCTTTGGCTGGAGAATACATGCTGGATGCTCTGGTCTATGCATCATCGTGCTGGGAGTCAGGAACTCCTGTTAGCTTTGACAGTTCCCTGTTTGGCCATGGATGCGCTGGTGAAGCAAAAATTTTCAAAGGTGGTAGCTTAAGATGTAGGCCCCATGATGGTATGGCTTGAACTTCAAAGGAGCTGAGTAGCTAGCAGGTTTCATTTGTTTTGGTATCTCTGTAATGAAATAATAGGAACTGAGTACCTAAGAACATTAAAAAAAAATTGTTTAGTTTTCTTTACCTCTTCTGCCTCACTTTCCTTCCTAACTAAAGAGGATTTTGCTTGCCACTCCCATAGGGTCACAGTGAGGGGCTACATGAGAAATCTTAAGGGGCAAGTCACATATTAGGTTTGGATTTAAGGACCAAAAAGTGAAACTTCCAGTTCAGGCAGTGACGAGTTAAAGCTTATGACTGCAAAGAGAAGAAGCCTTGTCTTGAGTGATGCAAGACATTGTGAGAAAATTTCCCCTAGGGGTGTCCCATGTGACATGGTGGAAATGGAGAAAATGTTGAGATTGTTGTGATTCTCCCCCTCTGCTCCGCTGTTGTGAGACCCCACCTGGAGTGTTGTGTCCAGTTCTGGAATCCCCACCATCAGAAGGATATGGAACTGTTGGAATGGGTCCAAAGGAGGGCTATGAAGATGATCAGAGGTCTGGAGCATCTCTGCTATGAGAACAGGCTGAGAGAGTTGGGGTTGTTCAGCCTGGAGAAGAGGAGACTCAGGGGAGACCTTACAGTGGCCTTCCAGTACCTGAAGGGGCTACAGGAAAGCAGGGGAGGGACTTTTTACCAGGGCAAGTAGTGATAGGACGAGGGGGAACGGCTTTAAATTGGAAGGGGAAGATTTAGATTAGACATTAGGAAGAAATTCTTCACAACGAGGGTGGTGAGACACTGGCACAGGTTTCTTAGGGAAGCTGTGGATGCCCCCTCCCTGGAAGTGTTCAAGGCCAGGCTGGATCAGGCCTTGAGCAGCCTGGTCTGGTGGGAGGTGTCCCTGCCCATGGCAGAGGGGTTTTGAAATGTATGATCTTTAAGGTCCCTTCCAACCCAAACCATTCTATGATTCTATGATTCTGTGATTACTGTAGCACGTATTTGTGGCTTAAAAGACATGACTTTAGTTTATCTCACTTCATTTTGCAGATCCGACAGGCAAAAAGCAAAATGAACATTTCAGAGAGGTGAAAGGTAACCTGGTTTGCTGCTGCAGACTGAGGGTGTAGTTTAGGATGGAGGGACTAACTCTGAGACATAGATGACCATTATCTTAGACAGCTGGCAATATGATTTGTGGTCCATTTGTACAATTTGCCCAATGCTTTGCTGAGGAATCCACTAAGCTCTCTGAAACACATGGTGATTTTCTCTTGAGCATCTAGAAAACAATGATATTCAGATATCAAAACAACAAAGTTCTGAGGCAAACCAGGTCTAAAGCTGGGTAAAAAATGAAGTTACTGTGCCATACTTCTTAAAAACGCCACACCAAACTCTTTGGTCTGAACATATTGGGGTTTTGGAAGTGTTTAATGATTTCTAAGGATAATCTATGGCGTTTGCTTTAAAAAGAGACTTTTCCAAGGGCAGAAGAAGCAATACTTTGGCCGTCTGTCAGCTTGAGAAGCTCTGTGTTTTGTCTGCCTTTGACTAGAGGGAGGAAACGAAGGTATAGCAAGACAGTAGCTGCTGAGACCCAGCCAGTCTGACAAAATGCTGTAGAGGTTTCTCCATTGATCATTTCTGGTTTTTCTTTTGGAGCAATGGAGAAGAATGATTTTTCTCTCTGAGTTTTCCTCTCCAGAAAGTCATTTGCGAACAATTCAGTGGGCAAAACGCCACAAATAATCACTCAACCACCAGGTTAGGCATTAGTGAGAAATCACCTTGCAAATGAATGGCTGAGGAATGCTCCAACTAACTGAAGCCCCTTCTTCAGCTGAAGGGCTGAGCTGTTTGGGTAATGGGTTAGATTAAATTATTCCTCTGCCTGCTTGTAACTCGTGATACCTTTAAGGGATGGTATTTGATGGGAGAGTGAAAGGTGATGCACACAAAAATGTGCAGCAGAAGTCTTAACTGACAGAGGCAATCCCTGAGAACAACTGTGTTACAGCCATGCAAGAATGAAGACCATCAAAATTAGAATAGTTCTAGGTCACTCTGTCTCAACAGCATAATAGCCACCAAGACTTCCCCTTGGCATGAAGGAATGCTGTGCTTTTCACTGTGCCCTTCCCATGTTAGGAAACCTGGTTGTGTGAAGTGGGAGAGGGAGCAAAGCTGAGACCGTGGAAAGCTGAGTTGAAAGGTTGATGAACATCTCCCTCTCCCTATTCCAAAATTCCTTAGTAACTCCACGTCCAGCATGTGGGAAAGCAGTGTCTCAGGCTATGGGTTGGGAGATATGGTGGGACAGGTTCTTCTTGGCTGCAGATGAGCAATACAATATCTCTGGATGAGAACCCACTCGGCAGCACAATGTCACCGTTCTTCATGCAGCCTAGATCTATGGTGTTCTATACAAGAGCTGGATATCTCAGGGCTCAGCTTTTCTTTGTTTTCAACTTCAGTTGTACAGTAGAGTGTTGAGTGTTTAGGTACCTTTGGGACAAAGAAGGACGGGGCCCTGTCTGAATATCTGCTGTTATTTTCACCACCCAGAGAATGCTCTGGGTTATCGCAGGGAAAAGGTCAAATCTTGTTCAAATTGTAAGAGGAAGAATTTGGCAGGCTTAGTGGTCTCCCAGATATTTGTCATCATAGAGACATCATCCTGCTCCGTGAAATCCCCTTGGGACTGGGAAAAGTAGGGCTAGTTGATGGGGTGAGGCTCAAAAAGGTTTTGGAGGAAGAGGTACAGGTCAGAAAAGTACTGAAAACTCCTGCATATTTATCTGAGCTTTCCTAGACTGTATTTTTGTAAGATTTTGGGTGAATGAGCAAAGGCCACAAAAACATCCTCAGCTTAAGGGTGCTGCCAAGCACTTTGAGAGAACATAGGGTGAGACAGAGATGACTACACCCTTCTGAGTGAGACTTGCTGTGTTCAGTCCTGGCAAAAAGGAGTTCTTTCCAAGGCGGGTGCAAGCAGGTCCAACTCTGGGACATTATAAGTTGTATAGAGACACCTACATGGCCGAAAAAGACATGGTCAGCAGATGACAGAGTGGGCTGAGTTTGACCCCTGGGGTCACTATCAGTGAGAAATCTGTTGGTTAATGCCAGAATGAATTTGAACCTGTCTTTTTATTTCCTTTGCAATTTTATTCCCTTTTGAAAAATTCCATTCTGCTCTGCTCCTTGAGATCAGACCCACCCAGGTCAAGTGAACAGCAGCCACCAAGATGACAGCTGCTGAAATCATCTGAATTGTTAGTCCAGCCCAAACGTACACGCGTCAGCCGGCGTAAAGCCACCCCAGTCCCTTGGGAGCATTTAGTGATATAACAAGGGGCATGAATGAAATGTCCCCCTTGTCCTTCAGGGTTTCCAAATAAACAGCAAGAAGGAAGATGGGTCTTTGGGAGCTGGGGGATGTTAGTTGTTTTTCTAAAAAAATATTGTTTTTTTTCTTTACTGCAGCAATTCAAAAGCCAGAAGAAAGACTTTTTTTAAAAAAAAACCCAAACCCAAATTGACAACTAAAGTCACCGGTTTCAAGGTGGGTTAACAATGTGCAAAGCACATGCCAGAACATGTGTTATTAGCAATAAAAAAAATCCTTTATTTGTCTCTCTGGGGAATTTCCTTCACACTCACTTTTTAAAAAAACTACCTTTATTTGTTTCCCTCCTTTCTCCTCTCTCGCTCTCTCTCTCACACACACACAACCATATCGCTTAAAACAAAGTTTTATATTCATTCCAGGCAGGGATTCCTGCCAAAACTGTGCCTCCTTTTTCTCTCCCCACTCATTTCCTTATATACAGACCAGTGATGAAAACACAAAAAATCTGAAGCCTATGAGGTAACAGATGAACAAGACGTGAAGGCAAATTATCCAAATGGTGTTGCAGAGGAATGGCTTTTACTGGCAAAAGGGAATATATTTTTACAAAAGTTAGAGGAATTTTTCTGGTTTTGCTGGATTTTTCCAAGACAAGACATTTTATTTTCAAGAGAAGACTAAGCCCCTGAGTTTCAAAGAATCATATAGAATTGTAGAATAGTTTGAGTTGGAAGGGACCATTAAGGGTCATCCAGTCCAAACTCTCTGCAGTGAACAGGGACATTTTCAACTGGAGCAGATTGCTCAGAGCCTTGTCCAACCTGACCTTGATTGTTTACAGGGATGGGGCATCCACAGCTCCTCTAGGCAACCTGGGCCAGTGTTCTGACACACTCCTGAAAAAATGTCTTCCTTATACCTGGTCTAAAGATTCACTCTTTTGATTTAAAACCATTACCCCCTCTCCTATCACTGCAGGCTCTATTAAAGACTGTCCCCATCTTTCTTATAAGCCTCTTTTAAGTACTGAAAGGCTGCAATAAGGTCTCCTTGGGGCCTTCTCTTCTCCAGGCTGCACAACCTCAACTCTCAGCCTTTCTTTATAGGAGAGGTATTCCAGTCCTCTGATCATTTTTGTGGCCTCTTCTGGACATGGTAGGACAGATCCATGTTTTTGCTATAGTGAGGGCTCCAGAGCTGGATGCAGTACTCTTGGTGGGACCTCACCAGAGTGGAGTAGAGGGGCAGAATTACCTCCCTCGGTCTCCTGGCCATGGTGCTTTTGATGCAGCCCAGGACACTGTTTGCTTTGTAGGCTGTGAGCGCATATTGTCAGCTCACGTCCATCTTTTCACCCACCAGTACCCTCAAGTCCTTCTGCTTGGAGATGTTCTCCATCCCCTCATTTCCCAGCCTGTGTGGATACCGGGGTTACCATGACCCAGGTGAAGGAACTTGCACTTGGTCTTGTTGAATCTCATAAGATTCACATGGGCCCATTTCTCAAGAAGTGGCTGAGTCAAGACTTAAAACAGTTGACCTTCAAGAGCAAAATATCCCATTGGCTGAGACGTTCCTTCCTAAATATTCTTGTTCTTGTGTAAATTAGATTAGGGACCTGTGACTGAAATGACACCTATACCTGGGCATCCCACCCTGGATCTGTTATCGTGCTTTACAGCATCTGTGGAACTGGCATTGGATGTCACCACAAGAATTTCTCTGAGTTCTACCGGCTACAGATCAGTCCAAATTTGCAAAACATCCTTATGGGTGTGTCTTAACATGGACCTCTGGCCAATGCAGCAGCATAAATATTAAACTATACAGATAGCTTCTGCCAGCTCCTGTCATAGCACATATCCACAGCAGGAAGTTAGCTCATGTTGCGGCAAACTCTACTTGATGTAAGTGGACAGGACATTCACGCTGAAGTTTAAATTATTGTTTGCCAAGTACTTGGACTGAAGGAACTACCACAGTGCCAAAAATGATGGTTTATGGCCTATTTCTAGCCTCCTTTGAGACTGTAGTCATAAAAGAAAATGGCACTCAGTTGACAGGAATTATAAGAGGAGACTGAAAGTTGAATGACAAATCAGTTTAAACTCAGGAGAGGGCAAGAGAGGGTGCTGACTGCCAGCAAGTGTGTGGAGAAGCAGAAGCAGTTGTGCAGGGTGCCACTTGGGTAACAGCCAAGGTCTGGTCTGAAGCTGTAGATAAGAGCAAAAGGAAAGATCTGAAGGAATAGCATCTCATATGAGGAATTACAGCACCGCTGGATCTGCAAGGGACGGGAGGACTGAAAAGTTGGAACAGGCGATGCTGAATGTTCTTGACCTCCTCTCAGCTGACTCAGAGGGAACGTAAAAGGCCCAGAGGAACAGTGATTGTGATCTCAGAATGCATGAAGAATTTTGCTGCAGAAAACTAGAAATTGTTGGAAGAGTTTGCAATTTAAATTCATCGTGGTTAAGCCTCTGTAGGATTAAAGGGCTACAAAGGCCAATATGAGGCCTGAAAGGAAGGTGAAGATTAGTATAGAAGGAATAATTTGGAGGTCTCTGAAAAGAAGCAGAAGCAAGTTCAAGGGATAATTCAATAAACAAATAAAGAGATACACCAGGGAAAGTGCAGAAACACATAAAGAAGGAAATAATACTGTGCTACACAGACCACTAAGTGAAATACATTTTTAGGAATATTTTAAGATGGCTGAAGGCAGGTGGATAGGTCCTCTCTATGTGAAGAGAGCCTGAGCTGGCTTCAGAGGTCTCTTTACAAAGGTTTGTGCTTTATATTGGGTTCAGGACTGATGTTTGTTGTCTGACGATCCCCTGGGGTTTCAACAGAAGTAGTGTGAGTCTTTGTTGTACTTTCTTTCAAAGCTGTCATCTGTCAAGCAGATTGGAAAATGATACAGAGGAGAAAGAGGAGGGGTGAAGGACTGAAGGAGAGGAGAAAAAATCTCCTTTTTGCTTATTATTCAGGCAACCATTTTTGAAGTACCTTTTGTGGCAAGTGACTCAAAAGGAAAGAGAAAAGTACAGCTTTGTTTCTTTCCAGCTAAGAAACTGGAAGGGTGCTGGTGAACAACTCACCTTCCCAAAGGATGAGCATGTCTTGTTTGAGCTTTGCAGGGTTTTATTCCTTGAAACTATATTTGTAGGACCATAGCCAGAGTTAGTGCTAGATAACTGAGCAGATTGATGGTTTAAGTCTCTCACAACAAATAATTTTCTTCATGACCTGTTCTTTTCCAGCCTGAAGAGCATTTCTCTGAGTCTCAGGAATGGGATTTATCCCCGCAGACTTTAGCTACACAGCAGGCAAATGTTTTGTCCTGCACAACTATAGTTAGACATCCACAGCAGACAAAAATAATCACATTTGGAGATGAATTCACTGTTCAAAAAGGACCTGGACAACTCACGTGGTCTAGATGCCTGACTTCTAGAGATGAAGTTAGCAGAGAAGTTAGGCCTGCAATACTGAAAAAGCAGGCAAAAAGGGAAATACCTTACAGTGAGACATTTAAATATTCAGCCTGCTAAGCCACCAAGAGACAAATTGAAGTGTAACTTGATTACTATGTAAGATATAGAGGAGAATACAAATTTCCAAGGGCTCTTATGCAACGGGGAAAGAGCAAAGCTAATGTGAACAGATGTCTTACAGACAAGGCATGACGAATTCAAACTATAAAGCATGGATGTGTGGAAGCAAGTGCGGTTAGAGCTGGGAAAAGACACCAAAGGAAATGGAAGATCTCTCTTGTGTCTTTGAAAACACAAGGGTTTCTTTATTGAAAATGAGCTGCAGTGAAACACAAATTATTTGGCTTACTATACAGGTAACTAGGTAACGTTAAATAGCCTGCAATATACAGGTCAGATGAGCTAATAGTCCCTCCTGGAGTTACGCTATGATCTAAAACTGTTTATTAATCTAAAACTGATCTGTCTGCAGGCTTTTTTGGTGGGTTTCTGGTTTGGGATATTAGTACAAAGCGTGTGGATTTGATTATGATTGCTGAAAGGGTCCAGAGCAAGAGAGAGAGGCTTTTTTTTTTTTGCCTTATTTTTTCCCAAATGCCTACAGCACACGATAGAAATACCTACTCCTTTTACTCCAAAGTATAGAATATCCTTCACCAAAATATTCTATTTTCAGATCCACAAAGCACAGTACTCAAGCTGGGAAATTATTTTAGTTGTTATCAGGGTTTTTTTTTACGTGTGAATCTAGTGCTGTTCTGTAGTGTTTCTGAAGCTCAAGATGAGGAAGTAGAGAGATTTAATATTGCACTTAAAGACATCTCAGACCTGCATTTCTGGGGACAGAAGCCTTAAATTAGAAGCAAGGAGTGACTTAAAAGTCTTTCTGTCAATGAAGTACCTTCTGGTTGTGTCATAAATGCAACTGGTTATGAGAATCATTCACCTTGCAAACAGAAATGGATGTCCAAGTAGTCAAAATGGCAGAGGTTTGAAATCACTGCAGTCAGCTGATGCTCTGTAGAAAACAGAAGACTAAGGAAAAGTGCCTTGTCCCAGAAATACCTCCTGCTGAACCTTGTATGGATTTCATGACTTCCTAGAGTGAGTTCACCGCTTTTTTGGATGGCAGTTCTGGATAGTACTGTGAAGTGATGACACCAGCGCCTTGAAATGTGAGAGGAATGAGAAGTGGGAGGGAAATGCATATCACCCTTGGATACAAAACATTATCTTTTGTCTCAAGTCTTAGAAATCTCTAAGATGTTCGTCTTTGATGTACAGTAATCACAGAATCATAGAATCATAGAATGGTTTGTGTTGGAAGGCACCTTAAAGATCATACATTTCAAAACCCCTCTGCCATAGACAGAGACACCTCCCACCAGACCAGGCTGCTCAAGGCCTGATCCAGCCTGGCCTTGAACACTTCCAGGGAGGGGACATCCACAGCTTCTCTGGGCAACCTGTGCCACTGTCTCACCATCCTCATTGTGAAGAATTTCTTCCTAATGTCTAATCTAAATCTTCCCCTTCCAATTTAAAGCCATTCCCCCTCGTCCTATCACTACTTGCCCTGGTAAAAAGTCCCTCCCCAGCTTTCCTGTAGCCCCTTCAGGTACTGGAAGGTCTCCCTGAGGTCTCTATGAGCCTTCTCTTCTCCAGGCTGAACAACCCCAACTCTCTCAACCTGTCTTCATAGGAGAGGTCCTCCAGCTCTCTGGTCATCTTCATGGCCCTCTTCTGGACCTGTTCCAAAAGTTCTATATCCTTCTTATGTTAGGGATTCCAGAACTGTATGCAGCAGATCTTTGTGGATGTTAAGAAAACGTGTTAGCTGTAAAGATGATGTGGCACAGGAGTGGAGAAGGGAGAAGCATCTTTGCAAATGTTTGACACTCTGAAGGCCCCTGATGCCTTGGAGTTCAATGTGTCACTTCCCATCATTTCAGAGCCACAGACGAGGGAACAGTGCTCATCTCTGAGTGATGTTTTGCTTTAAAAAAACAAATGCAAAGGGTTTCAAAATGAATTTTGATTTCTTCAGTTGCAGAGAGTGGGCAGACAATGACTTACCTAATTCTAAGACAGGTTATTCCACTCCTTCTGAAAAGAAAGTCCCCAGAGATTCTTCTGATGTAGACACTCAGAGTCTCCCTAAAGTTTTGGAAACCAGAGACTTTCAGGGCAAAACTCAGTCCTCACCTCTACCTGTTGTCGTGATGTTTTTTTGATGCTATAATGAACACTTTGAAAACGCCAGCTGTGGGTGGATTGTGGAAGATTTAGAAACTCCTGTTATGTCCCTCAACATCCAGCCCACTGATCCCATCCTTGGAAATAAAGTAACTATTTTCACTGCATCAGTCCAGAAACAAGAGAACAAGGCAATGAAAGACAATAGCTCCATCCATCTTTTGGCGGAGTCAATAGTTTCAGCCACCTCTAGAGCTGCTTTGATACAGCCTTTCCACCCAGAGCACCAACAAGAGTTTTCCGTTTGGGAAGGCTTCAGTCTCTGTAATTTGAAATAGATCATTTCAGATCTCATCTGAAAGAGTTTTGCAGATATTTTTCAGGTTAAAACTTCATAAGGCATCTCAACCATCCACTGTCGGTCATTAAAGTACTGAGCACCCTTAATACCAAGAGAAGGCAGGAGGAAAGTTTGGTAGTGATTCTCTATGATGTTTTTGAGCCACCCTCATCATGCCAGAAGTTTTTTAAGAGGTTTCTCTTCCATCCTAAAAAGAAAGCCATTATTCCAATTAAACTTCTTAACTAATTAACATTCAGCTGCGCGAGGTGAAACTCAATCAAGGGTTAGAGATCAGGCCCACCACTTTACAGTGGTCCCAGTGGTTTTAATTTTGTGCAGTTTGCTTTCCCTGCCCAAGATCTTGCATTTTGACATATTGCTTCAATACAGCACATTTTATGACACCTTTGCTGGAGGGCCAAAGGCCACATTCCTTCTATCCATCCTGCATGCAATTTTCATTCTCTTGTCTTCAATACATTATAGACATTTTTCTTTCTCTCTTTTTCTTTCTTTTTTCACCCTCCTCTCCTCCAGGATATTGTGGGTTATTACCTCAATCCTTTTTCAGCTGAAGAAGGTTTGAGGTAATGACCTGAAACTTCCTGGAAAAGATCCCAAAAAGCCCCAAATGGAAACCACATGCAACATATTAGGGACCCTCATTGCATAAAGAAACATTAGTTCAAGTAAGGAGAATGTACATTGATCTGCTACTTATGTACCAGCTGGTAAAAGGCATTGCGTGATCAGCAGTACACAAGAACCGGGTGGGGGAATTAGCTGATCTGCTAAGATATAGCAAGGAAGGTGTAAAACACACATTTGCTTTTAGGAAATAGTTTCCTTAATCACCATCATTGCAGCTGGGGCAGGGACCTGACTCTTTGTGGTAGCAAAAACCTGGAAGAGATCCACAGAACCTGCGTGACGCCAAATGCTGTCGGGTTATGACCCCACGGAGCCCCAGTGATGCTTGATGCTGTAGTATCAATGAGGAAATGCCTGAGAACTTTTTATTGTTACCACGGGGAGAAGAGAGTTTTCTTTTTCTCTATGCCCAGTTAAAATAATTTCCTTTCTGATCAGTGACAAGAAAATGTGTTGTCTCCCCTTCCACTCCAACCCTGCCCGGCAATCCCATAGTTCTACAGGGACAGGCAAGAGGGGATTATGATAGAATATTCATTTTGGCCCACCCCCAGGAAGGTATTTCAGCTCTTGATTATCACTAAAGTCAAATACATTTATGGAAGTGAAGGCAAGTTAATATTGAGGGGCTCTGGGCCTTTGGTGTTACAGAACCATCTCGTCATCTGATGTAAATCTCACTGTGCTCTATTATGGGAGCATGATTTGTTCTTTTTTGGGTTATTGTTTTATTCAACCCAGATGATGCAGTTCAGCCCAGAGCCCAGTGGTATCCATTCTGCTTCCAAATCAAGGACAACACCCTGCCATAGGAAAGTGCAAAGCACCAAGAGACCTGGAGGAGTAAGACTAAATTGGGTGCTGCAATCCACTTGAGTAAGAATGTGAGCTGTGACAACTGATCTACCATCCTCCACACAACCCTGATCCAGAGCTCTCCAACACCCTAAGCCAAGACAGAAGAAGTAGTCACTAGTGCAACAGTCTGTCTGGGAACCCAGAAAAAGGATGTTTATGATGGGGGAAAAGACCCCTCATATTTAGGTTCCCTTCCCCTCTTTGCCCTCAAATGAATGCACGTTTGGTAGCATAAGTTAATGAGAGCAGAACAAGAATTTTTGAAACACAAAGTCCAGACAGTTGCCAACTCTCATGACTTTATTATACATGTCATGATGTTTATTGTTTTTCTTAAAGCCCCAGTTCCAGGAGCTGAATATCTAGGCTTTAACTTCTTCCTCTCTTGGGGGGGGAAAAAAGAAAAAAAGAAGGAGTTTATTTAAGCCCTCATGAATGCTGAAAAAGCTAGAATATATGTCCTGAGTGTGCCTAAATGTGCCAAACCCAAAGACGAAGGAAAAGAATACAAAGTACATTAATTGTCATGATTTCTAAGCCAATCTCAGAATTTATGAGACTGCTGCTTCACAATTCATCATTTCTACATGATTAGCAGGGATAGAGTAGAATATAAGAAGAAGCTGAGAGGAAGAAAAGAGAGGTTAGGTGTTTGACCTGGCTTTCAATGGCGGATTGGGCTGAGCAATCATTCACAATAATTCTTATGTGCCTCAGTTTAGTATCCAAAATTGTTTTGTTTGTCACTTTTGTATATCAAAGGCATAAACGCCAGGCTTGACTTGGAAGGAGTTCGATGATATTTTCAGAAAATTTTGGAATATTTTTCCACTTTTATTTTATTCAATCTGCGATTTCCATCTCATTTTTTTGCCTCCTGCCCAACAGAGGTTTTGCCCTGGGCATGGCCTTTTTGCACATTAAGAATCATGAAAGAAGCAGAGAACAAAAAGGTGACCTCATTTTTGTTTTCACAGATTTCCTAAAAGAAGACATTTGCCATCTGGGTGGAAGTCTGACAAAACATCACAGGAGGAGCTGGGCCCATCAGCCTAGCTGAACAGCTGCAGGGAAGCTACATGAAAACTGAATTACTTCACTTGAATAATTTATTGTTGCTGGCTTGTGGGGATAATAACAAAAAGAAATTCAGGTCTTTTATCTGTGATTGCAGCATGAGGACCCATGCCAGATATTTACAAAGCACTGTTTTCAAGCTGTGGTGAGAGCTTCACCTGTGATGTTGTGCAGGATTTAGCTAGGAGGAGAAATAGCACATGGTGGCTCTGTATAGTAGTATCTCAGGGTTTCACAGTCCATTCTTTCACCATATCCTGCTGGTGAAATCCTGTTAATAATCTTGGTTTAGTTCTGGATCATTAACGCCAAACCAGAGACATTTTCAGTTGGTCTTTGATTTGTGGTATTTCTGGTGAATGGAAGTCATCTCATCTAGAAGGAAAATGGGCCAAGATAAGGGCGATGCAAGGAAATCAGAAAGCACTGGTCTGATGTACTGCAACTGGAGACTGGGACAGGGGACACCTCAGACCATCTCACCGCCTCTATTACTACCAGGAAAGTAGCATGTAGGCCTTAGGAAGACTTCTCATTACTTGGGTCCTCCTGAATCTAAATATCTACAGGTTACCAGTGTCTACAGGGTACATCTCCTCCACCTGAAAATACCCTGCCAGACCAAGACTTCCTTGCCTTTGGTTCTCAAGAATGCAGCAGGACCTGCCTTCTCTCTTGTCTAGATGCATGTTCAGGTGGTTGCTTTGACTTTACTATTAATCAATGATTATTTTCCTCTGTGGGACAATGTGTTGGCAATTAACAGTAAAAGTACTCCAATCAAAGAAATAAATAGAACAGAAAATAGAGTCAAATAAGTTCTACCGAGAAACCAGTTCCAGTTTGACAGGGTAGTTCTTGGGCATGTTTAATAAAAGTTCACTCAACTCTGTAAAAAACTCTGAATCAGACCAATACTGTTCAAATGGTCCAAGAAGTGTTGTTAGAAAGTGACCTCTGGAAGTCTGTCGTGAACACAACCATGAAAGCAGCACAATCTACTGACTGTTTTATTTGCCACTTCAGAAAATGATTTGGCTTTGCCCAACTTTATAACTACTCCTCAAATAGCTGCTGATTGCTCTTAGATCCTCACTTAAACAAGCCCAGCTTCCCCAAGCTCCCCTTGTAAGACTTGCACTCCAGGTCTCTGACCACCTTGGTAGCTTCATAGAGTTTTGTGTTTCTGGTTTTAAATCTCATCTAGAAGGAAAATGGGCCAAGATAAGGGCAATGCAAGGAAATCAGAAAGAGCTTTTCCTCACAGGATTGTTATCCCAGCTTTGAGGCCTCGAGGAATTTACACGTCTCTGAAAAAGTGCTGGTAAATGCAAGAGCGACTTTACTGGGTAGATTGGGAAAATTCATCACCTTTTCCCTTTTAGCACAGCTACATCCATCACACATGCAATGCTACAAGATGAGGAACCAGACTGCTGCCCGTCTTCATGTTACAGCTCTCTATAGCCCTGGAGCACTTGAGATCAAATTTAGAGGTCTCAGGCTGTTCCCTGGCAATGGAGCGTAACATACAATGTGTAGTTTGTTCTACCTTACCATCACAGACCTCTTTTAAGTTGTATGTGATTTTGCCATGCTTCAACAATTAAACTTGACATTTCTTATGCCTCAGGCTGATTTCTAGGTGTGAAGCTTTCACAAAATGCATCTCTCAGCTTGTGAACATTAAATGGCTCTGCCAATGTCTTTTACTTTTTTTAATTCACAGGGTCAAGTTATTGACTGGTGTCTACAATTCACAATTTCTGTGTACCTAGGCCAGCTGCTGCTGCTATCTAGGCAAATTGTAATCTGTGTAGAAAGCATTATGATTTCAAGGTACTGTTAATTCTCACTAGGGATGAGTCTTTTTTTTAATTCTGTCTGGTCAAGAATATGCTGACATTCAGATGTTTCTGCATGATGTTCCAGAATGACTTCTAAACAAGTGATCTGCTGGTTTTGTGCTTTGAATTGCAGCTTTCATTTAAAGTATCTGCTTGCTTTTTATCACAGAAGTTGATGTTTAACATTTT
Source organism: Dromococcyx pavoninus (assembly GCA_033558185.1). Classification (NCBI taxonomy): domain Eukaryota; kingdom Metazoa; phylum Chordata; class Aves; order Cuculiformes; family Neomorphidae; genus Dromococcyx; species Dromococcyx pavoninus. The sequence goes on along the minus strand of JAUMJL010000286.1, from coordinate 1,153,883 downwards.
TACCAAGAGCTGGTTTCTCAGCCCAAATACTGTGGACTCCCAGACACCAGAGAAAAGTCCACCTCATTCATTGCAAGAGAAGATCTGGCTCATTCACCAAATCCAGACATCCACATGGCCCCCTCGATGCCAGGATTAGGACTTGTGCATGGGTGACAGAAATGTCTAAATGAAAGTGTGTGGTTAAATTTCCAGTTTGCAAGCAGCCTTTTTTTTCTTCTTTTGTTTCCCCCACTAACCCAAATGAGATACTTCTGGTCTGGTTTGTGCAGCCAAAACCCCATTCATCTTCTTTTCAAATAGCCGTGTGTCATCTGTTAAAAATAATCTTGTCAAGGCCTGCGCAGGGCTTGAAAAATGTGCTAATATTAAGCAGATTTTCCTATTAAAATCCCTATATCCCATGTAAGGTCAGTCAGTTCAGTTAACACACTCCAGGAAAGACAAATAACTGCACTAATGACTGGACCTGGTAAAGAATTAACTGTAGTCAAGTGAGTTTCTAAGACAGTTGTGGGGTCAGGGCTGTAATGTGTTAATTATCCACACGGGGTAGACATCCAGTTAAGCCCTGCTTGCTGAGTGATTATATCAGTGTGATGTGCATTGTAGGTCCTTGAACCTGAAAAGAAATCAGACTTATCCTGCCTGTGGTGGCTTTTTATTGTCTTTCACAATGCAGTCTTAAGGGCTGGTCAAGTTGGGCTTGGGAAATTAGTGTGTTGAGGGCACATTTGGGGTATGTCAGCAATGAGGCAGTCTCAGCTGAGATCCCTCAACATGGAGGGACTGAGCTCTCCTGTGCAAACCCCTGGGTTCTTGAAGGTGGGTCATTACTGTCCTTTAAGTGCTCTAAAATGCTGGTTGCATCTTCAGTGTATGGCAGGAAAATATCTGGACTTACCCTCATCTTGCCACACATAAGTCTCTTTTGGTGCCTCTGTTTCTCTTCTTCCCTTTGCATTTCTCATCTTCTCATGAGAACTCTGGATCTGCCTCTTGCTTTCTATCAGTGTTGAAGAATCCCAGGTGTAGGCATTCAGTCTCTATGGATCTTGCTTATGGAGGAGCTGCTCTGGAAGGGACTCAGTACCACAGGGACTCTCCTCATTCCACCTGTACCACAAAACAGAGATCTGCAATGATCATCCCACCCAGTTCTCTCTCTTTTCCCTTGTATTTCTCCCAGAGGAATCTACTAGTAACCCAACCTATGAAAGTCTCCAGGAAGGAGGCGAAGAAACCTCAGACCTGAAAATCTCAGGCTCATTGCCTCTCCCTCCCTTCCCCCTGCTTGTGCCATATTTCAGAGCAATACCAAAACAGCAGGTAAATAATATTTTCTACTCTTCCCTGTAGACAGTGAGCCAAGAAGTCAACGATCATCCACTGTTTCCAGGCTACCCAGTGACCATACAAACACATCCCTGTTCCCCCGAGAAGTCTTAGGCAGCCCTAAAAAAGCTGTCATTGTGGCTGCCTGTTACTGCAGCTCAGTGCTGCCAAGATAAGAGCCATCCAAAGCACTGGTTCTGCCTCAGGCACTAGACTTGCCTGGAAAGTCGTGCCAAGATTTCAGGGGGTTTTCTGATGGAAGGTGGTGGTGCATTCTTTGGTTTTATTTAGCAAACAAGGGCTGTGCCATAGTCAGAGTATGTTCTGTTTTCCATGCCGACTCGGATGTTTCTATGCTGTTTCATGGTGCAATTTTAAAGGTACATGAATATTAAAACCTTTCCCAATTACAAACGGCATAAGTAAAGCAGGCAGATACTTGTCATTGGAGAAAGCTGGACACCTCCACCAACTTCACACAAAGCCAAGACAAACCACTTAGATAAAAGCTTGAAAAGTCATCAGGAGCTCCCTTAGCTTTCTCTTTGGTCTTCTCCTGCCCTTGAAGTGAGACTGAGATGGCTAGGTGAGGGCTTGCCTATGCTGTTTATGGCTGTTGTGTGCAGAAAAGCTCTTTTAGAGCTGACTAACCACTATGGACGTCTCCAGGTCTTGGAGGTAAGTGAAGAGGGCCATGGAACACCACTAGACAAAAGTAATTTACTGCCCCAAACCTCAAGTGTATGGGTAGGAAAATGCAGGGGTTCTGCTGCAGTTACCCCAGGCAGCTTTTATGTCAGCTCCGTAAAATATTTTCTAGTCCTTTATTCGAACACCCTTGTTATAATGGGGCTTTCAAAAGCTGGCTCCATCCTCTGCCTGCCATATGAAACACTCAGCAGACTCATCAAATAGCTAATTGCTAAAGGGGAGGTGAATTATTTCGGTGCTCAGTAAAGGACTTGTTACAAGTGTGAAGATTGGGTGAGGAGTAGGAACTCTGGGATGTCTTTCCCCATGCACCGCAAACCATGATGATTTGCACTCATAATCTGTGCAGCGTGCGATGACTTTTCTCTCTGTCTGTGTTTTGTCCTCTCAGAATCTGGTCTCAAAAGCAGGTGCAATGGGTGCTGCAGCAAGTGGGTGCTACAGCAAGCCTCAGGCTCTCCCACCAGGACTCTCTGGCCAATACACCCCTTCCCTACAGCTGTTTCTGGGCTGCAGCCAGAACCTTGGGTGACGTAACACACTGGCTTTGGAAGAAAGGTGTGTCTGTGGCTCTGTGTAATTTTTGTAGACAATTGTCTCTTCTAGGAGGAGCTGGTGTCCATCCTGCTCCCTCAGAGCAATGAGCAGTGCAATGGTTTTTGATGTTCATCCTGTGTTGGCAGCCCTATTACAGGTCCTTGCTCTGAATTTTGTTATACTCCAAGAATGACAAATGAAATTATTTGGAGAAAGGAAGGTGTAGGAACATGCAGCCAACTTTTCTTCCTTGTCCCCATATCAAATAATATAAAAAAAAATCCAATAATATCAAAATATCAAATAACCAGGGAGTTTTGTAATTTCTACCAAAAGATCACAACCACAGGTACCATGAGAAAGGGTTTTAGTCCTTTTCTAATTCATATTTGCTTGATCTTTTCTCCTAGCTACAGCTAAATATTCAAAAATTAGACTCTTACTAGGGATCACAGCAGTCATCAGTTTAACATCTATTTTTAGAAAGGCATTCAATCTTGATTTAGGGACTTAACATGATGAAGAACTCAGCACATATTTAGGTAAAACACCCAAAGGGTTCTTTATGCTTCTTGTGAAAAGATAAATGTGTCTTATCACCATTCTGAATTTATCTGGTCTTTGCTTCCAGTTTTTTTCATCTGGTGACACTTCTAATAGCTTTGCAGCTTCCACTGGAACAAGACACAAAGGTGCCACTCACTGGGTCCAATAATTAATTCACTTTCATGTAGAAAAAGCACACAGAGGAATAAGGGATTTGGGGTTCTTATATACACTGAAACTTATTAAGTCAAAGGGCAGGCAAGAACTGGACTAAAAATGTGCAACTCAGTCCATGGCTGAATGAAAGAGCTGTGACGTTCTTCATGGGGGGAGGGATGAGACTCTCTTTGGGAACAGTTTATCTCCAGAAGGGTAAAAGAGAGAGTTGAGGCCAAGGTGGGCGCTGCAGATGTGCAACAGGAGATGCTAAAGCACTAATATCCTTATTTTAAATAAACATCCCAGCCCCTCAGCTGGGCACAAGCCCTGCAGCCCTCTTGTTTTACAGATATTGCATTACTTGACTTGACATTGTCATGGGCTCCTCAAATCCAACTGGATGGTTGGTGCCTGGATGGACTTCTTGGGTTTTCTCTTCTCCACTGCACAAGGCAGCGCTGCAGTGGATGGACCACACCAAGAGTAGGCACTGGGAGATTTCCTCCACCTTGTCTCCTACATGCTGCGAGATGGGGCCACGAAGTCCTGCCCACGCTGAAGCAAGGTCCCAAGCACAGCTGATGGGTGTAGAAAGGGACTTCCCAGCCCTCCAGCACTGGGAGTTCTGTCATGGAGAAGAGAAGCATCTTGCCATTGTCCTAACTGCCCCAGGGTCTCAGGTCTGGCCACTGGGCTGCACAGCAAGTGCCAAATATGTACCTCCAGAGGTGAATATTCTCTGAGTTCATAACATCCTGATCTAGACTTCAGTTGATGTGCATGGATCACATCTGTGTGGTTAAGTCTCCTAGATGTTATTTTTACTGATAAGCACTTGGAACACATGCAACCTTTTAAAAACACTCTGATAAACTGGGACAACCTCCCCCCATCCAATCCCAAAACTACAACTTAAAAAATATTGCAATGAACTAAACAGGGAGAACTAGGCTGAGAGAGCAGGGTGCAAGGTTTAAATCTCCAGAGGCTGCAGTCAAGTTATCAAATCCATCAAATACTTAATGAGAAAAAGGAGAAACTCTGTGTTCAGAGTTTGATGGGGTTTAGTTATTTTAGAAGAGGTGGCAAATGTGCACATACGTGTCTCCAAATGCTGGCAGGGAGAAAACTAAACAACAGTAAGAATACACACATAGCAAGTTAATCCCTATGGGTTTACCACTGCAAAAAAATGGTAATAATTTAACTGGAGAGGCCATTGCAAGATTCCTGTGTGCTAATGCTACCTTTTTCCCACCCCCAGCCTCTGCTTCTCTTCCCTGGGGTCTTCCACTCCAGAGAGTCTCTGGGCCCTGCCTTCTAAATCCTTCTCCAGAGGAGTCTGGCTGCTTGGAGATGCTTTCCACTCAGAGTGGACATTTAACACTAACCAGAGCAGTGCTCTTGATACCCAACTGGCCACTGCTTTCCCAGCCTCTTGTCCCTAATCTGCATTGGGCACGTTTGTCCTCAATGCGGGAACATTCACTGCCATCAAAACTCCTCTATCAGTGCAGCTGCTGAAAGCATCACTACTTCATGTGTGCAACCTTATTGAAAGCAGCTGATGTTGTATTTGCTAAGTTTAGACTCCTCTGAAAATGATTTTGGTTAAAGGTAATTTGCGATTCAGAGCAGAGCACTTCATGTTGCAGTTGGGAGATCTGTTGATCTTCCTACATGAGATTGTGCAGTTTAGGTGCTCAGCCTCGTGGTGAGTTCTTGCTGCATCAGTGCCTTCTTGCTTAATGAAGATAAATTCCTTGCTGTGGTACTTTGAGGTCTGTCCATGAAAGTTTCCTTGCTATTCCTCTCTTTGCATGGCAGCAGGGACTTGCAAAGACTTAAGTTGAAGCACACTCCAAAGAATCATAAAATTATAGAATGATTTGTGTTGGAATGGATGTTTAATGGCCATCCAGTCCAACATACCTGCAATGAGCAGAGACATCTTCAACTGGATCAGGTTACTCAGAGCCCAGTCCAACGTGACCTTGAATGTTCCAAGGAATGGGCCATCTATGAGCTTTCTTGGCAACCTGTGCCAGTGTTTCTCTACCTTATCATAAAAAAAATCTTCCTTGTATCTAGTCTGCTCCTGCTCAGCACCAGCACAAATGAGGCAAATATCCAACAGCAGAAATACAAACACCTCCTACAAAAATACAAACCAAGGGAGCAAGTGAAAGAAATCATTCCTGAAGTTTCTTCTCTCCACAGAGAGATGGGCAATAAACGAGTTTGGACACATTCTGCAAAATGAGCCATTACGACTTTTCTGTCAAGTCTCACCTGTTGTTATTTCTAATGTTTCCTCTTCCCAAGGCTGGACAGGGTTTTGCATTGAGGTAATATAGTTACTTTTGTCCAAGAACCAGATGAGTTACCCCATCTTGTAACCAGGACTTTGTCGTAAATGAGCAAACATCTGTTAAATTGAGCTGTACTGCATGAGAGCTTTTTTCTTCTAAGGGTAAAAAAAAACAAACAAAAGAAAATTGAGTTGATTTCTTGAGCAGTGGGAAGCAGTAGGATACACTCAGGTGAAGGCAGAGAAATGTCTAGGTGATTTACAACTTGCAATGCATTTCAGTGAAGTGTCTGAAACAGAGGGGGATGGAAAATGCTGAGCTGATTTCTTCTAGTGGGTTGTGCTTTGCTCCAGGAGAAACATCCTCATTCAGCTCAGCTGTTTACAACGTGGACAAAAAGAGTTATTAGAAAGAAATGTTTTTCAGGACAGCTCAATGAGTGCTAATTGCTCAGAGACATAATATTCTTCTGATGGTTCTGGGTTTTTCAGCCACAAAGTCCCCAAAGCCCTCAGCCAGGTTCTTAGTTGGTGAAACTCAATATAACCCTCAGGATTACAGCACAACTTTCCAAAGTTTGCACCAGATGAAAAATGCTCACCACTGAATGCTTAAAAAGAGCACTTTTGAATCAGAAATGTATGTATACATGCATACGTATCTAATATTAACTCTTTGCAGTCCATTCCCATAGAGCTCAATAGTAAAGCCACAGATTTAATTGGCAGTCTAGCAGTGTGAACTTGTTACCTCTGCTTCAGTGCTATTTCCATAAAGCTGATTTGTATTTTCCATAGGTGAACTTCTGCCAGGTCTTCCTTGGGCTCCTGGTGCAGTATGAAGCAGTGGCACTACAATTCAGTGACCATGTTACAAGAAAACTTGCAAAAATTTTGCCCTAGAAAAAAGGCCTTTCCTGTCTCATCTTGCCAAAATCTGAAGCCTCCTAACCCTGCTTTAGGTGCAAGAAATCTAGCAGATATTACTCACATCTCATCTACAGGAAAGGGAGAGGCAGGGAGGGATGCTAGCTCTGACTTTGTTTCTTGTTCAAGACTTTGCTCTCATTCTGTGGTCCCAATGGACAGAAGGACCCACCCAACCCCCAGACTTTCGCAGAATATTATTAGAGACCTTAAGAATAATGAAAGCTGATGTAAAACATTTGCTGAAGGTTACGTCGTGACAGAGGCTGTGCCTTCTCCCTGAAGGAGTATGACGAGATATCCAACATGCAGCTTTGTTCATTGCGTTCAGCCAGGAAGAGATCTGAGGGCAGCTAATAAACTTATCTCTATCAGATTAAACTGCCAGTCCTGCCCTGCCTCTCCTTGCCCTCTCTCCCTCCCCAGATCAGTTACACACATCAAGCCAAATAAAGATAAATGCACGACAGAGTTCATTCAAGTGATTGAAAATCAAGACGGAGCAGCATATTTTTCATCAATGCTATCCCAGGAAATAAAGATAAATTCCCCCACTTCATATTTTAACATAGCTTATCATAATCACCGGTAATAGCAACCAAATGTTTTTCATTTGTTACATTTTAAAAGGGGCTGGGGGAGCAGTTTCCTGGTTGTAGGCTCATCGAGTCTAATTTTAAGCTAGTGTCAGGGGTCACTTCCACTTTATGTTGCATTTCTGATGAGTGGTTTTTTTTTTGAATACCTGGCTTGACTAAATGAGTGCAAGAAAGAGCATGGCTGTGGAAGTAAAAGCAGTGATGTTGGGGAAGGAGGCTTGGCCACTGGACTAGGAATGTCCCACAATGAAATGCAAACCTTGGTCCAGAGTGGCTCTTTAAACGTATTTTTCTCAGAGAGACTTTTGGAGATGCCATGTTCTTCCTCTGCCCCTAAAATGTCTTTCCAACTATTCTGAACTCCATCAAGTTGCTTCCTTATTTTTTTTTTTGTTTGAATGCCAGTATGCAGTGGAAAAGCGTCCTCCAGTACTTTCTACACGTAAGCCAGAGGTTTACTAATTGATCTCCAAGGATCTGCTAGTGCTGCTCTTTCTTCCCTGCGTTCCTGAGGCTTCTGATGGGATGCTGATCCATGTAATAAAAAATGGAAAGAAAACCTTCATCACCTCAAGTAATCTGGACCTACATCGTACTAGTTTACGGTACAACAAAGGCCACACATGACAATATTAAACCCCTGACTCTTTATTGAGTGAACAACAATATTGCCACACTGGTGGAAATCTTACCTTCTCATCCAAAACTGAGGACTCCTTCCAGCAAACACATAGGATAATGCATTGGCTGTGAACTCATTGAGGAGGTGGGGAGAAGGTGATCACAGAGGTGATGGTGAGGGTGTGAAGAAATGCCCTTCCAGGTCTGGCAAAGAGACGACTGGGGTGAAATTGGAGTTAGAAGAGGAATGGTCACCCCTGTAAAGAAGGATGTTGGGACACAAGACTTATGAGGACACCATATAAATTTAGGAGGGTAAAAATAGTATAAGAGGTCCATTAGGACTGAGGTTTTTTTGTAGGAATCCCCATTTCTTCAGAAATAGTATTATCCATTGGAGTTTACAGGACTTTTGTGGTTGACTTAAGGGAAACACATTCAGACTTGCCTACGAGCTGGCAAATTGTTTGCTCATTAGATCTTTTGTTTCCTTTTCCTTCTGCAAATGTAGCCCTTTTAACAAAAACAAAAATAAATCATAGAAGAAGCTAAAGCTGAGGCATGGGCTGACACATCAGACTTCAATCCATAAATTTCAGTAGTTACTAACTTAATTTCTTGCAATTCTACTGAACAGACCACTTAGAGAAGTGAGTTGGTCTTCTGGTCCCTCACCTGCCTGGGCTTCTTTCTGGTCCATGCACCATGTAGACCAGAACATGGGAGAGAGTAAGGGATGCGCGGATGTCGCACTTCAGTATTACAGAGCAAGTCTTGAGACCTTCCTTGCACCTCTGCTCTCTGAAGTTCTCTGTTTTCAGTGTAGCTTCATTAAGGACACGAGGATAAATCCAGGACTAAACTATTGGAGTTAGTGGAGCGATACCAGAGCTAAGCTATTGCAAAACTACAACTGCAAAAGTCGAATGGCTACATGGCTTCATGGAGTAGAGATGCTACCTGGAAAGAACATCCCTGCACACTTAGGGTAAAATAAAAGAGGTTTGACATTGAACTGCAATGAATTCGGAATACGTACAGTGAGGAGAAAGGGTGGAAATTAAAGGTTGAGGGTGGGAGCATCTTCATCTGTCATAACTATTTTAGATTATCTGTTCATGTTCCCTGTATCTACTGGTACTGAAGTTGGGCACTGGAAGTCAGTGATGAAAAAGGGGCACAAACTCTACAACCTCAGAGTACAAGACCTCAGCTTTGTATCTGCTTCAAAAGATAACTCTCCTAATACAGTAGCAGTCCTTGCTGAAGGCTGGGGTCATGGCTTCAGCTGTATTTATTCAAGGGAAAACCACTCCCTGTTGTAACCCTTTTGCAACTTTTAGACATCCAAACAAGTCAGCCAGAGCCTCAGTCCACTCACTTGACTTCAGACTAGGTAGCATGACCAAAATGCAAACCATCAAAAAATCCAACAGCTATGGACAGAAAATGAGCTGTCCCCCCCATCTTGGTTTTTACTTAGTACTTAAAATTTACTGCAAACCTTGCCGTGCCATGCGGACTTTGCAATGGGATTGAAAATGTATGTTAAATAATAACAAAACCACAAATCATAAGGAAGGGACAGATAATCTCTCTGCATTCTGTTAAGCAGTGGATTTATGGTCCGTGTTCCTTGTCCTGATACCCAGACCCCTGCTGTTACAGACTGTAGTGTTACCAAGGGCTTGTTGAGCCTGCATGTGAGCAGACTTTCAACAAGGGATGGTAAATTTCAGATATTTATTGTCCAGACTTGCATAGTCAAACCCATAGGGGTGTTTCTGTGTCTAACTTCTTGTTTAGACATCTGATTTCTCACTCTTTTCAATAGTAATTTAAGAATTGAAACAGGAGCTGTATCTTAATGTCTGTAAATCTGGGACCTGCTGACTCTGGTAGAGCAGGGAGGGGGTTTATAGCAGAGCTAATGAGCTGGGCAGAGACCAGTCACCGTGCTGTACCTCTGTGTGTTGCTGTGGGTATCTGGCCATCATCTTGTTTTTAATTTCCATGTCTGCTCCAGCACTGAAGTGATAAGCACAGAACAGCTCTCCAGGTAGGTATGGGCAGAACACTTTGAAGCTAATGGAGAACACCATGGTAGATTCCGTTCTCCTCCTGTCCTTCTCTTTCATGAGCAATGTGATGTGGTCCATGTTCTCTTGCACCTATTTGAAGCCACAGATTGACTCTATAAAAACAGCACTGCAAGAGTGAGCTTGCACTTCACAATGTGATGCTCCTGTTGTTTGCTGTCTATGTGCATCTTCATCCAAATTCAAAATTACTCTAGTCCTGCAGAAATCCAGGTGTTGATGTGGGTCTGAGCCCATGTTACTCTGTGTGAGCTGTGCATTGGAGTTACCGATGGAAGACAACAAGCCTTTTTCCTAGTTCATCCCAGAGTCTCACCTGTAATGACCTTTGGCCATGTTCTCATATGAAAGGTCTGTGATTCTCTGAGTGGTTAAGGGTTTGTAATTGTTGCTGGCTTAAATCATATTCAGGTTTGGTAAAGACATAGTGGTGCAGAGAAAGAAGAAATAAAGCTATTTGAAAAAAAAAGCTGCGTGAAAAGTAGTTCTGCTGTGTGGTGTCCACAACTGCGATAAAATTTCTTATAATACAAAACTCAGTGTATGTAAAAATGACTTGAAGTTACCAATACCTGTAGAACTCAGCCTCTTTTTAGCCAGTTTTATCCAACATTGTTATTTTACAGCACCTAAACTTTCACACAGTGCAAATAATTCATTTATCACCTTTGTTTCTGCAAGATGGGTCAGGGTGTGCCCCTCTTTTGTGGACGAAGAAGGAGGTAAGGGACCCCAAAGAGCATTGCTCACTGCAGAAAGAATGTGTCTGGGAGAATAATCTGCTTTTGTTACTATTCAAGCCACTCAATAACTCCAAATGAAAACACAGCAGGAAGTGAGGAACCTGCAATGATTTCTACAACCAGCCAGGTCAAGTGAGCAAGGTATCAGTTTATTCCCTCCTCAGCCTCAAGAGAGCACATGCACCAAATTCACAGAGACCCTCCCTATCATCTTCACATTGATAACTGGAGAGAGCCATGTGTGCACTGCATGTTACAGAATCACACAGTTATTTAGGTTGGAAAAGACCTTTAAGATCACCAAGTCCAACTGTAAAGCCTAATGTTGCCAAGCACACTGCTAAACCATGTCCCTAAGTGCCACATCTTTACGTCTTTTAAACACCACTTCCCTGGGCTGACTGTTCCAAAACTTCACAACCCTTTTCATGAAGTAATATTTCCTAATATCTAATTTAAACCTCCTTGATGCAATTTGAAGCCATTTCCTCTTGTCCCATCACTTGCTACTTGGGAGAAGAGACCAACACGAGAGGGAATTTCCTTCAGGTCGACCTATGTGATGAGAGGCATAAGTCCACTGAGCTGGAAAGAAGTGAATCTGCAGATTTACAGATGGGGAGATTTTGCTTGGAAGAGAAGTGATGGAAGGAATGTTGGGGATGTGAGCAGCTGGGCACTGCCAGGGAGGGACAACAAAATGCATGTTGTAGGGGTCAATGTAGAAGGCTCTTCCTCCATACTTCTGAGGGTCTGGTTTAAATTGCTGGTTGTTGAAGTAATGATCCTAAGCAGATGACAGCACAGATTCTGCCCTGTTTTCTGGGCTTCTGGAAGGCCACAGAGGGATGTGAAGAAGATAGTTGTGTCCGTTTCCAGAGGGAAGAAGGAAGTAAGTCTGTATTGCTTCCTAGACAATGCAACACTGGTGTTGCATGTGATGCACAAAGACACCACAAAAAGCAGAATTTTAATGGAGCTCAACAATGTACCAACCTTCTGGAGTTTGGCTGGTACTTACATACTCCACCAGCACTATAGAGTCAGGCATTGGGCACCTTCATCTCTCTCTCAGTCCTGATGCTGAATAATTAGTTTTTAAGACAAAGAGATAATTCAGTCCTCATGCCAGAGGAGGCCCTGTCTCAGTCAGCAGAGGATGTAGCAGTGATGATGATTACCTTTGAATCCTAAGCTATAGTTTTTGGATACTGAGCTCAGAGCAGCTAACCTGTCATTCTGCAGCGAGACCTTGAGCCAGGGCCATGGAGGTCAGAGAAAATAAGAGGGCAAGAGAGCTGCAAATGATTCATTCTTTCAGTTATTCAATCCTCCGGAGAAATAGCTATCTCAGTCTTCAGTATGGAGGCTGATGATAAATAGTTTTATTATCAATGATAATTTAAACCATGTGCAATGTTTACCATATTACCTGTTTGCCTCCCTGCCCTCAGCTGTGGGAGTTCTACTTTAAGGATACTTTCACCATTCACGTCCTGCGTTGGGATGAGTGAAGCAGTACAACATGACAGAGGACTTTTTTCATCCCCTTTCCAGAAACCTCTCACGGAGTTGGAGTCCATTTCTCTTCCTTCAGTTTTTTTTTTTCAATCTGTCTCTTTTGTTTCTTAAGAAAGTGCCAGACTTCTTAAACATATTTAAGAATACATATCCTCCACTGAAATCCATTATCTAAAGTTTCCATGTGGACTCCATCATCAGAGACCACCAGATTGATAGCGTGGTTTGCATGGGGCCCTCAGTATGGAATGGGTTGGAAACAAAATTAGTGCACACAACACATCCTCTATGTTTCTACCTTTATTAGAAAGGGGGGATAGGCTGCATCAGGCAAAGGGCATGAGCAAGATACAAAGCAATGAACTAGTTACGGGGAATAACAGATGGCAAGATGGTGACCGAGGAGCTGAAAAGGAAGGGGGAGCATTCAGGTTCCTCTAAAAAAACTGAAATGGCACTGTCTTTGCTGATGGTTTTCAGCTGTTCAGGTGCATCGAGAGGTTTCTGCTTTATTAAAAAGAGTTCACATTTGAGATAGGCACAGGCTGAAATCTGAACTCTCACACACCTTGGAGATGTTTGGATTTAGACTTGGATGGAAACCACATCTCACATACCTAGGGTCTGAGAACAGAAAAAGGTGTTGTGTCAAGAGGTAAACGACGAGGATTCAGAAAGGCGAGTTGTGCTACTCTTGTTACCATGGGTCAGCTAAGTCAAGAGAGTTTGTTCTGTTGCTGGGCTGATTAACAGCATGTGTTTCTGGAGGAAATACACACATCCAAATGTAAAGTACATGTTCTGTGCACAGTCTCACATTAAACTGTTCAATACCTCTAAAGCAATACAGTGAAATGACTATGTTCATGTTGAGCAATGACTTCCACAGAAATTGCCACCTCTTTCCCAGAGACATGGAAATCTGATAGCATCAAGTCATATTTTTCCAAATCTGATTGTCCTCATGGTTGCTAGAAAAAGCTTCAGAAGACCAATCATAATGGCTCAAAAGCAAGAAGCTGAATGAAAAGTTTATCAAATGTATTATATTGCAGAATCTCATGATTTCAGTGTCAAAGTCATGTTTTTAAGCAGGTAGAACAGACTTCTTCAGACACTTACAGAAGCTAGAAATGGACAAATGTGCATTTAATGTGCAAATATACTTAACAATTTAAGGCTATATCCAGATAATATGTCTACCCTGACCCTAGGAAGACCTCTGGAAGCTTCTAGTAACGTTCTTTCCATTGTCCTCTAATGGAGTCCCAGAAGTATTTGACAATCATCGACTATGATTCTTTTCCAAGTCGTTTATCACTCAATATCAGCAGGTTGAAAATTGATCATTCCTTCCTAAATCTAGTTTTCTGTCTCTTACATGGTCTCATTTCTTAACAGAGTTATCACTCTTCTATAATTTCCGCAACAGTCTTTGTTGAGGAACTTCATCAAAGCTTAATTGAATTCTACCCTCTCGTTTTCAGTCACCCCCTCCCCTTTTTCAATAACATGCATCAAGACCTCTGTTAGACCTAGGACTACTTCTGAGGAGAAGTTATGCCAGTTTGATCCCTTTGGTCTTCTACTGACTATTTTAAGTTTGATTGTATCAGTGAAGTCTTTGGCCTTCAATTTGCAAAATATCTTAAGTAACCATTAGCAAACAATCAAACTGCTGATTTGGAGGCTGGTTCTTACAGGAAGGCTGCGTGGTTTTGGTAGATACGTCTTTCAAGAGCTTTGGGTGAATATTGCCTAGTGCTAGACTTGTTCCCTCATAACTTTTCAGATCCCAACAAAATGAACAGGTTAATTTCTCATACAGGCCTAACTGAGATGTCAGGGAAGTGGCAGAGCTCTATCAGGACAGTGTTTAGCATTCAATTTCTAGCAAGAAAGGAGACATTGTGTTTTAGGCATGTCATCACAGAAAAGCTTCCAGTTCCAGACTGCATTAGTCAAATTCATGCTCAGCACATCCTCTCTGCAAAACCTACAACCTCAGCTAAGGCATGGTGAAGATACCTTGCAAGCCACCTCCAGCCTAACAACAAGCAGATCGAAGTCCACTGACACTCACAGGATCATAAGGCACTTGCCTTGGGTCTGGCTCTCTAGCAGAGCAGGAGCATGCTTGCTTTTAACATATCTTCATATACTTCTGAGTTCTGCCCACGCGGTGAAAAGTGGGAAGAAAAAGGCCACCTGATGCAGTGAAGGGGGATGCAGTAGGACTCTGGTACATCTCTTGCCTGAAGTTCAATCTGCCTGTGTGATCTTGGGAATTCATTATGTTTATACAGTTCTCCATCAATGTCACAGCAGTGCTGTTTCCTTATTACAAACTACCGTTAACAGCAGTTAATGACTGCACAAAAATAGCAGAGGGAAGAAAGCCTGAGGCAGGGTGAAGATGGAAGACAAAGAGCTATACAAAATTTTGCCTCTTCTTAACTTGCCATTTCATTAGAATAAATGTCATGATAGGAGATAGCCACATCAGTAGTTTCTGCGATTCATTATCCCAGCATTTTCACTTAAACCCAGGGGAGGGGTTTCTTATTCCCATTACTCTCCAGTGCATGTTTTATAGCCCCAGTGGGAGTCTGGTGGCTTTAGTTCTGAGATGTGTGACAGCCATGTGGTAAGCATCATTTGTTTATCTTGCTGGATGTGTGCTGGGTCTGGATGTGGTCAGGTTGCCACATGAAGTTCGCAGTTCTGGAAAATTTGATGTCCTTCCAGGTCTCCCCAAGTGCAGGGGGGTCTCTGTTTTGAGAGCTCATCTGTTGGGGCAGGAAGGAGGATTAGTTAGGCTGCCTCATTTGCAAGCAAGCTGAGGTTGTTTGCAGTGAATTTACTCTACAATCCTCTCTCAAGGTCCTGCGTGCAATCAAACACATTTGGCTACCCCTAGTGGTTCATTAATAAAGTTTGTAATGAAACACTTGGAAAGAAAGCAATAAAGTATGATCCCATAAAGAGAAGTATTGGAAGGAAGGAGAAAGGGATTCAACCCCAATGCAAGCTGTTGTTCAAAGCTTTAAAGGTAATGAGGCACATAGACACAACCCTGGGTATCAGGTAGTGGTTCCTTTTATTTCCTTTATATTTAAGCAGCCCTTGGAAGTGGAGAACATGGGCCCCTCGGGCACTGTGCATACCCATAGCGAGAGGGAATTTCTAAATGGAAAAGACACACTATCAGAGGGGAAAGAAAAGAGGAGGAAGAGATTTGCTTGCTCTCATCTGTTGTTTCCGCCTTAAATCAAGCAATAAGCTGAGGTCTCTGTAGTCCAGTTCAGCGACCCACTCAGTCTCATGGCCTCTCCTTTTTGGTAGAGGGTTAGATAGAGGGGTGCAACTGCAGTCCCTCATCATCTCTGAAGAGCTACAAGCTGATCTATTTTAACCAAAGCCCAGGTCTGTTCCCTAGGAAATCTCTTGCATAGCATTTCCAACTACTCCAACACACTCCCTAGAACTAAAAAGCCACTGCAGCCCCTGCTACGTGTAGGGGAGAAATGATGTCAGGGTGTAGGAAGGCCAGACAAGGAAAATTCATGTTATGGCATGTGTTTTCCCCCATGGGGCCATTGCAACACACCGATGCTCAGACAACATCTGGGTATACAGGCAGCTCTGCTTGAGAGAAGTGTTTCATGGGTCTGCGTTCGAGGCACAAGGAACAAATAAGGACTCTATCAGTGTTTGGGGTTGCTGTTTTCTTACTTAGGTTATGACTATGGTCCTAGGAGCAAATCTAGGAAATTCAAAGTGGAGACTACAGGAGAAAAGGAAAAAACTCAGCGAGAGAACACATCCCTGGTGCTAAATTACAACCCTGACCACCAGTAAACCCTACTTAGCAGCTTGATGCTTTTTTTCCTTGGCACTGCAGTGGTTAAGGTTAAATACAAGCTGCTGCACTACTAGCTGTAGTAGGCAACTGGCTGTCACATACTAAGCCCTCAGCTGGATGCATCTACAAACAAGGCACCAGAGGATCCAAACAAACGTTAATTGTACGGTTAATTGTACAAAATCACTGTCAACCCACAGAAAATGTCAAGTAGGAAAGTTTTTAAAAGATCTGGGGGAAAAAAATATATAAGACCACTGCCAAATTACACAAAATTTGTAGAATAAATGAAAGATGTGGGATTCTGAATGAAAATGCTCAGTAGACTCACCAATGGCCAGGTTTTTCTAACTTTGGTTTGTTTGTTTTGGTTTTTTTTGCTCCCCAGCATGTAAAAGAAGTGGGTTTCTGAAATACGAATAGCAGGTGAAGAAGCTGCGGACAGTGCCCCAGAGTCAACAAAAGAAGTTACCCTGAGTACTCCATCAAAAGGCCAGGCTATCTGACAGGCACTGCAGATCAAATTCATTCTGTGTGATGTTAAACATGTAGGAGTGCATCCCCTGGAGACTCCCCTTCATGGTCAGTGGAAAGAAAGAGATAATTCCAGAAGAACTGGGCTGAAACCCCTTCTGAAGTTGTCTGCCTTGGCTGCAACTAGTCAAGGATGCTCTTGACCTCCACTGGCTGTATGGGTTTGGGCAAAATGAGGTCTAAAATCTACAAATCTAAATATCTGCACATTAACAGGCTAGAGGAGGAGTGGAGGTAGAACAGAGGAGGTGAAGGTGGGCACTGGGTGGCTGGAGGAAGCAGAGGTCCCAAGTGGAAAGATAGGGTAGAAGTCAAAGGCAGAACAATAGGTCTGGAGTATGAAGGAGGTCGAAGACAAGGTTCTGTTAGTACAAACCTGTAAACTATCAGCCCTTGTGCTTCCCAAGAGCCCTACCAAGAACTGTGAGTGTAGAAAAGTGAACTCCTATCTATGTGAAAGTACAGAGCAGACATAAAGTTCAACAGATATCAACAGGACGAACAAAAAGCCATAGAAAAGAAAACAGAGAGAAACTGTTAGCCAGAAACACGGAGATGAGCTACTCGCAAGGGACAGATGGGTCAGACAGAGATGCAGCTGAATGACAACACCCAGATTTTTGGGAACAGATGCACTTGCAAGAACCCACCAGAAAGCTAGAGGTGCCTCACAGAGGCCAAATGCGATCAAGGATATCTGAGGTCTGGTGAGCAGATGTTACACAGGCAAGGAAATGCTGGCCAAGCAACAAACAGAGACAGTGAAAATATACAGCATCCCCAGTAGATTTTGGAACAAACCAGGAAAGGACCTTTTCATCACAAACCACACAAACTACCTCATCGTTGCAGACAAGAGTTCAGACCAAAGGGAGGTAGATGAACTGTCAGAAGAAATGCAATAAAGTGAAGAAGCATTTCAGCAGGCACCTTATTTGACTTGAAGTAACTTTGCATGATTTACCCAGGAAAAGAAAACCTGTCCCAGCATGTTGCACTCTGACCGTGACCAAACAGCAAAGCTGAACCAGCAGTTTTATTTGCTAAGATGGTTCTGAAGGAAGCAAAGGCAGTGCCTGGTGAGTCATTTTTTAGGGGAGAAATACTCTCATTGAAGACCAGCGTGACTCTCCAATTCAAGGTCCAAAATCCAAATACTTGCACAGCGTGAAACAACCAAGAGGAGTGGAAAAAAATACAAGATGAGAATGTAGACAGCCAAAGACCAGAGCTTACCTTTCTCACAGGCTGGAGACTTTGTAGAAAACTTTTTTAGGGTCTTTTCCAGAACCAGACTTTTTCTTGGAACAAAATGTGAACACGTAAGAGCTTTCCACATACTGAAAAGTAAAGCGCATAGAAGAGAAAGGTGTTCTTTGAAGACACAAGTACGTTTGCCCGTTGCACATACAAACTACAGATGCAGATGTAAGAGAAGATTACAGATCCGCTGAGACGTGACTGGAGGAACACAGAAGGAACACAGGCCATGAGCTAGCAGCAGATACAGAAATATATGTGAAGTATCACATACCCCCAGAAGAAATACATTCTGGAGAGTTTCCTGTTCTAAAAAAAAAGGTCAACGCCAGTTCACTGCAAGATGCACGTAAGAGGTTGAAAACAGTCAAGGTCTTTGCGTCAAGAGGTGAGACCTCTGGTCCAGCCCACTGCTAGACCTTATCCCTGTCTTTTCTTACTCTGTGGCCAGATATGGGCCCTACATTACCTATACATTCTGTAGCTAAGACATAGATTAAGATGAGATGGAGAAATCTCTCTGAATTCAACTTATAGTATTGTAATTCTTCAAAACCAATAAATACTTGGCCAATCTTCCTCCAAAAGGTGTTGCTGTGTAACAGCAACAATGCATAACATAAACAGAGATATTAAAGAAAGTATGGTGAAATGTAAAATATGGAAAAAGATTTATTACTGTTATCTATTTGTATCTTCAATTTCCTCTTCAAAAAAAGAAAAGGAAAAACTAAAACACACATGGAAAAGGGGACTTCACCAAAGGTAACATCTGCCAGGGGAAGGTAACATGATAGCATGCTTATACTTAAAGTAGTTTTGGGAATGGGGAGACCCCTAATTGTGGGAAACGGTCAATAGGGGAGGACGGCAATGGGAAAGGAAGGGATCAGGTCTGAGTATTGAAACTCCCTGTTTATGCCTGAACTCTGGCATTTGGTCCTGCAGATTTGCTGGAGGGTAAGTGAAGAGTGTTACAGTACAAAAGCAGAGGAAAAATGTATGGGCTGGGAGTAATTTCTTGCTAGTGTTTTAAGATTGAGGAGGTTTGACAGATTCTTTCCCTAAATTTTCTTACACCAAGCACAGGTTTTTGGAGTATTATGTAGAAAAACAGTCCAACTATCTGTCTGGCTTTTGTTACTAGAAAATATGTGTGCTTGCCTGCCTGTCAATCACAGTCTTTATATCTAAACACTATTTCCTTATTCAGTCAGAGGACAGGATGTACCAGGAAAGAGATCATCTGCAAGGCACTGAAAGCTCACACAAGATTTGAAAAACAATCCCTTTCCCGTCCAATCTGTCTGAGTGATGGACCAGAAAAGTACCAAATCCATCAGGACTGGCTGTGTGTGTTTAGTAGAAATGGAACGTAAAACACATTTGGAGCTCACCTGTTGAGCAATTCAGATGAAATTTTCCCTTCAGGATGTCTCATTTTCATAAATACCAAACCCCTTCATGGTGAGGTGACCTGAAGAAACTCCTGCTGTTACTCGGCATGAGGATTGCACAGCTGAGATGAGGTCCCTTAACAAACACTATGGTCAGAAAATTCCCCTCTGTAGGACTGTGCATACTCTATCAGGGAAGCAAAGAGGAAAAGGGTTACAAAACAAGTTATAATTTTGCATGCTCATTTGAGATACTTGGATTTTCACAAGGTGCAAATTGGAAGTTTCGACCTCTGAAACTTGATGCACCCTAAATCAGCAGCATTTTTCTTTCTTCAGTTTGTTCCCATCCATCTCATTCGATGAAATCCAGATAATCAAGGAATTCTGCACCTAAAACTAGTCTTCTGAAAATAAGTTTCTTTCTTTGGACAGCCAAGGTACGCCAAAAGGCAGCAAGCACTAGTGAAGCAGATATCTGCAAAATCTGGTTTGACTTTAGTGGAACAAGGACTGAAACTAAGTTTACAACCTACTGCACTTTGGCTAACTTTGGGTGTAGGTTGTCCTCCTTGCTTCACCTATCTGTACTCTGCATAGCAAGGTTTCCTGTGATGATTTTGGTCCTTCCTCATGCTAGCCAGGGAGAAGAGACTGTCCCTGCCAGTCCTGTCCAGATAAGAGCCCCCAGATCATCTCAAATGACAACCATGTGTAATATTTCAGCACTTGCTTTGGGCAGCTCTATCGAGTGCAATATTTTGAAATATCACCTGGCACAAAGGATCCATTGAGCTCTGCCTTTTATAAAACTGGTGGGCTACAGCATATGAATATCAGGCTTTCCAGAGCCACTCTAACAGGACGTGAGAAATACACATACACACAGCTTTGACTTACACACCACACAGGCAGAAATGAAGTTACTCCTTTGTGGTCCATTTTTGCCCCATTGATATTTAATATGGGATCTGCAGGGAGCTCTTAATGGGGAGAAGTTGGCTGTGGCCACCTGCACAGGTCTGTAGTTGAGCCATAATCCTAGCTGATATAAAGCAAGGAGGTTGCGTTGCTGTCTTTGGAGCTGTACCCTTGAGGTACATACAGCCAGGTCTGGTCCTGTTTAAACAGTTTCTCTTGTCACCTTTGGAGGATTTTATTACAGTCTTAGCTATAAAAAGCCTTTTTCATGGCAGGTATTTTCTGTAAACCTTTTTAAAACTTTCTTTTTTAAAATGCATAGTCAGGAGATGCCTGAAATGCATTCACTGGAAAGCAAGCTCAGTAGGCACTGGACTTCACTGTGTTTGTCCTCAGTCTGGACAGAGCCTCACTTACGGAAAGCAGGTTGCTTCTATATCCCCAGAGCTCTTCTCCTGTGTCTAGGATGATGTGAAGGCTAGCCTGGTATTTCTGAGACCCAGACTCAACATCCCAACCTACCACTCTCTTCAAGGGTGACCTAGGTCAAAGCACTTCATGTCAGTTCCCCTGCTGGGACAACAAAAGTAAAAGCAAGGGATGATGTCACAGGCCATTCAATATCTGCAGAGGTGGAATCACAAGAATTCTCAGGAACACAGTTTCAGTGCCCACTGTTTTACAGTGCAAAATTTGCACTGCTAGGAATGCTGGTGGAATTTCTCTCACTCATCTCTTTTTATTCCTTATTCTTCCAGACCAGAGGTGTCAAAGTCACAGCCCATGGGCCAAATCCAGCCCTCCCTGTTGTTTTATCTGACCCAGATTTTTGTTTCTACCCAGTGGCAGCACCGAGCTCCTTGGCCCTGTGCTCCTGCCAGCGCTGGTCACGTGTGCAGCGAGTGATGCGCGTTACGCTGCAGGAGCAGGAGAACGGAGGGAGCCGTGAGTTTGGCACCCTATTCCAGTTGAAGAACCTAAGGCACCAGGTAAGGGTGGCAAGGGTTCATGTCACCTAAGGTTAGCCACGTGAGGCATCCAGAGTAGGACCCTGTGCTCACCCATGACACATCCAATACTTGGTTCATCCCAGATGCTATTCTATCGAGATGGAGAGACAGCGTCTGCCTCTTTCTTCTGTCTCTAGAAGCATTTGGGTAAACAGAATGAGGGCACGGGCTCACTTGTATAAGCTTGCTAAGTATTAGCATACTGCTTGGATGCTTTTGACAATGTTGCCTGAGCACTGGCCAGAGACTATTCTCCATGCACAGGTTTGGGGCAGAAAATTGGGATTTTAACTGTGTGGATATGAGTCGTGATCTCAGATAAACCTGTCCTGCTTTTTTTACCTGTTCAGACATAAGCTGGATGGTCAGTGTTGGCCAGTGTCGGAGGCAACAAGAGTTGGGAGAGGGGTATATGGACCATAGTGGCCCAATTGGCTGCATAGGAGGGCTCAGGGGGAGATGAAAATGCATCTTCTGAGCTCTCACTCACTACCCAAATCAAACAAGAAGGCTAGCCTTTTGGCAGAGAAACCTGGCCTTGCTATCAGGTTGTTGGTGCCTTTCTGGGAGGAGATGGAATGGCACCATCATATTGAGGACTTCCTGACTGTTTTTGGAGCTGGAACAAATTGTCTGCACTTAAGGCTGAGCCTTAAAATCCACGCTGTCCGTTACTTTTGGTCTCTTTATAATTTGTTGTCTTGACCTGCAAGATTTTCCTCCCCTTATTTGAGGAAAAATGTTAACTTCAGTGTGGAAAAATGAAGGTGAGTGAGAACAGCACCCTTCCCACAAGCAACATGATGTCGGTGTTGCTGCATCTGCTGACATGACTCTCTTGACTTGAACGTTCACGCAGGGCTCTGCAGTCCCTCTCCCTTCATTTCCAAAAAAGTCCTCACTTGTCCACCACTGCTGGTGCAAGCATTAACCACAACCATATTAGGACTAACACTTAGACTGAAGCTAGCAATAACACAGCTGGGTGATGACACCCTGTCTTCTGTGACAAAGGCTCCTTCTCTTATCTCAGCTAATGATGGTGTTTTTCATTTATGAATAAGCAAATTTCTAGGGGATGAGAAACAATGAAATCAGCCTAGGCTCATCTTTCTGGAGACACAGGAATTCATGCTAAATGGGATCCATCCCACGACTGTTAGTGTAAATTATATAGTTTCTGGTTTCAGTGCGTGGAGGTGCACATGCTTAAAACTAATAGTTTTAAGTAAGTGACGACCCTTATGTGACTTCAGTAAGCCCTGTCCAAACTCTTACATGTTTCAGAATCATTCAGACCTTGATCTGACATCTGCTAATTGGAATAGTCTTTCTGGCAGACTAAATATTTGCAGATTCCCTTTGCCTGGTGGTGCAGGCAAGTGCTGGAGTCTCAGCACTGACATCCTCCTGGCGCAGTGTCCTGGGTACCATCCCCAGGGGAGGCAATGTTGGGCTTGTACATTATCTGTATCTGATTAGCATCAGATCTTCTGGCATTTATCCCAGTCTTTCTCTCCATCTATTTTATGTTCTCTCTTTTGCAGTTATTCGTAATATTTTTTGAATAAAAGGAATACTTTTTACAAGCATCAGATTTTGAGGGAGACTGAAATGTGTCAAGTGTTGCTTAAAAGACTCAAGGCAATTCTGAGCTTGTAAAATTTTTCAGGGCTACTTCATTTCCCGGAGGGAGGTTATTGTGACAACTGTGGTGAAGACTCAAGGGTAACGTGACTGCCAGCCACAGTTATAGGTTGAGGTGGTCAGCCCCATGGGAAGGTGCTACTGGAATGACAGTGATGTGGTTAGACTCAAAATAATTTCTTATTTCCCCATTTTGCCATAGCCTGCCTTTAAAGTTTTCACTGCTTCAGCTTCCTGGATGAAAACCGGAATTAATCCATCTTTTTATCCACCTTTACACCTGCAATTCTTTCTTCATGTCTATGAGTTTTTCCTTATATAATAATATGGTAAAGGCTGCACTGGGTTAATGTCTCTGTCTTACCTCAGAGAAGATACTAAAGGTTAGGAAGGAATGATCAAGCCTGAATACAGTAAGACCTATTCTGGTTCATTTTGTTCCAGATCCTTAAAAGATATTTATTCACCCTCCTTCAGCTGCTGGTATTTTTTATAATGCAGTAGACTTGTTCTGAGGCAATGGCAGCACTGGCTGCTGCTGTTTGTTAGAAATGTAATGGAGGATTTCAAACGTACCTTCATGCCAGCAGCCAGACAGGGCAGCTGCTTTCTGCCCCTGTCAAGCCAGACATACAGTGCAGTTTGTTATCTCTTTTTCACTGCTGCAATATTTTTCAAAACCGTATCCTAACTATTCCACAGGTTGTTGGGGGTAAAATGCGAGCGCACGATATCACTCACAATCCAACAAGCAATGAGAGATGGCTTCATTTCCATTTACTTTATCAGTATAAGAAATGTGTGAATTCTTCCTGGCATTCAGAGATGTTAAGGGTGGCAGAAACCATCAAACCCTTCATTTGTTCTCCTGTGTAGCACAGAACAGATATTTTCACCTTGAAACTGGACTGAGCCCAGTGACCCCTGGTTTTTTAAATTATCATTTCCTGAAGGCACCCTAATGATTGGCCAATCTTCTAACCATTCCTTGATAGATTGCCCCAGGCTGTCAACCTCCCCCTTCAATTTACAAGACTCATTTGCTCGTAACCCTTTCTTTGGCTTCAGATCCCAGCTGTTGGCTCCTGCCATTTTTTTCTCCAAGTAGAGTCCTTTATTATTCCCTTGTGCTAAGCTAACATGGCTGTAGCTCTTGTGGGAACCACAAATTGTTTTATCCTCTGAACTTACAGCAACTCTTACCCCACATCTATACCCAATTAAGAGAGATCTTGATTTGAAAATAAAAGTAGGCTTGAGCCAACGCAGCCCAAGATTCAGCAGAAGAGAGCTACCCACCGATGAAATCACAGTCAAGTTTCTTTCTCAAGAGGCTATAGCTGAAATTGAGGATCACTACTCATATTTCAACATGCACTTGAGAATAACTATAAGAGTTTTACCAAAAAGTGGGTGCTTAAACAAATATTTAATTACTCTCTTCTGATGGGAGTAAGATGGGGACTGGGCTAAATCCCTGTTGTATTAGAATAATGCTACACAGAAAGCAAGCCAATGGGAGAAGACAACCCTAGTGCCTCTCTGCCACAAGGTCACACTTCATCAGCTCACTCTGTGCTTCAGTCGATGGTGATAAAGGAGTGGGAGATGTTTACAATGGGGTTTCTGAGTACCAGGAGCACTCACAGACTGCCTGGCATCCCTGTCTTTCTTCCCATCCTCCAGCTCAGCTACCACCTCCAGTGTTGCCCAAAGTGAAAATTTTTCTTCTTCAACTTTCAGCTCAGGCTCCCAGTGTATGCATGTGTCTCTCACCTCCAGACACAGCTACCCCAGGTCAAACATGGTGTATTTGAAGGCTTCTGGCATCCCTGTTCTCCAGCTTTCATTCTTAGCTCCAAGCCACATGTTCAAGGACTTCACGCTTTGAGTATGGGCCATCATCTGGTTGGATGTGTGGCTCCTTCCAAATTGCCAGCATTAGCACCTTGTTCATGTACAGCTTCAGCCTTGACTGGTGTGGCTGTGTGGCTGATATTTGTTTGGGCCCACCTACAGCTCCACACTCCCCTCTTGCACACAGAGACATACACACACAGAGCCATGTGCATTTCCTGGCTTTGTTTCAACAAGCAGAAAAAAAAAAGTGGGAACCCCTGGTCTGGTCTGCAGGGACAGGATTCCTGAATTAATAAGTCACCAACATCTAATTCACCTCCCCATCCTCAGCAGCAAGCATAATGATTCCCTCTTTGACTCTAACAAAAGCAATGAAAAGAAAATATAAATTAGAAAATTCCTGAACAATGCTTTTCTTCTCCTTTCTTTTTTTTATTTTTTGCTCCTAACATCAGTAAGTGAGGGTACTTCACTTATCTTGAAATTAAAACAATCCAGATAAACAATATGCCGAGCTCTGTCCTGCTTCCTCCTGCAATTATTTCTAATGTTTGGCCTCAGATCAGAGGCAGCAACAATCTCTACAAATACAACAGTGGAGCAGAGAGCTATTTCTAAAAGAAACGCCTCCCAAATCATGTCAGGAATTTATGAGGCTGAGAACAGGCCAAGATTGAAATATGTTCTGGATCAAATGGCATTGCATAGGTGGCTCTGATCAGCTTGGCAGTGATGGGATGAAGGAGGAATCCTCTAGATGGAGAAGTGGAGGGATATTTATTGATTTAAAAAAATAATAAATTAAAGCTGAGAGTGACAAGAAAAGCATTGGTATTTTAAAACATACTCTGCCAGACAGGGCCAGCACAGGAAAGGCTTTAAAAGGTCTAGATTCCTCTGCATCTTTGTGTGTGTGTGTACGTGTTATTCTTACTGTTAAATCTCCCTGGGCCACTTTGTGCCTGGTACATAGGAAGAAGTAATTCCTATATCTCTACTTTTTCCCCTCTAAATCCCATCTTCTTTGAGGTATGCTTGCAGATTTGAAACCCCCCACCCAATACTGACCATTTGGAGAAAATGCTTTCTGGTAGGTTTTGTTCAATGCCTGCCTCCCATTAAATGTAAAACGTCTTGCCCATCTCTGTTTCTACTGAGACCTCATCAGGTCAGACAGAGTCCTCCTCAGAGCCAGAGTACCCTCCCATACCTAAATAAACAAGGTAGGGAAGGGGAGAGAGAGCTGTGGTGACATGGCCTGTCTTGCTGTCTCCCTTTGCCAGATCTGAAGGTGCACCACTGAGAAACATGGAAAGTTGCAAAAAAGGCACCAGCACCTACTTTCTTTCACTACCAGGGTCAGACTCCTGATTTGATCCTTAATAGAGCTTTTGGGCAGGAAAGGCAAATGTGGTGCCCTGTTTTGTGAGTATCAGACACAACGAATGCCAGGCTACTTTGACATTCCCAAAGCTCTCAATTAACATTTTGCACTAAAACCACTCCCAGATGTCACACCCAAAGAACAAGATCACGTAGATCAAGGTGGCATCACGTGGTAGAACGAGCACTTGATCCCAAGCACACACAGGAAGTGGGGGGGGTGTCGTGGAAAAGTCATGCCCTCTGTGAACTTTTGGACTATTTTGTTAATTTTCAGGACAAATCAGCATTTGGTGTGATGCAAACGTCGCTGTCTCTATAGTGAAAGGAGACTGGCAGTGCAAGAGGTCAGTTTATACACCATGGTCAGATGCTAAAGATGAGCTGTTGAGAGAACGTGGGTAACAACATTTGTCTAGATGCCAGCGTAGAGAAGCAACGCCCATCCTTGGCTTCTGATTCATATGCCAGCTCTAGGATGCAATAACAACTCCTATTTTCCATGCTATGCATGTTTCTCATAATGTGTATGATGAGGGGAGAGGGTAATTTTTGGACATTGGGAACTACATATATACTGTTGGCATAATTATGGCTTAGAGTTGGTGTGTATAACAGAAGGAGAGAAGAAAGAGAAATGAAAATATCGCTTAAACTAGCCCTTATCTCAGGGCCAAATCCTCCTTCAGCTTCAACAGGAGTTCTTGAGGATGACATATGAGTCTGATACATTTGTGTTTGAATACAATAAAACTGTATCCTAGACTCACTCATATCAGAAGTTAGGAGGGTATTGCAAAGAAAAGAGGAGTCTTCCTTGCTTTATTTCTGGCTATATCTGGGTAAGCGACACTGTCTGTCTTCTGGTCTAATGTGGTCATTCGTGTATCATTACTTTTGCAAGGACAAGAAATGGGTAGAAATGGCTTTTTGAAGTGTCATTTTGTGAAGTTTTAGTTCAGTTCTGTTGTGGAGGTAGGTGAAGTACTTTTAAGGGCACAATATTGCCTTGCCTCACATCTGCACAGCCTGCAGGGTTATGCTGTATCCTCCCATCTTCTCTCGTCCCTCTGCACACAAGCTGCAAATATTTAGATTTCTTGGCTCTCCCTCACCAATACATAACTTCAACCCTCATCTGTGTGATCCCTGACTTTTGCCTTAAACTTTACGACTTGTATATCATTACTGAGTTCCTGCCCCATCATTTCTGGACCTCCTTTGGACTTCCATCAGCGTCAGTGGAGGTGGAGCTCCCATCCTTTTCCAATATCCTTCCATCCAACACTCTTCTTCCTGGGGCCAGTCCATAACACATAAAGCTCCTCTTCATGTTCCTGCCAGGTAGGTCTTTATTACTTTTGGTCTACGTGATGGAACATTGTTTGGATCATTGTGTGACTAAATCCTGGACAATAGCAGGATTCCATGCATTCACTAGTGTTTCCGTCATCGTTTCCAGGACTGAAATTTCCCCAATTAAAATGAAGAAAGAAGAAAAGTAAAAGAAACACTGGTCATCTACTGTTACCCTCTACTTGTAAAAGCCATCTCAACAATGAAACAATGCTCCCAAAATTTGCCTTCAGATGTTACAGCCCTAGAGCCATAGCTTTTGTAACCTTTGGCAGTTTTTTATTGCTGTTTCCTTCAACAATGATCAATATTTGCATAATAAAGTTTCTCTGATGCTGGAATTCAGCTCTTTCTTTGGAAACAAGCCCTAGCTCTGTCAGGAATGCCTCTTAGAATGAAAGAAATACATGAATTTCTTCAATTTGTGCAGGGATTTCCCTTTTAGTAGCTTGGTCAGCCCTGGTGGAATAATAGCTGAAGGAGAAATTGTGCATTGTTATTTTCTTCTTTCTCTTTGTGCTTCAGAGGTCAAGATTGTATAAGATGCAGTTCTGCTATATTGGAGGAAAATCTGATAATCGCAGTAATGGCACAATATAAGATGCAGCTGGATTTTTGCAGAGGAAGCAACTGTGACATCTGTTTTGAATGGGTAGGATTTGGCAAAATTACTAAGGCTGAGGATATGTGTGGCATTTCTAAAGTGCAACATACCTGGCAAACACAGAGCTAACATCAATGTTTATTACCATAATAACACCCATAGCCTCTTAGACCTGAGTGCTATCCAGAAGGGAGGTAGTCAAGGCTTTATAAGCCTGCTGAGATATGTTTTACGTGCTAGTCCAAATCCAGCTTGGTTTGATAGTGGTGAAAAACTGCTGTCTCCTCACTGACAGAAGTCAATAAGTAGATAAATGTCCATCTTACAAAGCCACAATTGTTCTCTGTGATCTCCTTGTTAGCTGGGAGGTGGGTACTGAAGGAGCTGCCTCTTCTTTCAGGCTCACTGAGAGATGGTTGGTTTCTCTTCCATGTTATCTCTGAAGACATATCAAGGCTCTCACATTGTTTAAGTGAGGCATGTCACTTCCACCCTTGCAGATGAACTGGTATCCCAACTGGCAAGCCTGCCTCGTTTGCTGTACCCGAGCTGGGATCTCCAAAGCAACTATGGAGCAATGATTGATGCTTGAAGATAAACTATGGAGATAAGTATCTACTTTGAGGTGGACCAGATGCAAGGTTTGAGGAATCTTCCACCAACATCTAATACATAAATGGGACAGCAATGTCCTTGTACACTCAGAGGTGACGGAAAAGTCCTGTGACTGTGACTTGACTGGTTGGGAGATGAGTTGCTGGTGTTCACACCTCCACAGGCTGGCTCTTCCAGGCCAATAGCAAGGTCACGGTGTCAAGAGATTCAAATTCCTCAAGCCAAAGTTGGAAAGGCTTTTTCAGCTTTTTTAGCAGTGACCTTTCAGGCATTTGCTTACTGAGCTAACAGAAACTAAACTGTGTCTACGATTTTATACTAAGTCATTGCCTGAGCACCTATGTAGCTACCTACCACCCACATTCCTGTAGACCACATTCAGGCTATTAAACAGATACAGAGCACAAGCATTTTGGCACAAAGTCCTTTTGTATGTATAGCAATGTATCCACGCTCATTCTGCATGGGCACCTAAAGGTTTTCTGTCATACCTGCAACATGTCAAGATATGCCTGGAACGCCAAACCCATGCATCCTGGATCAAAGACAAGCTGGATCTTCTTTTGCTGGGGATTTAACTAAGGGTATTTATGGAGACTTGTTGGGCTTCGAGTGTTGCCACGTGTCTTGACAAAGGAAGATTTCTCTGAGACACAATTTTCATCACAGGAAAGTGAGCTGGAAAGTCAATCAGACGAATGCACATCTCACAAACTATTTCCAATGTCTGCACTGGTAAAAGTGTTTCTTGCCTTCTAAGGGCAAGATTCCCCTAAATCTGGAACAGTTTCCTCTGCAGTGCTATATCAAGCAGGGTTGTGCTCCCATCTGGCCTTGAAGTCCAATCATGCAGCCTGGTTTGTATCACCACACACAGCTCAGGTTTGCCAGTAGCCTGCCTTGTCCACAACACATGGCATTTGGCCTTCAGCCTCCTCTGGGTCCTGTGTGATGCCCCATAGACCTAGATCATAGTAGTTATTGGAGGAGGGATAGAGGGGGTTCAATTTAAAGTGTCTGAAATATTAAGTGGGCTGTGCTAAAGCCTGCCAGAGTAATGTTTTTATAGTAAGAAACTGTGGGTAGGTGTTACGAGCTCTGAGATGTGGCACAAAGGCTTGTGGGGGTGTTTGAAGGTGCAAAGCCTGCCGGGACAGTTTTGAAGGACTGAGCAGGGCAGAGGGAGCCAAAAGCAGTGCAGTCTCATCAGCAACACCTACTCTACTAAATAAAACTAGCCTGGGCTGGCTCGCTGGCCCCGAGGCCAAGTGTCACAGCATGGCTTCTGTCCAAACACCTCAGCTCTCCTCTGCCTGAGAGCAGGGTTTAGGAGTGAGCACACAGCAAAGGAGTGTGCACAACCAGTGCTCCAAGAACTGACCTCTCCTATTTAGCAGTGAAGATATTCTCTGAGATCACAGGAACGATTTCAGGGATCTTCAAACCAGTTCCTCTATGACTTAGAAGAAGCAAGGACCTTCTTATGGGCACTACTAAAGTTTTATAATACAATTTGAAATCAGATGGTTGCCTAGCTCTTCTTCATCAAACACAACACTGTCCACCTCCAAGTACAAGGACGCTCCAGAAGAGACGACCATCGTGTCTTCTGGTTGCCCTTTCCATAGCCCATTCACACACGATACAGCATTACCAAACAAGGTTATTTAAAAAAAAACCAACTAATTTCACATGGAGTTGCAGACTATACACTCCCAAGATGATGAGAAAATAGTCAGTGCACTCCTGCCACTAAAATCAAGTGGGCCCACTTTCTTGGAGGTGGGTGTCAGTTTCTCATCACTGTCATATCTGAATGATCCTCAAGCTGATAGGAAAGTGAAGACCTTATTTGCAAATGAGGAAATACAGAAGAAATATTGTAAGAAAATGTCCCACCGAAAGTCTATGCCTTTCATGTGAACCATGTCCACAGCACTGACAAGGGTCACATTTTTAAAGAAACTCAAAGTTTGTACCATATAACTCAATAGTTTTGTACACCATAATATACCAGTTGCGTCTTCTCAGGATCTTCCTGCATATGTTATGCAAAAGTTGGCTAATACATCCCAAATGTCCCAGCTGGTTTATGAGCAAATACACATTAGCCTGACTGGCAATCACTCAGAAATAGGTTTGTTAGGCATCCCTTTGCCATTAATTTTTTTTTTTGCTCAGACATATAACAGCCTCATCCACCTAGATCATAAAATGTCTTCCTAACCCTGCAGACTGTTAAAAAGCGTGCCTGCAGACATTTACTGTCACATCTGGAAAAGGCTGCGCTATCATAATGACTTCAATACAGATTTCATCAGAAGGCACATGGATATTAAGCTGAATTCACTAAAAGTACTGCAAGCCCTTCCACACAAAGCGCATAAGAGTTGACTCCCTCTGTTTTGAGGTCTGCACAAGCTGGTGGTGCTTAGCTTGGTTTGCAGGTGGGTCTCCAGGACTAATGTTGGATCAAGCTGCCAGGCTAGAGTTATGCAGTTTTCCCTATTACAGTGATTCTGTTCCCGGCTCTGGCTTTGCACATTTTGGATTCCTGAATGCCCCTGGGACCCTGGTACATGATTCCTTCTCTGATACTTGCTAGCACGATGAAATTTTGCAAAATATAGACATAGATAAATGTTTCGTCCTTAAAAAAACCCAAACAAACCAGCCTCCAATGTCACAAATTCAGAAATCTTGCATTAAAAAATATCTTTTCTCTTAGAGAACATAGACATGTTTTACTCCCAAGTTTGATTTCAACCAGAAAGGATAAAAGTCCTTCTCACAAAACATTAAAAAATGGGAAAGAAATACAACGTTTACAGATTCCTTTTTATGTTTCTCCTTATTTTGCCATCATTACTCAAAATGCTCTGGACCTAAAATCGTTCTAGCTTGAAAACAGATCAAGTGACATTCTAAAATACTGCCTTCAGAAACAATCAGTGACTTTATTCCTATCTTTTTCTTGATTGTTGCACTTTCTTTTCTTTATGGTTCCTCCCTGCCTTCCAGTTCACCCTTAAACCTACTACCTGCATTTTCTTGCACACAAAAGACCCAAAGTTCCCAGGCATTTCTACAACCAGGTCACAACTGACTACATTTGCTAAAAAAACCCCACATAGGCTGTGCAATGAGCCAACAAATGCCCCTGATTCTTTTAGCAGATCCCTTCTCATGGATGCAAAGCAACGATGAAATGGGTGTCATGTGCCCATGCACCCTCTTTGTGGGCCAGTCAGGCTACAGGCTGTGAGCTGGGCCAAGAAGTGGTTTGTTTCTCTTACTGTCTCTTCTCCCAGCTCTTGGCGAAGAGGGCACGTTTCTCCAGCCCACTCTAGAAGAGGCTGCAACTTCTGCTCAGCAAGGAGAGATAAAGCCAAGTACAAGGATCCCATTTGTTTTCCATCTTGACCTAGAAAAACTGTTTGGTTTTTCATTTCCCCAGATGCTTATGGAGCTTGGCTATTTAACCTTCTATCCGTGTACTTGGAACGGAGGGTGCTGGACAGTGGTGAGGTTTGGTGGTATCATGAAGATCTTGTGTGCTGGTTTACCAGCACCCTGCCTAGTTTCTTGAGACAGGGAGGCCTCTGATTCCCCTGCAGAGTTCACCTTGTCATACCCGAACACGGCTCCATGGTCTCAGGGACGGTGCTTAGACCTCCACCTCTGTGAACTGGGTGAACCTCATGCTGAGAGTTCATTCTTGAAGCCCAAGTGCCCAAAAGTAGCTGAGCTGGGGAGACAGGGAAGCTACAAACTCCTGAAGCATTTTGGGATCAATATCCAGTCCTCGTTGTGTGCTTTTATCTCTGAGCAGTATATGAAGGGATTTCATAAAGCAGTATCAAGTATAACAGAGGTACGAAGCTTTCCCACCACACCTGAAAGATGAGGAAAAGAGCAGTTTTCTGCTAGTCCTTCCAGATTTGCTGTCCTGTTCTCCTGTTCCACTGGGACACATTTCCACTGGGACACATGGAAGGGAGGGGGTTTGTGACTTCTGTTAGCATCCCAAGGTACTACATCCTTGTTTTACTCCAGAAGAGCATTTGGGTAGGCAGCCTTTTGAGCTACATCTCACCAACATGCAGGTTGATCCCTAATGGTTGTTCCCAGTGTACGTGGCGGACCAGGGCTTGCCAGCAGCTGTCTCCTCTCTGCCTGTCTGCAAAGGGCTATTAGCAGTAGCTCAGAAGAACCAGAAGGCAGTAAGGGACTCACCTCTTCTGTCTCGGTCTCATCCCTCAGCATCCAGTTTATTAAGCAAGAAGGTAAATAAGTAATTTTCATCTTGACATGGTATTACCAGTGAGGATGATGTGGTTCATTTCTTGTGGTTTAGAGCTTGGCATTTTTTACATGAAAAAATGGGGGACCCTCACCATATTGTGGCCCAGGAGCACATGTGACCAGAAGCACTTTCATACCTTTGGATACGAACTCTCCTGGGAGGCACTGGTTCAATAGAAATAAGGAAAAGTGACCCAGCCCTACTTGGCTATCCCCAGTGAAAGAAACCTGGGTGGACATGACAGTGATTCCTCCTTCTTGCAGTCTAAAACCTGCAAGGGCTCATTTCTAAGGAGAGATAAAGAGAGGTCTGCAACATGTATGTTGCTTGACTACTGGCAACAGCTGTAGTGGAATATCCCTCCTATGCCTCTGTTATGCATCCTTGAGCACAGTTACATGAAAATGAGAAGACATCCTGGAAAGACATCAGGAAGGGATGAAGAGGAATCTCTTTCAGTACAGGAACCTTCTCTTGTAGAAGGAGGACTAAGGGACACCAAAGTTGTTAGGAGCCAGATTCAGGGCAAATAAGAGTTAGCTATACAGCCAACAGAGAAGTGAACTGCAGGACTCTTCGGGGATATGAGAAGGTGACAGGAGCTCAAGGGGGGAATGTACAATTTCAGAAAAGAAAAGCTAAAGGGTCATGAAATGATTTAAACCTCCAAGGCTGTGTCTGTATTAAAGAGCCAGCCAAAGGCAGAAAAATGGCACCAGCTCTTTTCCATGATCATCCAGATTGCTTACATCTTAGCTTACTCCCCATTATGTCTGAGCCCCACACCAGCTATTGAGTCTAGATAACATCCAGGCATGGTCACTCTAGCAAAGGGGTGAAGTCATCTGTTTAGGGGAAAACCCCCCACCTGGTTGCACATTCTGCTGTGCCATTTGCCAAGGGCAGCCAACAAACACCCTCCAGCCTGGTTTATTTACTAGTCAAATGCAGTCACAGCTGCAGGTATACCAGGACTCTACACAGGCTCTTGAGTCCAAGAAAGAAGTGTGATTTCCAACACATCTCTCTTTGTCAATACCTGTTGGCTGGGCTGAGGCATTCCCCTGCGAAACACTTCAGGCTGCTGTGATGCTGAGATGACAACGGTCCTCATTTAGGCTTGTCCATCTGGCCATGCCCCATCTGCTAGCAGGGCTGTCTCTACTAGATCCTTCCCCATTCCTCTGATCCAGGGATTTTCAGAAAACAAGTACAATACAAGCTGGAATGAATACCAGAAGGAGCATGACACCCACAGCAGGAACACAATGTCCCATTAGTGCCTCATGCCTTCCATGAGCAGTAGACGTGTGCTGGTCAAAACAGTTTGTCTGATAGGGTTTCTGCAAGTGAGACTAATATGGTCCATCTGGCAGCTCCAGAGCTGTGATTTAAGCCCAACAGCTTGGTCAAAGTCCAAACTGAAAGTTCAGCCATAGCTGGGACACCATATTTAAGGGATAATACGGTTTTCCACTCTCAAGCACACTCTTATGAAATTCCAGTTATAATTGAGCACAAAGGAGAGCAAGAAAATTAATTTGGTGTTTCATACAGAAATGGCTTTCTTTGACTTATTATGCCCATAGATTCAGCATGTTTCAAAGGCAATTTAGGCATAATAGAGACAGGAACTGAGTTCCAAGAGTTGAGGATTATTATCACTAAATTAATTTACCTAGCTCTACAAGGAGTACAGTTACTTTGTTTTTTCCTCTAAGTATACCAAGTATAATTGACCATTTAGGAGGCTAATGCTGAACTACCCTGGCAGTGTGCTACCTTTGTCAGAGAAATTCTGGGCTGTTTTACACAAGGATGAAAGAGGTTCCTGTTGCCAATTTCTAATCACTGTTTAAAAAGGGTGTCCACGATGAATTAGCTGAACAGCACAGTTAGCGTATCTAGGCAGAAGGCATATCGTCCAATTTTGGTGTTCTTGAAAGTCCAGTCTCCTGCCAAAGCTTGCTGGAACTCACCACTGAGAGCAGAAGGCATCTGAAAAGACAGAGGACAGGCATACAGACATTCATGAAGGCAGAAGAGAGTTGCAAAACCTTTATACCATCAGCAAACCAGGGCCCAAGCTCACATCCCCCCAGCTTACCAGAACTTGCCACATCTTCCACAACTCTAAGCTCTAACAGACAAACTCTGGCCAAGTTTTCTAGATGTTGTAGGACATTGCCACTTCCAAGTGTTCATTCCTTTTCTAACCCTCTGCCAGGCATAGCTAGCCCTGTGAGAGGCACAGGTGATGTTTGTTGTAAAGAAACTGTAAAGATGTTTGTTGTAAATAAACTTCTTTACCGTGAGGGTGACGGAGCACTCGAACAGGCTGCCTAGAAAGGTTGTGGAATCTTCTTCTCTGGACATATTCAGACCCTGCCTGGACACATTCCTGTGCAACCTGCTGTTGGTGAACTGCTTTTAAGCAGCGGGGTTGGACAAGATGATCTTCACAGGTCCCTTCCAGCCCTGGCCGTTCTGTGATTCTCTGGAGTTCACTGGGTCCTCCCCTAATCAGAGGTCCACATATCCATTATAGCTCCTTCAATTAATTTGCCCAGGAAGACAACTGTCAGCCTTTCTGAGAAAATGAACTAATTTGTTTAAAAAATCCCAAACATCACTCCTTACTTCCCTTCATACTGCCCTGCCCTTCCCTTCTCTTGCCATGTTGGCTGGACACCTATTCCCACCTCCTTCCCTCCTGAGCAGCCAACGTGTGGGCTGCATCCATCACAGCTCCAAATGCCTCTAGAGGCCCCTTAGATCCCTGTAAAGCACCATGGGCTCCAGCGGGGCTTGTGATCTGTCAATACCTCGTACAGGATACTCAGCACCTCACCTTCAAGTGACTTGCCCATGATGTAAGAGGGAGTTTACACCATTATCACCCAGCTCCTGGTCCGTTCTGCAGTGACAAGCCTATCTTTTCTCTTGTTTAATCATACAAACAATGTGGGAATATAAAGCATGTGAAAAAAAGGCATAAAATATGACTGTATTTTCACAAAATGTTTTTTGTAGCTAATATAATACACAGTCCAATGCACTTTACAAGGCAGGTCCTCTAAAACCTGCTACCAAAAACCAGAATTCATATGTTCAGCTGGTATAAATCATTGTTGCTGATTTGCACCAGCTGAGAACCAAGTCACAATTGCCTAATTAAATAGCTTCTCTTTAAGCAAATATCCATACTTTTAAAAAGTATATCTGTGAATTACTTGGGTAGCTCATTGATGGAGAAAGCAAGCAAGAAAACAAGTAAGTGAGAGAGAAAGCAAAATAAAAAGAGAAAGAGCAAGAGAGAGCAGAAGAAAGGAAAAATAAAGGAAAGGGAAGGAGAGGGAAATGGAAAAGAAAGAAAAAGAGAGAAAGAAAAAATATTTTTTAGGGTTTTTTTGGGAGGTGAATTCCTTTCATTGGCAATGAATGGGGAAGTTTGGGAAGCCCAGACTAAATCACTCACAATGATAACAGGGTGATACTGTGAGCAGTAAAACTGATTTATTTGGCTGAGTTTATCTGATTCCAGGGAAAGTGAGTATTGCTGAGTGCAGCTCTGACTCTGCTTGCATCTGACAAGACACATAGTTCAGATGCAAAATTACATTAAGCAGATGTAGCCCATTAAGAAACCAAGTCTGAAAATGTATTTTATCTTGTCAAGGCAAATCCTAGTTGAAAACTTTAGGTCTTTTAAAAAAAGGGGAAAAAAACCCCAACCCTGCAAGAAGATAGTCTATTTTTGGTTTTATTGCTTTGATCTTTTTTGTGTCAGTCTTAGTTACAGGGTGATGATAAATACATACCCAACTCCACTGGATTTCTACCATAACAGAACTCTGTTAACCAGGCACAGCTAGAGCTGTGAAACCAAGCAGAACTGGTTCTGCATTCACTTGTAATACAGAATTAGGTGAGGCTGGACAGATCTCAGAGGCAAACTGGGTAAAACACAAATCATATATTCCTACCCCAAACCAGGCTAAAAGGCAGAATAACACAGGGGAAGGCAGCCAGTTTTTCTTCTTTGCACCTACCCATCATGCAGACAGTGCTGGTTTAGCTCAGATATAGGTGCCTCCATCTCTGTCACCTGAAGCTGCATGAGATGATTCTCACCTCAGGTGCCTCTCAGCATAAGAGGAACTGAAAATAATGTGGGGTCTGGTACAGAAGGAAAACTTGGATAGGATTTGACATCTGTAGAGTTGCATTTGGTTGTGCTAGAAGAGGG
This sequence comes from Dromococcyx pavoninus, assembly GCA_033558185.1. NCBI lineage: Eukaryota > Metazoa > Chordata > Aves > Cuculiformes > Neomorphidae > Dromococcyx > Dromococcyx pavoninus. The sequence continues at coordinate 1,116,767 of JAUMJL010000286.1, read as the reverse complement.
CAGGAGATTTTTTTAAATAAAAATTGTAGGGAATTATCAGATCACTTCCTTTATATCTAACTTACTTTATAACTCATTAGTTGTAAAGCTGGGAAGGAGCAACTGCTCTAGATTTTTTAAAAAAAGGATAAAATATAGAAGAATATATTAGTCATTGAGGCACTCAAATCTAGCTGTTAAACCTAGGCACCTAAAAGGCACTTTGGAGCACGTTCCACCAGTTGCTGAAGTTGTTTCTTTGGACTATTTCAGCTCATTCTCCCCAGTTCCTTCATTCTCATGTCTTTCACCCAGTGCCCACACCACTGAGAGAAATGTTCAGAAGTACTGGCAAGATATAGGCAAGAGGAAAGAAGGTCAGTCTCATTAGACTGGCCATGATCATTTTGAAGGGAAAAAGGATGACATTGAAAAAATCATCAGTATATTTCTATGAGGGAAGATCTCTCAGCTTATCTAAGTCTGCTAAAGCCAAAGCCAGGGCACTTAGGCTATTAACCAGACTACGTAGAGTGATGGGAAATATTTTACAAGGACAAATCCTCTGACAACAATTCAGCATTCATGTAAAACACAGTTACTCTACAGCATTCATTTTGTTCTTTGAAGTTTCTTTGTTTACATTTTATCATCTGGAATAACTTCTTTAATGGTTGGAAAAAAAAGAAGTTACTTTGTACGAGAGCAATTAACAATAGGAGTCAAGTTCAGGGACCTTGAGTCTGACAGTTGATTGGGAAGACAAAGAGGACAGTGCACTTGGGTGCTTTGATATTTTATATAAACTTTATAAAAACTTATTTTTAGTTGCCTTAGAATTATGGGCAAATCTCAAGATGAAAACGTTCCCTCTAATGGAGAGAAGAGGAAAAATAAATCTAACCAGCTATATTTTCATGTTTACAATGCTCTATGTCTTCCATTGATTTTCATTGTTTTATTTGGAATTGTCATTAAGTAATTTATGTAATAGATGCTCACTGTAACCATTTTAGTCATAAGAGTTATACAGGATCATGCTCTGATGCTAATGGTCCAGCTGTACTTAACAACTAATTAGCTTGGTTTATACAAGACCAAACATAAAAACATAAAGAGCCCTACACTAAGCATCAGGCTAAGGACAAATATCTCACAACTTCTGACATCTGCTTTGTGGATGCCTACTTGAAAAGGGTCATGCTAACTCCCGAGAGACACAACTCATCTTATCCTGATCCCCTCTTTGGAGGCACGCCAGGTGTCTAGCACATTAAAAATATCTTTATTGACAGCACAGGGAGCTGAGGATAACTTGCTCCATAACCTGTGCAATGTCAGAGGAGGTGAATTCCTCCTGAGGGAATTCATTCAACAGTTTGGGACTTTTCCCTAAGGTCTTTTTAACTCAGAAAAGCCTCTTGATGTTTTGGGGCTGTAAGGATCAGACCTAGATGCCCAACCTGGTGTATACGTGTCAGTGGCAATTATGAGGTAGGATCAACACCACAGATTTGCAGAGCTTATTTTTGAGTGTCACTTATTTTGTTGGCCTGGAAGAGCTCTTGGGACCAGTGTCATGGAGGGAAGAAATTGTTCTTGAGTCTTTACATCAGTAGATGCAGGAGTGCAATTCAATTGCATAATGCTGTTTGAAATACCCTTGGGTGTCCCCTTGGCATTCCTCTTCCAGACCTGCTGGGCAGGGAATTCTCCCAAGGCCAAGGTCACTCTGTAGTCCCGTGCAAATCCTCGAATAGCACCAGATGCTTCACTTGAGGACGGCTGAGAGGAGCCCTGTGTCCAGCAGAGGAAGAGTTATGTGTGGGGGTCAGGGCAAGCTGGGGAGTTGTGGCTGCATTAAATCAGCTGGTTCTTTGCAACTGTCAGCCTGACACTTTTATGTCATGCCGAGGGCTGCTCCTCAAGTATGGATATACAGTGAATTCCTAGCTGTCATTTCCCGCTTTCCCTAAATGCAAAGATACTTCCAGCTTGCACCCCCCGCAGCTTGCATGCTGCCTGCAGCGAGGAAGGAAGCACCTGCAGAGGTGAGCACAGAGGTGGTATTTTAATCTGTCTGAGCCAGATGAAGAGAGCAGCCCTGGACAGAGCAGGAGTTTAGAAAAGAAAACAGTTTTCCTGCCTGAGCCTGGCCCTGGTCAATATGTACAGCACTTTGTAAAATTAATTGCATATTGAGAAGGTAGTGGAGTGGAAAGTAGCTGCAGATGGTGACTGTTTTCAGTGTCTGCATTGCAGCAGAGAAAGATCCTCCTTAGCACAGTCAGCCTCCTGGACCTGGGAGGCGTTTGATTTGAGGTATACCCATAGGTTGGTTTCCTTTGGTGATGCAGTTGCTGCTATTAATGACATTTATAATGATCAAGATTATAGCACCTCATCCTAAATTTCAAGCTATTTAAGATAAAGATGCTATAATCCTAAATTGCTTGAAATTCAGGATAAGTCGTCTCCTAGAAGAGTGGACTTAAAATTTCTTTTTCCTTTGAAACGCAATACAAACTTTGAGAAAGCACCCAATCCTCAAGGATGTCAAAGCTGAGCTGTCACACCCCACTACTGCCTCAGACAAACATGGGCTTGTGAGCACCCAGCTTTACCTGTTTATATTTAATAGTCCCACCTTCGCTCCAGCCTGGCTTTGTCATTCATCACCAGAGAGCAATGCTACAGACTCGATCCCAGGCTGAGTGAATTTGAGGCCTGGAGTTGGAAAACCTGAAAGAAACACAGGTCTCAATTTTTAAAAGCCCATGTTTGTCAGCAGTTACCACTTAGAGAGATCTGAGATATTGATAACTGGCCTTTATAGGATTCAGTTCTCCCTGGTTTTCGGTGCTTTGGCCCTGATCCAGAAAAACACTTATACTCTTGTTCAGCCTTAAGCACGCAAGCCACCCCCATTTGAGTTGTCGCTGTGTTGTACAAGTGGACAGACTCCCAGAGCAACTCAAACCACAATTTTTAGGTATGAAGCTTGTCCCTATCTGAGGGTTTTCTCATAAGCTCTGCAGCCTTTGCAGTATTTCCCCTCACATCCAGCTCCTGGAGTAATGAAATTACATGATACTCTCTTCTGCCTTTTTATTGTCTTAAGAGAACTTTTGAGGCCATGTGGTTCTAGTGAATACCTTTAAAAATTCCACTTAGAAGGGGAAAAAGAAGTCCATGCAGCCCAGAAAGGATCTTTAAAATAATTCATTTCATCTTTACAATACAGATAAAATACAGTCCACTTACTCTTAACAAAAAGCAAATAAAACCCATCCACAATGCATACCATTGTTATTATTTTTATTATTATTGTTGCTCTTATAATTAGAAAACAAAGCTAATGCTGCTTCCCTGAACAAGGGGTAACCTTTGCCCTAGATGAATAAACCATGGCTCTGCTGACATATTTAATCATACTCTGTCTGACTGATGAAACTGGTCCTAAGGGGAAAACAAAACAAAACAAAACATGTTGTACATGTTAAAGTCATTAATCTCAGGTGGATTTTAAGTTTCCTGTTCCTTCTCCTTCTCTCCCAAACCTTGTTTTCTGCTCTGTCTCCCATGTGTAGAGGACAAAGTCATGCTTGTGCTGGCTCTGATCGGCTCTTGGGAGCAAAGAAATGGTGTTTCACAATGCTCTGCCTGATGCTGTGAAGGCAAACCCTTTGTGGGGGAGCGAGGGTATTAAGGACAAAAGATCTCAGGGCTGAGTTTTCCTCTCTGTCCCAGAGGACCTCCAGAGCCTTCTCCCAGCATATTGCCCAATTAGACAGTGCAGAGCTGAGAAATGCAAGCCCAACTCACTTGCAGGATACTAAGAACTGTCTACAGGGATCTGTTTTTTTAGCAGGAAAAGAGATAGTCACTCATGGACTTTTTTTATCACTTTTCTGACAAAGGAAAGTGATAATTGTATTCAGATTTTTGCTTCCTTTCCCTGCCCTCCTTCCCCCTCAGCAAGGGCTTTTGTAGATGCATATGAAGCACTTGCGGGCCGCCTGCTTTAGCAAGATTAAGATGCTTTCTGTTTTGCAAACTAAACTAAACAATTGATGGGAGTTTTCTATAATGAATGTCATTTGCCTACCTTGGGGAGCAACCTAAATGATATAAAACTGGAAGGGGGCGAAGGGGGGGGAAATTAATCAAAAGTTATAAAGCCAGCTGGATACACGCAAGGTCTAAATCCTTAGATTTGGAAATAGCATTAAGTCCAAACTGGTTTATTACATCATAGATTTTTTTTTTCAAATGAAAAAGTGCTACAAAGCCATGGACATAATACTTTTCAAGATAGCTTGCCATTTTCCCTCAGGGGTAATAGTGTAATATTTTGAAATAATAATATTTATGGGACTATAACAGCCGTGTTTTCCCAACTAGTGTAAATCAACTGAGCTGTGTAGTAGGACATGGAGTTGGGCCAAATTATACCAGCTGTTAGTATCTGGCAGGGCATGTTATGAAAGAGGGAACTGTAGCATCACCCGACAGAGACATTCACAATAATTAAAGCCATTTCCTTCAGAAGCTGAAAGACCTCAGTGTTTCAGAGCAAAGCCTTGAAAACTGGTTCCTGAGGGGCTGGGGGAGTGAAGGAGATGGGTACATGAAATTCTTGCCTGACCATTAGGGGTATATATTCCTTGCAAAACTGGTTTATGATGTGTTCTCCCAAATATCATTCAGGCCACACATGAACATAAAATCAAAGCTATATTTTGGACTCCCGTTGGACCAAGCACAGCAACTGAGAGCAAGGACAACTTTTCTCTTCTGGCCTTTCTGTGCTTTGCTGCTGATGCCAGGAAGAAAGCATCAGAACCAGGCTGCAAGGTGCAAGATGCACCACGAGCTGTTCCATCAGTACAGTACCATGTTGGAGACTCTCTTCTTCATTTGTATAAAAGGAAAAAAAATAGAAAGCACTGTCCCCCTCTCATAGAGAGCCATTTTCTGTAAAATTAGAAAATGCCAGAACATTAGGAGGGAGATGACCCTAATTTCCTGGATGAAAGACAATTGTTTAACAAGGAAGGTTGCAGCTTATCAGACCTTGCACTGTGCATGACTCTCATCTTAGTAAGGCACAGCAACCTGGGAATGTTTCTAATGCAGGGTGCAGCCACACCCTGGAAACATGGGAGTTATAGCAAAACTGGTGCAACCGTGTTAATTTACAGACCAATAAGCTAGGATACAGGCTGGGGCTATGTATAATCTTAGCTCAGAGAAATAAAATTCAGATGAAGCCCATAATAGATTATCTAGAGGAGCCAGCAGAGATTCTGAGCCTGGATGTCCAGAAATGCAGAACTCCAGACATTGCAGCCATTTCAGTTCAGCATCTTCAGTAAAAGACAGCGGTGGGCAGAGGCGGTTACAAAGCATGAGGTACCACCATGGCTAAAATTCTGCTGAGGGGTCATTTCCCACCTGATGGACCTGCAGATGCCTGGTAGGCTTATTCCCATCTTTTCATGCTCTCAAAAGTCATGATTTCTTCTGACATGGGAAAAGCAGCTGAGAAACACGGGTCTGACACCGGAGGAGTGATACGCAGCTGAAAACAATGTGCATGAAGAGCATTTCTTCCATCTCGCTATTTTTTTGCCAAGCAGAAAGATTCAGGACAGCAACAAGGGAGAAAAAAAAAGAGTCATTACAGAATAGCATTGAAAAGTTCAAATTTTTCTTTGGTCAGATCATTCCTGCTTTGTTGGCTTCATCAGAAACTAGAAATAAAAATACAATTCCTTAAATGAATGAAAGTAGACCATTTCTTTACATATCACATGAAACCAAATTCTGGCTTTGGAGAGCAGTGGGATTTGTGCCATCAGCCTGTCTGCATGTCAGCCTGAAGACACCCACCACTCATCACACTGCACTGCAGAGAGGTTTTAGTCCACCAGCTTTTATGGGGTGACAACAACACAAACCACTGACAAATTACCAAAGGCCTCTTTCTGCCTGCTCGTGGCTGGGGGTGGGAAGGAGGTGAGGAGACCAAACCTGTTACAGAAAAACAAAACAGCTGGGGAGTACAAAATTTCTCCAATTTTCTCTATAGCCTACAATGGTTTTCTCCTCCAGCTCCTCAGGGCTGCTGAGAGACATGTCAGAGCCTGTTGCCTTTACAGAGTGCAAAAAATGGATGCGGAGGAAGACTGCAAAGTTATGAACATATTTCCCCCTAGGAAAGAGCCACTGTTCTCTCCAGTTTGTGTAGGAGCAATTTCCTGGTTGCTTAAGGTGCCTAAAAATGATTTGAAGGACTTCACAGGCTCTGATGCCTTCTGCTCCTAGAGCAGGCAACCTTCTCCAATATCACCTTTCCTAACAGTGACATAGAGCTGGAAGTTCATTGCAAAAAAAAAAGGGAGGCTAATCTAAGGTAAAATCTCCCCTGCACAGCAAGTCCTGCAACGTGCAGGAGCAAGGAGCAAAACCCCCATGAGAGGTATTAGTCACATTTGTTATTAAGCCCCTTGGAGGCACTGCAATTGTACCGCTGAGATTGATCACTGATACGAAAAGAAAAACCAGAACAGTGACTCTTCCTTTCTCCAAGTGCTCTGTTTTGTTGTCTTGACTGTATCTTGGCTAATTCTGCTCAAACTGAAGAGGCTGGGGAGGCAGGGAATAAAGGAACTTGCCTATCCCACGCCAGCGAGTGCCTCACGCCACGCTTTTCTCCCCTCCTTGGGAGGGAAAGCGGGGTTGCTTTCCAAGTAGGAGAATGAAACATAGTAATCTAACATTTTGCTCTTGCACCAGTAACTTCAGCATTTATTTCATACTATTATTAATGGTTGTTTATAATATGTAGATATATTTATGTAGGAAGTAGAGTAGATGAAAGCGTGAGATATATCTTATAAATATTTCTGTATGTCCACATACAAAATAAAATATGTACAGCCACAGATAGTGGTTCTCTGCTGTGTCAGGGCAGGACTGCGTGAAGGACTGATATGTTCCAAATCCCTTTTGCTGGGAGAAGCCTCTGCCCTGGATGGCTGCACTCCCTACAGCTGGGACTGGACCCAGTCTGCTCTGCAGTTTCTTATGGCTGGGCCAATAGTTTTGCAGGGGGGAAAGAGGCAGTGGCATATTTCCCTAAGGAACTGATGGCCCAGCTTGGCAGAACAGCAGTGACTTAAGGGCATCACACCCAAAGGGCAAGAGAGAAAAAGAGCAGGAACAGTTTTTTATTTTTCCCACTGGATTTTGACTTCATTTTGTCATTTTTTCCACTACAATCCTGTGGATAGCATACAGTCCTTCTCAGGGTACACTGCTCTCACTGTCTCTGGGATCCCATGGGGGGTTTTGCACAGCTGAATTTGAAACATCATCCAGCCCAGAAAAATTACCAACAGTTTTTCCTGCAGCAGTAACTTCAAAGTAGCAGACCTGCATAAAAGAAAGGTTAAAATGAGTTGTTCATTTCAAGGGATTGTCCTGAAATTTTTTCACCTTTATCATCCAGAGCTAAAAATCAAGTCTTTGGCAAAAAAAAGGGCAGTTATTGGCCAGAAGTTGCAGAATTTTCCCTTCTGGGATGGTCCTAATATAAACTCAGTACCTGTGCTAGAAGGCAAGTGCAAGCCTTAGTTCTTTTCAAACAACAGTTGCTTTTCTTCCCCCAGGAAAGCTTTTACTTTTGTTTCTCAAAATACTGATGCACTTGATGTCCAGATGTCATCAGCAACAATAGGAAATACTCTGGAATAAGATACCATCCCAAATGAGATTTTGTCTTCTCAGTGAGCGGTTGGGGGAAAACATTTTTGGGTTGTTTTTTTTTTATAAGGGTCTTATTTTTATTGGTGTGGTTGCTTTTTTTTTCCTCCTACCATCTTTCTTCAGGACCACGTCTTTAGAAGATAAATGACATCTAGTCAGGGAAATGTTTTCTCTTCTCTGAATAGTGCTGGGGTGGCTGTGGTGTCTCAGCTCCTGGGCAGAGAGAGAAGGGTTTTCACTTGCACACGTATCTCTCGACAGTCCTCTCACACTTTTTACAGGTCACGTAGCAGCACCAGTGGTACTTGCAGTGACATCTCTCCACCACTTTGTCCATGTAGGGGTTGTAGCCTCTGCCGCAACACATCAAGTCGCAGCTGTCGCTCCCATTAGAGGTCTTGTTGCATTGCCTGGAAGAGAGCAAATGCAGTGAGCCAGTGCAAGTCCCTGCAGTGCTCTCCAAACCAGTGTCTCGCTATGATGTTGGGGCCTGCCTGATCTGCCAGGTGCTGGGTGAATACAGCACAGTTGTATATCTCAGCTGCAGCAAGCACATGACAGAGGTGAACACCCAAGCAGTCCTCTACACCTGCAATACAGGCAAGGAGAGTCACAGGGCTGCACTCGCTTGACCTGCTCTGATGCCCGGGTTGCACTTGCATCACCTCCTCTGACACCAAAAATGACAGTAAACTCTTATCCTGACTCTCATTTCAGGCTCTGCAGCATTCAGGTTGGCATCAGCCAGGGCAGGCAGGACACACCTCATGTCCAGGCAGAAGAGTGAATGCGTCATGATATCTCCACCAACCCCAAACCTCATAATCCCTAGCAGTCTGTATTCCCAGGTAAGATCCAAAGCTGTCTGAAAGGATCTGGGAGAAGATGATATCCTAAAGAACAAACGCCGGTGTTTGTCCAACACTACCAAACCTGAAAAGGATGGAAGAGGAACCCTGCAGCCCCAGAGTATTTGCACAGGCTCTGTGCCAATGATCTTGGGCTGGGAAAGTTCCTGAGCGGGCTGTTCTAGCCACAATCCAGCTCATACCCTTTCAGGGAAATACACGGCCGATACCAGCAGGGCTGGACTCTGCACTTTCCCCTCCAAATGTCTCCCAGCATGGCACAAGCAGCCCTGTAACACCCTGAGTCCTGACCCAGGAGCAGGCAGCACAGCAGGAGCACAGTGTAGGATGACAAGTTGCCAAATACATGTGGATTTTCACTGCCTGTTTTGCTTCTCCTTTAATTAAAGTCAGACTTGTTGGGATAAGTCAACCATTGTGCAGGGTTCCCTCACTTTGTCCACTTGCAAGTAGTTGGCTTGATGTTTTCAGAAGTAACCCATGAACTGCAGAATCTCCTTCATTGATCATGGATCCACAGTCATTCTCAAAAACTGGCTATCTCATTCTCCTAAAATACCCAAAATTGGGTCACTGGACATGACAGTGCAACAGGCATTGACTTTTGGATGAAATGAACTCTGTCCTAGAGGTGCTGTTTCCCCAGGGGCTGTAAAGTTAGTCCATGTGGAAGTGTTCATGTTTGATCAAATGTTTGGCTGGACGCTAGTGCTCAGATCTCATGATGCACTCAACACCATGGGGCTGTGAACTTGATGGAGTCTTGAAACTACTGTAAGATAGGCAGTTTGAAGAGTGGGGGCAATTGCTGACATCTCTCCTAAATCATATTCTGGATAGCTGTTTTGAACAGAAACACTCTAAGGCTGGTTTGGGACAAGGAAAAGAGACAGGATCATGAACTGGACTCTTGAGTTGAGCACTCCATTAATAGATGAAAACAAATCCATGAGATTTATAGGAATTCCTCATGAGGTAATGGTTTAGGAGAAGTTACAGGATTAATGAGGTGTTGAGATTTTGTTCTTGTTCTTCCCTTATTTTTTTCTGACTCAGATGGGCCTCCTGTTTGTTATTTGACTTGCATTCCTCTCCAGGACCAGTGTTTAAAGGCCCCCACCGACTCTGCCTTATTCAGGATTATGTGTAAATATTTACAAAACTTTGAAAGTCTCTACCAAAGCTGAAGTCTGAAAACACAATGAGTGTGTTTGCCTAATACTGAACCAAAAGCTCTGTTACTGCCCCTGCAAGCTGAGGCCCCTCCTCCAGAAAACCTCCAAATGACTCCTTGTAAATGTATTAGTAAATGCATTAAATATTCAGAGCAAAGGTTCCAATACAGGCATGTTGACATTAGAAGAGAGGAGGATATTTAGCAACCTCATTCAGGTTTACCTGCTTATAAAATGTTGTTGCCCAGAGGTTCACCTAGGGAGGATGGAGAGTCTGCAAAAGCATCGTGTGTGCAGTGCATCCATGCCACCTCATGCTGAGAGCTCATTAAAATGGCCATAAAAAGGAATGGGGTCTACTCTGACTCCAGTTCACCATTGAGGACATTCAGTCCCCAAATGCACAAGACAGGCAACAGTCAAATTTACCCCATTCAAATAGAGAGCAGAACACTTCTATCTGGTGAATTGAGACCCAGGAATCTCCCTTTCCTTGTGCCCATTCCTGTGGTTTGAAAAAAATTAGTGGATCTACTATTAGCTATACCTTTCCATGGCTGTCCCCATCCCACCCGGCCTGAAATAAAGAAAGGGAAAAACTAAAACCTTACTAAAAAATCCCCAAGCTTCCCTCAATTTTGGATAAAGGAACAGGAACATTCTAGATGGATAGGTTGAACAGCCAAAACAAAGCTTTTGACCCCATCCTGACCCTATATGGACTTCCAGAAAACTTTCCTGACAATGCCACTAACCAGAGATTTTGTTTTCTTTTTTAAAGCATAGGCCTTATCTTTGTTATAGCTTGTTTAAAGGAAAATAGAGATAGTTTCTCTGCTGTATCTATAAATACAAAGAGCAAGTGAGGGAAGACAAAGAAGACCGAAGACCAGAGTTCACCCACAGAAGCTGCCCTTGAGCATCTGCTTTCAGAGCCCACGGCTGTGATCTCACCAGGCTTCCCGCTGATGGGTTAAGTTCAGTCTCGTTTGTTTTGGGTCTGGTCCAGCAGCTCAGAAAAATGCCCTCCTCCTGAGAGAAAATACGAAGGCAAGTGATTGCATCTTAAGACAACACTGTAACCTCTAGAAGCACTTGGAAGACCAGTGAAAAACGATGCTTCGGCTGTAATCCCAGCCAAGGTCCTGGCTCAGGAACAAGCTTTCACATTGTCACAGTGCTTTTTCCCTCTTTAGAAAAGCAGGGAGGAGGTCAGTCCTGCTGACTGGACAAATCCCATTCAATCTCCTTGTCTTAAATCTCCCCCTTCCATCCCTCATTTGCAGAAACATTACATACATTGCTCCCTGAGTCCAAACAGCCTTATCCTGGGGGTGACTCCTCAAGACTCTGAGAGTCTTCCCCCAGATGGAGAGGCCAAGCTATGTCACAGTTACCTACATTTTCATTTAGAAAGCTATGGGGAGATGCCACATTTAATTTTACTGTGGATCCCAGTTCACTTCTGTCTCATCAATAGATACAAGGATACATTTTTTAGGGGTGCTCAAACAGCATCTGAGACCCAAACTGAGCCCATCGCTGTACTGTGTCACCCACAATAATTACATATGATGAGAAGGATGGGCCAGATGTCCACTGGGGCCTCACTCCATTCAGTTATATTCAATAGTACATCAAAAAAATCACTCTGGGTCACAGGAACTGCTGGCCTAGTCCAGTACATCTCCCAGAGGCTGTGGGAGATGCTGTTCCAGGAGGAAAACACAGATCTGGCCGCTTTCTCTAGTTTTTTTCCTCACACCCTACCAGCACCTAAGCTGTTGCATTAGGAACAATAGAAGGTATGCTCTTGCCTAGACATTTCAGTATCCCCTTGTGGGCATCTTGGCCTTGGGTGTGTCATATCCCTTTCTGACCTCAGGGAAAGCATCTGCCTCCTTGAACTCTAGCAGCCACAAGTCCCAGAAGGCAGTACTGCCATGTAAAGAAGTAATTTATATTTTCTCTTTTAAATCATATTCCTATTCATTTCTTCAATGCCCCTTGCTCTGGTAATGTCAAGTTGTACAGCAGGATAAAAAAGAAAGAGAAAAAGTAATCCAAAAAACCCAAGAGAGATGTAACACAATAGACGTTGCCTACAAATATATCAAAGTGCACAACTTTATATAAGATTTTGAGGGTAGGATCTTAACTACTTTTAAATTGCTTTCTCATCCACAAGGAACAACTAGAGACTGAGACTGACACTGAACAACTGTACAAAAGAGAGTTATCAATTGTACACGTCAACAAGGAGATGTCAAGGGAGATCCTGGAACCAGCCTGTATGTTCATTAATGAGTGGAGAGTGAGCTTAAAAAATTGTGGATAACGCTGGAACAAGAGGAGCTGAGAGCATTTTGTGAGAGTGGATTAAAATGCAAAGTAAGCAACACACTTTGAGAAAGATCCAAATAAATGTGGGAATGTTCCCAGGAGAGCCAGGGGAGAAGTTCAGAAAACTGAAAAGGTTGAAGGAATTGATTTGGAGAAGTTTGCAAGAAGAGATATCGTCCCATCTACTTTCCCATCTATAAAAGAATATTGCAAAAGAAAGGAGAAGAAAAGTTCTTTATATGCAGAGAGAAGTGGACTAGAAATTATTAGTTTGATTTGAAAAAAAAAAAAAGGTAAATTTAGATTAAGAAAAACGCTGAGGATAGTAAAACCCTGGAAGAGGTTGCTTAGGCCAACTGTTTTTAACACCAGAGCAGACAAACATCTTCAGTAACAGCCCAGGTAGTCTCAGTTCAGTTTCACTCCTAAAAAGATCGGGCTCCATGGAAAGCTGTTCCCAACACTGATGTTACCTAACTTCAACACTGTTCTTATGCAGAGGGACTGAGTATGCTTAGGAGAGCTGGCTGCTTTTTTTATCCCCCGAATTCACTATCTGCTACAATGTTACTGTGTGAAATTACTCTTTCCACTAATAAATTTATTATTCACAAATCTGTTCTGGAAACTTTATGGCCTAATCAAGTTGTCTCAAAAAAGGGAAGGATTCAAAGTTCGCCAGGAATGGGGAAGAAAAAGCCCATGTGTGGCCCAGCTGTTGAAATGGGCATCAGCTATGGGCACACTGCCCTAGAGAAGTTCCTTCACTGTGGGTGGGAGGAACACAATGCTGATATTTGCCTGATTTTCCTTCAGTTTAAACTTCTGGGACACTCACAGAAGCATTATTTGCTATTTGTTATTCACTGGATCCCATGAAAAAAAGGTGGAACCTCTGATAATGGTTCTGAAAATTGCTAAATTATCAGACACATTATAAAAAAGTCAAAGCCAGAGTTGATCATATTGTGTGGCCTCACTGAATGACACAGTCTAAAAGAGGTTGTAATAAAAACCAAACACCAAATGCTGTTGTCTACCCAGAACTACCACTCTTTCGCTTCTACATACAAGTGCTTCTGCTAAGAAACTTCATTGCCCACATAATCACCCAAGGCAAAGCATATTTTTTGATGGCAGGAAACAAGTGGTATCAAAGGAAAGGGCTGTCACTGAAAAACACTGCATCTTTCTTTGGAGCATTTCACCAGCTCAGCTGTTTGGGCCACCGAGATGTCCAAGCGGTAACCACCAGCCACAGCGGTCACCAGCAAACGCATGCTAGGCTAAGCTCAAGCATGTTCCTATCCAAGAAAATAAATCAGCCTAAGAAACTTTAGGAGACACTTAAGGCTAATATTTTTTGTTTCAAAAACTAATATGTGAGTAATGAGAAACCACTAAAGAATGGCCACACTCATTGCCAAAGCTAAGGAGTTGTGGTTGATCAACCCAGCTTAGCTGCAGCACAACGATGCAGCCTGGTTTCTGCAGTGTAAGAGAGATCCTTCCCATGTTCAACAGAGAGGGAGCAGCATTTGCTTGGCTTCAAGACTGCTCTGGGAAAGCAGTAATAAACAGCTCAGTTATCTCTGTAAGGCTTCAGAAGCTGGAGGCTTATGCACGCCCATTGGCAGATTTTCCCTTTCCTTGGATTCCTCAAGGGACCTTAAACAGACTTTGAAATATGATACATTGCACCCTACTGATAAGGAAGGTTAATACTTTTTGCTTCTTTTCTCACAGAAGAGATCTCAATTTTATAATTGGCTATTATTTATCACTCACTCAGGGTTGATAACAATTTTTTCATGCAGGAGAAACTGAATTACCTTTTTAAAACGTGAGTTATAGGGTGCTTCTGTCCAAGAAAGCTCTGAAACAGGAACATATGCATTTTTTTCCCAGTGGTTAACTTGTTGCACTGAAGGTTGTACAATCCACTTGCTGCTCCACAGATCAGCCTCTTTAGATTTTTCTCCAGACCATTTTTACCGACCGTTCAAGTAGACAGTGGAATATAAGTACACGGAGTTCGGCTGGAGTTGGTGAAGGCTGAGGTTGCAGCAAACCTGTTTGCAGGAACCTTTGACAACAGTTGCAAAACTCAGCTCCTTAATCAGATTTTGAGCACTTCAAAGAGGCTTCAAATCTCAGGTTTGGGTTCAGTTCCCTGGCTTTGATATCTGGATACACCCCAAGCGCTTGGAGGCATGCGGATTTCCAAACCATTTCCAATTTCAATGTGAAACTAAGAAAGACCAAAGTTTCTTAGATACATTCCAGGCTTATTCTAGATAAGGTTTTGAAATCCTTTCAGCAAAGAGCTCTGAAAGGCATTTGAGTAACTGAGTGCCCGTTTTTGGAGTAGATTTTCACATAATTCCCCTACAAAGTAACTCAATTCCATTTCCTGCCTGAAAAATGCACAATAGATCCACATAATGTGAGGGATGATTAAGGAAGAGACCAATTATATTATCCCTTCTACTACCCACCTGCTGGTGCAGGGCTGTTCCCTACAGCACACACTGAAACCCAGTATGTTCAAGGTGTTGCAATTCAGCCATCATCCTCTGTCTGCTTCCAGCATGCTCTGAGCAAGCACCAGACCTGGGGGAGCAGGACGGGAGAAAGGACTTTTTCTCCACATGATGCAAAACTATTCCTTTTTTATAACAAAAATGCAACAAACGGGATTTTTCAATCCAGAAGCAGGGAAAGGGGTTGTTAATGGGGTCCCTTCCCTTCTGCACACCTTTGGAGAAAGAAAGTCGAACTGGAAAGTTGCTAAAACTTCCCAGATGGAGTTTTCTTGAGTATGGTAAGAGGTGTCTGCACTGTAACATCCCGTGGGCTGACTCCTGCATCCATATTCATGGCCAGAAAAAGTCCAAAGAGGAAATGGGCAGGTGGCAGAAGAAGAGAGGAGAGAAAACTGACTGAGGTACCACCACTAATAATCTCTGTTTTATTGCATTTGCCATAAAAGACTTTAAAAATTAGGCTAGTAGTAAACAGCAGGATCTCTCCCTAGGAAATTTTGATGTGCACAAGGATAAAATGTTAAGATGCCTCCAGGACTTGACTTATAAAACAAAAACCTGCTTGGGCTGTTTCCATGTAAGTGTTTTTATGTGTTTGTGGAGTAAGCTCAAGTCACATTTTTCCCTGCCCTTTCCAAAAGCATCCTTTTTATGTTCCTTCTCCCTCATCCCTGTCATTAGCCACTATCTCTGTAGTCCCACAGCCAGCTGGAAGAAAGCCACCTCATTTAAAATATATTTAGATGTCCTCTCCACGAGAGAAAAATTGAGAAAAGAAAAAGGCATCCATGGGATGAGGTTAGGGAAGACCCTCTCATTTTCCCTCCTACCCCTGGGAAGAAAGGACCCATCTGCAAACACATGCTGTTCATTTCACATTTATTTCCTCTGCTAATTTAATGCAGAAAAGGGCCTGCTATGGCTGGTGTTACTTGTGCCAGTTTTGAAAAATCAGACATCTTGATAGCTGGCAGACGGATTGTGGTGAAAATGAGCATACACATGACCTTTAAGTTTGGCCTGAGAAATGCCTGCAGCTCAACACAGGACTATCTCTCCATTTTCCCCTCCCACGGCCATCCCAGTCTTGTACATCCAAGAGAGTATTTCTTGACAGGTTCCTTTTGAAAGTCTTTCCCTCCTGCCTTAATATCTCGATCCTCTAAATCCTCACTCAATCTCACTTCCCGTGGACCCTTGCCTGGCAGGCTCACAATGACTGCTGTCACCCAGCTCAGGATAAAAGGACACAATTTCCTATACTCAGAAGGAAAAAAATAATACATTCAAAACCTTGATGTATTTTTCATCCCTAGTTGGGATAAAAAGGAAAAATCTACTCTATAATGAAATCAAATGAAGAAGTCATGTCTCCCTCACAATAGGATTTCAGCATGAGGAAAATGTTTTACTTGGCAAATCCATAATGAACTCAGGTTTTTTTTGATACAACCTGTCGATTGCATGCAATTCCTATAAAATTAATTTAATTTCCAAATGACCTCCACAGTGTTTTCATTACAAAACAGAATGGTGCCACAAAGAGGTCTTTATCGAGACACAAATTTGTCAAAATCCATACAAATCAACAAAAACATTGCTTCCACTCAACATTTTCCCTTAGAAACGAGTTTCAAGCCACGTTTTTTTCCCTGTGATCCTCAGTGAACCATAAACATCCTCGCTTGCTTGTTAGTGGTCCACCACTGGTCTGGCAATGAAAATCAGCCTACTGTTCCCACCATAGAGCTGCCAGATAAGCACTGTTGTAGAGCAGTCCAGCCACTGATTTTTGTCCTAATGGAGGATAAAAACTCTAACAGCCATAAAACATCAGAGGACCATAAGGACACACTTGACTATGGTCATCATCTCCTGATCAGCTCCACCAGTCAAATGCTGATATGTTGTCTACCCGAGTTGTGGTTCCAGATTAAACGGTTGTTGTGAAAGAGTATCTTCTAAAGTCTCCTCACCAAATATTCTGTATGAATTAAACGCATCCAAAGAGTATCTTTTCTGCATTTGGGTCATTTATTTCATTTTCACCAAAGTGGTCCAACGATCATTATGTCCAATAAGAGTTAAAATGAAGGCACCTCACAAAACAGTAGGTGCACACATTTTGCAACTTGACTGTCTGGGTTTCCACCACAAAGTAACACAAGGAGCAAAGAAGAATTATAAGAACTAGCTGAAGAAAGCCAAGTTGACAGATAGCAATTAAAGTGCCTGCTTGAAATCCAGCCATTGCAGCCACTTCACAAAATCCCAGAAATTCTGCAAAATTCTGGAAGTAGACAATTGGTTGGCTGATGAAGGGTCTGCTGGCCATCTAGAGATGCTCAGACTGCTAAAATGTGGAATCTGTTGTCTTAAAGGGAACTAAATAGAACCTGGGAGGAAACAGGCATGTCTGCTTCCAGCACTGTGCCCAGTGATGATGTTAAATGACTAATATTAATGGGATAAAGAAATTTCTCTGCGGAGATAGGAGCAGTACAAATACACCCAGGTTTTTAAAATGCAGTGGAATAAAAATCCTAAAATTTCACCTTCGTAGTTTACAGAGTTTTTTTAAGGCTGCCTGGGAACACTGGTCCTAATTGGGTTAACACTTGCCTGCTCAGAGGAGCCTTAAATTAGAGTAACAACTCATCACATCAGCAATGACTGCAAGAAACGACTTAGACTCAACACAGTAAAACCCAGCTGCTTGATCATTACAAGTTCCTGTAGAGGACAGTGGTTTAGGAGGCTTCAAAAGGTGTCTTGTGCCTGTCTGTATAATGCAAAAGGTGTCTGCAGTGTTGTCCACAGCCACTGTTAACAGGCTTGGGCATCCATAGACCACACCACACCTGCACGCATGTGCTATCTCCCCAACTATTTGCCTCTTATTTGCACATGTTCCCCGCTTCCCCTTTGATCCTCAGGGCTCAGAGTGCAGTCAGCATCTGCTGCAGAAAACCTCACCTGTCCTGCGTTCCATGCGACCCCACTTTCTCATTCTTCATGCAGAAATCAGGTGAGCTCTGCAAGTAAATCAGTTCTGTCTCTTTAACCGGCCTGATATCAATATCCTTTGGGACAAGGTATTTGCGTGTGCCCATGGGCCGGTGAACAACTTTGGTGGCTGATAAATACTTGGTTTTGAGGTCCAATGCAATATCTTGCAGCTCTTGAAGGCCTTTCCAACAGGTCTTGATAGAGCATGACCCAGAAACTCCATGGCACTTACATTTCATTTCAAGAGAGGCTTTCAAGACCTGCAAAAAGGAATGCAGGTGTTAGGAAATGTCCTTCTCTTACCTCCAAACACCTGACAACATTGCTAAAGAAGCAGGGACTGCTATAGAAAATGACTGCTGCTCTGATTTCTGCACAGCCGCTCTAGAGTAGCTACTGTGCAGATCCCATAGCTCCTTGGTGATCACTATCATCCCAGAACTACTTTCACCAAGGAACCTTTACAGCCAGACAGAAGAGTATACTGAATTTTGATCAGATATCTACTTAGGGCTACATTTCCACCTTCTAAAGTCCTAAGTAGCTGAAAATCAAAGCAATCCACAAATAGATAATTATCATCCATTTTGGCCTCCGGCAGCTTTGGGCAACAGAGATGTCAAGGCTCTGATAAATTCAGGGCACCCTCACCCTGTCTTTCTGCTGGCCATGGGGTCAAAAGAGCCTTTTAATTTTGTTCTGTACTAGTCTTATTTATGAAAGGGGTGGATGCACCAGCCATGGCAACACTCTGTCCCAAACAAAAATTTGCCTGTTGCAATTAAAATGAAAACTCAAGACATTTAATTAAAAAAAAAAGAAACCAAAAACTTCCCCTCCCCCCAAAAAAATAAAGAGCAGATAGAGTGGGAATGGTAGAGAAAAACACCCATTGGAGGCAAGTTCGGCATGGTTGTGCTCTGCAAAGGTGAGTTCAGCTTGTAGCTACACAGTAAGCTGCCTCTGAGCAAAATATGCTTCATCTGTTCCAGTGCCTGAAAACTGGCAGTCCTAGAAGGACCAAGCTGTGTGGTAAGACCAATTTAGGGAACTGCTGCAGCCCCAGAGATGGGTGCAGGGGTCAGATTTACAGCCCCCCACCCATTTCTCCATCTGCATGGAGGGTTGCAATAAGGATTTGCACTTCAGTGCATACCAAGCACATGGTAAGCATTATCCCTCCACTGGATACAAGCTGTTAAAAGCTGCTTCTGCCAGATATGGGAATAATCATTTGTAAAGCAGTTTGAAAAGGAAAAATCAGCCCTCCTGGCTGCAGGGATGGCTGGGAGGCAGCTGCTGCTGGACACGTCTGGCAGATGATAATCTTCCACGCTTACACAGCACTTTGCCTGTACAACGCCCTTGGCAGAGCACCATGGGACCCATCTCCACCACACCTCCAGGGGTAAGTAAACCAGAGCCATCCTTGGCTGTGGAAAGGGTAGCCATGAGACATCCCACCCACGGTTATATAGGGCTGATAATAGCATTCAGCATCTCCTGAGCCCCAGTCTGAGTTTATATAGCCACAGTCCTCAGCAGGCCAAAGGAGTTTACAGTGATCTGGGAGAAACTTGCTCCTTTTGCTAGCTGATAGAGACACTGAACCTCACAGAGCGACCAGCCACTACAGATGGTACAATTACAATAACTCTTGTGGATTTGTTACCTGTCTCCCTACTTCACTGTTGTGCAGATGCATCAGTTTATTGGCTTGTGATCCTGATTTTTTCATCTTCATGGGAGCATCTGAAAATTTGGACCCCATGATAAGACCATAGTTGAGGTTGTCTGCACATCCTCCCCATCGATACCCAGGTCCAGGTGTCTCACCTGGGATGGGACCACAGGAACAGCCAGGGAGGTCCCCGGTGGTGCAGGCTCTGGCAATGGTGTGGCTGATGGCAGCAGCAGAAAGAGCATACACAAATGCTGACTCCCTTGTGCCTGGAAGAGACAAGAACTCCAGCTCAGCCTCCTGGATCAGCTTAATGTTCCCCAAAAAGAGACCCATACAATCTGTGCTCCACAGAGCAACAAACACACCAGCTCACTGCAGCTGAGACCACCCATGGCATCACCAGCTTGGAGCACATCTCCTAAGCTCTTCAACATGTCCCAGCAGGGCAAGGAGACACATGGACTTATGCAACTTGTCCACAGTATTGCAATCTGCTCTTGGAGCATGTGAGAAAGGCCCGTCATGGACTCTCCTGCCTCCCTTTGCCCCTGTGCTGGATGCTGCCGGCTGGCAGGTCATGGAGCTGGCATACATGGAGATGGGGGAGGTGGAGGGAGGCTATAAAGCTGCAGCATGAGCATTCAAGGATGCTCCAATCCATGAAAGCTGAGTGTGCAGCCTCATGCATAGTGTGTGCTTCTTGACAAGTCTGCATGCCTTGAACAGCAGCTTGGTGACTTTGAGCAAGTGCACTCCTAACAAGATGTGACAACCAGATTAGTGGCATGGTTTGTAAAAGCTGTAGGATATCAGGTCTTCTACTCAAGAGCTCCTGAGTGTCACTGGCACCATAATGATGAATGTGGTCTCAGTGAATGGGACGATTAGGCCACGTAGTCCCTCCACGTACGCCCTAGCAGCAAGACTCTTCCCATCCCCAGCAAGCATGCACACATGCTGTCTGACTCTACTCACTCATGTGGCTGGCTGAGCCAGCAGTGCTGTTTACCTCTCTCTAAGTCCAGCAGGTAGTTAGGAGCCAGCTCGATGGAAGAGCAGTTCCATCGCATGTCTGAGAAAGCTTTACGGCAGGTCTTTATCACTTCGCGTGCTGCCTGGATGATGGTCTGCATTAGCTCCAGGTTGCTGCGGCACAGCTGCACCTGGGAAACCACCAGGCCTTCAAGCTGCTTGCAGTGCTGTGTTTGATTCAGGGCCAGAGCTGGAGGAGTCTTGGACAGAGCACTAAGGAGACAAACAGATGCAAAAAATTAATCAGTATCAATTTCTCCACTACCTCCAGTCCAGCGAATGCTTTGGCTGTGTTCATCTGACTTAATCCTAGCTATCTGTAAATAAGTGCTTAGTTTAAGCTGGTGAGAAAGATGGGCAAGTAAGAAGAGCTGTTTATCTCACGTAAAATAGGTATTTAAGGCAAGTGGGAAGAAAACACCCTCTAGAGGTGCACAGTTCTCTTCATTATCTAGGAGAGCCTGGACAATCCTCCTGGGGCATATGCCAAGTTGACTGAATGCGTAAATCCTTATGGGAAGGTTTTTTGCTGAAGAATGAAGAGGACAGACCTCCCAATAGAGTGAAAAACGAGCCATCAGTTCCACGATAACAGAAAGCTGGATCTTCCAGGACCGTGGTATTCAGAGAAAAAAAAAGTGAGGTTGGTGTTATCAGTGTTTTGCATCCAGCATCTGTCTCACACACTCTCTAAGGATTATGCTAAATGTCATGTAATTAATTACAGAGAAAATTGCCTGCAAGGCCGAGGGAAAAGCCAACAAGTTTGCAAAACAGATTCTTTCCCTTAGAGTTAACACCAAAGGTTTCCACTAATTCTATCACTCTTGCACATAAATGTCTGTTCCTCTAGGCTCCATAAACCTAGTGCAGAAGCCCAATGACACTATGTGCAAAGAGAGTACCATGGTCAAAACTGAGAAGGGATCCACTAGCACCAGTACGTCTGCTACCATGGAAGAAACCAACAACACACCAAAGACCCCCCATTGGTTCTTCTAGAGTGCAATTAATTGCAAATGCTTCCAGGTAAAACAAAGGACAAAGAAAATAGTGCCGTGCATCATGCTAGGCTGTGCTCTTCCTTCCCAAGCACCCACAGTGATCAGCTGAAGCCTGGTGTATAACTCTTTTTGTATCTTTATGACCTGCTTAAGGCAGTCATAAACGTTATTCATTCCCATAAAACAACTTTCTAGCTGGCTGCATCAGTAACTGGCATCTGATCCAGGCAACACAACTGCCTTAACACATATTTCCTTCTCTCCTTGTTAAATACGTGGCCTTTCAGTTTCATCCTAAGCCATCTTGGTTAGTTTGGCTTATTAGCAGACACATTTCTGTGTGCAATTCACTTTATTACTGTAACATCCATGTCCTTCAGAAGCTAAATGAGATGGAAATGGAGCTAAAATTGAGCCCTAACCAAGACAGGGGGTATTAACTCTGATCTCTGGTTTTCAGGAGAACACGTCTTTGTTCCACCACCTCCCTCAAGGTTGGATTGAACCAGCTGCTCTGTATGTTGGAGCTCTCTCTAGGCTGTGCATTAACTGCTGACTTCCCAGGTGTTTGAAGTCTGGCATTTCTGACACTAGATAATCAGGGGCAAATTTAGAAGGGAAACTACCACTCTCCTAGCATTCTTCCTAATATCAAATCTAAACCTCCCCTGATGCAACTTGAGGCCATTTCTTCTCATCCTATCACTTCTTGCTTGGAGGAAGAGGCTGACACCAAACTCCCTACAACCTTTCCAGCCATTCTTCCCCAAGCCTGTAGTGTTGCATGGGGTTGTTTTGGCCGAAGCACAGGACCTGGCACTTGACCTTGTTGAACCTCATCCTGTTGGTCACAGTCCATTGAACCAGCTGGTTCAGATCCCTCTGTAGAGCCTCCTTACCTTCAAGCAGATCAACACTTCTGCCCAGCTTAGTGTCATCTGCAAACTTACTGAGGGTGATGCCCCAGAAGTGCTCGTTTTCTACTCTGGCTGTAGAGGGAACCCAGTACTAAGCTGGGACACAAACATCTGGACTATATAAGCACAGAGCTGGGTGAGATGAGTTCAAGATCTAGCTCTTGGCACCAGAAACCTGTGAAAATTTATCCCAGAAAGCCTATCAGCAACTCTCAGGAATGGCTTGAAATGCAAATCGGGCAAGAGGCCAAAGCAACTCATCACTAATAGACTAAAACCAATAAATAATACAGCACTGTATGTCCCAGCAGCAAAATAAGCAGGCAGGGTGAGGTCGATGACATGAGAGAGCTGCACTGCCCAAGCTTCAGGCAAGTGAGGAATGTTCCAGGTCACTGAGAGGGGCTGTACAATGGAGCAACACCTCAGTTTTCTAATCAGAGTTGCCAAGTGACACTTTAGAGGCCTTGTGATGTTTCACCTGGCCATCCAGAAGGATGCGCGTATCTCCTAGGTCCCGAACCACATTTTCTAATCCTGTATAGAGAGGTTTTTGACATCTTTATAGGACCTGGAAGCCTACATTGAGGTACCTGCATCTCACCATTACAGACAAGTCAGAAATAGAAGAAATAACCATCTACAAGTTGGGATGAGAGCTGAATTCAGACTGAAATTCATCCCCATTGTGAAAAGAGGGAAAGTGATACGACAAGATTGTGTTGTTACAGATGGCCTGACATTATCACCGTTAGAGAAGCAGATTTATAATGCAACGAGAAAGAAATATACTTGATGGAAGAGGGAAAATTATCTGCCAGACAACCAAGAGAGCAAGGACAGCAGCCCCTTTGGAGAGAACTCAGCAGATGGCAGCAATGGCTGATTCTCATTGAATGAGCCAAGCTCCAGGGAGCCCGCTAAGAATAAAAATGGATGGATGACACAAAAAGGTGTTTCCTGAACATCACCCAGGCCTAAACCTTCTGCCTTTGCTTGTGAGAACCTATAATTAGAAACATCTCCAAGCATTGGGAGGAAAAAGTAAAGAGTAATGGAGATGGAAAAGAAAACTCACAGTTATTGGAGTAGCTTGCCAAGACAAAAAGTGCATTTATAAGTCACAGATCGGAAATGTGAGAAGACTATTAGGTCATCTAGTCCATGGCCTGACAGCCCAGCTTTGCTCAGTCTCTGTCCTACCTTCAGAACCGTCTTCTCCATCCATTGTTACTTTATACTCTCCCTGTGGAAAGGCACCAACTCTCCCTGCTTCCAAAATTCTGGAAGCACCAGATAGGGATAGTCAATGCCTGCAAAGAACATTGTTGGGGAACAAAGTCCATCTGTGGGGCAGTGGAAAGGAAATCACCTTCCCCTAGAAGAGTCTTGTCCATGGTGGGATTTGGTGGTGTGCCTTTATCCCATATCCAGACGGTCTCCATCGACCACCAGCACTAAGAGGATAAACAGCCAGTCTGAATAAAGCAGCCCTCAGGGAAGAGCAACCTTTACTTCTCCATCTGGCAAAAAAATCCCTGATAAACATCTATCTTTGGACTCACACCCTTCATCCAAGACGCAACATGTGAGGAGTTTATCTCCTGCTGTCCCATAAATGCTGCATTTCACCATTCACTCCTGCTAACATATGCTCACCTCCCTTAACTCTCCTACTCCATCCTTCATTCTCCAGAAAGCTGAGGACAACTGAGAGGTGGGATTTTTCTTTTAGTAAAAATATATGTATCCTTTTAAATAAACAGGCCCCAAAATCAGACATCTGCTTTATGTATAGCATAGCAGGGGTTTCAAATGAAGTTGTAGATACTGACAGAAAACCAAAAACATAATTACAGAGGAAATATGATGCACAGATTCATCATGACTTTGTTTACTCTTTTAATGACCTCAAACAGTTAATAAATTCATTTTAACATATTAATGCTTTACAGTATTAGGTCCTTTGAGAGGTGTGGGCCCATTCTTGCAGATCTGGGTTCCATGAGAAGACTATTCATAGGATCAGTGGCTTGAGAGAAATACCTTCAGATCTGAGCAGACACCAAAGAGGCACACACACACACCTCGGTGTGCAAGAACCACTGAGCTTAGGACACTGCTCCTGGTCAAGCTAAAAGGAAGAAAAACTCCTTGAATTTAGCAGTGCAGCATCGTCAGTGCCCTTTAAACATCCTTAAATTGTGGAATGATCTCCTCTCTTTCTGATCTGCGCTCTCTGGAGAGCACCTCCCCATCCTCTCTTGCGTGATGTGACTCAAGATGGTTTCACAGAGCAATTGTTGGTGAAATCATGAATTTCTGCTCCAAATTGGCCATTTTGCTTTCTGCAAAGGCAGTCTCTATTTTTTTATGCCTATTTTTAAACCCTGTTATCTTGCAGGGATTTGAGTGAAACAAAATGATTTATACAGAATGACACTTCACTGGAGAGTGAAGTGTGCAGTAAACTTTAATAGAGAGGCAGCAATTAGGGGCCTTTTTGCATTAAATCTCATTAAAGATTTTTAAACTGCAGGATCCTTATTTTCTCAGGTTTTCAACTGGAAAAGGGTCACAAAACTGTTACAAATGCTTTCTCTAAGCTCCTGTTAGTCAAAGGCAGTCCATGCCCCTACCCTTTGACAGTCGTGGCCTGGGGACCACAAGCACTGGAAAAGCCACCACATCCCCTGGTAAATGCTTCCAGTGGTTCTGCAAAGCCTTTTCAGACAGAGAAGAGGGATTTATACAGTAATAGAAAAAAAAAGAAAAAGAAATAAAGAGGAGGAAGAGGAGTGGGGGGAAAAACCCAACCCTGAAGTAAAAGTTTAAAATAAGAGTTGCTTTCAGATACAGTGCCAAATACAGTGCTGGCAGTAGTGGGCACAAGGCCATTGACTTCCAGCCCAAGCCTGACTGAAGTCAATGCCAGCAGTGAGTTGGCTCACCGAGGAAGGCCGTGGAGCTTTGTCAATTTTTCCTGAGCTGCCTATGGAGTGAAGAGCAAACTTCAAAGCTATTGTCCCCCCCCCCCTTTTCCTCTCCCCCAGCCTGCTCCCCTCCTGCCTTCCCCATCCTGCAGTCCATTCACAGCAGCTCATCTAGCAGCCCCCTTGCCAGGCAGACAGTCTCCACACAGGCGTCCGTGCCCTCGTGTCCCAGCTCCCCCCACCGAGCTGAACAAGAGAAGCAGGAGTTGCTGGGAAGCACAATTTTTTTCCATTTTCTCCCCAGTTTTATGCTGGCTGCAGCAATGCTGCAGTGCCACTCGAGGTCGGTGAGCTGGGGTACATCTTGGGTTCACCAAAATGCACAGTAAAGCCACCTTTTTCTCTTCCTGAGGGGCTGTGTTTTAACCATGGGAACTGTACAGCAAAGCTGACCTTGTAACAGGGAATAGTGCTCAGCTAGCGATGGCTCTAAAGGGCATGTCCATGTCACCACGACAGGGACAGAGAGGGACTTTACAAAGTGACTAAACACCATCTAAACATGATGGGATTCCTAATGCCACCACTTGCTGTCATGGGTTTGTCCTGCATGCCGTACAAAAAAAACCCCACCTGTTGTATTTGGTTTCTTTATGACCACTCTTGGTTTGGGACTCTACACAGAGGGAGAGTCCAACCTTTGTCCTGGTGCCTGGGCAGAGGAGAGGCCAACCTGGAGGGAGGCAGAAGCTCTTGTAGAGCCACTTTGTGCCCAGACATCCCAACATCTGCAGCCCTCTGTGGCATGCATATCTGGCTGCAGCTCCCTCTAGTGCTAATCTGTTTTTCAGCTCCACCCAAAGAAGTTGCTTCAACAATCTGGTTGGTCAGACCCAAGCACCCCAGAGAAAGCCAAATGGAGTGCAAAAGGAGACGGGTAAGGTGTTAGAGTACCTACAGGCATTGGCCCTAAGACATGCCTCACTGAAACCAACGGCTGCCACCTTTCTCCCAGCTACTGTGATGCAAAACAAGCACTAAGCATTCCAGATCCCCTACTCTAAAGATGGGAAAGTGTTTGCAAAAAGCAGCACGCAAAAATGAGACTCAGGGGCTCGTATGCATTGAATGGAAAGGGTGCCTCTCCACAGCAGCCCTGATCCTACAAAGATCTGTCTGTACCCTGACTTTACACCCAAGAAACTCCCTGCAGCTCAGATGGCAGAGGTCAAAAAAAGAAGTTTCTTCAGAAGTAAAAGCAGCTTTACAAGATGTTGACCATCCACACACCATGCTTGGTGGTGCACACTTCTGTGGCAGGGAAGGGCATGGCGTAGATTTCCAACAGCTGGAGGTCTGGATTGCAGAACTCATAAAAATAAGCCAAAGAAAATAAAACATACAGCTCCTTTCTACCTTCTCTCCACTTTTACTAATTTACGGGGGATATTTGTGTTACAGGGAAGTCCTGTAACGGCTGAAAACTGTGTTTTTCTTCGCCCCTTTCCCCTGCAATTACATCACACACTGAATCAAAATTGAATTTCCTATCACCTTTCATATCAGTTGCTCCCTCTTCCCCAGGCTGGCAAAACCCACCTCCTTATCTTCCCCCTCCCCTCCCAAATCCTCTTTGAAGCTTGCCTCTGGCACACTGCCTACAAAAACACCACAGCGGGCAGACCGCTGAGACAAACCCAGGACTGAAAACATCTCATAGTATTTTCCTCCCTCTTTATCCCATCCTTTTTTTCCTGCTCTCCATCCATGAGCATGAGAGGGAAGCAGCAGAGTTTGGTTGCACAGTGCGGTTGTACAGCACCCAGCAAATGAATCCGAGGCTGGGATTGCATTGAAAAACAAGGGTGGAGAAGGGAGGAGAAACTGCAAAATAAAACCCAACCAAACAAAAACCAAACGACAAAAAAAACCCCAAAACACATAATTTTGGGATATCCCAGCTGGCAGCATCCCATTTCCCTGGGACAGGGAATGCAGGTCGCTGCCAGGTTTTAAACAGGTGTGAGGGGAGCCCCAACAGTGCATCTGGATGCAGCTCATGCTTCAAATGCCATTTTAATCCCAGCTTTCATCTTCCCCATGGGCTTTTTGATAGGAGGGATATGTCTGCTGGGAAGAGGAGGAGTGGCAACTGCAATGTCTTTCCTCCAATTGCTTCTCCCCCCAATCCCATCTCCAAAAGTAACCCTCACAGCTTAACCGCTTACCGGCCAAAAGACCTATTAAGGACCTTGCCCTGCCCTCCAGCCTTTTCTTTTGTGTGTCTACAGCTTGTCACCATGCCATCAGTTTCCCTCTGAAGCTCGTCTAGCTCCTTCACTTTGGAGAAACCCAGGTCCTTCACTTGGGATTTAGCACCTTGCTTAAGCAGGACCCTAATGTCAAGCATATAAGCAAACCTCTCCACTTAGCTATGGGTCTGTACATAAATGCCCTGCTGAATCACACTGCCACAAAACAACATTATTTCTGCGCTGTGTAGAAATGAGTGTTGAAAATGAGTCTC
This sequence comes from Dromococcyx pavoninus, assembly GCA_033558185.1. Taxonomy (NCBI): domain Eukaryota; kingdom Metazoa; phylum Chordata; class Aves; order Cuculiformes; family Neomorphidae; genus Dromococcyx; species Dromococcyx pavoninus. The sequence continues at coordinate 1,088,976 of JAUMJL010000286.1, read as the reverse complement.
TGCCAGCCCTTGCACATGTTGCTAAGTGTCCTGCAGAGAGGAGTTGCCTGCTCTGTGCAAGGTGCTGGCTATACACAGAGCCGAGGGCCTAAATACTCAGGGAAGCCAGCAGAGAAAAAAAAACAGCTGGACTGTGTAATTTAGCTGTGATGATTGCTACAATATATAAAGCCAAGATGGTGAAAAACATATCAGAATCTGACTCTCCTCCTCTTCCAAGATGGCCCTTGTAACATGGAAACAGCAAATGAAAGATGCCCTGAGATAGGTGACTCTTCCTCCCATTTAAACATCCTACGGAGGGATTCACCCCCTGCTCCTCTTTACGCATAGGAAAGGTTAATGTGTGGTCTCAACCAGCTCCCTGTACTCCGTGGCATCTCCAGAAGGTACCTCTTAACATTTGAATTCAATGTTTCTCTTTGGAGAGGGTAAATTGCCATTTGGAAGGTCCTCTTTCCCATGACTGCATGCAGGGCAGTGAAAACACATCTGAAGACATCTGACTTGAAGATGTCCAAATTTAAGAGAGGCTTTATAAAAGGTAGTGTGAGGAGACCCTCAAATGACAACAATTTGAACAGTGGAATGGGAATTAGACATAGTACAGAAGGAGGAACAAACCAGGAAGCTCTTGTCTCAATTTTCCCACTGAACACCAAGATCCTCACTTTGACACATTATACCCTACACAGACTCTCCTTGGCACTGCATTTTATTGTGCCTTTTCCTTTACAGAAGGTTCTCACTTAAGGCCAACACACACCCCCTTATTTATTTTGTGCACTGCTTCAAACCTGAATAGAAAGGATGGATCACTCATCAAACATGAAACCAGATGGGTGGTGGAGGGGTTTGTTTGTTTATTTTGCAGTAAGTAACTAATTGATCGCTTGCTTAAGCAAAGAAATGAGATAGTGATGTTTTCACTTTGTTTGCAGTTACATTACCTCTGAGGAAATTCGATCCAGACTTGACCACACTGCCTGGTATTTCTTCACCCTTCTCCCTCCCTCCTGCCCCGTTTTTAACACTCTTCACAAAATCCAAAGGTTAAAAGGTCCACAAAAAACCCCATGTTATCTGTCAAGCATCCACTGTAGCTGGAGATTGGCGGCATTATCTTAGTTGCCGTCCCTATTGCTCTCAGCTCCTACTCAGCACGACCAGCAGTCCCAGTGGGAGCGTTTCCCAGCATGGCAGGATCTAACGCTAGAAACTTCATTAAGTGGCTTATGTGAGCACTCAAGTGTGTACCTTTCCTTTGGTATCAAAGAGAACAAGAAAAAGCAAGCCTAAATCATGCATATTTTGGAAAGAAGATGGAGACATATTGTTAGCACAAGCTCCTAGTACACACACTTGAAATGAATGAATGCCTGGAGAAATGCAGTGCTTGTTGCTCTTTAAATGGCTTTACAGTGTGCTTCAAACAGCAATTGCAAAAATAGGTAAGAGACCAGCAATGCCTACAAAGGCTTTAAAAATGCAGAGATATAGCCAGGTACTTACATCCATTTTATCCCATAGCAAATCCCCGTCTGCAGAATCAAAGACAGAAAACTAGCTAAGAAAAATTGCGGACTCAGCTTCATTTTCTCCACTGTCCCCGAAGAAAATCAGCTTCTCCAAAGGAAAAAAAAGGACTTTTCCTAATTTTCTGCACAAGGTATTTCCCTTCACTTTGGGTGTTGCTCCTCCGTGGAGATGAACAACCTGAATGGAAAGAAAGAAAAAACACGAGCTACGGTTAACTCAGAAGTTTAGCGAGTCGTCGTAAGAGAGAGATCTATTATACAAATTGCAAAGGAGTGGTTTATGAATCACAAAAAAAAGTCTGGATTATCCCCTCTCAGTCCCCTCCCTCACCAAGCCTTGATACAACCTTCAGAGTCAACAGACAGACAAAACGTATGGCTTGAATTACACCCTGAGTTATGGTCTGATTGTGTGTTTCCATTTAACCCTGCATATGGCAAGACTTCATTCACTGCTTCACTTCCCGGCTCCCCCCCCCCCCCCCCCAAAAGGTTTGTATAACTGCTTGGGAAGGAGGGGTGGGGTGGAGGGGGAGATAAATCTTCAGACAAGCCCAAATGTTCAGCTATTCATCTTCCCCTTCTTTCTCTCTGGATTTCTTTCCACACCCACCCCCCCCCCGTTATTCTGCAGAGAAGACAAATTATAAAAACTGCATTTCCCAATTTAATGCAGGTGCCCATGCCCTGCAGATGTTTCGGTCTGATCTGTTACAACGAATGTGTTTTGCTCTTTCCCTTCTGCTTTCCTTCTCACCTCATTAACTCTGCCTCTCACTTCTTCCAAGTCCTCGGGCACCTGGAGCTCACAGAAAGGGCTGCAACTTTGTAAACATAAACTCACATTTCTGTCTCTGGGAAGTGGCCAGGAGGAGACAAAGCTCTCAAGGATTCCCCCTCTCCCCCTCCTTTTTTTTGTTGTTGTTGTTTTTCCTTTCCTCAGGCCAAACAAATAAACAAACCAGCTGCAGGACTTAAATTCTTAGAGAGATCCTCATGGTCTCTGGGGCATGGATTGCTTTTTTTAGCAGTGGTATTAATAGCAGTAAATGGGCTTCCCTTCAGTTATTCACTTCACTGTTCCAGGCTGCTCTTTGTGGTCTTTGCAGTGGTTTCCCACCCCACGAGAAAGCCAATAATAAAACAAACAGAAAAACCTGCCCACCACATTGCACTCCTATGAAGGACTCTGTGTTTCTGGAGTCTCACAGCCCATCACCGAGCATGCTGGCATCCCCAGGCTGTGACCATGCATTCCCTCATGCTATCCCCTTGTAGGTGTGAGGGATGGGACCAGGAATGGCTAGAGCTGTAAGCATCATTTTGGGGAAGTCCTTTCCCTGGAAACGCACATTCCACTTGACCCCTAGCTCTGAACTTGTCTCAGCTGCGGCTTTCTGCCTCAACACCCCTGTCTGAGAATTGAGGGGAAGGAATATTTCTGGGTGATTTTCTAGAATCTCCAGTGTATTTTTCCATTCAGGCTGCATTTTGGCTATCCCAACCCTAGTGCCTGGTGTAAAGAGTTACTAGAGAAGTGCTATTATTACAAAGGATTTTAATAACCTCTAGGGGCAAGTTCCTGGCTCCCTTGAAGTTCAAGACAAAACTTCAACTGACTACAAGGGAGGCAGGATTTCATCACCATGGGTTGTTTTGCTTTAATGCCTGCTTGGATTTGGATTTGATGTGTCCCTTGAAGGCAGTGCTCCTACAAGCATCCAGGCATACTTCTTACTTCAGGGTATTTCTTTATCTTTTCATCTTTGGAAGCTCTTTGCTCCCCCCCACCCTCCACAAACACGCTGGAAACCTTCAAGCCTTAATCCTGCCCCTGCCTTTTAGCGTCCATTTAGATATTTCAGGCTCCTTATCTCCCTCCTGTGAATCACTGAACAGCACAGAGTTGGGTGTAAAATGTCTCAGATGGTCTAAAACCCTTGTGCTAACCCTGACCAGCCAACATCATCCTCTGCTTTGTCCCTTGGAAAAAAAAAATCAAAAAACCACAATTTGGGTTGTTCCTCATCCCCCTCAGGGAGGAATAGAAATCTTATGACACCCCCTCCCACACCCATCCTGAACCCAGGAGCTGCAAGCTTGGCCTGCAATCACATCCCTGTTATTTGGCGAGGTGATAATGCCTTTTTCCACTCCGTCCAGCACAGGTTATATTTGCAAGAGGAATTTGGAAGGGGAGGGGAGGAAGGGAGACTCTTTGGGGCAGACGTGATGTTTACAGCTCTGGAGAGCTCTGGGTCACTGATCAAGCCAGCAGCAAGTGGCCTGCGGACCCCTAAAAAAATGGAGCTCTTTTTAACTCAATGCTCCTTTTTTTCTTCACCCTGAGACTGTCTGTAGCCAGCCCCAGTCCTACGTGCAGAAAATGCTCCCAATCCCACACCTCCAAAAGTCCAGTCCCGGGGATGGGAACAGGCAATGAGAACTGTATATGAATGTGTGAGTGTTGATCTCACATTTTTCCAATTTTCCCACCCTAGAAAGAAAGACATCTACCTGACCCTGCTGCCAGCCTGCAGCTCTAGCTAGGAGTGCAGTTGGCTGTTTTAAGGGTTATGCATCCCCTAAAGGACTTGCAGTGAGGACTGAGAGAAGAGACAGGGAATAGAGAGTGGTGGGGCTGCTTGCAGCTTCCAGGTCTCCCCTCTCCTCTGCAGCCATCTGCATCTCTTTTCTCCGTTGCAGCCCGTGGGTGTACCTGCTACCCTGCAGCCTCTCGGTTTCCCCTCTCCCTTGCATCCCCCAGATCTTACATTTCCCTACACCCTTCTCCATCTCCTCTCTCCCTTTTAGTCCCAGGGTTTCCCTTCTCGCTTTAGTCCCCAGGTGTCCAGTCTCTCTTGTACCCCCTCTCACCTGCTATCCCTTGGTCTCAGATCTCTTCTACATGCTTTGGGTCCCCTTCTCCTTCGCAGCCCTTAACTCTCCCTTCTTCCTTGCAGCTTCCAAGTCCACTCTCTCTCCCGCACTCCACTAGGTCTCAAGTCTCCCTGCATCCTCACTCTCCTGCAGCTTCTGAGACTGCTCTGAGTCTGCATTCCCCCGGGGTCTCCCCTCTCCCTTGCAGCCTCTGAGTTCCCTTTTTCCCTGCAACCCCCGGATCTCCCCATTCCCTGCATCTCCCCATCCCGGGTCTCCCCTCTCCCTTGCAGTCTCCAAGCCTCCTCTCTCGGTGCACCCTCCAGGTCTCCCCACTCTCTACATCCCCACTGGGTCTCCCTCTCTCCTTTGCAGACTTCAAGCCTCTTCTCCGCCAGCATCCTCCGGGTCTCCCTGCTCCCTGCATCCCCCTGGGTCTCCGCTCTCCCTTCCAGCCTTCAAGCTTCCTTCAATTGACCCCTCTCCCCGCAGATCCTTGCTCTTGTCCCTCGCACCTCCGGCGTTCCGGAGGGCTCCCTGCGGGGCACGGCCCCCTCCCGCAGCCCCCGGTCCCCGCTTACCTCCGCCCGAGCTGCGCGGGCGCGGCGGGGCCGGAGCTGCTCTGGCGGGGCTGTTCCCGCGGAGCCGCCTTATATGCGGCCCCCTCGGCTTTGATATGCGGCGTGATGTCAGCCCACATTAGCATAACAAAGGGCCCCGCGGATCCCCCAGTCGGCAGGGCTGGGGCTCCGCGGGGTTCCGCGCACCCCCCCGCCCCAGGGCATCCCCAGGACATCCCCTCGGGAGCCGGGAACGGGTCCCCTCGCAGAACTCCGCTGGACCTGGCTGGAACTGCAACTGTTAACGGCGCTATCCTAACGAGCGGTTAATAATTAGCAACAAAAATAGCCAGCTCGTGTTTTTCACAGGAAACTTTTAAACGTCGCCTCTCCGGAGGGTGATTAGCGCTCGCAGGGCTGCGGGACCGGCTCCCCAATTAAAGGACAAAGATACTTTTCATGTACGGGGCTGTCAGGTGGATTTTCTTCTCCTGCGAGGCTAAGAAATCGCTGTCCTAGCGCGGGCTGCTAGCACAGATCTTGCCTCGTTGAGTTCTGCTGCCAGCCTTTAGGTTTCACAACCTCTTCCTCTTTGATCTTTCTTTAATCGTTGTGAAGTTCAGATGTTGTGATCTGGTTTTTGCTTTCACGTCGGTATTGGCAATGCAGGCTTGATGATTGCCTGCTAGAAAAAGGAAAAGGAAAAGGAAAAGGAAAAGGAAAAGAAAAAGGAAAAGAAAAAAGAAAAAGGAAAAGAAAAAGGAAAAGAAAAAAGAAAAAGAAAAAGAAAAAGAAAAAGAAAAAGAAAAAGAAAAAAAAAAGAAAAAGAAAAAGAAAAAGAAAAAGAAAAAGAAAAAGAAAAAGAAAAAGAAAAAGAAAAAGAAAAAGAAAAAGAAAAAGAAAAAGAAAAAGAAAAAAAAAGAAAAAGAAAAAGAAAAAGAAAAAGAAAAAGAAAAAGAAAAAGAAAAAGAAAAAGAAAAAGAAAAAGAAAAAGAAAAAGAAAAAGAAAAAGAAAAAAAGAAAAAGAAAAAAGAGAAAAAGAAAAAGAAAAAGAAAAAGAAAAAGAAAAAGAAAAAGAAAAAGAAAAAGAAAAAGAAAAAGAAAAAAGAAAAAGAAAAAAGAGAAAAAGAAAAAGAAAAAGAAAAAGAAAAAGAAAAAGAAAAAGAAAAAGAAAAAGAAAAAGAAAAAGAAAAAGAAAAAGAAAAAGAAAAAGAAAAAGAAAAAGAAAAAGTTAAGAGAAAAAAAAAGAAAAAAGAGAAAAAAGAAGGAGAGGGAGAACTGAACAGGGAAAGAAAAGTTAAGAGAAAACCCCTTAAGAAAGAAAACTGTCTTCTCAAGCTCAAGCCTTGTGAGTTTGCATTTAAGACATCTGTGTCAACTATGGACTCCGAACAAATGGGTGCTGGTTAAAATGTACTTATCTCATTTTGATCCCTCAGTTTAATCGTGGATTTAGGTGAAAGGAAAGAATAAATGCTTAGTCTCAGGATCAGGAGACTCAGAATAAATCTCCTAAAGGTCTATTTTTGGAATAGCTATTCATATAGCATAATATTTTTATGTACATGTCCCTGTGCCGGAAAGACTGCGTTCATATACACAGGTTGCTAATGGTCTTTCCTATGTGAACTGCAAAGAACTCTGTATACACAATCCCAAATTCCCAAAGCCACTATATTGTTTAAGACCCAATTTTGCCAACAGCTTTGCACAGTATGTCTATTTTTCTTCGTGTGACAGTTGCCCATAAGTGCTTAAACTGCTTGAGACTTCCATTTCCCCAGCCCTCCTCCTACCCCACCGCCCCCCAGAAACATGTACCTATGAAGAGGAGGTTCTGTTAGGGTTCTCCAAGGAGCAGTTATTTACATGGGGAAATTGCCTGGGATATCTATTGCAGTCTGGCTTACTGTGCAAACGCCCTGATTTCTGTGTGAATAGTTTTTTTTCCAAATTACCTTAATTTTTAAAGGGCTGTTGGGAAATCGCAGTTGTTATTAATCAATATGAGCAGAGGTAGTAAGCAGTGGTAGCTATAATACTCATGATTTTGCAGTAGCACCTGCTGTGCTTAGAGCTGTGAGAATACAACACAGCAACGTCAGTCCTACCACCAGAAATTGACAGTTTAAATGTTGATGATGAGACCTGAATGGCCAAAAATGATGGTGTGGAGGAGGAATATGAAACAGAGATGGTCCTAGTCTGCATGGTTGACTTGTGCCCTAACAGTTTGTTAAGATTTCTTAAACAGGGCAACGTGCTGGAGAAACATTAAAACAAAAAAAAGACACTGAGGTGTCTACTCCTTGAAACATTCATGAGAGCTGCTTGTCCATGATGTTCCTCAGCACAGAATGACACAGGAAACAGAAGTCAAAAGATGGGATAAAGACTAAGAAACTAGAAGGATAGTGAGAAAGCATATATACATAAAAGATACAGGATAAATATGCTCTGGACTAACCACATGCATATAGGGAGCTATACAGGAAGAGCTTTAGGAACTTAGAAACCACCCCAAACCTTTATTCTGAGACAATTTTGTGCCTAGATAGGTCCCTAAGCATTGATACACCTAAATATCTCAGCACACGTTTAGATCCTGTTAATCTCTATGTGACATATTGTGCTTTACATGCTTTGCTGGATTGGGGATGTCCACGGATGAAATGCTGCAGGCCTTTGTCTCCTGCTCCTCATGCACATGTGGGGTTGTCAGTCTGTTAGCAGAGCATGGATGATTTTTGGGCATCTGGGAAGTGAGGAGCTGCCTCAGGGTCTATATGGAGTTTTATTTCACGAGACCTGAGTTGCAAACCAGGAACTTAAATCAGAAAGCTTAGCAATCATTAGTTTTCCTACAGTTTCTGTGGATCAAAACAATTACCATTTTCATCAGCAGAAGACAACCTGACTCACCATTTTCCAGAGGGTTTTGATAATAAAGTACTGGCCACAACACTGTGACAGTAACTAAACCAGAGCTGGGACTTTCCAAAAGCATTTAAGCCCCATGGGAAGCAAGTGGCTATTGAGCATTGCTGCCTGCAAAGACACAGTCTTTGAAACATAGAAACATAGAATGATCTGGGCTGGAGGGGACTTTAAAGATCATCTAGTTCCTACCTCGCTGCCATGGGCAGGGACACCTTCCACTAGATCAGGTTGGTCAAAGCCTGGTCTTCCACACTTCCAGGGATGAGGTATCCACAACTTCTCTGGGCAACCTGTCCCAGTGTCTCATTACCCTCATAGTGTAGAATTTTTTTCCTTAGAGCAAATCTAATTCCACCCTCTTTCAGCTTAAAGCCATTAACCCTTGTCCTATCAGTATTATTAGAAATGGAGGCAGTGGGATGATATTTTAAGGCTTGTGTTTCCTAATTGACCCAATATGTTAAACTCAAAGGAGTGTTTGGAAAATCACCTTCTTATGAATCTTTAGAGATATCTTTGGGATGGTATAATATATTTGGGATGGTATATATATATATGTTTTTTAGCATATCAGAATGGCAATGGACTGGAAAAGAAGTCTTTGTTGTCATTTGTTGTAGCAAGTGTGGCAACCTCTGAAACTTGACACACACATACTTCCTCCCCAAATCTGCCATCAAGTCATTGCAGGATTCACTAGGAATGCATACATCAGTCTTCAAAGGAACGATAGACAGCACAGGTGAGACTCCTTTCATCCAGACTGTAGCTACATCTGTCCCTGGCCACAAATGTAACTCAGAAGCAAGGGGGTCCTGCAGCCCCTTAGAAAAGTCCTGATTTTGTTGCAAACTTCACCAGACTCACGTTACATAAACCATAACACTGCCCTTGAGAGAAGGATACCATTCAGGTGCTGAGGAGTTCAACTGGATTTCAACCAACCACATAGATGCAAAAAAAGAGCATATTCTGTTACTAATGATCCTGGCCCACCCATGCTGTCTTTGGTAACACCATTTATCATTCATTTTTATGCATGTGTCTCCTCACCCTCTCTTCTTCTTGAATTGCCTCTGCAAGAGGAGAATACCCTCCGTGGATGACTCAGGATAACATTAAACACACGCAGAACTAGAATCCAAGTGTAAACTCTACATGCTCCTTTATTTTAAAAAATCTCTAAAGCACTGTGCCAAGCTGTGGCACTCTGCAAACATTTATTAATATGACATTGTTATGTATACTGTGGGGTGTGGTATTACAGTTTTATCAGTAAGTTTCAAGATGCTGTGTGCTATGAATGAGCTATGAAAGCCATCACACTCACAGAGGGGTTAGAATAGCACTTCACCCAGCATTAGTGTGTGTTCTGCATGTGACAGTCAAAGGAGTCATTTATAAATGTCCTGGAGGGTTTTTTTAAATTATTTAGCTGGGACCCACAGCTGGAAGGTGCCAGAGCATGTGACAGCATGCCTTGCAACAGGATGCCATTGCTTCATTATAAACATGGCCATCTTCAGACATAAGTTCCAGCTACAAATATAAATAACTTTGGGTTAGTGGCCATTTATGCACAACTGGCCTGTAAAACTAAGGTCCATTGCCCAAAACAGGATGAATACATCTGCGTTCTGTAATTCTTAAATCCCCCCAAGCTCTGTCCAGACTTAGGTGAGTGTTTTTTTTTGGTGAGCATTTTTTTGGTGAGCAATGCTAATTAATAATAAACTATAGGTCAGTGACAGGTTTGTGCCCTTGACCCTATTGAGTTACTAGTTTAAGGAGATACATTTTTTTTTTGGCTGTGTCTCTAATTTTCAATTGCAAGCATTGATAGGGACTTTTTTAAAGGCTCCTCCATGTATTAAAAAAAAAAAACAAATTATTTTCATATGAATTTTGAATATTCACCCACATGCTTTTTCTTCTGACAGAGAGAACAAACAAGGGCTATTTGACTCTAAAATGTTCTGCCAAATGCTGAAGAGCAGGAACGTATATAAAAGTAAGGATTCAGTAACAGAGGTTCTTCCAAATTAAACAAGAATAAGGCACAGTGCTGGTTTTGGCTGGGTTAGAGATAATTTTCTTCATAGTAGCAAGTATGAGACTATGTTTTGGATTTGTGCTGAAAACAATGTTGATAATACAGGGATGTTTTTGTTACTGCCGACCAGTGCTTACACACAGTCAAGACCTTTTCTGCTTCCCACCCCACCAGTGAGTAGTAGGCTGGGGGTGCACAAGGAGTTGGGAGGGGACACAGGTGGGACAGCTGACCCCAGCTGACCAAAGGGATACTCCACACCATAAGACATCATGCACAACAATAAAATTCTAGGGCAAGAAGAAGGAAGGAGAGGATGTTCAGAGTGCTGACATTTGTCCTCTCCATTAGGCATGATGGAGCCCTGCATTACTGGAGCTGAACACCTGCCTGTCAGTGGCAAGGAGTGAATGAAATCCTTATTTTGCATTGCTTGCATGAGTGATGTTTGTGTTACTTATTAAACTGTCTTTATCTCAACCCACGAGTCCTCTCACTTTTACCTTTCTGATTCTTTTCCTCACCCAATGAGGGGAAGTGAGCATGTGGCTCTGTGGTGCTTAGCTGCTGGCTGGTATTAAATCACAACAGGCAAATCCTTAAGGAGTGTTTTCTCTAGACTGCCTCTTAGCAAGCATTGATTCTCTGAAGGGGAAAATCCAGTACAAGACTGGATACAGCCCTTCCTGCTCTTTACAGCGTCCAGGAAGAAATACCACATCTCTGGGAAGAGCAAGACAGCCTCTGATACATTGATTTTTTTTAACATGAGGCTGCTCTGAAGTCATCCAGGGGTTAAAAACAAGAATACACGTCGGCAGGGACTGAGCAGGGACTGGGGTGCAGAGGAGCAATGTGTGAGCATCCACCACACCCCACAGCCACACTGGCACATGAGTGGAGAGGATGCAGCTCCAGTTATGTCTTGCTGGTGGCAGCTGCTAACAGCAAATAACACAAGACAGTTCAGCTAGAGGGACGTGAAAGCTGAGTGGTTCTCCTTGTCATGACAAAACTGCAGTGACTGGGGTCAGATCTTAAGAGGCCATACACAAACTCCCATGTACCTATAGCTTGGGTAGGTTTAAAAGAGGACAAGGTCACTACTTGTCTTGCTCTGGCATGTGAGGCCAACCCTGTAAAGCAGAAAGACCACAGCAACCTGAGATTTCTCTCCTGCCAGATATCTCACAGAAGATTTCAGAATTTTCAAGGATAAAATGCAAGCCTGAAACCTCACAGCCCCACCTTATTCCACCTCTTTTCTCTCCCTACCCTGCCCTTAAACAAAAGAGATTTTTGTCAATAACATCCTGATTATCTGCCTGTAAAGGGGCAGGATTAAGAGCTGTAGACACAGCTCATTTTTCCTAAATTTCAGTGGATTTGTCTCCTTCACCTTGTCTTTAACACCATCACTCATCACCTGTGCTGTAGAAGCGCCCAGTCCCTGTTCAGTCCAAGGCACAGCAGTGGCCAACTATTGTCTCACTGCACCAACTCAGCTCCCATCACCAGCCAGAGGAAAAACAAAGCAGAATCCCTCCACTCTTGTGCCATTTGGCTGGAGACCATGCAATCCTGACCTTCCAGCCCAGGGACTGAGCAGAACATGCTGCTTCTCTGGACCAAAGATCCCACCTCTACGATAAGACTGACTTTTAAAGGCCTCCATCCTAATAAAATCCAGCTGCCAGCTCCTCTCTCCAAAGTTGAATGATCCCTTCAGGGTGGGGTAGCACTTTCTTTTCCTTACAAAGAAGTCCAGTAGCCCCTCCTTGGCTGCAGTGTTGGAGCTGGAGTCCTACTTACAAGGGAGCTTAGCACTAGGTGCCTTATTAATAACAGTGATTTGCAAGAGTGGAGAGATGGAGACCAACTGGAAAGGATAAAATGCTTGAACAGTCTTTTTGGAATAGAAGCAGTAATGTAAATCGTTCAGGGAAGCATCTGCCATTATGATCCTGGCCTTGCAAATGCTCGCTGAGAGTAAAAACATCTCCATTTCATCCCATTTTTAACCTAGTCCCCTATCCCAACATTTATTCTGATCCTGTGATGAGAAGCAGGGACCAGAAGAGAACTGTGTTGGGTTTTGCACTGACTCAGCGGGTCTTGGGACAATCTTAACTTGACAAGAGTTGGCAAGATACCAGACAAGGTACCATGCTTTGAAACTCACTCTAGAACCATTCAGACAAGGAAAATCTCTCCCAGATACACTTTGTTTTATGCAGCCATAAACAATAGGAAACAACAAGTTTTTATATTTTTACCTAAAAATTCCCTCATGTTTCACTGGAGTAATTTCATACATCTGTCTCACTTACACCTTCTCTGGATTGGAGATGTAAATTTGAAGCTCCTCTGGACAACTCAGCTGAGCTCTGATTGTTAAGCATCCACACCCCATTTAGTCACTTAATGCATGGCTTTTTTTTCAACTCTGGGTGCTGTTTTCTCCTAAAAAACTGCCTGGTAGGGTCACAGCTATGGACACCCAGAGTTGCTCATCTGCTTGCTGTGGTGGGAGTCCAACTTCCAAAAGCCTGGTCTTTGATTTTCTTAGATGTCCTTTAAGGCATCCTTAAAACATTCCTAAAACATCCGGCTTAAGCTATCTTCTGCCACATTTGGTTTCATTAAAGAATGGTCTTCAAGCAGATGCTATGAAAACCATTCATCCTTTCCTGGAAAGACTCAGGCTCAGTTGTTTTGTTCTTATCTAAACCCACCAGAAAACACTGGAGATGAATCCTTTTTGCTGACAGCAGCAGGTTGTTTTTTTCCTGAGTGATTTTTCTCTGATTCTGCTGTGAATTCACTCTGATTCGACCTTGGTGGTTCAGTTAGGTTTTCTGTTTACATACAAACACCTGATTACAGGCTTTTCTTCCTCTTCCATGATGGAGTATGTCCATCATAAAAACTTTGTTAAACAGATGCTGATCAAGGTACAGAACTTTTGAGATTCAGGAACTAACTTAGCAATGAGTTACTTGAATTTTACTCCAGAGCCATTGCAGGCATTAATTGTAGGACAACATAAAAAATAGGCAGTCATTTGTTCCTTTTGTCTCCGTGGAGTATTGCTACACTATCGCTTGGACACTGTCCTGCTCTTGGAAAACACAGGCTGTTACGTATTGCTTATTCACTTAATTGCATGGAATCTACAGAACAAATATTCACAAAGCTATTTTAACTGAGAAAACCTACAGGGTAAACATTCTCAAAGCCCACGCTCTCCTTAGCAAAATGTAAGGCAGATTTGAAAGTCATTTGTCACTTTGCTCAAAAAGTCGAGGGCTTAGCAGGGTGAGTATAGGTAGTTCATTAAAATGAGGTAATGGGGAAGACAAAGAGGGTCTTTTTTGAGTCCACTTACCTGGACACATTTTCTCTGCCCACTAGTACTGACATGCATAAAAAAAGGAAGGCAAAATACCAGTAGACTTTTCCCATGCTGAGCTGTAGGTGGATAAGCCAAAAAAGTCTGAAGACAGCAAGCAAAATCCCCACCTCTGATCCCACCTCCATCTCTGGTCCCCACCGAGCCCTGTGAAATGATTTTAAGGAGAATTCTGGATGCCTCTAAAGGATGGCTGTGTTGGCATGACCCAGCTGGGTTATAGTGCTGCTTCGTCAGCTCACAGAGGCCTGGGAGCCTGTGTCCTACCAGAGAACAGCCCATCCCACCTGCCTAACATGTTATTTTCCCTGGAAATGAGTGTCATTATACTAAATTAATTAGGAAACAGTGCAACCAAACTGTAAGCAGTCCTCAGATCTGTCCTGTAGACTGGGCTACAGGACTGTGGCACAGCAGCTTGGCAGAACACCCTTCAAGAACTCCTGAAGTTCCCCAAGCCACTGCCAGATTAGCAGCTGAAGACGTGGTGGTGAGGAGGTGGTACTGAGAGTTGTGTCGGCATGTTGTCTTTGAAATGTTTGGGATGACAGATATCAGAGAGAAATGGGTGGATTAATTTAGCATATCTCCAATTTCCCACTTGTTTGTGTGCAGTTTCACTGCTCTTGTCTCCTATCCTTTCCTTCTCCTTGGCACAGTGGACTGTCATGGGTACAAAATCCCTCTTACTGTGTGCACTCTAGTTGCCTGGCACAAAGCAGAGCTCCCTGCACCACTGTTGCAAACATAAATAGTATTCTTTATTTTTAAACATGGATCCAAAGGCATCAGGCTTCCTTATCTGTTAGACTGGCAGCTTTCTAATCCTGCAGAGCCTTGGTTACCACATCTGGATTCCTACCAACAGTCACGGTTGGGAAGGACCACGCTGTCTTTAAGTCCATCAAGTCTGGATGTCCTCTCAAACACAGAGGTTGGGGACTTGATGTTGCAACCATTCTGGGTGGATTCCCCATCTCTTTCCATACTGGAGGTCTAACTGAATGCTTTCTTCTAGCCTTTCAGCTTCTGAATCCAGACCCCATTTGACTTGGTGGAAAAGCTCTATTAATATTAACAAGACACCATCAGACGTGAAAAGCCTCAGCCTCAATAATCATACTCACCGAGGAGCTGAGCCTCCTTTTTGCTGCTCCTTTTATCCCTCCCACAGCTGTGATAACAATAAGACTTTATACTACAAGAATAACCCAGAACTCGCTACTTCCATGTGAAAATAAAACAGCGTCAGTTTCTGAGTCATCCTAATACTCTGTGGGACGACAACTGTATTTTCCTCTTCTTTTTAACATTTTATGCTGTGTCTTTCTTCTGATCTTCTCTTCAGCACAAAAAGAGCACACAACTGTTCTTCACTTGTTGGAGTGTTGTTTTGTTTTCTTACTTTTGTGGTGGTTTGGATTTTTTTTGAACTGAAGAAGGTGAAATACAGGGGCAAGGGGAAGGAGTATACTAGATTGCATTAAGGCAGACACTGAAATGGCAAGCCAGCAGTTATCCAAGCACATGTGGCAGAAAGCGTTTCTGAATAAACAATAATAATAAAATAACAATAATAATAAAAGCAGCAGAAAACTCTCTCCATCCAACCAGGACAAAAAAAATAAAGGTTTGGCAAGGAGCAATCTGAGAAAGTGTCTGAAGGGCTGGAATTACGTTCTGTATCATACAGAAGAGCCAAAAATGTGTTTGGACACAAACAACGCGTGATGCATTGCAGAACGTTTCACAAGGAGATATTTAGATGGTGGGATGGTTGGCATGGACTGGGAAAGGGGGGAGGAATCACTGCAGGAAAATATCTTCAGCCTTCAAACAACAGCCACTAAAATATCCCACATGCTCTGCCTCCCTAGAGGTGCCAAGGATTGACAATTTCATGCAGAATTGTTTCTGCGGGATAACGTAATCTCATTTAAAATTATTTTTAACTGACCCTTTCGTAGAGGGAAGGAAAAGCCCAAAGATAGGGCCTGATGCAGGGATGTCAGTAGGTTTTGGATAAATGGGGTTTGGATTGGACCCATGGTGTAAGAGACAGTGCTCCAATCTAGCCATAAATAAAGTGGCTTCCATTAACATTTATATTTGCTTTAATTTATTTAACCAAGAAAGTCAGCAGAGGCCCATAGGTCTCCTTATTATGGATGAGCTGGCCAAGACAGCAGGAGATAAAGCTTGCACCAGCGTAAATCAAAGCTTCCATAGGTCATACTCAAGAAACCGTGCGTGAGCAAGGCAATAAAACGCGACCATGGTTTCTCTATTGTATCGTTCCGTTCCCGGCTTTCACTCTCTGCCAGAGCTAAACATCATTTCTATTCCGTCTTTTTAAGAGGTCCTGGAGACGATGGACCAAAACTGTTGGAAATGCAGGATTTAGAGAAGGAGTTCAGAAGCTGGGATTTGCAAGCAGCTCACAAACACTTTGCCTCCGTTTATGGCCAGATCATAATAAAGATGAGATCCAGAAACTTTATTACTTTTTTTCTACTTAAGTGTTGGAAAAGGCTGTGCATCCATCTTTTTAGATCCAAATCATGAAAAACCACTACAATCCAGCATTGCTCTGTCCAATATAATTTGAGGTAATCCACATACAGCCATCCATCCACCCTGGAAATGGATACATTTAATTTTCCTCGTCTCAGGGGTGCAAAGAACTGGCATGAGAACTGCAGAGGGGCTGGTTCAGCATATCAGCTCCCTTGACATGGGGCTGTGGAGACACCATGGATGCCATTTTGCACTAGGGAGAAGACTTAATCCTTTAAAGTTCATCTTGGCAAGCAGCCCTTTTCCATCCAGTTGTGGCACCCACCTCCTCAAACCTTTTGGAGGTACCAAGTGTTCTTTCGATGCCTTTTTTTCCTTTTATAATACCCAGCAGGAAGTTACCAGTTTACGACTGTACTACAGTGATGCTGTTCCTGCTACTATAATCATGGCTGTGTCATGATTTCCATTATAAAACTCTGACTGGATTTTTTTTGTATTTTTTTTTTCTTTTTCTGAGGTCTATAATTTGATCGTAAAAACTCATGCTGGGCTGAAATTCTGCTGCCAGGTCTTGGACGAATATCAAATCTGGTTTAACCCTGAGGGTGCTGAACTGCTTTCATGTAGATGAGGGCTTTTGGGTGCTGAGCACGCCAAGGTGTGTGACATGAGTCCTTATGGGCAGCAAGTAAGGGCAGTCCACATTGGTTTGGGGTATTTTGGGACTGAAATGCAGGAAAAATCCACCTGGGCAATGTCAAACCCCAACTTTCATGGTCTCCTTGGCATCTCTTGCATGACAAGTTGTAACTGATAAGCTTTATTTCTTTGATTGACATCTTTATTCTCCATCCTCATGGGTGTCTCATGTTTGAGATATTCCTAAGCTCTTCACACTGAACTCCTTAAGGCATTTATGTGTATTGTTGTACAAAACCGCACTCATTAAGTTTTACCAGACCTATATCACTAAAAAGCACCTTGTCCCTCTTGCTGAACACGTTGCCAAACCAGGCCTTCAACAACTCCTTTTTTTGCTAAGCCCTCTTCCAGAGAGGCTGAGTTTATCCAAAAGGGTCACGTGAGCACAGGTGGGTTTCAGTTTGACAGCAGCTCCAGCCCACCAGAAATTGTCGGTTCGTGGAGCCAAACTCTTCCACTCAGTTGTTCAGTTGTTCCACCAGCTCAGAGAGCTCTTTCCTCAAGGAGAAACCAAGGCAAGAATGCCACAGAGCTCAGCACAACAGAGACAACTGTGTCATAAACAAGGATTTATTGGGGGGATGGAAATAGCTGTTAGCAGGACACATTGCGTCAGCTAAGGCAGAACGGGAACTGCTGATGCATCAGCTGCCCACGGATTCCCCATCTCTGTAAATGCAGCAAAAAAAGTGCAAGGAAAGGTAGCATCACTTTCTTGCATTTATAGTGGAATGGAGCAAGCACAGTTCAGCTCACATTCTTTAGATATTTTCTCTAGGCTGGAAATAAACCCTTTCCCTTGTAGTGCCTCCTTCTTTCTCATTTTTTTATCTAAACATAATTCTTTATACCTATACACCTAGGTGTAAATACAGTTAAATCAGCATGAGGTGGATTCTGATGGCAGTGGGTGAGCTTCACTCTCATGGATGCTGCTGCTTTGGGATGGTCTGTAGGTCACCCATTGCACTGATGCAACTCTGCACATAAAAACTGGTGGTCTAAAAGTGTTCGAGCTCCAAAGAGCAGAGCAGATGGCTTGGTGGCTGGGATGCTACAAAGCACCCTTAGGAAACTTCCCAGTTTCAGATCCAACCCTGATTCATCCTGGAGAAAATGCTGTTCCCCTCTAGACATGCTTATCTCTCCCCATTGCCTAGGAATGGAGCAGAAGGAGAAAGCACTCTTGATTAAAGCAATGCAGCACGAAATCAGGACATCATGTCCTCATCTGGAAAGTGAGTGTAACAGTACTTTCCTTGCCTGTGGGGACACTGTGAGATGCCATTAAAGACTTTTGCATTGATTGGATACTTCAGCTGTGAGGACTCTCCTGGGAGCTTAAAATTGATGGGATGAGGTATCATGGCTGCACAAACCCTTAATCTATCAAAGCAATAATCTATGGAAGAAAGATACTTTACAACACACTTACACAGCAGATGGTAAGTGACTTATGATGTATTCTACCTATTGTCTGCAGGAACACAGTATTAATAAAATATGCTGACATGACAGATTAATAGCTCAGAACTGTGATACAGAAGAGGTTAGGAGCAGCCTATTCTTCCTCTGGGGTTTTTAACAGTAAGGAATTAAGTAAATGTTACAAACTGAAGATTATGTGCACGCAATATTAAAGCAAGGCTTTGGTCTGGATGGAGGCTATAAAAATGGCACTGTGGGACTCGATGTTTATTGTGCTGCGGTGACACTACTGTTGTTTTGCACAGTTTACAAATAAAGTGTGGCTTGCTCTTGCTGCTTGTGCTGCCAATCTGTCCTAGGCTCTGAGAAGCCAGATGTGCTCCACCTCCAACAACCAAGGGCCTGATGCTTCACATCCTTCCCACCTCCTAGCCTGGAAAAAAAAAATCTAGACAAGAAAAAGTCCTGAAAAGGGCTGGTGTTTTGGGTTTCTTTACATTTGGGAAGTGAAACACAAAGTCCTGCTAGAGTTCATCACTGCTGAACAATTTGATGGGTTTGATCCTGATTTAGAAATGGAGGTGCTGGGGCTGCATTCTGTGCTCCAGCAGTGTCTGAGGGTGTTGCCAAGACTATGATTTCACCCCATGTTCCTATTCCTCTCCTTAACCTTCCTGTCATGATTCCAACTCTCTGGGGCAGAGCCTGGGGGGAGGTGAAGGGAAAGGAGTTATTCATGCCAGATAATTTTTAAGCACTTACAGTAATTGTCTGAGATCCTTTGGGTCTTCCATAGTCAATGGAGAGAGATAGGATTCTCCAAAGGGCAACTGGGAGCCCTGGAGCTGAGGTCCTATTTCAGCTGGGAGCTGCCGTGTTTCAGGTGGTGGTTGGTACTGTCTTCTTTACTCACAAAAGAGCTGATTCATCTCACTCTTCTTTAGACTTCCTGAAGGTGTTTGCTTTATCCAGATGGCTCTTTTTCCTCCGAAGGTGATAGAGGGTGCCATCCCTACCGAACACTGTTCTATAGGGGATTTGAATAAGCCTTTGCCATTCCAGATCAGCACAATTACCAGCACCGCAGCACACTTTTGGAAATGTGGATGTGCACTTTGGAAAAAAACAGAACAGAAAAGTCCAAAGTGACTTTTATATCTGTGACCTCTGGGTTTAGGGTTCCATCCCATATAAAAGTGGGACAAAGCTGGGTAGGGATGCAGTTCTCACCACAGCTGCACCAGCAAAATCACTTGATCTTTTCTTTTTCTAACATCAAGATCTTTTGTCGAATCAACGGTGTCCATGCTGGAGTGATTGACCTACTCTCAACACAGAAGGCAGGAAGGAAGGAAGGAAGGAAAAAGAATGACAGAAAAAAAAGGAAAGAATAAAAGAAGGGAGAGAAAGCGAGAAGGAAAGCAAGAAGAAAGCTACCTTTGTTCTTCGCTACATTAAATTTAAAACATCACACTGGTTGTAATACATTGGCTCCGTTATACAAAGACTGTAAAGTCCAGCTAGCTCATAATTCCACCAATAAAGATTATTCCACCAATAAAAATTAGGGCAGCCACTGATCCATAGTCTAGATTTCCTGCTTGGGATGGAATTGTAAAATGTGATGATAAAATTTGGTGCAAAACAAAGCAAACGTGCAAACTAAGACAAGGAAAAGTTTTCCTCCTTCCTTGCCCCTACCATACGAATCAAGACAGGACCAGGTACTTCAGCAGAACACCCCAAACGTCCTATAGCAGTTGCTATGAGGAACTTCATTTTTTAAGCTATGTGGAAAGTCTTTGCTCACAGTTTTATGTCTAACTTTTTTAGCAACTTGCAGAAAGAGGCACAGAGAGGCCTGATTGAAAACTGATGACACAGTCTAGCCCTGTTTTTTGCATTTTGGCATGCAGCACAAAAGCATTTCTGAAATCCCTCCAGCATCTAGAACTGTACCTGGAATGTTTTTAGGACTAATAATAAAAATGCATGGTAGGTTAGAGGCAGGTCTACTCAGAGGAGTGAACATCAAATGAATTATCTTCACCTATCTGTGAACAACAGAAAGACAAGTCTTGTGTGATATATTTTACCTCTGGGGAAGAACAGTCTCGAGAAAATATCTTCAACCTAATTTCAAACTATTTTATTTGGTGTTTTCTCCAAAAGCCTTAAAAAATGCTCACAATCTCACAAGCATGGCTACGGGCCTGGTTCAATCACTTCTCAACCCCACCACTGAGTCCTAGTCTTCCAGGAACACTTGCCAAATAAAATGTTAAAAAAAAATACATGTGGTCTTTACTTAGAGGTCTTGAGGGTATCCAGATCATAAATTTGTTGTGGAGCGTGTGGCAATGCTTATTTATTTGCAATTCATTATTTTCTTTGTGGGAGTTTTCCAACCATGTTAGAAAGTCAGAAAGCACTGATGACAGTAAATCTGCAGTGTACCTTCAACTAATAGCTGAAGGAACCCATCAAAAATCATCCTTGAAGAAAAAGACACAGAATTTTATCATTTATATCCATGAAGATGCCCAGGGGAACAGTAACGTCATTATTAGAGGGGCACAAATAAAAAGTAAAACCCTGAGCAGATTAAGATCATCTGGACTTGGGGTTTGAGGTGGAGGTCAGGCTCTACTGAGCATCTGTGAAAGAGCAGGGCAAGGTATGCCAGCCCTCAGCTTGTGGCCTCACTATGGCCACAAGGGTGAAGCTGTCTCTGGGAAGCTTTGGAATGAGGTTCTATTTCAAGTCTCTGGTTTTGTTTGAACTTCAAAGTTTAACCAAAAGCCAAAGAAAATGGACTCGGTAGGGAAGGAAGCTTTTCATCATCTTTCTCACTATTGCCTCTGGTCAAGAGGAGGTTGTGTGTCTGCAGTGCTGTTTCATTTTACAAGAAACCCAAACCAGAAGACCCGCTCAAGGGAAGAACTTACCACACATCGACCAAGACTCGGTCCATGGAACCAGGCTATAGCTAGTCTGAAAACACCCTCTTTGAACTGCAGATGTCAAGTCTTCAGCACTTTTTCACTCTGCATAGCCTGGTGATGTGGACTTAGACATCTTCACCCAAGGAGCTGTAGTTAATATTTCAATATAGATGAAGATCATTTAAAAAGGCACAAAAGCTCTCAGTGGTGGAATTCATAGGTCATATCTATACTGCCAAATAAGAGAGGGCTACTGAGTGCCCCTGGCCCTGAGGCCAAGGGGTGTGGATCAGTGGGTGCCCACACTACTCAGGGTTGTCCCTGTCTGGAACATACCCCCTCTACACTGCACACAGTGCCATTTTCCCCCAGCTTATGTGTTGCCACTCTGCCCCCAAGACGTAACAACACTTTTGTGTGTTTTGGCCAAATTAAATTGCCTGAAAGAATGCGTAGGCTGTGCTGTAGATGACCAGAGTGGTGTTTTCTAGCACAAAAGCAATGCTGTACGGTGTGATGTCTGCTGGGATAACACCATAGGTTTATGCATGGGACAGAAGGGGACAAAACAGGTTCAGACTCACGTTCTCTGCCCATGCGGACTCTTCAGTAAGCTCATCCCAGACTGGATATTGGGCAGGGGGTGAGCAGTGTGGACCATCCAGATGAACTCAAGCTCACCTTTTGGTCAGAAATGCAGAAAAACGTACTTTGCTGGTTTGGTCTGAGTGGTCCTGGGCTCTTCCCAACTAATACATGCAGGGAAGAGATGTTGCCCGATGTACAACATCCACGTACAGTCTCCTCTCTTTTCTCCCTCTCTTTAAGAAACTCAGAATCAGCATGAAAAATGCAGGTCTGGGGGAAGAGTTTGAAGGAAAACCCACATCACCCCTCCACTCATCAAATTCCTTGTCGCTTTGAACATGAAACACAATAAAAGCCATATTAAAACAAAGGGGAGTCTAAATTAGCTTCCTTACTGAGTGCACCACACATTTCTATGCATGGAGCAGGAGACATATGACCAAACATATTCATCAGCAAGCCTCCTTCTTCCAAGGTAGACATGGGCAGCTTCCTTTATAGTCAACATAAAGAGGGACATTTCGATACACCTCTTCTCTTAAATGGAACCATGAGATAAAATAGATGAACTGTTCTCCAAGAAACACTCCATCAAACACTGAGGCAGTTCAGCAATCAGAGACAAGAGGTCACTGATGCAGGTGAGACGAATCCATGTCTAGAAGGGACCAAGAGCCCTTTCATTTATCACATTGGCTGTACTACCACCACTTAAAACCAATTCATAGACACTCAGGACTCCCCACCATGGGGACAAAGGTGGGATGGGTGATCTAGCAAAGGGTTTGCAGAAGGAGGGAGGGCCAGACCTGAGATGTGGTGAAGGAGATTCAACGATGGTTGAAATGTGCAGGAGCATCTCTATGTTGATGGCAACATGTTGGTTTAGACAGTAACAGCTTTCCAGCATCAATGAGCAGCAAATAAGCCTCGAGAAGAAAAGATGTGGCAACTGCAGTATTTAGTCAGCAAGAATAATATACATCTCCCCTGTTGGCAGAAGCCATGGACTTCTCTTTGTGGACATGGGTGAAAGGCAGGTCCCATGACACTAGCATCCAACTTATCAAGCATGGCCAGTTGGGATATCTCATGCCTCAAAAGGCATTTTTGCAGCCACAATGGCTCACAGAAAGCAAACCAACACCACTGTAAACCCCTTGACCTCTGAAAAGCAAACGCTGGCTGCCAGAGTGTGATGCTCTACACTTCATGTTTGCAGGATCCGGCCTCAGCAGCAGAGTGAAACACAACAAGAGGCACATAATTAACTTCAGATGTACCTGTCAAGATATCACAGACACAGACCCAGAGAGGAGCTGTGTGTTATTTGTTTCTCATAATGTAACAATTATCTTGTTGTAAGAGGGGCTCTCTCCTGTGCTCCCTTTCTGCCTCTTGTTTTCCTTCCACATTCGTTCACACATTATTTAACTTTTGACTTGGCCACAGCAGGTAAAAGCATTTAACAGCTTGGCTGCTTGTTCAGACGGAGCTGGGAAGGGGAAGGGGAAGGGGGGAGCAGACAGCAACTTTTTGCCTTAAATTTTCAAGTTTTCAGCACTGCATTTTTCTAAAGGGGAGAGAGAAGAAAAGGGAAGAAAGGGGGGCAGGGGGAGAAGTGACATTCCACAAAGACAGAGTCACAGTTTCCAGCATTATTACATGTTCTCTGCTGTCCCCAGCCTTCACTGGGAGATGCATTCCTGTTCCATGGTGGAGAAAAGGTCAGCGGTAAAAATTTCGCAGGAACTCCATCATTGTCCTCGTGGGACGTGTTCATCAGGAGGAGAGAGCCGGGCGTCTCGCTCTGTCGACAGAAATCCACATCACAAAACGTATTATTGGGGGGAGGTGGAGAAGGGGGACCCATGGCCAGATATAGCCCATGACTTCATTTTGTAGAGGCTGCTGCTGGGTGATTAGTTCCCTCGGCTCACTGGATACACACGGAGGCATACAGCAGTGTGGAGGAGATGGGCAGAGAGACCTTTTGCTAAAGAAATGATAAAAGCAGTAGAAACAAAACAGGGTGGACATGATTTAAAGAGCTGGAACAGCCTCTGCTCAGGGGGAAAATCAACTTTTTATTTGTGTACAAGAAGGTATAACTTCGCTTTGCTGCCAGGTATGTATCTACCTGAGCTTGCACAGAGCAGATCCAGCAGCCAGGGGGATATAACAACATTTGCCTAGTGGTAGTTACTGAACCGAGGGAGGCTTCTGATGGGGAGTGACGCCAATCATTGCAGTAATAACTCAACTCCTGGATTCACCCCAAAATGAGACTGCATGCTGGAGATGTTGGCTTTCGCTAGGACACACGCAAGGATGCGGGGCAAGGGCTGATTTTAAAAAACATGAGGCGCGTCCTCCCTGAAGCAGGTTGTTGCTGATGATGAAAACACCC